>JAKIJQ010000032.1:0-662725 GCA_023373905.1 Rhizoglyphus robini | reverse complement strand
GAAAAATCGATGCTTTCGGGAGAATATATCTCGAGACAC
Source organism: Rhizoglyphus robini (assembly GCA_023373905.1). NCBI lineage: Eukaryota > Metazoa > Arthropoda > Arachnida > Sarcoptiformes > Acaridae > Rhizoglyphus > Rhizoglyphus robini. The sequence goes on along the minus strand of JAKIJQ010000032.1, from coordinate 662,686 downwards.
ACCAAACAGCGTATCGGCCCGAATGTGTTCGCGGTCAAGGGTGAGGGTAGTGGTCCGCTTCTCGGTGTCCAAATGTAGATTCGCCAGTGGCACCTTGAACATGTAGCCACCTTCCACGAGCATGTAGAAGTGTGCATCTTCTTGAGATCTCCCTCGGCCACCCATCGTGAGGACTTTGCGTACGTTAGATTTGATGTCCTGACATAGTTCCTAGAGAAAAGTTGGAGTTAGAGTTGTGTTGTTAGTATTAAATGTTGACTTACCTCACTGGTGATGTCACCATCGATGGCTTCACTGCACTTGAGAGTGCTTGACAGTACCACAGAAACCACCATCGCGACCACAATCACATTCATCGGGGCTAATCGAAACTTGTTGGACTTGGCGACTCGACAAAGTAGTTAGCTTGTAATTTGAAAAGTCACAAAATCGAACTGAGCAAAGACTCGCATGACTTTATAGACTTTTGCATTCCTTTTTTCCTTCTTGGAACATGAAATTGGAACTTGTCTTGAGAAATTTAATTCGAATTTAAATTGATAGATTATATTGATAATAAATAATTTATGGAACCTTTTTAACAATTGCAGATTATCTTTCATGCAATAAAAATAAATAAATGTTTAATTGATTGTTAAATGTTTCGTGTAATTTGTTTGTGTGGTTGATTGCTGGTTAAAAGTATAATAATTTTAGTCAACTTTTATCATATTAATATATTTTGAAATAAAAATAACTTTTTGGTTCTTTAGCAATTTTTTTACCTGTATTAGACTATTCAATTGGATACAATATAATTTTTTCTGCAATGTTCAACACAGTTTATCGATTTCAGCGAAATGAAACGAAATCAATCAACAAAAATGCATCACCGAAATAAATTTCAAAGGCCTAATTGTTCGTATGTTGTTCCAAGTTTATTTGGATTTTTAAAATATTGAACCTTTATAAATAGAAGGAGAATATTAGAGAAGAAATGTCATAATAAACTAATTCACCTGATCCAACACATAGGCAGCCAAATAGTCCACCAGGTGAGACGATTCGGTGCTAGTTGTATAAAATAAAGATAATATTGATTAACTTTTAAAAACATGAAGAATACAAATATTTCTTAATTGAATTGGAATTATTGAAATTTGGAAGGATTACGAGCTATTTGATGAGCTTAAATGGAAATAATGGGTAACCTTTAATAAAACTATTAATCGTTCCCTTTAAATGGAAATAATTGGAATGTCGAAGATGATCAAGCCCTCGGACAGATTTTTCAATCGAAACTTTAAATAATAATGTAATCACTTTTATAATGAAAATATTTGTTACAACTTATTAAATCACAAAGAATCTATAGAATGGCAGACAAAACAATGAAAATTAATAAAAAAATTAACCATTGAAGCAAACCTTGAATCACATGTTGTATTAATCACATTTCGTTTGAATCGTTAGTTCATCTTCATAATGAGTTCTACTTTAATTAATTGAACTTTAAGAAATACCATTTTCTCGATATACCAGAAGGAATAAACAAATTTTACTCAATATTTTCATTCATTCATTCATTCATTCATTATCGAAGTACGCAACCACCATAAACTCAAAATTTTTAAACAATTATAAACAGAACAAAACATTTTGTGTTATTATTTGCTCAGTTCCCGGTACACATGTTCATCTTTTATATGAATCCAGAAAATTTATTTGATAAAAGAATTGCAATTACGTTTGAAAACCATTTTTATCGAATAGGTAAAAACACTCTTAAGATTATTTATTTTTACACTACATAGTAACATACATAAACTCACCAACTGATCAACCTGTAAATAAATGCCGGAAGATTCATGGACAGGCAAAGTGTTGGGATAAATCCCCAACTTGAAAATTATATACCTCTATATAGGTATTTTACTTTTTAAATGTCAACTCGTAACATGTAGACATTTTCTGTCCTTTTTAAACAAATATGATTTTAAAATATAAACATCTTTATTATGATTGCTTGCATCATTTCAAATGATGGATTCATTTGTTTAAAATTTTGAACGATTTGCATTTTGACGGTGTGAGATAGTAGAGGCATGATGTATTGCAGTCAAAAAAATATTACATTCAACATCTCAACAGAACAAAACATTTTTTGCTATTTTATACCAAGCTCACATGTTCACATGTTCACCTTTTATATGAATCTTGAAAAATCTATTTGATCAAAGAATTGTAATTACGTTTGGAAAACCATTTATTTAGAATAGGCAAAACAACTTTATTAAGACTTTCTTGAAGCGTAGATTACCGGAGACTTAGTAATACAAAAATAAGAAACTCCATGTTTGTTCGCAAACTTGTAAATTATTATCTTATGTTTTATAGCATACACTTAGCACTTGAACAGTACTTTGAACGTATTCACAGAATTGGTTTTACCTTTTTTTAGAATCCAGTATGGACTTATTAAGCATAATGTATGTGCTAATCGTGATAATAAGAATATTCGTTAATTAGTTAACAGTTAGTCTAAAAAACATATTCAAAGTGTGAATTTTTCTCGCATGGTAACGTAGTGTAACGTCGACACAGTTTTAATTTAAAATAATGATAATAAGATCAACTTTTCTTTTTAATAAGTCCACAGCTTGTCAAAATGATTGTAAAATACTATAATATTTCAATGTGAGCAGGTCATTTTTTGTTTCCAATTTTTATCACAAGAAAATCATCAAGCTCAAATCAACGTACCGCATTTCTAGCAAACATAATTTATCGTCAAAATTCAAAATTAACACGTTTTTTTGGAATTGGTATTTTATTGACCTCTTAAGCAAATTAATGCTAAATGTGAGCTAGAGAATGCACATACATATCGTTGAGGTATAGTTCGATACATAGAATTGTTTACAAGTTAAAATTGAAACGTTTAGATTTATCGAAATTAGCTTTAATATTTTCTTGCATGAATGTAAAAGACGGTCACGAATAACTTACATACTATCTCACATTTTGCTTACAAATACTTATTTTCCATTAATGATATTTTTCTGTATTTGATGGTGAGTTTATGCTTTGTTAGCTGAAAGAAAATTTCATTAAAAAATCGTGATTTTAGATAATGAAAATGTCAAATACTCTTCTACTAAAAAAGTCCATTGTAACTCGGATATATTCTTCTTTTGGTATGGATTTTTCACCAAAGCTATTTGCAGTTTCAAAACTCTCAACTCAATCGAAGATACAAACTGGTACAATTTCGAAAAACCGTTTTGGATTTACAATCAACAGATTTTATTTGAAGATAATTTACTCTAAATCTGATGTCTTCTAACAAATTAATTAGATTAACAACTTTTTTAAACAATTTTTAAAAAATGAAAATTTAAACCTTTTATTTACCTATCACAGATACAATCAAAAATTTTATTCTCGTGATGTAAAAATCATAAATTACGTGAATTTTTTGAAACCATTTGAATTCCAATTCCATATAATTATAATTCAATCAAATCAAGTACCCATCGGCTTGCGTATGTAATATTGTTAAAATTCTATGTTGTATTAAAATAAGTTTATTGAAATCACAAAATTAAAAAATATATACCTTTTTCATTTGTTCATAAACTAAAATACTTTTCAAGAGCTTGTATTTAGTGAAAACATCTTCAACAAACTCCTAACAATGAAGAAATGTGAAAAAAACACGAGAAATACAATGAAACAACATTTATTAAAGTAACATGAAAAAATGTCATGTATGAAGAAAAAAACAAAAACCTTTTATATCGATCGAGAATGTTCTAAAAAATACGCTAATATGAATTCTTGTAACAAAAATAATAGCAAACGTGTGATTATGAAAATTGTAAATTAAAATTGTTTCAAAATACCATTTAGCATATGTCCTCAATTGTCAAAATAATTATTTTTAATTACTGCCAAAAACATTTTATGAACGATAAAAATACGAAAGAATATTCTACCATTACAAAAGCATATCTTGTACTTATCTGTGAATTTGCAAAGTTTATAAGTTGAACAGTCCCAAATCACAAAAGGCTCATTTAAATTTATGAATTCCAAAGTTAGAATTTTATTAAGAATCAAGCGTAGACCTATAAAGAATTCCAAAGAGAATTGTGGTATATTTGGAAATACATAGTGAGAATTAATAGATATAAGGGCGCATCAAATGGCAGGATTAAATAAAATAATATACTATTATATATTATTCATAAATTTAAATTTAAATTTTTACCTTTTTATGGCACTCGATCCACCTTGATCTCAACTTAGCTCCGTCAAGATACTCACTGTGAAATAAGTATTTGTTCATTTTTAATTTGTCATTTTAAAGTGCCTAGGACAATTTCCAATGTTCATGTGCTCAATTTGAGACAAATATCTACAGTGTTCAGGTCCTACATCTGATGTACGAAAATCTTCGTAATCTTCCAGTAGATGATTGTCCACGCTTGCGCCTATACAACAAAAACCAAACAAAATTAATCTAGCATTTGTGAAAGTAATTTGTAAAATTTGTAAAGTTCAATGTTATCTTTTAAAAACAAATGATCTGTTAATATAATGTAGAAAATCCAAATTATGTTGCATTCAAGGTCATAAATGTCATTGCAGTTGTACTGCTGCATATGTAACTTTAGTTGCAATTTGTCTTACAATTTGTTAGTTTTTGCTCTAGATGTGTTATAGTGACATGTTAGTAAAAATAAAAAATAAAAAAAGTTGACCTTGTGTATGTTGCCTTGCGGTTATTGTTGTTTTAAAAGTAATTCAACAATATAAAGCCTAAATCTTAATGCGATAATTTAATCGCGTTGAATTATGAATAATAAAATTAAATTAAAATTAAATTAATTGTCAAAGTGAATATATCAAATAGAAAGGAAAAACTCTTTAATTGAAAATTACCTGTTATTACCTCGATGTCGCGAATTATGAACATTGAACATTACAACTTTTCTTTATAATTCAAACCGTTTAAAAATACACTATAAAAATGTTAATAAGCATTGTATGGTATGGCACATCACAATGACTTTAGCATAATTTATAAACAATCAACTTTTTTCAATTACCACGGTTGTCAGTTAGATACATTGTATTCACTATGAGTAAAGAAATGTAAGACATAAAGATTTGACTAATTACGTAAATTTGTACGTAAATTTTCTTATGCAAAACACCTAAATCTAAATCATAAAAAATTTTTGCTGTTGTTGATAAGTCATAGAAAATTGAACTTCTCATAACAAAATAGTTTGAATCAGAAAATGAGAAATTTTTTAAACAATTAAAACGAATTTCATGAATGTAAATATAATTGAATCCGTTACCTCGTTTCAATTAGACAAGATGCAATTGCATAAATTTTATAGATGATTTTACTAGCAATTGTAAGAGTTTTGAGGAATTATAATAATTAGTAATGCAATGATTCAAGGACGCATTCATACATAAATAATTAAACAAATACTGACCAGTTGTACGATGACGATTACGACAATAATGATAAAGAATAAAATTTGTTACTTACTAGTTATATTCTACTTACTTGTTAGAGCACACAACAATATTTAATTTATCTAAATAAATCAAGTTAATTTAGCAAAACCAAACACTTTAAAAACACAAATCTAAAAAAATTATAGTTTCAAACATTCACAAATTTAACATCAAGTTATTAATATTGTTTTACCAATAAAAAAATTCACTAAAGCCATTACGATACAATTTCTAAGTTCAAAAAATTGAACTCTTTCCATGCCTTTTCAAAGTTAGCTTCACTGCAATGATATTTCGCTCGCTGCTTCGTTACGTTCGCTCAGCTAATAAAAGTGGGAAATTTATGGACATTTTAAAAAATAAAAATAACATATACAATTTGACCTGTAAAATAATACTGTACGTAGAGAAAACAAATTCTAAAAAATAGTCCACCAGGTAATTATCGTGATACTAAACTAGTAATCAATGGTTAATCAGGTATTCGTGATATATATGTTACCGTCCAAACGCGAAATTCGTCATTCCGTGGATTGCCTAGGCAAATCAGGAGAAAAATGATCAATTTTCTAATTCCGTCTTTTGCCTAGGCAGTCTAAGGATTGACTAGGCATTCCGCGTTTGAAAATACTCACTTTAGGCAAAAGTGGAAATATCTAATTTTTTTATCTAGTTTTGCCTAGGCAAACCACGGAATGACGAATTTCGCGTTTGGACGGTATATGATACCGGCAAAGTGGAAAAGTCGTCATTCCATGTTTTGCCTAGGCAAAAGGCAAAATAATTTTAACTGTAGGAAAACTTTGCTTTTTAGATATTGTGATTTTAAAACATCACCAATTTCTGGAAATCATTAAGTTATTTTATTATATAACTTAACAATAATTAAAAGTTGGATTAAAAGTTAGTTTTAAACATGTTTAGGAGCGAAATAGCAATTTTATCGTTGTTCGTTCATTGAATTTTCACTTTTGCCTAAAATGAGAATTTTAAAACGCGGAATTCCTAGTCATTCCTTAGACTGCCTAGGCAAAAGACGGAATTTGAATATTGATCATTTTTCTCCTGATTTGCCTAGGCAATCCACGGAATGACGAATTTCGCGTTTGGACGGTAACATATACAAATATAATAATAATTTGAATTTTTATGGATTACGAGCTATTTGATTAGCTTTATTGGAAATGATGGGTAAAACTTTTAATAACAATTGTTCGCTTTCTCTTTGAAAATAATTTGAATATCGAAGATGATCAAGCTCTGTGACAGATTCTCCACATGATTTTTCTCAAACGTATTAAGTCACAAAGAATCTATAAAGTGATAAAAACATTGAAAGTTCTTAAAAATATATACAAACATTTTAAAAAATAAATCATTTAAACAAACTTCGAATCACAATTTGCTCAAATCACATTTCGTTCGAATAATTCGCTCATATTCACAATGAGTTCTACTTTAACTAAACAATAGATTGAACTTTAAGAAATTACATTTTGTGGATATACGATATACCATAAGGAGTAAACAAAATTTTTGTTCAACAATTTCAAAATTTTTTGGGCAAAATTACAAAAAAATAAACAAAAAACATTCGATGAATTTACAAAATGTTTATTGAACTTTTATAACAAAACATTTTAGCTATTATTGCACAGTTCTCTGTACACATGTACAATTTTATATGAATCCTGAAAAATCGATTACTTAAAGGAATTGAAATCACGCTTAGAAAACCATTTATATTGAATAGGCAAAAGCACTCTCTTTAGATTATTTATTAACAGTTAAAAAACACAAGAAAACAAACATTTACCTTAGCCTTAATATTATTGGAGCCTAGACTACCGGAGACTTAGTAATATACTTATATGAATTCTAAAAATCTATTTGATATAAGAATTGTAATTACGTTTGGAAAACCATTTATTTAGAATAGGCAAGACAACTTTGTTCACAAAAAAACATAAACATAAACCCTAGTCTCAATATTAAATCTTAATTCATAAAATGATTTGTAAATATTTCAAAGTGAAGAAATCCTTTTTGCTTCTAAATTATGTTACACGAAAATAGGCAAGCTCACTTCCAGCAAACATAATTTATCGTCAAAATTCAACATTGAATTTTTCACATTCATTGAAATTAGTTTTAATATTTGCTTGGATGAATGAAAAAACTGTCATGATTTGCTTTCTACGAGTACATCTTTCCCATGCATAACATTCTTCTGAATCTGATGGTAAGTGTTCTGAAAAGGAATTTTGATGAATTAAAAGTTTGGGATAACCGTTAGTGAAAATGTAGATCAAAATGAAAAGTTAACTTAAAAGCAATTGTATTTCGGATATATCTTGATGCTTGTAATGATTGTTTTACCAAATCTATTTACAGTTTCAAAACTCAATAGACTATCGGCTTGTAGAGTTAAATCTATTTGGAATTAAAATAAGCAGAAGTCTTCATGTTTACACCAAATCAGATATCTTCCCATAAGTTATTTACTAAGTTTGATTAATAATTTTGAAACAAATTTTTAAAATAAAAACTAATTAAACTTTTATTCAACTCATTTAACCTGCGTCATAATTTTATTCCCTTAATGTAAAAATTGAAAGTTAAGTGAATCTTCTTGTAACCATTTGAATTTACAATGTTGAGCATGAAAATCAGATCAATCAGAATATTTTTGCCAATTTTTGTCGATAGTAAAAATTAGTTATACATTTGTACGATAGATGGCGAACTATTTGTTGATGTTAAAGTTATCTAAAATAAATAAAATTATAAATTTACCTTTGAAACTGAGGAAGTTAACGACGCATTCTTTTTTATTAAATGAACAAATTAAGTAAATTAGAAATAAATAAAAGACAATTAAACTGAAAATAAAATGGATAGAGTTAATTTCGATAATTTTGGCGAACTCTCCTTTAACTGTGTTAAATCTAGACAAACTTAATGATCTGGCGGACACTTACGATACTCACTTTATGTTTGCAATCCAATACAAAATTCAATTACCAGAACTTCAAATAAAATAAATTGCCAGTTTATTGCTTTCTACTTTACTCGATAAGAATTTGTTCAATAGCAATAATAATATTGAAGTAACCAATACAATTACTACTAGAGATGAGGATAAAATGATCAATAGGCTTTAATTGGTTTGATTACTCTAGTTTTATTGGTAGAAAGTAGTATTAGTAAAGTATTCCGAGATAAGTTCCAGGAAATTCCAGCTTTATTTTCTTTTACTTTTGAGAAACACTTAATTTTGTTTCTCTTACTCTCTGTAAAAATCTTAGTCATGATAATACAATTTTTAAGCAAGTCAACCTTTTTGGAACGAACACTAAATTCCAACATATAAAACAAATTTAATTTTGAATGGTATTTGTGAAGTTTGTTTCTAAAATTAAAATTTAATGTCACCTTTTAAAAAACTTATATTCTGTTTTTTTAATATAAAAAATCCAAATAATGCCTATATAATGGATTCGGTCACTTTTAGCAAAGGATTACCTACAGAAACATCAAATTCAATTGCTTACCGTTTAAAATATTGCTTCTATTCTTGCGTGAAGATCTAGTCAATGACCAAGTTGCAGCATATTGAGTCAAGTAAAAGAATAGAAAAGTTCATGTTCACACAATCCACGACACAGTTTTTGGGTATTTAGAATGAACAAGCCAGCTTAGGAATTGGTATCATCATTAAATTGCACAAACATCAGCAAACGGGTCAATCACAGATACACCTTCTCTACTCAAATGTTTCACACAACTACAACATTTATCAACTCGCACTCAACAGCTCAAACACAATTCAAGTCCCTGTGTTAATATTCCAATTTTGACTTTAATTATTTCTCAACTTCACTCGAATTATATTTTCCGAATGATTAGCCGTGAAAATGATTGAAATATAATTAAACTTATTCTGATAAAAATACATAAAATACAATATTAACTATTTTTAAAAAGTCATTAAAATCAAATAAATAAAATTATTTGCAAAATTCTTACAAACAAAAGCTATATTATTGGGAGTAAAAGTTAAAGTGAACAAGAAGCATTGACTTGAATTAATTGTTCTAGAAAGGATCAAGGACTAAATAGTTATCCCTCTAAATTTCAAAAAATCTAACTATTGAATGCATGCAGATATAATGAAACATAATTGTTAAGACTTTTTATCGAAGAACTTTTAGATTCTGAAACCCTCCTATTTGAAAAACACATTTTTGTTTGATTAGAAAAAAGTTCTCTTCAATATAAGAAATTAAATTTTAAACCAGAAATTTATTACAAAAATTTAAACAACCTTTTATATAAACTCCGTTAACACGTTACAAACTCTAACGTAGAAATCTAAAAAACTAATGTTACAAAATTTCAGGAACCATTTAAATTGAACGTTGATACAGAAAACGAAAATGAATTGTGTGAATTATTCTCAACAAATTAAAATTCATAAATTTTTATTTTACCTTTTTAATTACCAACCATTAATGGAGCCTAATTTTTTTTATAAAGAATCAGAAGTATTCATTTTGTGGGTTTAATCCTGTAACGTCAGCCGGGATATTTATGGCACAGATATTTAGATTCATAGAACATTTTGCATTTGTAAGCTTTTATAATTATGTAAATTGCTTTAATTGTTCATAATTTCATGATTAACGATAATCACAAAAATTGGAAAAAATAATATCAAAAAACAAGCAATTAAGTTATTAACCATTTATAATAAAACACTTGTTAACCTTGTTCTCAAAATTATTGACAGTATGACCAGACTTGTGAGAATTTCAGTCAGAAGTTTCAATCTGAAAGCCAATAGTTGAAAATCGTAATCAAATTACATCGAAATTGTTATTTAAACATTTAAACTTCAAAAATTTCAAATAGTAAACTTCTTTTATACACCTTTTTTAACATATTAATGATTGTGGACGAAACAAAGTAAATAATAAGAATTAGAAGGAGTATTGAAATATTAAAACGCACGTTTAATCTGCGGAGTTGAAATCGTGATTTTGGAACATGAAAACGCTTATAATAAGATTGTCTGGCAAGCCAGGCAAAGTGCGAGACTCTTAAAAAATAAAATTGAAATTTGAACTATCAACTGAGAAACTTTTAAAACAACTTTATTTGATCCATTTGGATCACTAAAGAGGTGTATTGGGACCAATATTTTTATTTAAAATGTGCAACACATTTGTTCATCATTTTCCACGTAGTGACCACAAAAATCTTTTTTTAAACTTTGCGCTACCAGAATTGGGCGTAATGTTCCATGGCGCCCAAGTTAATTTTGACTATTCGATTACATATGCTCACAAGTTTATCTATCCATAATCTTTTAATTCTAGGCTGTACGGTTTTCTAAGAAATATCATTTATCACCAGAATGGGCGTCATGGTCTATGGCGCCCAGTTTTGGTGTCACTATTCGATTACATATATTCCCAAGTGTATGTATGCTAAATTTGATAATTTTAGGATCTGCGGTTCTCTCAGAATACATTTGTCACCAGAATGGGCGTCATGGTCCATGGCGCCCAGTTTTGTTGTTACTAGTCGATTACATATGCACCCAAGTGTATGTGTGCCAAATTTGGTAATTTTAGTATCTACGGTTCTCTCAGAATATGGTCAAAGGTTAACAGACAGACAGACAGACAGACGGACACGATGGCAATAGCATAAGCTTACGACTCTAAAAGAGTCTCGCTAAAAAGCCTTAAAAAATGTGCTCGCTTTCAAGACTTTTCAAACATCTGTCTATGAATTGCATAATTTTAACCTTTTCGATAGTGGTAAAAATAATTCAGGCATGTTTATTTGATTTTTCAAACATTCTGTATCAATTAAAAAGATGTTTGAATGCTTAAAATTGGATTCGATTCAACGATTCAAGAATTCATTTATACTCAATTAATTGAACAAATAAATTAATTTTAACGAACCAGTTTTATGGTGAGAATTATGATGATTGTGACAATGAATAAAAACTTATTTACAATTGCAGATCAATAATATAAAAAGCAAAACAACAAAATGAAAACAAATTGTTGCATTTGACCAGTAAATAAAAGTACACTCTCAGCAGTTACTTTGGATAAGGGATCTTTGGCAATTGTTATCACTTTTCTCGAATTTAATATAAGGAAGCTCTAAATCGCTTTCAATTAATTGTGAGAGCGTAGTTCAATAAAAAAAATCATTACGGATTACAGATAAAGAGATACCATTTTGGAAATATGGCGGAAAAACAGACCATGAAACAAAAACATCCCAATATTATACATTTCAACTTCAAGGAAATTTGAATTTGTTTTAAAAATTATTGTACGAATTTTCAAGTTGAACAACTTATAGTATTTATGAATTTAAATATATTCAATACTAAATTATTGAACAAATGCAGCAATTAACTAATTAGAAGACTCACGTATATGTTGAATAAGAAAATAAATGTTGAAGAGAAAATCATTAATCAAATTGTCTTGTCCATGAGTGTTCCAATGTTTAAAGTACATTAGTCAAAGTTAATTTGAATTTTTATGGATTACGAGCTATTTGATGAGCTTAAGAAAACTTTAATTCATGAATATATAAATTGAATGGAAATCTAAATGTTTGGTAACCTTTCAAACAACAATAAAACAATCGAATATACATTTTAATGTATTTAATCATCGGTTCCCGTACAGCCAAAACAAAACCTTAAAATATTTTAATCTATTTTTTTATTAAACTGATTGGAGTTGGTATTATTAACTCATTCCATGCGACCCTTGGCTCAGGGCTAGAGACCAAACGGTGCAACCGATTGACTTGAAAATTCAGGAGCATAGACTTCAGGATGGGGGAATTTGGGGAAGGGGTATCATTTTGTTCCAATTGGAACTTCGGTGGCGAATCGAATATACGTGTATTTTTTTATTTGCGTAATCGATTCTACTCGCAATTCTGAAGATTTTGATATATCACATGCCTGTGAAAATATTTAAGAATCCACCGAAAATCCTCGATCCAAAATTCCAAAATCCAGAAAAATGATCCCAGGATACCAGAAATTGCGCCTATCTTATTCTACTGGTTCTTCTGAGAATTTTGATGTATTATATGAAGCATTTGGTCCACGGGAAGGTAGTGAAATGAATATTTGAAAATAAATTGTAAAAACGTCCATTTAACCCGATTAGGGCACGCGGACTCCAGTTGAAGTGTATTTGTAGAAAAGCTAATTGGTAGGGTTAGGATATACCAAAAGTAGACATGCAATACACCAAATTGACCGTAACGATGCAGAGAACAATGTGGCAGAATCTGTTTTTGGTCTTAGACCCAAATTCTGGCTAGGGCCTAGATCCAAATGGACCAAAATTCAAAAATCAGGTAATTTGGCAATCTAACACAACAAATTGACCGTAACGATACAAAAAATATCACGCACTGATCTGATTTCGGTCCCAGCCCAAAATTCTGGCTAGGGCTTAGGTCCAAATGGACCAAAATTCAAAAATAAGGTAATATGGCAATGTAACACCTAATTGGCCGTAACGATGCTTTGAACAACATGGTCTAATTTGTATTGAAACCAAGGATCAAATTCTGGTTAGCAACAATTGTGGTAAATGGTCTAGAGTTCAATTTTAAATTATTTCTCGACCAAACAATTGTGGTAAATGGTCTAGAGTTCAATTTTAAATTATTTCTCGACTAAACAATTGTGGTAAATGGTCTACGAATCAATTTTAAATTATTTCTCGACTAAACAATTGTGGTAAATGGTCTACGAATCAATTTTAAATTATTTCTCGACCAAACAATTGTGGTAAATGGTCTAGAGTTCAATTTTAAATTATTTCTCAACCAAACAATTGTGGTAAATGGTCTAGAGTTCAATTTTAAATTATTTCTCGACCAAACAATTGTGGTAAATGGTCTAGAGTTCAATTTTAAATTATTTCTCGACTAAACAATTGTGGTAAATGGTCTACGAATCAATTTTAAATTATTTCTTGATCACTTCATGTTGTTTCCTGAACCATAACGGTAAATTTAGTGTTACATTACCATATTACCTGCTTTATGGATTTTGGTCCATTTGGACCTAGGCCCTAGCCATAATTTGGGCCTGGGACCGAAATCAGATCAGTCCGTGTTATACTCTACATTGTTACGGTCAATTTATTGTGTTACATTACCATATTACCTGATTTATGAATTTTGGTCCATTTGGACCTAGGCCCTAACCAGAATTTTGGCTAGGGACCGAAAATAAATTTTTCTATATTGTTCCCAGCATCGTTACGGTCAATTTGGTGTATTTGATTTCCATATTACCTGATTTTTTGTATTTTGGTTCATTTGGACCTAGGCCCTAGCCAGAATTTGGGCCTGGGACCGAAATCAGATCAGTCCGTGTTATTCTCTGCATTGTTACGGTCAATTTGGTGTGTTACATTACCATATTACCTGATTTTTGAATTTTGGTCCATTTGGACCTAGGCCCTAGCCAGAATTTGGGCCTGAGACCGAAAATAAATTTTTCTATATTGTTCCCAGCATCGTTACGGTCAATTTGGTGTGTAACATTGCCATATTACCTAATTTTTGTATTTTGGTCCATTTGGACCTAGGCCCTAGCCAGAATTTGGGCCTAGGGCCTAAAACAGATTCTGCCATATTGTTCTCTGTATCGTTACAGTCAATTTGGTGTATTGCATGTCCACTTTTGGTATATCCTAACCCTACCAATTAGCTTTTCTACAAATACACTTCAACTGGCGTCCGCGTGCCCTAATCGGGTTAAATGGACGTTTTTACAATTTATTTTCAAATATTCATTTCACTACCTTCCCGTGGACCAAATGCTTCATATAATACATCAAAATTCTCAGAAGAACCAGTAGAATAAGATAGGCGCAATTTCTGGTATCCTGGGATCATTTTTCTGGATTTTGGAATTTTGGATCGAGGATTTTCGGTGGATTCTTAAATATTTTCACAGGCATGTGATATATCAAAATCTTCAGAATTGCGAGTAGAATCGATTACGCAAATAAAAAAATACACGTATATTCGATTCGCCACCGAAGTTCCAATTGGAACAAAATGATACCCTTCCCCAAATTCCCCCATCCTGAAGTATATGCTCCTGAATTTTCAAGTCAATCGGTTGCACCGTTTGGTCTCTAGCCCTGAGCCAAGGGTCTCAATCTGTATTATCTGCACTATCTGTATTCAAAGTTTTTCTATGATTAATAGACAACAGAGAGAAAATAAGTTTATTTCTGCAATTCGTATCAATTAAAACAAGCAAAAATTAAAACTCAACAATTGTTCAGCTATATCTTTTCAATCAGCAAGTCAGCCTTATCCACCAAATCTTCACAAATTAATCTACAAATGTTAGGACAAGTTTGTACATGTGTAGCATTACAAAGTATAAAGCTGTATAAAGGAAAATGAGAAAGAAATTCAAAAATTTTGTTTGAAAAAATATACCAAAAATAAACACATCAAAATGCCCAAATTAAATTGATTTCCTAATTATATGATAATATGAAAAGCGATTGAATTTCAATTTGAATTGTTAAAATTAGTAAATCAAAAACATTGAAATATCATATTATCTTTGTAATAATAGGGGCAGTCTAAAACGTTGAATATTTTACCAAAAAAAATGACTCATTTAAAGAATTGCTTTTACATAAAATATATGAAGATTAGAAACATTCTAGCCAAAAAGTTCTCCAGTCAATCGATGCATAGACTCGAGTATCGCATTCCTGAATGGCTTAGTGCTACCTAAAAAAGAATAAATAGGTGTTTCCGAAATTTGTTTTTTGCCAAAGAATGACATCCGATCAATATGACCACAGTCAACATATTAACATGCAACAATTTTTTAATTGTAAATAAAAAATTTTACCATTTTTAACAAGAATTTCGAGCACATTTTTTTTAATATTGACATTTGAGAGCAGGAACATAAAGTATTTATAATTTATAATTTTAAAATAATAATCAGAATGACAAAATCAGAATGACAAGGACTGTCTAAAAAAGTGAATAGTGCTCTCGTCTGTTTCATTAGTTCTGGTAAAAGACCGTCTTGAAATTAAAGTTAAAAGTTTATAAAATTGTTTAACGATTTTCTTACAAAAATCTAGCATATTAGGTACTAACAAATTAAATTGTAAATTGTTGGGTGCGAATGATTGCGACAAACCAAACTTTACAAACTTAAATTTTACATTACAAATCACACTAAAAATGAGAAGCAAATTAAAGATTTTAGACATTTAATTTAAAGTTAGTCAATATTTTTTTTTACTGAAAATATAATTTGTCACCATTTTGAATACAAGTTGCTGGAATAGACATGGTAATGAACAATTAACTGTCTACTAATAATAGTACATAATGTAACTTATGAGTTTGTACATTCATATGTTGATGATATACTTATACAATTTTAATGTAACCTATTAAAACGTCTAACAAGTACAGATTTTGTAGTGATTATTTTGATTGACTAAAGTTAATGTAAAGTTGAACAAATCGAAATGCATCGAGTACACAGTTGAACATATAAAAGAAGTGATGTTAAACTGTAATGTAACTGTAGTAGAATAGAAAGAGTCAATTGAAACCGAGCGAATCAAATTGGAATTCAAACTGTTTACAAAGTCCACCATCAAAGACTGATCCTCAAACATAGATTGTGTTCACACAATTGTATGCACATTTTTCCGAATATGTCTATTCTTCATGTGGTTTGCCTAAATCAGCCATCTATTAAACTAGGAATCTCACAGTCCTCACCAGAGACAGCCACCTGTGTTTAAATAAACGTTAAAAATCTATTGAACATTCAAAAAATTAATACCTTTTTTATAAGATTACAAGAGAATTTAAATGTAACAAATATGGAATTGATTGCTTTTAAATACTTCATTGGCATAAACAAAATACAATAAAAATAAATGATTAAAGCATTAGAATTATATTATTTTAATTTTAATGTTAAGTTTTTGTAGTTTGCTGATACTCTCTGATAAAGATGAACACAATTAGTGCTTAAAGGTTAAAGCGACAATAATGATAATAACCTATCGATAATCTACAATTCAAAAGATTGAAATAAGAACAAAATTTTAATCGAGAAGTAAACAAACGAAGAAAGTTAATCACAAATATAGGTTCTCGATCGTTCAAACACATTTAACTCACTCTTCAAATATTCCGATTGTGACTTAATGATTACAAGATTTCATTTCTACCATATTTGCAGATGATGTTTTACAAAGAATGTAACGATTAATTCGGAAATTAATTTAACTTTCACAAAGAAGAAATCCAGAGAAATTAAAAATTCAATCTTTACCTTTTCATAAAACAAAAAGTTTCTCGAAATTCATATAATCAAACGCTACATTATTGTGTGCGCAAATAAGTGAAGTGAATTATAAACAAATGAATTGATTGTTCAAGAAGAACACCAGGACTGAAATAAAAACTAAAGCTGCAAAATTTCAAGAACCATTTGAATTTACCGACGATTCAAGAAAAAGAGAAGTTATTGCCTACTTCTCAATTTGTTGATGAACAACACCAATGAACAAATTTGGTAAGTTGGATAACAGGAAATATGTCATACCCCTCAAAATATATATAATCTCAAAGAATCCTTCCCGCTCGGACTGAAAGAGTTAAGTAACCTTTTTGAGAAGTGGAGTGCTGCAAACCAGAGAATTTGATGTGACCAAAGAAAAACAGGTTAAATATAAAAGAAAGTAGTTTTTTAAGAATCTGCTCATTTTCATCATTTTCTCTACACTCTAGACTTTGCTGTAATGCAAAAATCTAAAATTAAAAAATTTCAAGAACCATTTGTATTGGCAGATTTGTTCAAAGCACGAAATACAATAAAATAATGAATTTTCAATTTACCTTTTAACCAAAACCAGTGTCGGAAATTAGTCAAATTATTCGTTTTGAGGTATTTGTGAGTTCACAGCTTCACTTCAATCATATTTGCCGAATGGTGTTGGCAAAAAAATGAAATAATTTTTGCGGTAAATTGATTTGAATCTGATTTAATTAAATTTTGTTACCATTAAAAATTCATCGTAATAAATCTTTAAACTTTTTTATAAACTAATTCAAATAAAATTAAAATTATATTTGGGGATGAGAACTAGCAGCTCATTCAGGCAAATCCTCCGACCCACCATTTGGTGACTCGAAAGAGGAAGTTGACTTTAATGTTGCGTAAATTGACAACACCTGAACTGAGGCAAGTTGAGGAACTTGACCACCTGGCACGCGGTTTGATGGTTGAAGCCTGGTGAAATTGTTGATACTTCCTGGTGAAGAACCTAATGACACTGATAGATGAGTCAACTGCTTCAGCGGAACGAGTGAATTCAAGTAGTCAGTAAAGAGGCTTTCACTTGTGGGCAAACTTAAATTGTACCGAGTGAGCGAGTTGAGCGAACCAACAAATGGCGACAAAAAAAGGCTTCCTCCACTTACTTCGAGTTGAAAGATCCTGCCCATGAGAAAAGGCACGTGACGATATAGAGTACGCACATGTTCAATGTCTACTATTAAGCCAATTTGTTTCAAATTGTCATTTGACACTGCGTAATCTTCCAATGATTTCAATATGGCATCTAATTGGCCATAAAAGTCAATGTAAAATTCGTGCAATTTACCAAGAATTGAAAAAACCTGTGGTTCTTGCAGGTTGCCGCGAGCACGAAAGGTGAGATGCTTCAGGGATGACATTGAGTTGATGTGTTTATGCAAAATTTGATAGTTCTAGGACCTATTGTTCTTTCAAAATATGACCAAAGTTTAACAGACGGACACGATGCCAATTGCATAAGCTTAGACTCTAAAAGAGTCCCGCTAAAAACGAATAAATAAAAAACTTTAAAATTTAAATTACCTGTTATACAATTATTGCGTTCTTATCATTAGTTTCATTATCATCATAAATTAGTTTTATTTTTATAGAAAAGAGCATTTGAAACATAACTGAAAATAATTTAACATTTGATAAATTAAATATAATTTATTAACCGTTTTTTTATTTCAGAAAATGATGAAGATGAAAACAAAAATATATTTGAGAATGTCGAATCTGTACTCTTATATTCAAAAAAAATCAATTTCAAAATTGTAATTATAAAAATACTAACAAAAAATAAAAGTGACCATTATGAAAATCAAATAAAGACCCACCTAACAAGCAGTTGTTTCAATCAATGATGCTAAATCTAATTTGAGTTATTAAATATGAAAAGCGATTGAATTTTGATTTGAATTGTCAAAATGAATAAATTGAACAAATCGAAATATTGTTATATTACCTTTGTATAACTCCGAGTATAACTCGTCGCACTTACTTTTACACTTACTCTTACACTTACATAATAACGTTGAATGCTTTACTAAAAAATGTTACACACAACTACAACTGAATTCACTCGCACTGGACAGTTCAAACACATTCAAGTCAATGTGCGAATATTCTTATAGTGACTTTAATAATTTCATAACTTCACTTCAATCATATATGCTGAATGATGTTGACATAGAATGCAATGATTCATCCAGAAATTGATTTAAATTCTTTCACAAAATTTAAATTTAAATATAGACTTTACCTTTTCATAAACCGTTCAATTACCAAACTGGTAGATATTTTAATGGACGTGTTGATAAATGAAGTTAAATTATTTGCGAAATAAACTTAGTCTTACTAATAATACTACAATGAACTGATTGGAAAAAGTATATCAATGAAGATTAAGTGACCAGTGGTGGTTAGGTATTAAGACTGACTGACTGCTTGGATTGTAAATACAAATTGTTACCATTTTTAACAACCACAAGTGAATCGATGTCAATTTTTGTAATTATAATATTCAAAAGCACGAAGTATTTATATTTAAAAAAATAATCAGATTGTCAAAATATTAATTAACAAATTTACCATTTACTAACTATAAGCTTCTTAAATCCACTTTGTACGAAAAGCAAAGATCAAAGTTACTTTTTGAAAACTAGTTTGTTCAAATATAATAACAATTTGAAATTGGATACAACTAGTCTATCACTTTTAATATTATTAGAGAATGGACTGAAAACAAAATCGTTAAGACATTTCATGTTAAGAACTCTTAGCTTCAGAAATATTCAAAAAAAGGGAATTTTTGTATGTTTAAACCAAAAATTTATAGCAAAAATTTAAACAACCTTTAATCACACATTTTCATACTAGAAATTAACACAACAAATTTTAAATAACAAAATAACAAACTTTTATTTAAAGAAAGAAGCAGCAATCTATTAATTTGAAAACTGTTTTAAAACGTTAGAAGGTAGCATCCAATTGACAACTTCAGTCTGAGAAAGTTTTGTTGTCTTGATTACTATCCAAATAACAATTCTCGAAGCGCTGTCTAAATGCCTGTTGACATGTCTCAATCTCAACAGCAACACTTTTTCAAACGATCACCAAATGCATTTTTGCAACGATTGTACCATCTTTTGCTTGCACATGTGTGACGTTGAATATGGCACTTTCAAATACACAGTTTTACATAATGCACAATTGCCACGAAGATAATCAAATGGATTTAGAACAAGTGATACTAAACACGGAAACAAACGGGCCAATATTGAGCATGCGCTAGTGATTCGACTGGTGTGCATTAGACCTGATGTACACAAGTGTAGCGTTGTGATTGATGTGAAAATTGGTAGATTCGAAATGTCTTCAGCGGTCAACGAAGGCGAATGCCAGGCAGACCAGTCAATCGAGTCATTGTCCCAAAATGGATCCAATGGAGGATTTTCATTCACATATATACTGTACACAAAATCGACTCGAAGATGAACTAAATGAGAGGCTAGGTTACGAATGTGATGCACAAAAATATTGCAATGAATTGTTAAATGTTCGAACGTGAAGATAGCGTAATTTCAAGCTGCAATGTTCGTTGATTAGCTGCAATGTCTTTGTAGAATCACATTTTGAAATTTTAGAATTTACTGTGAGATGAGTCAAACGGGGAAAAAGCGTTTGGGCAACAGCTTGTTCAACTGTGAACTCACCATAGGATTCAATAGTCAACTTTTGTAGAGATTCAAAAGTAGAATTGTGATTGAATATTGCTCGAAACATGTTGATGTGTGTTAAAACGTTGGTGAGATGCAGTTCGGTGAGATGAGTCAAATTGACAGTGTTACGAGAAGTATTTTCCAACATACCTCTGGTTCTAACATCGAGGGTACATCGACGAAGCAGCGGCTGAGTGGTTGGACTGAGTTGGCTCATCAAACGATACACACAATTGTTGACTCGTTTATTGTACTTCAACATTTTGCCATCTGGACCGCAACTCTGTTGAGTGTAGAACACCTTCAAATCGATCAATTTGTTGGCCAGTCCACGAAGTAGTTGAACGACTTGAGCGATTTGCTTGGGCAATTGAATGTGAATCAGCTCGAGGCGGGCAATGTTTGGCAATTTGCTCAACAAACGAGTGCACACATCCCTGGTGAAACATTCATTTGTGCGCAGTTTCAAATGATTTCTCAAATGGATACGTGAAATTATATCACCGTGTGCTTGAACAAAGTGATGTGAACTATGTTTGTAATTGACTTCTTTTAATATCTGACCAAATGTGTTCGGGCAATTGGCCAGATCATGATGATAGCCAATCAATGCGAGCGATTTGATATGACGACAGGCGAGCAGGAGGACAAAAGACCATCGACGGCAAACGAGTGGAAGGTGGCGCATTTGGTCAAACAATGGAATTCGTGCAAATATTTCAACTAGACAATCGTCTGGCAAGCTTCGAATGTTCATTTTTATTTTTACTAAAGGAAAAAAATATATAAATCAAAACATAACTCAAAAATTGGATAATATCTAGAAAAACTCAAACAAATTACACTGGACGAGTAAAAGTCAAATAATTACAACTATTTAAACATTTGAGTATTACTGCTTTATAGATGATTCATCTACACTCAAACATACAAATGCCCAGCTGGTTCGATAGAATTGATAGTACAGATTATTACAGATTATTACACAAATTACAAAGCTTAAAAAATCTGACACTCTTGGTTGGCACAAAAACTTTTGCCTTAGGGTAATTTTGCTTGATCAATAGCGCTCTGCTATCAAGCTTATCATTAATGTTCAGTCGTGATCTAAATGCATTGGAATCTTCCGGAATATTATAAATCTCCAAAACGTTCAAATCTAATCCAGTCTAATCATGTGATAGAAATTTTGAGTTTCAAATCAATGTAACAAATGATTATTTTATTTGATGAAATTTTCTCAAAATGGTGTATAGTCTAATTTATCTCTCTAATAATTCCCCAAAAATTGTGGATCATAAGAATTTTAATTTTAAGAGATTTGGGCAAGTGGCTATCTCACAGATAAAGAAGAATCACCCCGTTACTTCAGCATTAACTTACATCACTATTACTTTAGCATAATTTATAAATATATTAAAAAATCACTTCAATCATTTTTTTGATGAATGATATTGACAAAGAATGCAATGTTTCTTGCAGAAATTGATTTAAATTCTTCCACCAAACTTATTCTAATAAATTTAAATAAAGACTTTACCTTTTCCATAAACCATTCAATTACCAAACTGGTAGATATTTTAATAAACGTGTTGATAAATGAAGTTAAATTATTTGCGAAATAAACTTACAATCTTACTAATAATACTACAATGAACTGATTGGAAATGAATATCAATGGATATAAACACCTTTGGTGGTTAAGACTGACACACTGACTGACTGGTCGAGTGCTTTGATTGTAAATACAAATTGTTACCATTTTTAACAACCAACCAAATCAAGTCAATTTTTTTGTAATTCTGATATTCAAGAGCATGAAGTATTTATATTTGAAAAAATAATTAGATTGTAAAAATATTAAATAAACAAATTTTCCATTTGCTAACTATAAGCTTCTATAACTTAGTACGAAAAGCAAAGATCAAAGTTACTTTTTGAAAACTAGTCAAATATAATAACGGTTTTTAATTGGATACAACTAGTCGATCACTTTTAGTATCATTAAAGTATGGAATGGAAACAAACTTGAACATCATAAATGAAAAATAGTAAATGTTTTTGCAATCCTAACTCTATAACATCCTATAATTTGTTCAACATTTCAAAGTATTCACAAATCAAAACATAATGTTACGAATTTGAAAGTCAATAACAAATAAATAAAATCAAACCTTTTAAAATGACTCAAATAAGCTAGACTCAAAATTTCAATTCAAATTCAATTTTATGTTATAAACACTAACTAAGACGAATCAATTAAAGTATTGATAATAATAAATGTCCAAATAAGGAAACCCATTTCCAAACCCCATAATTTATAGAAAAAAGAATGTCAAAACACATTGATTGAAACTCCACGTTTAATAAGTAAGCTTTAATAAGAAGTGAATGCAAATGTACACTTGTTTACCTTGCTGTCAAAATTTTTGTCAGTATGACCAGACATAAACAACATAAAGGAAAATGGACTTTCTGAAACAAATATAACGAGTTTTATAATTTGTTATTCCTTAATAAATTTAAAACAAAAATATAGCTGAATATAGCATAGTAAATAACCCGAGCAGCTTTTACGGGATCCTCCGAATGAATAACTTTAATGAGCTTATAAATATTGGTCGATGTGAGACAAAAGGAAATAATGCGAATGTTTTAAATAATAATAACTCTATACAATCTCTTCAATAAACCTTGAATCTGCGGAATATATTTAAAGTATTTACAAATAAAAGCAAAGTGTTACGAATTTGAAAGTTAATAACAAATCAATAAAATCAAACCGTTTTAATTTCATTTCGAATTAAATCAAGTTATAAGCATGAACTATATCAGAAAAATTAAATCGTGGATTATAATAAAATGACTAAACAATAAAACCCTACTTTTAAAAAGAGAATTTACAGAAAAAGATTGTCAAAAATTGTGATTAAAACTCAACGTTTTTAAGTAACCTTTATAAGTGGAAAAATTCAAACCTAATAATTTGTTGTGACTAAAAAGAAACAGGTTAAATAGAAAAGAAAGCAGATTGATCATCCCTTATAATCCAAATAATTTAATCAAACTTTAATTCTATTAAGCCGAAATTTACAATTATTGAATTTATTGATTTAAAATGGAAGTTAAGATGATTTGACTTTAATTTAAAGACAGTGAGTGAAAATACTTTAAATTGATTAAAAAACATTGTTAATGTTACCTGTTGCAACGCCATTCGTATGTTCTATATCAAATAAAATTATTTGTTGATTTGTTTATTAAATTTGAATTTTAACCAGTTAAAATATAACGTATCATTAGTCACGCACTTGTTATAATCGATCGACACACAATCATTAATAAATTTATTGAATAAAATAAAATTATTTAAATAAAATTAAACCGTTTAGGAAGATTTACTCGCAATTTTGGCATAAATCAAAGCTAATGCAATTAACTAAAACGACATTGGTTACTAATGATATGTTTAACCAGTAAATAAATCAGTAAGTAACCTTTTAAAAATTCAGCAAAGAAATTTCAACAAAAACTTGTTGTAACGAAAGAGAAGAAAGTTAAATAAAAAAATATTGTTGGTGTGTTGAACACGCTCTCACATGCGTCCGAACAGTCTGAAAGTTGAACGTGGAATGATGATTGTGAAGTATCACGCGTGTATGACTGTGTGTGTGTTTCTTCTTGTCTAATTCTTTAATGTTTCGTATAATTGAGGTTTTGGAATTTCGGATTCTGCAAATGGTTTTTATATACTATGATTAACTTATTTGTTAAATGTTTTTCTCTCTTTTAATTGACACAACCGAGTTTCCTTTCAGTTTTTCATGCACTTTTGTTCAGAATTTTATAATAATTATCTTGGAGAGCATATAAGAACATTATGATGTTAAAAACATCATAGAATTGCTATTAGTAATGTCTTCTACATTCACTTAAGCTTTTAATACTACAAAAATGTTTTTCATTTTGTTTTAAATTTTTGGTCATAATTTCGTAATTCGGAATGCCATTTTTCTTTTTTTATTCTTTGATTGTTTGTCTACGAATGCAAGTCCAGTTTTCAAAAAAGAGCGATCGAAGGGGATTGAGAAGTGGGAATCATCACGGAAAGGAGAGTAGGTTCTGGGTGGTGCATTATTTTGAACGAAAAGTGGACTCGGATTTGTGTTTGTGGCACTTTTCAAAAAAGAGCGATCGAAGGGGATTGAGAAGTGGGAATCATCACGGAAAGGAGAGTAGGTTCTGGGTGGTGCATTATTTTGAGTGAATAATGAACTGGGATTTGTGTTTGTGGCACTTTTCAAAAAAGAGCGATCGAAGGGGATTGAGAAGTGGGAATCATCACGGAAAGGAGAGTAGGTTCTGGGTGGTGCATTATTTTGAGTGAATAATGAACTGGGATTTGTGTTTGTGGCACTTTTCAAAAAAGAGCGATCGAAGGGGATTGAGAAGTGGGAATCATCACGGAAAGGAGAGTAGGTTCTGGGTGGTGCATTATTTTGAGTGAATAGTGGACTGGGATTTGTGTTTGTGGCACTTTTCAAAAAAGAGCGATCGAAGGGGATTGAGAAGTGGGAATCATCACGGAAAGGAGAGTAGGTTCTGGGTGGTGCATTATTTTGAGTGAATAGTGAACTGGGATTTGTGTTTGTGGCACTTTTCAAAAAAGAGCGATCGAAGGGGATTGAGAAGTGGGAATCATCACGGAAAGGAGAGTAGGTTCTGGGTGGTGCATTATTTTGAATGAAAAGTGGTCTCGGATTTGTGTTTGTGGCACTTTTCAAAAAAGAGCGATCAAAGGGGATTGAGAAGTGGGAATCATCACGGAAAGGAGAGTAGGTTCTGGGTGGTGCATTATTTTGAGTGAATAGTGGTCTCGGATTTGTGTTTGTGTCACTTTTCAAAAAAAGAGCGATCGAAGGGGATTGAGAAGTGGGAATCATCACGGAAAGGAGAGTAGGTTCTGGGTGGTGCATTATTTTGAGTGAATAGTGGTCTCGGATTTGTGTTTGTGGCACTTTTCAAAAAAGAGCGATCGAAGGGGATTGAGAAGTGGGAATCATCACGGAAAGGAGAGTAGGTTCTGGGTGGTGCATTATTTTGAGTGAATAATGAACTGGGATTTGTGTTTGTGGCACTTTTCAAAAAAAGAGCGATCGAAGGGGATTGAGAAGTGGGAATCATCACGGAAAGGAGAGTAGGTTCTGGGTGGTGCATTATTTTGAGTGAATAGTGAACTGGGATTTGTGTTTGTGGCACTTTTCAAAAAAGAGCGATCGAAGGGGATTGAGAAGTGGGAATCATCACGGAAAGGAGAGTAGGTTCTGGGTGGTGCATTATTTTGAGTGAATAGTGGTCTCGGATTTGTGTTTGTGTCACTTTTCAAAAAAGAGCGATCGAAGGGGGTTGAGAAGTGGGAATCACCACGGAAAGGAGAGTAGGTTCTGGGTGGTGCATTATTTTGAGTGAATAGTGGTCTCGGATTTGTGTTTGTGGCACTTTTCAAAAAAGAGCGATCGAAGGGGATTGAGAAGTGGGAATCATCACGGAAAGGAGAGTAGGTTCTGGGTGGTGCATTATTTTGAGTGAATAGTGAACTGGGATTTGTGTTTGTGGCACTTTTCAAAAAAAGAGCGATTGAAGGAGATTGAGAAGTGGGAATCATCACGGAAAGGAGAGTAGGTTCTGGGTGGTGCATTATTTTGAGTGAATAGTGGACTGGGATTTGTGTTTGTGGCACATTTCAAAAAAAGAGCGATCGAAGGGGATTGAGAAGTGGGAATCATCACGGAAAGGAGAGTAGGTTCTGGGTGGTGCATTATTTTGAGTGAATAGTGGACTGGGATTTGTGTTTGTGGCACATTTCAAAAAAAGAGCGATCGAAGGGGATTGAGAAGTGGGAATCATCACGGAAAGGAGAGTAGGTTCTGGGTGGTGCATTATTTTGAGTGAATAGTGGTCTCGGATTTGTGTTTGTGGCACATTTCAAAAATGAGCGATCGAAGGGGGTTGAGAAGTGGGAATCATCACGGAAAGGAGAGTAGGTTCTGGGTGGTGCATTATTTTGAGTGAATAGTGGTCTCGGATTTGTGTTTGTGGCACTTTTCAAAAAAGAGCGATCGAAGGGGATTGAGAAGTGGGAATCATCACGGAAAGGAGAGTAGGTTCTGGGTGGTGCATTATTTTGAGTGAATAGTGGTCTCGGATTTGTGTTTGTGGCACATTTCAAAAATGAGCGATCGAATGGGATTGAGAAGTGGGAATCATCACGGAAAGGAGAGTAGGTTCTGGGTGGTGCATTATTTTGAGTGAATAGTGGTCTCGGATTTGTGTTTGTGGCACTTTTCAAAAAAAGAGCGATCGAAGGGGATTGAGAAGTGGGAATCATCACGGAAAGGAGAGTTGGTTCTGGGTGGTGCATTATTTTGAGTGAATAGTGGTCTCGGATTTGTGTTTGTGGCACTTTTCAAAAAAGAGCGATCGAATGGGATTGAGAAGTGGGAATCATCACGGAAAGGAGAGTAGGTTCTGGGTGGTGCATTATTTTGAGTGAATAGTGGTCTCGGATTTGTGTTTGTGGCACTTTTCAAAAAAGAGCGATCGAAGGGGATTGAGAAGTGGGAATCATCGCGGAAAGGAGTGTAGGTTCTGGGTGGTGCATTATTTTGAGTGAATAGTGGACTGGGATTTGTGTTTGTGGCACATTTCAAAAAAGAGCGATCGAAGGAGATTGAGAAGTGGGAATCATCACGGAAAGGAGAGTAGGTTCTGGGTGGTGCATTATTTTGAGTGAATAGTGGACTGGGATTTGTGTTTGTGGCACATTTCAAAAAAAGAGCGATCGAAGGGGATTGAGAAGTGGGAATCATCACGGAAAGGAGAGTAGGTTCTGGGTGGTGCATTATTTTGAGTGAATAGTGGACTGGGATTTGTGTTTGTGGCACATTTCAAAAAAAGAGCGATCGAAGGGGATTGAGAAGTGGGAATCATCACGGAAAGGAGAGTAGGTTCTGGGTGGTGCATTATTTTGAGTGAATAGTGGACTGGGATTTGTGTTTGTGGCACATTTCAAAAAAAGAGCGATCGAAGGGGATTGAGAAGTGGGAATCATCACGGAAAGGAGAGTAGGTTCTGGGTGGTGCATTATTTTGAGTGAATAGTGGACTGGGATTTGTGTTTGTGGCACATTTCAAAAAAAGAGCGATCGAAGGGGATTGAGAAGTGGGAATCATCACGGAAAGGAGAGTAGGTTCTGGGTGGTGCATTATTTTGAGTGAATAGTGGACTGGGATTTGTGTTTGTGGCACATTTCAAAAAAAGAGCGATCGAAGGGGATTGAGAAGTGGGAATCATCACGGAAAGGAGAGTAGGTTCTGGGTGGTGCATTATTTTGAGTGAATAGTGGTCTCGGATTTGTGTTTGTGGCACTTTTCAAAAAAGAGCGATCGAAGGGGATTGAGAAGTGGGAATCATCACGGAAAGGAGAGTAGGTTCTGGGTGGTGCATTATTTTGAGTGAAAAGTGGTCTCGGATTTGTGTTTGTGGCACATTTCAAAAAAAGAGCGATCGAAGGGGATTGAGAAGTGGGAATCATCACGGAAAGGAGAGTAGGTTCTGGGTGGTGCATTATTTTGAGTGAATAGTGGACTGGGATTTGTGTTTGTGGCACATTTCAAAAAAAGAGCGATCGAAGGGGATTGAGAAGTGGGAATCATCACGGAAAGGAGAGTAGGTTCTGGGTGGTGCATTATTTTGAGTGAATAGTGGACTGGGATTTGTGTTTGTGGCACATTTCAAAAAAAGAGCGATCGAAGGGGATTGAGAAGTGGGAATCATCACGGAAAGGAGAGTAGGTTCTGGGTGGTGCATTATTTTGAGTGAATAGTGGACTGGGATTTGTGTTTGTGGCACATTTCAAAAAAAGAGCGATCGAAGGGGATTGAGAAGTGGGAATCATCACGGAAAGGAGAGTAGGTTCTGGGTGGTGCATTATTTTGAGTGAATAGTGGACTGGGATTTGTGTTTGTGGCACTTTTCAAAAAAGAGCGATCGAAGGGGATTGAGAAGTGGGAATCATCACGGAAAGGAGAGTAGGTTCTGGGTGGTGCATTATTTTGAGTGAAAAGTGGTCTCGGATTTGTGTTTGTGGCACTTTTCAAAAAAAGAGCGATCGAAGGGGATTGAGAAGTGGGAATCATCACGGAAAGGAGAGTAGGTTCTGGGAGGTGCATTATTTTGAGTGAAAAGTGGTCTCGGATTTGTGTTTGTGGCACTTTTCAAAAAAGAGCGATCGAAGGGGATTGAGAAGTGGGAATCATCACGGAAAGGAGAGTAGGTTCTGGGTGGTGCATTATTTTGAGTGAATAATGGACTGGGATTTGTGTTTGTGGCACTTTTCAAAAAAGAGCGATCGAAGGGGATTGAGAAGTGGGAATCATCACGGAAAGGAGAGTAGGTTCTGGGTGGTGCATTATTTTGAGTGAATAGTGGTCTCGGATTTGTGTTTGTGGCACTTTTCAAAAAAGAGCGATCGAAGGGGATTGAGAAGTGGGAAGAAGCCTCTGTTCTTTTTTGCAATAATAACTTATCAAAATTGCCATTTCAAATGAAGCCAAAATAGACAAAAGAACCATAATCATCAAAATGATATAATGATCATTCGCAAAATGATAATACTGGCTCAGGATCCTACTGATCTCTGGGTCAGGTTGATTTATGATAAATTTGCATTGTTCACTGCAAGATTCCTCATTGAACGGACTGCATTGTGCATTAGGCTTGAATTCGCACTCAACAGTGCAGCAGGCAGATTCTCCACCACTGTCGCATTGTTCGTTGAGTTCAATCAACGAATTACCACAGAGAGACTTATCACTTTCCACCAAACAGTTGGGATCAATTTCATGAATTACATTTGCAATTTTTAAATTTGACTGCTTTGAAAATTTCTGAAATTGAAACATTAAATTTTTTAAAAATAAAAAATTTGTGCCATACCAAATTGTTTGGCCCAGGCCGTAAAAGCCTATCGGACATCAAGTAGTCGCCACCAATCGAACTTAAAATTTGTGTATCATGTCGAGCACCCCAACTGTGGCCAAATTCATGTGCCATAGTACGAATACAGTGACTGTCGTTGGCACTGACGCACCAGTAAGTGCTCACAGCGCCCACATTGTAGCCAGTATCACAAATGGTCCCATCATAGGCAAAACCATTGTACTCATTGCCATGTTTGTCAATTATGTTTTTGTTTGTGAACAAATAGATTAAACAAACGCTTGTGCTGTTGTAGTGCCTGTGCAGTTGCTTCAACAATCGATTCTGGAGATCTTCTAAATTCCATTCAGATTTAAAATTGTCGAAAAGTCGATTGTTGTCAAATGTTATGCTGGACAGAATATTTTCATAGTCACGATAGGTGAAACCTTTATTGGTGTCAAAGGTTTCATTCAAAAGTATCTGGTTGGCCGAGAAAAATAGAGAAAACGCAGCTTTGATTGCCCTGGCTTTGTTATTTCCGTATCGATCGAGAAAGCTGTTGTCCAGTATTAAATGAATCTCTAAAAAAATGTTTAGTTCAAGAGGATGATTACAGATTGTAAAATATGTACTTACTACACAAATGTCCACCAACAAAACTTCTATCAACGTGTTCTAGCTTGATTAGATTTTGTTTTTTGCCATGACGGCGACCAGTTGAAGAGACGGATCTAAATTCACTGGATGAATTTAGTTCGACAGATGCACAATTTGACCAATTAATTCTGCTGAGTGCTTGATTGGTGGTAAACAAAGATGACAATTTTCGAAAATTAATTAAATCGATATCTGA
The DNA here is from genome assembly GCA_023373905.1 of Rhizoglyphus robini. NCBI lineage: Eukaryota > Metazoa > Arthropoda > Arachnida > Sarcoptiformes > Acaridae > Rhizoglyphus > Rhizoglyphus robini. The sequence goes on along the minus strand of JAKIJQ010000032.1, from coordinate 632,169 downwards.
TTTGTATGCGTTTAAATGTTGATTTTCTGCAATAAAATCACAAATGAAGCCCTCGACATTTGTGTTGAAAGTCATGGGCATGACGGCTTTCAACAGTGCGAACTTTACTGGTGAAGATGACTCGAACACCATCACCAGACGATGCGTCACTAAGCGGTCAAAGCATCGTAAGAAAAAGTATAAAGACATTGACCAAATGCCTAACTGTGTGCAGTCTCGCTAGACAGTTTGAGGGCATATGGTCTTACTCTCGTAAGCCATATTTTGTTTCACTACCTGCAAGTGTTTAACTCTCTCTTCTTTCTTTGTCTAGATTTACCATCTATGGTTACTGTCACCATCTTTGTGTTTCTATATTGTTTAGTTACCTATTTGTTTGTTATTTTATCCTTTTATTAATCTCTGTATATATTGTAAATAGTCCTCATATAATAGCCTAGAATAAACTTGCTTAACTCTTATTAGCAAATTGGACTATCCTACTGCTCTCTGACTACCGATTTCCAAGACATTTGCTGACAACAACTTTTATTACTCAGAGCTTAATAAATGCCTAGAGTGAGTAAGTTGTACTTTTGGCATACTCAGAAGGTATATATCATACATCGTTAACAAACTACACTCTTCACAATTGTAAACATACACTTGACATATTGTCGTTCACTACTCGAGACCATTCAGTCCTCACCGTCAGTGATTCACTTTGAGTCAATTGCAATGCCCATTTTGCTATAATACAGACTGACTCTCGGTGTATCCTTTATCAATATTCTAAACGTAATTCAATTTTGTACCTGTTGTTGCCTAGAGAAAAGTTTTAATAATTAAGGTATATACAAATTCTAATAAACGGTCCTTTATCGTGGCCTGCAGATACAAACTCCTACAGTTTTCCATCAACGTACAAGCACATGAAAGCATACCTTGTGTTGAATGGCGAAATTGAAATGAAAAAGAAGATACGGAATTGATTTCATTCACAGGGAAGCATATAAAAGTCGTTGGAACATAAAACCAGAGAACAAAAACAAACAAAGCATTGTTTTTACCAAAGTAACAAAGTGGTTGTTGGATAATCATCTTTGGAATGGTTGAAGTGGCAAAAGAGCTTTCACAATTACAAGTCGATTGATGATAGCAATGCGGTAATAAATTACATATATGAAACATACGTTAATTAACGTTAACGTTACTGCTTCCAAACAGAAAATGAATAGTCAAGTGATTGAACCTAAAACTCAATGTGTAACGTGGCCCAGATTCTCGTGTCTCAAATTGACTGGTAGACAGCATTCACGAAGGAACTTATGCTTTTGGTGAGTTTTTTATTTGGTTTGGTCGTTTACTGGAAGACTGAATGACCTGAAGTAGTCTCATGGACCATTTGGCCGATTGGTCATGATTCTTCTTAGGTAAAAAGAACGAAGGTAAGCGTTGATCACAAGCACAGAATCACTTAATTTAGGAGTCAACTTTTATACATGGAATAAACTGAAACAGATTAGTTAGTCTGCTTTGCACTCAAACCGTGAAATAGGAACTGAGCATTCGACATACACATTATATGCTCTCCACTCGTATGCTGAAGGTTAGAGGTCGGGCGTATACCACTGAGAGTGAGAGTACATTCCCTGTGAGCATGACTCGATGGCTCCATTGCATTCTGCTACCTCTTTGGTAACAAATATGGCTTCGGATCAGAAACTGGATATACCGAAGGTGCAGATTTGTTGAAAATGCATGTTACTTTATAACATATTCTCGAATGAACTAATGGGAAGTGGCACGTAAAGGATGGAAGCAGTATGCTTCATCTAGGAACCATCCAAAAGCAAATAAATACATCTACATATCTCAGCGTAAACACCATCAGCATACTACGGGTATTTAATATTCTTTCGTGTGTGCCCGCGAATTAAGACCAGAAAGTGTTTCTTTGTACCTTTCATAATGCATTTTTGGTGTATCACTATATATAAGTGGATGTTCATTTATTGTAGTACATATTTACCTCATATATACTGCGGTATTGCACCATGAATATGACACATGGGAAACGCTACTTTGTCAACGGTAGTGTTGACACTTGGTCTCAACACATTTCTATGCAAAATTTTGATTTTGCTATAAATAGCAATTCTTCTCTCATGTAATTGTCGTTATTTCTATCGCTCGCTTTGTTTGCTCAGGTGAGAATGAGTTCTTTCCCCCCTCTAACTAAATATATATAATCAACAACACTCGGATCTTATCGGTATCTCACTTACAGTAAATTTTCAATTAACCGCCGCAGCGCTAGTCGGTTTCAGCCGAAGCTCGCTGCGGCGTTAATTCGGGAGCGGCGGTAACTGAAGTGCGGCGCTTATTTGTTTGGGCTAAAAATTATTTGACACTGGATACCTAATTTGGTCACTTTTGACTAAAAAGTAAGGATTTTATGCATAAAAAGGTATTTTGTGTAGTAAAACTTCTTTCAAATATCCACTGCGGCGGTTACTGGAGGGCTGCGCTTATCCGTTTCAAGACATACTCGCTGAGGCGCTAATTTGAGATCGGCGGTAATCGAGAATTTACGGTATCTTAAAATTGTGGTGTTGGTGCGTTTGTCAACTGGTGGAAGGTCAAAGATAAAGAATAACTTGGATAACTTTAGAAGAATTTGTCGTAAAAACATGAGCCGCACAGGAAAATAAAATGCCGATTTAGCCGGAATGAGTGGTGTGAGGTTAGGTTACGTTTGTTTATCACTAATATCACTCAATTAATATTCTTGTTTTCATTCCTTGAGACATGCTCATGTAATTGTCAATTAAATTAAATTGAGAAATAGTCATATCACTATAATTTACTTAATCAAAATGATTTATTATGTACAATGTAGATCAATATGTAATAAGGTATTGTGTAAATCAAAAAACAAATGGAACAAAAAAGATGTTACTTTAAATAAATTATTCAATTCATAAAATTCAAATAGAATTCAAAATTACAGCAAACAATAATAATCACATGGCTGGTCTGTCATTTAAATGAATATATAATTAGATTAACAAAGTAATATATAAATTGATTCCAGCATCACAGTTTCCTGAAGAATAAATTATAAATATATTATTTTAGAGGTAAGTAGATTATGAATGAATGGCTTACTTTTACTTTCTGGCACTCCATTTACTTTGGTTTATTAAACCCAAGTGCTTTCACATTCAGAGGAACCTGCAGAAATTGCAATTATACTTGAATTGTTTATATTCCTCTCTACAGCAGACATCACTTGTAGCCGCAAATCAGTGCTCGGCCAATCATTCACATTATGGAATCCAAGTTTGTACGATACTTCCTTGGACAAGTGGAATTTCTTGACAATGACATTCAAAATCACATATACAATAAACAGCACAAACACAAGCATAAAAATGATGCAATAGTCAAGCACAAAATGATAAAACTTGCTTAGGATTCCATCGATTTTTTGATCATGTTGCTTGTTAATGAATTTACATTTTTCACTGCAAGATTCCTCATTGAACGGACTGCATTCTGCATCTGACTCGAATTTGCATTCATCAGTGCAGCAGGTGGAAGCTCCGCCGCTATCACATTGTTCGTTTTGTTCAACAAACGAATTACCACAGTGAGACTTGTCTCTTTCAACCAAACAGTTGGGATCAATTTCATCAATTACACTTGCAATCTTTGCATTTGATTGTCTTGAAAATTTCTGAAAATTAAACAAATTATAAAACTATTTATAAATCAACATTTGTTTCATACCAAATTATTAGGCCCAGGCCGTTCAAGCCTATCAGACATTAAAAAGTCACCTCCAATAGAACTGAAAATTTGTGTATCATGTCGAGCACCCCAACTGTGGCCAAATTCATGTGCCATAGTACGAATACAGTGACTGTCGTTGGCACTGACGCACCAGTAAGTGCTCACAGCGCCCACATTGTAGCCAGAATCACAAATGGTCCCATCATAGGCAAAACCATTGTACTCATTGCCATGTTTGTCAATTATGTTTTTGTTCGTCAACAAATAGGTGAGACAAGCTTCTCTGGTGCTGTTATAGTAGTGGTGCAGTTGGTTCAAAAGTCGATTCCGGAGATCTTCTAAACTCCAGACGGAATCAGAATTGTTGAAAAGTCGATTGTTGTCAAATGTGATGCCGGATAGAATATTTCCATAGCCATGATGGGTGTCAAATGTTTCACTCAAAAATATTTGGTTAACCGAGACAAATAGAGAAAATGCAGCTTTGATTGCACTGGCTTTGTTGTTTCCATGTCGCTCGAGGAAGCTGTTGTCCAGTATTAAGGGAACCTCTGAAAAAAATTATTTAGTTCAATGATGAAATGTACTGACTCTCTACACAAATATACTTACTGCATAAATGTCCACCTGTAGTACTTCGAATATCAGGTTGGATCCGATATTGTTTCTTGCTATGACGACGCCCATTTGAAGTGAAGGATTTACTGAATGAATTTAGTTCGACAGATGCACAAGTTCCGGTGCCATCCAGAGATTGCAATGTACGAAAATTAATTAAATTGCTTCTGGATTTGCTTGCGTTCAATAAGAGCTCCAATAATCCTGCAATAAAATCACAAATTATATATCTATAAATTGTTGACACTTGAAGTTTGTTTACATTACTTATATTACAGACACTCAGATATTATGCGCAAAAATGATAAAGCTGTATTATTGGCTTGTTTAGATGGACAATATTATGTACTGTAGCTCACAGGCATCCTCTTCGTAATTGTAAACATAAATACTATCAACTGTGGTTCACTGGAAACTAGACTCGAGTCGACACAAATCAGTCCTAGTCACAACACTGACTGAATAACTCGTCTTGCACAGTTCTCAAAAGTGTCCGTCTACAAACCGTGTATCCGTGTATTCAAACAGTGATCAAATTCATAACCTGCTGTTTCCTCGGTCTTAATCAGCAAGGAAACTCACTCCTAATAAACGGTTCCATATCCTACCTTAGATATCTGCAATACGTCTACATAGAAACATATTCTATCCAACAGCTGTTCTAGATCAGGTAATTGCGGCAGTTTTTTTTTGTTTAAAAAAATTACATGAGCTCGTTAAATTATTAAAACGTATTTGGCTCGCTAGAATTTTTACCGTTATTACAAGGAGCTAGAAAGACAATAATTACCCCCTCTAGATTAGATCTAGTCATGAGTGACGCCGTGGGCGTGAAGTCGGGGGCGGAGTATTGCGAACACTCGTCTTTATCAGTTCAGTCATCGATGAGTAATCAAAGTGCGACAGACACACATATCAACCCATTTCTCAATACAGATATATGTAATTTATCATTATTTAAATTTTTATCGCCGGTGATCTTTGACCTATTGTTACCTAATTTAGCACTTGCAAATTTTCATCCCTACCAAAAAAATTGTGACCAGTAAAATTTTCAGACCGATCCATTGAATCCTTATAGACGATATCGTCTACACAAGCCTTTTCCTATCAAGTGGCGCCCGAGGACTCGTTCACTCACAAACAATTTTGTTCGTTCACTCATCCAACTATTTAAATCACCTTGTAGTTTTCAACAACACTATACAGCGATATTTTCAATATCAAAATTATTATAAAGATAAATTCAGTTTTCAAACAAAATCGTAAAAAGTATTTTATTTAATTTTACATTATTTTACTTCATTAATTAATTAGTTAGTACAGTGGCTGGTAGGTAGGTTATTTTTTCAAATGTGCACTTTATTGCCAGAAAATAACTTTATAATTTCCAGGAGTTGGTAATGTTTTTAAAATCACAATTTATAAATAATAGAGTTTTTATACGGTTACAACTATTTTGCCTTATGCCTAGGCAAACCATGGAATGACGAATTTTTAATTTTGCCGGTATCATATATCGTCCAAACGTGAAATTCTTCATTCCATGGTTTGACATTTAGGCAAAACTTGATAAAAGTTTAGATATTTCCACTTTTGCCAAAGAAAGAGAATTTTAAAACGCGGAATTCTAGTCATTCTTTAGACTAGCTAGGCAAAAGGTAAAAAAATTGATCAGATTTCTATTGGTAATAACCACGGAATGACGAATTTCGTGTTTGGACGGTAACATATACAATTACAAGTAAATATACATTTACTAGTACTTGTATAGAACTACTGAATTTCATACATTTACCGTAACATAAAAATTAAGCCCAATCTACTTAAAAGCATACCTTTTGTGGAACGGTGATTTTGGAATGACACAGAAGAGATGGAATCGATTTTATGCACCGGCAAATAAGTCATGGGAAGCAAAGAACAAAGAACCAAGATAAGAAAAAAATTGATTTTATTGGAGTGACAGAGGAATTGTCGGATAATCATTTTTGAAATGAAATTAAAACCAAGTAGAATATAGGACTGTCTCAAAAAGTGAATAGTGTTCTCGTCTGTTTGATTGGTTCTGGTAAAGAACGTCTTGAAATTAAAACCAAGTAGAATATAGGACTGTCTCAAAAAGTGAATAGTGTTCTCGTCTGTTTGATTGGTTCTGGTAAAGAACGTCTTGAAATTAAAACCAAGTAGAATAAAGGACTGTCTCAAAAAGTGAATAGTGTTCTCGTCTGTTTGATTGGTTCTGGTAAAGAACGTCTTGAAATTAAAACCAAGTAGAATAAAGGACTGTCTCAAAAAGGGAATATTGCTCTCGTCTGTTTCATTAGTTCTGGTAAAGAACGTCTTCAAATTAAAACCAAGTAGAATAAAGGACTGTTTCAAAAAATGAATAGTGCTCTCGTCTGTTTCATTAGTTCTGGTAAAGAACGTCTTCAAATTAAAACCAAGTAGAATAAAGGACTGTTTCAAAAAATGAATAGTGTTCTCGTATGTTTGATTGGTTCTGGTAAAGAACGTCTTGAAATTAAAACCAAGTAGAATAAAGGACTGTCTCAAAAAGGGAATATTGCTCTCGTCTGTTTCATTAGTTCTGGTAAAGAACGTCTTCAAATTAAAACCAAGTAGAATAAAGGACTGTTTCAAAAAATGAATAGTGCTCTCGTCTGTTCCATTACTTCCAGTAAAGACCGTCTTCAAATTAAAAACCAAGTAGAATAAAGGACTGTCTCAAAAAATGAATAGTGCTCTCGTCTGTTTCATTAGTTCTGGTAAAGAACGTCTTCAAATTAAAACCAAGTAGAATAAAGGACTGTCTCAAAAAATGAATAGTGCTCTCGTCTGTTTCATTAGTTCTGGTAAAGAACGTCTTCAAATTAAAACCAAGTAGAATAAAGGACTGTCTCAAAAAATGAATAGTGCTCTCGTCTGTTTCATTAGTTCTGGTAAAGAACGTCTTCAAATTAAAACCAAGTAGAATAAAGGACTGTCTCAAAAAATGAATAGTGCTCTCGTCTGTTTCATTAGTTCTGGTAAAGAACGTCTTCAAATTAAAACCAAGTAGAATAAAGGACTGTCTCAAAAAATGAATAGTGCTCTCGTCTGTTTCATTAGTTCTGGTAAAGAACGTCTTCAAATTAAAACCAAGTAGAATAAAGGACTGTCTCAAAAAGTGAATAGTGCTCTCGTCTGTTTCATTAGTTCTGGTAAAGAACGTCTTCAAATTAAAACCAAGTAGAATAAAGGACTGTCTCAAAAAATGAATAGTGCTCTCGTCTGTTTCATTAGTTCTGGTAAAGAACGTCTTCAAATTAAAACCAAGTAGAATAAAGGACTGTCTCAAAAAAGTGAATAGTGCTCTCGTCTGTTTCATTAGTTCTGGTAAAGAACGTCTTCAAATTAAAACCAAGTAGAATAAAGGACTGTCTCAAAAAATGAATAGTGCTCTCGTCTGTTTCATTAGTTCTGGTAAAGAACGTCTTCAAATTAAAACCAAGTAGAATAAAGGACTGTCTCAAAAAAATGAATAGTGCTCTCGTCTGTTTCATTAGTTCTGGTAAAAAAACGTCTTCAAATTAAAACCAAGTAGAATAAAGGACTGTCTCAAAAAAATAAATAGTGCTCTCGTCTGTTTCATTAGTTCTGGTAAAGAACGTCTTCAAATTAAAACCAAGTAGAATAAAGGACTGTCTCAAAAAATGAATAGTGCTCTCGTCTGTTTCATTAGTTCTGGTAAAGAACGTCTTCAAATTAAAACCAAGTAGAATAAAGGACTGTCTCAAAAAATGAATAGTGCTCTCGTCTGTTCCATTAGTTCTGGTAAAGAACGTCTTCAAATTAAAACCAAGTAGAATAAAGGACTGTCTCAAAAAATGAATAGTGCTCTCGTCTGTTCCATTAGTTCTGGTAAAGAACGTCTTCAAATTAAAACCAAGTAGAATAAAGGACAGTCTCAAAAAGTGAATATTGCTCTCGTCTGTTTCATTAGTTCTGGTAAAGAACGTCTTGAAATTAAAACCAAGTAGAATAAAGGACAGTCTCAAAAAGTGAATATTGCTCTCGTCTGTTTCATTAGTTCTGGTAAAGAACGTCTTGAAATTAAAACCAAGTAGAATAAAGGACTGTCTTAAAAAATGAATAGTGCTCTCGTCTGTTTCATTAGTTCTGGTAAAGAACGTCTTCAAATTAAAACCAAGTAGAATAAAGGACTGTCTCAAAAAATGAATAGTGCTCTCGTCTGTTTCATTAGTTCTGGTAAAGAACGTCTTCAAATTAAAACCAAGTAGAATAAAGGACTGTCTCAAAAAATGAATAGTGCTCTCGTCTGTTCCATTAGTTCTGGTAAAAAACGTCTTCAAATTAAAACCAAGTAGAATAAAGGACTGTCTCAAAAAATGAATAGTGCTCTCGTCTGTTCCATTAGTTCTGGTAAAGAACGTCTTCAAATTAAAACCAAGTAGAATAAAGGACTGTCTCAAAAAATGAATAGTGCTCTCGTCTGTTCCATTAGTTCTGGTAAAGAACGTATTCAAATTAAAACCAAGTAGAATAAAGGACTGTCTCAAAAAATGAATAGTGCTCTCGTCTGTTCCATTAGTTCTGGTAAAGAACGTCTTCAAATTAAAACCAAGTAGAATAAAGGACAGTCTCAAAAAGTGAATATTGCTCTCGTCTGTTTCATTAGTTCTGGTAAAGAACGTCTTGAAATTAAAACCAAGTAGAATAAAGGACAGTCTCAAAAAGTGAATATTGCTCTCGTCTGTTTCATTAGTTCTGGTAAAGAACGTCTTGAAATTAAAACCAAGTAGAATAAAGGACAGTCTCAAAAAGTGAATATTGCTCTCGTCTGTTTCATTAGTTCTGGTAAAGAACGTCTTGAAATTAAAACCAAGTAGAATAAAGGACAGTCTCAAAAAAATGAATAGTGCTCTCGTCTGTTTCATTAGTTCTGGTAAAGAACGTATTCAAATTAAAACCAAGTAGAATAAAGGACTGTCTCAAAAAATGAATAGTGCTCTCGTCTGTTCCATTAGTTCTGGTAAAGAACGTATTCAAATTAAAACCAAGTAGAATAAAGGACTGTCTCAAAAAATGAATAGTGCTCTCGTCTGTTCCATTAGTTCTGGTAAAGAACGTCTTCAAATTAAAACCAAGTAGAATAAAGGACTGTCTCAAAAAAAATGAATAGTGCTCTCGTCTGTTCCATTAGTTCTGGTAAAGAACGTATTCAAATTAAAACCAAGTAGAATAAAGGACTGTCTCAAAAAATGAATAGTGCTCTCGTCTGTTCCATTAGTTCTGGTAAAGAACGTATTCAAATTAAAACCAAGTAGAATAAAGGACAGTCTCAAAAAGTGAATATTGCTCTCGTCTGTTTCATTAGTTCTGGTAAAGAACGTCTTGAAATTAAAACCAAGTAGAATAAAGGACAGTCTCAAAAAGTGAATATTGCTCTCGTCTGTTTCATTAGTTCTGGTAAAGAACGTCTTGAAATTAAAACCAAGTAGAATAAAGGACTGTCTCAAAAAATGAATAGTGCTCTCGTCTGTTCCATTAGTTCTGGTAAAGAACGTCTTCAAATTAAAACCAAGTAGAATAAAGGACTGTCTCAAAAAATGAATAGTGCTCTCGTCTGTTCCATTAGTTCTGGTAAAGAACGTCTTCAAATTAAAACCAAGTAGAATAAAGGACTGTCTCAAAAAGTGAATAGTGCTCTCGTCTGTTTCATTAGTTCTGGTAAAGAACGTCTTCAAATTAAAACCAAGTAGAATAAAGGACTGTCTCAAAAAATGAATAGTGCTCTCGTCTGTTTCATTAGTTCTGGTAAAGAACGTCTTCAAATTAAAACCAAGTAGAATAAAGGACTGTCTCAAAAAGTGAATAGTGCTCTCGTCTGTATCATTAGTTCTGGTAAAGAACGTCTTCAAATTAAAACCAAGTAGAATAAAGGACTGTCTCAAAAAATGAATAGTGCTCTCGTCTGTTTCATTAGTTCTGGTAAAGAACGTCTTCAAATTAAAACCAAGTAGAATAAAGGACTGTCTCAAAAAATGAATAGTGCTCTCGTCTGTTTCATTAGTTCTGGTAAAGAACGTCTTCAAATTAAAACCAAGTAGAATAAAGGACTGTCTCAAAAAATGAATATTGCTCTCGTCTGTTTCATTAGTTCTGGTAAAGAACGTCTTCAAATTGAAACCACATTTGGGACAAGACTGATGCGTTTATTGAAATTGATGCATATTGAAGTGGATTGTGCCAAAAAGGATAATCACTGTTGTAGTTTATACTAGATTCTACTGCGAGCAGTAAAGCCGAGGGATAATTTGGATTTTATTTTACAAATAGAATTTTTTAATCTGCTCAATTCAAACCCCACGAAATTTAATTTACTAAATTACGCTTTTAAGATTAACAAGTACATAAGTGCGTAAATGAAATTAAACAAATATTAATATATTCATAAAATACATATTAGTATATAACATTAACACTAATTCCAAGTTACGAGACAGAAATCCGGACCACTAATTTTTTTAATGCCACTGATTTGTTTCATAATTGTACAATAGTTAACTGTTCGTCTTAACTCATAAATTTTTAACGAATTACAAACTTTTCATTGTCATAAGATTTTAAAATTGGAATTGGAATTGTAAATCTAACTCTATGGATTCAAATTTAGCAAAACACTTATTAATATTCAAATAAATTCAGTAGGAATTCATTTAGTTTTATTCATCGACCACAATCATGTATTTTTCCAGCAATAATTAAATTTACAACATCATGCTTTTTTTGCTAAAAATTTCTCGAAATCCGATCAATCATTCAAAAGAAAGAAGAAGAACAGTTTCACTTGGACTTACCCATTGTGAGTTAGTGTTACATTCTTAGATAATTTGATGAATAACAAAAGATTTAATGTTAGCAACTTTGTGCGGAAAAAACTTCAATTGCGTGAAAAACATTTGATTTGGCACTGATGCTTTCCTTGACAATTTAGCGACCTCGTAGAGGTGATATCGTTCGGATTGAACTTGAACATTCGTTGGGCAAAAGGCAAATTTTATTCAGATATTTTATATCTTGAATAATTTACATTGGAATCTTTTAATTCTAAATAATTGGATTTATTTCCAAAGAAATCTTCAAACCCAACTCCTATGCTGATCCACACTATTCACTAACCAAATTCAAATCAAACACTAATACAATAATACGAGCATAGCATTAAGCATTGATTGAACAATTATCCCAAGCTCAACAATATTCCTGAGACAAATGTGAGTCGTACTACGTGCAACAATGACCAAAGTTTTGCTTCAAAAAATGGTCCGATTTGGTGTGTTTGGTCACAGTTTGAACGCTCACTCGTTTATAGTACGTCCATATCATCTTGATACTTTGCATCTTTCGCTACTTATAAGACATCATATAATCATGAATGGGCCACAGCACGTCTTTACACTCCTGCTGAGACGGCAGTCGTTGAACTTGACGACTTTCTACGAGAAGAATGGCTGCGGCGTAACGGAACATGTATTCAAATCACAACCAATGGGGCCAGTTTGTAATTGCCCTCACCCACCAAAACGTACTGATGTGTTGCCAGAGGTGAAAGAAGAAGAAGAAGCTATGAGCAAGATGAACAGTGCCAAGGACACTCAACTGGTGGTACCCAAAGTCAAGGAGGAGGAAGATGAAGACGATTACGACTGAGTGATTCGAGCTAGTGACCACAGTCAAGTGGGTGCAGAACGATATGAAGTGACTCAATCAGCTGATCTATTGTCACCTTCGACCAGCACTGCACAAAACTCGAGCCGAACTGCCCCATTTCCAAAGTACTTTATTCCTGTGTCCAGTTTGGCATCAAGAACATGATTCACAGAATAAGACCTACCGGCACTGGTACCAGAATCATTTGAATGGTCAGTTGCAGTGCAATTTTTGAACAAAAAATTTAAAAACAGTTTTATTTATAAATTGTTTTATTTTAAAATAATAATATTGAATTTCTTCGATAGGGTGACTCGTCTAATGAAGTATTTGACGTTGGTGCTCACTTTTACGACAAGTTTGACGTAAGATAAATTTTTAATATTTTTAATATTTTTAAATTTAATAATAATAATTTTAATAAAATTTCAGGATTTGAATATGCTACGCGCGTCAACCGAATTTGCATCAACACTCCTCAAAGCATCGAAATCGCAATTTGATTTGGCGCGAAAGTACTATCTCGAATTTTCTGAAAACGGCAAGATGGAAAATTCTCAAACTGTTTGGAAATTTTACAAATCTTCTCTCCAAAATGCCTACAGTTCATTTCTACAATTTGTACGAGCACTGTTCACTAGGATTGCTGAAAGTGCGTGCAAAGTTGAACGAGTAAGTTTCAAGAAGATTAAATTCTATAATTTCATTAAATACTAATATATTTTTATTATTTTGTTATAGTTCAAGGAACTATTGGCAACTGTGAACGGTAATTACGTCTTCATCGTAAGTGCTAAATCTAACATTTAAAGTCTTCAGGATTTTTATATAAAATAACTCTTAAATAAAAGATATGTTCCTTCCACGACTGTTTTGTATCAAAGATCGCGGAATCAAACACTCTAATCAACTGGAAACGATCGTTTTGAGTCACGTAAAAGGGAATTCTCATAGTAGTACAGATTCAAACACTCTAATCAAATGGAATTGATGGTTTGGAGTAACGTATGAGGGCAATTCTAAATGTATTGCGAATTCAATAAGTTTTTTTATTAAGATAATTCAATATAGTATGATTTTGTGCATTTTAACAGAACTTGAGATTAAGTTTGTCTTTGTCAATTTCTAAATAATCATTTAAATTGTAATCGTTTGTTTCTTCCTCGAAGTGCAACATGATATGTCTCTCCATATTGAAAATTGTGTTGGATGTATAACCGTAACGAGTTCTATTGTCAATAGTAAACGTGCACTTGAACGGGTGGTAATCGCCGTGGGTCCGGATATGTATGTTAAGATGATTCTTTTTTACATATTTGACTGCAACCAACAATTGGACATTGAAAAGTTTTGCAATTTTTTTTTCTTAGGAAGTAGAATACCATCAAAATAGATGTAATGTTAGCAACCTTCTCTAGCAGACACACCTCGATTGGCACGTTAAAGCCATTCTTGATCTCATAACTAAAAACTTTGTTGCTACGTTTTATGGCAACCTAAAAGAAGGAATAAGATTCAAGAGAATTGGGAATAGGCATTAGGTTAAATTCTATAGACTTACCGGATGTTTATCACAAATTCGGATGCCTTCGAAAACAGTTCCAGAACCGCCTTCTCCTAGCATCTTGATCGTGAGGTACTTATTTCGGAGAGCTTCCATATTCAGGCCTTAAAAAGCAACAGAAACCTGACAAACAGAATCAGTGGAATTATCACGAATTGTCAGTTCACTAATGCTGAGAAGCACTAGATAAAGATGCTTGGTGAATTTAAAGAACTAAATCGTCCAAAAGATGAAGCAAGTGAATACGGGTGAAACGATTACTTATGTTATGATAAGCTTCAAAGATTCGACTAGACACACGGATAAAAATACAAATCTCAAATGAAATTAAATGAAAAAACTGCATATTATTTATATACTTTATTTCTTGAAAAGTGTTTTTTTAAAAAGCGTTTTTTTGAAAAACAGAGTTGCCTCAAGGCAAAAACTGCGCCACGCTTTTACAATCATTTGGTTACACAAGAAGACAAGGCTTTATTCTACAAGGGTCACTTTACCATAATCTGCACTCACATTTAGAAATTCAGGTAATGATCACTGTGTGTGTACATTTGTATTATTAATTACATCATTCTTTTTGTAAACTTTCACTTGTAATTCTTTAATGCTCTGTATAATTGAGATTTTGCGACTTCGGCTTCAGCAAACGGTTTTCTTATTAATAATCGACCAATTTGTTTAATAATTTTTATTTTTATAATTTAACAAACGATCTTCACATATTTTCATAATACATTCTTTGCTCAGAATTCTATAGTTATCACCATTGAAAGCATTAGAACATTATGGTGGTGAAAACACTGTAAAAGTGCTATCTTCTTACTTTCACCTTAGCTTTTACTACTACCAGAGGGCTTTTCCTTTTATTATAAATTCAAATTTTGTTATTCACAGTACTGAAAACAATTTCAAGTTCCTCTTGTATTTCGGAATGCAAAAAGTTATGATTTTTTTTGTTTGCGAAAGCAAGTCTACTTTAATTCTCAAAATTTAATTTGTACTCTCGAATGGTGGTGGGCAAAGTCAAAACAATTTTTCATAATTTTTGCAGCCAAAACCTTGTAGGTTATAGTTTGAAACGTTATTTTTAAAATTCTGTTTTTATTTTGTAACTTTTGTTTTATTATTGTTAAATCAATCAAGATTATGTTTTTTTCATATTTCTTTTGATAAAGGTTTTCCATTTAAGTATTTCTTATTTTCTAAATCACTTTATACTTGTTATTGTCTAACTTGGCTGCCTCTGTTTGTGTTTTGAATCTGAAGTTGGTTTAATAAGTAATTTCCCTTAAAAAACAGCAGATTTGCTGATGTTTGTTTGTTTGTTTTAGATTTCCGTAATCTGAGTTATGTTGATCAAGTTCATTGTGTCAGTTTTTTTAACATCCTGTTCACAAGTCCTGTAATCGCGCTTGAAGCCATAAGAACATTATGGTGATGAACATTGACTTAAACTTGACTTGGGACAAATACTAAATGTTTGTTTTGTTAATGGTAATGTTAGTTATATTTTCATTATGTTTTAAATAATATTCATGATCACTCACTGAAACAAAGGCGGTCGTATCATGTTCTTCGAATTCTTTCTTTTGTTACCATAATTCATTTTGTATAAAGGTTTTCAAGTTAAGTTATTTTCTTTTCTTTTCAAACCACCTTGTTTTTTGTCTAATCATGCATGCATTCCCTTGAACGCGCAAGGAATCTAAACTTGACTTGAAGTAGATGAATTTTTCTTTATTGATAATAAATAAATAAATTAATTAATTAATAAATTTAGCATTGAAATCTATTAGTTTGATCTATTATCAATTAAAACTAGAATTCATTGTTTGAAAGAGTGTTGGCACAGTATTTTAAAGGTGACAAAATTTAAAACACAAATAATATAATTTTGACTTAAATATATATCTTTATCTCGATTTAAAATGCTGCACTCAACACTTTCTTTATCCCAAAGTAAGTTGCATTTCCGACTTAATTTCAATTGCAGCAATTATCTTTTGTTGTTGTTTTTTGCTTTCACGTTATTTTTCCTATTTTAATTATCATAAATCGTAAACTACTTTGTACCGTTTAAATTCATTATGTCAAGTTTTTGAACAGTCAATTTTTAATGTACAAAAAAACAACAAATTTCTTCGTAGATACTAAATCAGGCTAATACCAGGTAAATATATTTTCAATTACTGGATTTAATCCTGTTCTTCAATCTTGTTTTCACTGTTTCGTCATTGTCTTCATTAATTTTCTTATACTTCTTTTTTATATTTTTCCTTTCACTTGAGAATAGTTTTGAGATAAACTACCTTCGAACCCAAGAATCATTTGGGAGTAGTATCGAGTGTGGAAAGAACAAAGGTTACTAATTATCTAAAAATACACTTTTGCGTCAAGAACAAAAGTTTCTTTGCTTTTCTTGGTTATTTTCTTAAAATTTTTGTTTAATTTTAAACCTGTAAAAGTTTTCAAAAAATTTTCATTTCATAAATTATTTTTCGAAAATGATTAATATTTCGATATTGGATTTTTATTTTCGTGTCCGTTTTAAAAAAAAGTCTATTTTAAAACTAAGCTTTTTATTTTGTTTAAAATATTTTTTTGACTAAAATTTATTAAAACCAAGTTCGTTTACTGATTTCCATCAATGTTACTTACTGATTGCGCGCATGACTTTACTTTACTCACACATGATGAATGTTATTTGCTATTGGTTGAATTGGTCATTTCGGGTTTGGTGTTTTGTATTTGGTTTGTCTATTTTGTATACACGAATAAATATACAACACGTTTGAGAGGTAATATCAATGATATGGTGTCTTGAACTTTTGCGTATAAATTCAAATAAAAAGAATAGTGAAATGGAATGCAGTGCAGTAGACTCACAGGGTCTATGTAGAATATTGCTGTTAATGCGACTACTAAGTAATCTTGTGATGCATGTGTGAATTTTATAAAACTTTCTCAATATTAACCTGTTTCGGGCTTCGGAAATTTAAAAGGTATTATTTAATATCTCTCAGTGTATAACTTAATTTATTAATAACAAAGTCAATTTCAATTACATAATTAATCTTCTTCTATTGTTTTTTTTAGTCTCGTTGTTTTCACTGAGAGTTGCTGTTGATTGAAGTGATCTGTTTGTAAATGGTTTCTTTTATTTTTAATTTGAATGTCATTACATTTTTATACAATTTTTCAAAAATAATTTTCATTTTTTCGATTGCTTCATAAATAAATGGTAAAACTGTATTTTTTTTAAAAACGAAAGTTCTAATTTGTCTTTGGTGTTTGGATAAGGTTTTGTTTTATTTTATATTTCATTTCATAAATCATTTCATTTACTCGTGTGCAATTCTTTCCATTTGTGTGTTTCAATTCAATATTAGTTACATTTTTGTTAAGCCAAACAGAACTCATAGCAGTACTCGTAGATCCACAAATAAAAAATAGATACACTTAAAGATCCAAATAACTTTACTACAACCGCTCAAATACTTTAGAATATCCAAACTTTTACATTACTTACTTATATTTCCTTCATTTCAATTAAAATTTACACTATTCGGATGTTATTTTATGAATGAAAGATATTGTAAAAATGATTTTGCTTTGAATTACCGGCTATTACGAACCATCTCTTTGTCATCATTATCAAAGGTTTCCATCAAAATTTAAATTTAAATCTTACATTTTGCCATAAAACAATATTTGATCATAATTGACATGAAAATGTGAACCAAAGCAAAAATTAAAAACAAATTGCTCTACTAGATGGCGCTACAAAACTTACACTAATTCAAAAATTTTGTACATCTTTCTCCATTTTCTTATTTCCAATGTTAAACGAGCATGTTGCAAGAACGCGTTAATCAAACAAAATCAAATTCATCAGAAAATCCCTATTAAGCACACCGAATTCCGTGAATTATCTTGATTTTAAATGCTACACCCAAACACTTTTTTTTGCCAGAGTTAGCTGAATTTCCGAATCCATATCAATTACATGAGTTATCTTCTGTTGTTGCTGCTTCGTAGTTTTGCAATTTTATTTATGATATCTTTTTCGTTATTTTTTAATTTTTTTAATTTAGTTAGGATCCTGTAGACGTTCTCAAAAGGTTTTTTATTCGAAAATTATTTATCAAAAGATTTTAATATTTTTTCCATAAATCAAATTCAAAAACTTGTGTAGCTTTTCAGAGTATTCAAAAACTTTTTATATTTTATTAAACTTTCGCAATTTGAACTCGTAGCTCACCTCAGGTATTTAAAGGTATAATTTAATGTCTCTTTTGTGCAAAAAAACAATTTATTAATCACAAAATCAATTTCAATTACATAAATGATCTTCAATTGTTGTCGCTAGTTTCATTGTTTTTACTAGGAGTTGATGAAGTTGCCATCTGGTTGTAAAATGGTTAATTTATTTTTTGTATGAATATCAATACATTTGTTTTAATAATTTGTTTTAAAAAGTTTTGATATTTTCAGTTTTATCAATAAATGGTATCAACAATTGTTTTTTTATTCGTAAGTTTTAATTTGTCTTTGAGTTTTGAATAATCATCTTTTCTGATTGTTCGATAAAGGTTTTATTTTTACTATATATTTGAAAATAAATAAAACAATTTCATTTACTCGTATTCATTTGTTACAATTGGGTGTTTTAATTCAATATCGAAGATGACTATTCCTTGAAGAAGCAAAATAACAATTTTACATTAAAGATATTGTAAAAAATGATTTTGCTTTGTTATACCGGGTATTATGAATCATCTCTTTGTCATCATTATCATAGGTTTCCATCAAAATTAAAATTAAAATCTTACATTTTGCCATAAAGTAATAATTGACCATAATTGACATGAAAATGTGAACTCAAGGCAAAACGTAATACCAAATTGCTCTATTAGATGGCGCTACAAATCTTACATAAGTTCAAAATGTTGTACATTTTTTCTGCATTTTTCTATTTCCAAGGTTCAACGAACATGCTGCAATACCACGTTAATGAAACAAAATCAGTAGAAAACCTATTAATCACACCAAATTCCGTGATACCGAAAAACTAAAATTTCCAATACATGAAATACATTCGTTTTATATTAATTAAACTTGACATTGACTACATGACATTCACTGCCTCCTCTTGTAAGGTATTTATTAAAAAAATCGATTATTGATTAAATGTATCGATTTATTAATTTATGATCATTATTAATAATATTTTGATATTGCTCCTCCATGTTCTTCCAATTATTATTGATTGGCAATAAAACAGATGGGTTTAGCATTAGTTGGGGTGTAATTAACTTTAATGATCTCTTTTTAAACGTCCGAATATGTGAAATTGTTAACTGAAGTTGCCTTTTGTTCACAATTTATATTCGGTAATTATGATACATAGACAAATTATTATTTTTTATAATAGAGGAAGAACAGGCAGTTTAGTCTAAATTTTTGTATTTACAAAGTAACCCATCGTTCAACTTTGTTTACTGGTTTTTAGCTTATTTGTCTATTAATTTTTAATCATTTTTCATCTTTGATAATACAATCAATCCTGTGTAATCTATTTTGCTCACAAGTCACGCAATAATCACGCTTGAAAGCATAAGAACATTATGGCGGTGAAAACGAAATAGAACTGCCTACTATCGCTTAAACTTGACTTGTGTTCAATGTCTACAAATTCAATGTCTACTCAATTCAGAACATTTTTTTAAACTTAACAGTTAACAGTCAGAAGCAGATCCACATACAACGAAAGTACCAAAACACTTAAACACTAATACTCAAGAAATCCTAACCAAATGAAATTTTTCCTTATTTATGGTTTCCTTTTGAATAAAATTAAACCGAAATTTTTTTACATTAATTAAAATATATTTACTATTTTGTTATTATCTCCAGAAAACACCGTTCATTACGAGTTCATTCAGAGTGAACAGTGAGAATCTTAATTCCGTGGTCTCTCTTACAGGCTTTTAAATGGTAATTTTTTTATGAGTATTTTAATTTTTCATTTATTTTTCTTTAAAACAAAAAAAAAATTATGTTATTTTTTGAATTTTTCGCAATAAATTTTAAAATAAAATTTGATTTTCAGCAATTATTTTATTTCTCGTAAACACATTCATGTTAAAGGTTTATCATAAATTTTCAATTTGCCTTTTAAACAATACTTTTTGTTGGCTAATTAATTGCAATTTTTAATTTAACAAAAAAATTCTAAGTAAAGAGAATTGATCTGTTAGTTATAATCGCGAAAATCAAATTCTAGACGGATTACAACAACACTAATCTTCACTTAGTTGAGATTGGCACCGACGTTTGCTATGGACTATTTATTTATTTACTGCACGATTCATTGAATCATTGATTCATGAATCATGCGGGGCCGTTTATTTTAAAGTATTAGTGTTTGAATTAAGTGTTTAAAATGAGTGAGTAAGCACTAGACGACCAACTAAACAGCCTCGAGGGTGAGCCCGGGCTGGATAGGTACAAGTCAATGCACCGAAGTGTTTGAAGTGTGTGTTTAAAGTGAGTGTTTAAGAGTAGTGTATTAAAGTGTTTAAACAATGTGTTTGAAATTAGTGATTAAGAGATAGTGTGATAAACAAAATATACTAAGATTACCATCCATGATGTGAGAGCATTATCTTAATGTAAAACACAAGGGACATGATATGGTTGAGCTCAAATACAAAGTTTAGTTCGTTCTATTGATGTCTGAGTTTTGATTGTCAATCATGAGCAACTTGTGAATTTCAGTCGTGGATTCGTCGAACAGTGTGTAAGCCCGGTGACTGCCAACGAGTTCCATCAAACAAGTGGCACGAATCCCTGCGTTTGAAAATGCTTGTTTGATGATTGGTGAGTACCGAGTACAATCAAATAAAACGTGTTCTACGGTTTGACTTGACTGGTTACAGTCGCAAGCAGAGCTGTCCCTTTTGCGGAAGCGATATAGATACTCTCGAAAACAACCGTGTCCAGTAAAGAATTGAGTCTGGATGAAGTTTGTCGAGATATATTGTGGAATCCATGAAGCGACTGGAAAGAATTTTTTCAATACAAGATTATCTGAGTTTCTGAAACGCTCGTTGCACTCTACAGTCGACCAAGCATCAACAACTCTTTTGACTATGGACTATTGGGCCAAGTGCATGTGATTTGTTTTGTGTTTTTAAATTATAAATAGAATTCCGCGAAATTTAGCGACCTTTAAAAATCGAAAGTAATGATTCGCAGACAATTAACAGCAATCACTTTATATTTGAAAACAAATACAAAATGCAATTACCAAAAATTTTAAAGAGAGAAATTGTCTGTTTATTGTTTCGTACTTTACTCGATAAGGAATTGTTCAATTATTATTGTTCGAGTACCCAATTCAATTACTACTACAAGAGATAAGGACAAATTGACCATTAGGCTTGTCGAATTACTTTAGGTTTATTGACCAAAAGTAGTATTCGTGAAGATTCAAGATATAAATTGCAGGAAATTCCGAGTTTCCATGCTTTTACTTATAAGGGACACTTAATTTGGGTATCCTTTCCTTATCTTTTCTACTAAAACATCTTAAAAATAATGTCGAGTGTTTCGCTAGATTAAAAATGATTATACCCAAGGGGCATGGTATGCAATACTCAAATTCAGTCTACTACCTTTACAACATTTTAATAATTGCATTCATTTTTCAACCTGGAAATCCGGGAAATAATTTAAAAAAAAGTAATATTCAATCTTATTTGAGAGAGAAAGTTCTCTAATCTAATATAATTTGATCTTAATAATGATTTTCGCTCGATTTAGGGATACTCATAGAAGTTCCTCTTTCAATTTTTCAATTTTTCAACAAATATAGATTTAAAAAAGTAATGAAAAATGTAACTTGCATAAGGCGCAACTAATTTTGTATTGCATTAGGTAAAAAAATTGTGCATTTCTTCACTCTAAGCTAAACGAATTCAAAATATCAATATTTTTCCATTTCAAACCTCCTTGTATTTCTGTTCCCTGATTTCTACATGTTGCAATACCCCCAAATCGTGTTGATCAAACAAAATCAAATTCACCAGAAAATCTATTAAGTACAAAGAATTATTTATCTACCAAATCCCGGGATACCGAAACAATATTTCAAATACACGAAATACATACGTTTTATATTAATTAATCGTGACATTGAATTCTGTTTCTTGTTAAAAGGTATTTATGAAAAATTGATTATTGATTAAATATATCGATTTGTTATTAATGTTTTCATATTTCATTTCCCTCCAATTATTATTGATCGAAAATGAAACACATATTTTGTATTTAGTATTTAGAGAGTAATTAACTATAATAATATTTTCGTAAACACGTAGATTTACTGTTAGGATTCTTTTGTAATGGTAATATATAAACAGTAATTCTGATACAAGATAATAATGATCACGCTTGAAAGCTTAAGAACATTGTGGTGGTGAAAACGTCCAAGAACTTCCTACATTCATTTAAAGTTGACTTGTGTTCTACTACAGAATAAATTTGTTTTGATAAATTTAGTTTTGTTTTTTATATTTCCCTTAATAAGTTTTAGTAACTTCTTCCAGGCCCAAATATCAAAGGTTATCGCATCATCTTCATTATCGTTCTTATTTTTCTTGTTTTAAAAATTCAAGTCCACTTTTAACTTTATTGTCTCGAGTGAAGAGTGAAATCAAAAAGAAAATATTTATATTTTTTTATTACGCGGATTTGTTAAGTTGTGCCAATTTCATTGGGGGAAAAAGTCAGACTAAATAAAATCCAAACTTTCCATTTGCTCGTATTCGTTTGTGTTTATATACAAATTCAATGTAAAGGTAATGCGGATTCGTATATATATATATAGAGCTTCCGGGTGTTTCTATTTCTGATTTGCCCCTCAAAATTATGATTGTATCATTTGCTGCTATTTTAAAGGTTAATTATAACTTTCGATTAATTATTTATCTGATTTTTAAATTTTTAAAATTCTATTTGATATCAAATATATCTATATAGAGGTCAATGATTCGCTTTTCTAAATGGTGGTTTTATTTTTACTTTATTTTTTAAAACTTAAAAGTTATTTTTGAGCCCAAAAAATCCACATCCAGAAAAATAGTGTTTATCTGTCTTGTTGGCAGCAATCGTGCAACACAACGTCAATTATTGGAATTTTTCTTCTCACTCAAACAGACTCCAAGCCAAACATTTCTTATCCACGTTTTGTCTTTATTCTTAAACTTAATAATACGTGCACATTTATGTTAATAGCTTCTGTCATTTAGTAGCTAAAAACTTTTTAAAAATATAAGACATATTTGCCAAAATTTTTAAGAGGTTTCTCTTTTTTTCTTGTTAGAAGTCATCATCAATGTCTGATAAAATCGCTAATTCATTCTAAAATCTTTAAGTAAAAAAAATCTTTGATTCGCTACCAGTTGTATTTTAATGGTCAAAATTTTGTGTTATCAAATAAAAAAAATTCCCATTCCACCAGGTCCCATCTATTGTTTATCAACAACTTTACCATCAATCAACTGTCAATAAATAATCATGAAATTTTGAATTGAATCCTGATATGATTTTAAATTACCTTGAACAGCAGAAGTTAAGGATCCGAAGTTACTTAGAGACCATACTTTAAATATGTAAACGGTAATTCAGATAAATTTAAAAATGCAATTTTTAGAGCAATCTCAATCGGGTTGTACATGCATTTTTAGTTTATGTTCATGTTTAGTTCATGATTTGTGTAATTTGAGACATACTTCGACAACTTCATTAAATTAAACTTCCAGTGAAATTACATTAGAGGGTTTTCATAAAAGGTTTGAGCGAATATTTTTTTATTCCATTTATTTAAAAATTATTTGCATTAATCCACATTCTCGTTTTACTAGTATCTTCAAAATTTATTATCAAAATTCCATCTAATACTACTTTAAATTTAAACTAGAGGATGTAAGTTTTAAATAGAACAATTTTGAATGGTCATAAACTCATTTTTTGTTAACATTTTATGAAACTAAGTCTAAGATGCAACTAAAATCATATTTTTTCATTTCGTTTATGTCGATTTTAAATGGTAAATCATGCAAAACAAATTTCTTTGTGTCAAGATCATGTTAATACTAAAATCCATATCAATTACTGGAATTATGCTCAATATCGTTCTACTTTCTACTTTTCATCATTAATCTTCTTCTTCGTTTCCCATTCAACTTTTATTTTAGTGTCAAGAAGAGTATCCTAAACTAAAGTACACTCCCCACAACCAACTTCAACATCAACACAAACCCAATCATCTCAACACGCATCAACACCACCTCACCACGACCACTCACGATCATCTAACAACTCGCCTTCAACTCTCAACTCTCAGTGTTTCTTCAACTCAAAATATCCCAATGTAAACGAAGCAACGACTGAGGAAGCTATTAAAGATTTTGTTAGCAGAATCAGAAATAACCGAAACGAACTACCTCAAATCGAAAATGAACTTTTGTTAGCCTCAAATCTCACCCAAAGCATGCCTGGCACTAGCCATGGCAGCATCTAAACCACCAAAACCCACCTTCACCCAACCCTCTATTACCGAAATGGCGACAACAACTAGCCCAAACACAACCCAAAACAAAAAAGAAAGTTCTATCAAAATTTGCTCTGCCAATCTGCACAATTGTGCCAATGCCTTTGTTCCATCTGAAACTCACTAGAAATCTTACAATCGACAGTGCCCAGGGTGAAATGGAGATCACAAGTGTGAATGAAGTCAAGATCCTCGGAGTGGTTTTCCAAAAGTCCTGGACTTTCGGAAAACATATCAGTGCAACAGTTGCTAAAGTCAACTGTTTGAAAGTTCGCCTCTTCATTTACTGTCGCAACATCTACCGAATTGATACCACCAAAAGAATCCAGATCTTTCAAGGCGCCATTAGAGCAATGTTGAGCAATGGCTGCCCAATCTGGTTCAATGAGAAAATGCTTAAAGGAAAGACTCTTGATCGTCTGTGCTCTACACAACACCAATGCCTTCGAAACGCGGTGAAAGGTTACTGGACAATTCCTGCAATTGTGTGTGAATGCCTTTCGAAAACACCATATCTCGGATTTCATCTATTGGAAACGAAAAACGTATATGAACTTATGCGTAAGCAACCACGAAAAGAATCAACTCTCGACGTGAACGGTCTTAGCGATGCAAGACCAGAACAGAAAAACATCTTCTACAGAATCCCGTATGAAAGAATCACCATTCCTCTTCCAACAAGGCGAGCTTGCCCTCATGAAGACTCAGACTTTTCTGGCGATGAAAATTTTGACGAAGACGATCCTCATGAGACAGAAGAAGATCTCCAATCGGAAGAACCGTACAGAATAACCACAATCGAAGAAAATATCGTTACTGAAGAATATGAGCCATCTGAACATCTTGACTCCCAAGAAACATCAACAACCACCCGGGTGAATCACCATCAACCACAAACACCTGATGACGAAACAACGCACCCCATCTCAACCGATGAGCATATTCTATCTATTGCTGAAATTCAATTTCCTGAAACCAACGACGAACTGCAAATCTACGTTTCTGGATTTCACAACGGAAAGAACTCAGGAGCTGCCAATCTCATCAGAAACCACCATGAAAAACAATTCTATTTGCCCGTATTCGTTCCAAGATACCAATGCGAGCAATATGCAATCATGAGTGCACTGAAGTATATCTCACAGAACCAGAATATACAATTCATCGACATCAGCAAGATCAGCCTCATCACCACCCAGCGGACTATGCTCAACAATCTCACCAAAATTTGCACATTGAACAGTCTTGAAAATACAATCGCCAAGTTCCTAAACCGACTTGGCCTCCCAGTGTCCATCATCATCCCAAGCAGAATCAACGCACTTATGATCAAAACTGAAAAGGCGGCCAAGGAGATCTCAACCAAAACTCATCTCGAGCCAGTCTACACCAGGTACCCGAAGAACATCGCAAAGAAAGTCGCAAAGTCAGTCACCAATTAACTCATGAACGAACAATTTAGGAAACTTGCTAATCCGACCCTTAGAGGGTTTTTCAAAGACTGGATTACCATCCCGAAGTTCATTAAGACAGATTACTTTCTAACACAAGTCTTCAGTGGACACGGGCCATTCGGCCAGTACTTGAATCGTTTCAAAGTGAAGGATGAAACGGGCAGTGTATACAGACCGTACTGTTGGTGCGATCAAACGACAATCCAAACGGTGGAACATGTCCTACTCAAGTGCCCTCTTTTCAAGGACATGCATGGAAGTGGATATGCAGGTCATGGTGGAGAATTTCGATTGGGAAACATCGGAAAACTGACCAACTGGATCTTTTCGGAAGGACAGTTCAACGAGAGATTCGTTCCTCAAATGAAGACCATTCTCGACCGACTGAGAGCTTTTCGACTCAATCCGCCTCAACTCGTCTATCAAGCCCAACAACCCAGAACAGAAGACAGCCCAGCCATTGAAGAAGTCGAAATCAACACCATGTAATTACTTTCTAGTCTATTTGTCTGTATATTTATTGTTAATTATTGAACTATTTATCAAATCTAAAACAAAAAAAACAAAAAAATACTCATTTCACCTAAAACATCAACACACCAAAACGTACCAACCATTTTGTAAGCATGCAAATGCATTTTGTAACTTATTTTTGTCAAAGAATATGTTTACTTAATTTCTAACGACCAATAAAGGATTAAACAACCTAAAAAAACTAAAGTACACTCTTGAGAATCTCTAACGCTCTGTATTGTCCCAAAACAAAAACAATTGTTTCTAATAATAGAAAAGTTAGACATAAAAAACTCAGAAGCACACTTTATCTCAAGAATAAAAAGTTCTGCTATTTTCCTAACCGTTTAATTAATTTATTAGTTAGATAACCACTCTTTCTGAATGTGAAGTTATTTTTGGGAATCCAGGTATAATGAGAAGTTTTTTTCTTTGTATATTGACTCAAAGATACAATAAAGGTAAAAGCAATTTTTGTGTTATTCTTCCAAACAAACAAAAAAAATAGATTAAATTAATACCATGGCGAATAAATATTTTGGGAAATGGAACATATGTGCGTGCTTGTGAGTCATTTGATGGGAATTTACTGGCTCTCAATGTATTTACCTTTCATTTGCTATTTTCAGCAAGTGCAATTCTCTATATTCCAGCAATTGATAAGCTTTATTTAATTGATAAAAATCTCTTAGTAAACTAAACGGGTTTTAAAATTAAAATGTTTTCTTCACTGTATTTCGTTTATAAATATATTTGTTGTGATTCAAAACTTTCTTCTCAATGATAATTAACAGGTAAAATGTATTTTATCTAATAAATTCTTTGTATGTTTGGCAATTTTTAAAGTTCTTACCTAATCACACTAGCGTATTTAAAAAATGCCTGATTATATAATATTTGAAATTAAATGATTTAAATAAAGGTAAAATTTTCAATTTGTATTTTTGTTTCAATCTTTTATCCAAGATTTTTTTATCATCACTCCATTCCGAGAAATACCGAAAGTTATCACATTATGCTCGTCATCATTCTTCTTTTGCTGTCTCACAAAATCAAGTTCACTTTTACTTCAAAATTTAATCTGTAGTCTCGAGTTAGGGAGGGAAAAAAGCAATAAATACTTGCATTTTTCTTGCGAAAAGTGTTTCAAATTAAATTGTAATCTATTTTTAGTTTTTTTAGTTTTTTTTTTATAAAACTTTAACTTGAAAGTTATATTTTAATTACGAATGATGTTCGGTCTCTTTTAATAAAAGGTTTTAATATTTCAATTACTTTTTATTTTTCTAAATCATCAATGTATGCAGGCTCGTAGGTAGGTAAACAGGAAATTTCCATGTGCTTTGAAATGGATCAATTGTTCTGTGTAAAATAAAGGGAAAAATCAAATATTTGATATTGTTTAGTCGTGCAATTCAAATTCAAACATATTACAAGAGGAAAGATTTGTTTTCTAAATCTGACTTGGAATTTGAATTAATGAATTTTGCATTTTTTATCAAATATAAGATGTGTCTAACTTTTAAATGGTTTTGCGTACAATACAACATTACATTAAACTCACTGAATAGTTCCTCAATTGAACAATTTCTAATAATGTTGAAGCTTGAGCTTTTAAACTCACCGTCAGAAAGGACGATAATGAGTTCAAGTGTTTCGGGTGACGAAAGTTGAACAGAATGAGCAATTGGTACGGATGAAATTTTATAATGACCTTGAACAATCGAACTTAATGATCCAAATATACTTGGATCGGCACTCACTTCATATTGAAAATCAAACAAAAATTCAATTACCGACTAATCCAAGGAGAAATTGTCTGTTTATTATTTCGTACTTTACTCGATAAGAAATCGTTCAATTATTATTTTCGAGTATAAAATTCAATTACTACTAGAGATAAAGATAAAAATAGATCATTAAATTTGAGTACTAGTTTATAGAAGTGTTCTGATACAGTAATAGTAAAACACATTTCTAGATATAAATTCCTGGAAATTTTTAATGAGGGATACTTAATTTTGTTTCTCTTGTTTTTTATTCTCTACTATAAAACATCTTAATAATAATGTCGAGTATGTCATTCGATTTAAAATGATTATACCCGAGGGGGTATTATAGTTGTTCAAGTTCATTTTACAACCTTTGCAACCTTTTTGTTAATTAGATTCATTTTTTACCTACCCACTCTAAAAAATAATTTAATAAAATGGTAATATACAATCTTGATTGAGTCAATGTTCTCTAATATAATTTAATTTTTTAAAGTCGTTATTGATGAATCGCTCGTTTTATTGACAATTTGGAATTTGATTAAATTTCCTTCTTTTAAAACAATTTTCCGACAAATCAAGACAAAGTATAACTAAAAATAACCATAAGATGGCACTCACAAGCATCAAGATAAAATTTTGTACATTTTCACTCATTTTTTCAGAAAACTTAACAAAGACTATTGTTTCTCTATTTTAAACCTTCCCGTATTTCTATTCTCTAACTACAAACATTTTGCAATACCCAACTGCATTAATCAAACAAAATCAAATTCACCAGAAAACCTATTAGGGTATAAAGAATTATTGATCTACAAAACTCCGGGATACCGAAAAATATTTCCATTACACAAAATACATGACGTTTTATATCAATTAAAGTTGACATTGAATTCTTGTTATACTTTCTCCTTTTCATGTAAAAAGGTATTTACGAAAAATTGATTATCTGATTACAAATGTATATCGATTTGTTGTAAATGTTTTCATTTTTATCGTCCCCCCAATTATTATTATTATTATTATTATTATTATTATTATTATTGATCGAGAATAAACATAAAACATGTTTAGTAGTTGGAGATAATTAACTTTCAATAATATTCGTTTGAACACAAATATTTTGCAGTTGGAATTCTTTCCCTGGAAATATATAAAAGTAATTCAGATACATATGAAAAAAATTTTGCAATGGTGCTGTATTGCATTTTAGTTCATGATTTGTGTAATTTGAGATTTACATCCACAACTTCATTGAATAGGTCTTAATAATAAAAAAACTTTAAGGAATAATTTCTCATATTGAATAATTGTACAACCGAGCATTCTAAAAAATCAGATCAATAATCCTGCTTGGGAGCATAGAGAGAACATTTTAGGAGGTGAAAATGCCAAGAGAACTTCCTTAACATCTCAGATCCTTTTTTCTACTACAGGGTGAATTTGTTTTTGGTATCACTTTGGGTTTTTGTGGTTCGTCATTATTTAGCAATCTTTTTAGAACAACCTTTATATCAGAATTCCAAAGGTTATCACTTAATGTTCATTATCATTAATCTTTTTCTTTCCCTTTTATACTAATGCAATTCAATGAACGATGAAATCCAGATTAAAACATTTATCTTTTCTTTATCGAAATTAGTTTAAAATTGAGATTTTGTTTACAACGCCATTTCTATAGTTATGTTTCTGTTTTATTTAAAAATTTTCATTGACACTTGTTTGCGTTTCTTTACATTAAAGGTTTTTCAAATTATTTTTTCTGGCATTAAATATATATTTTTGTTGTGTTATACGGCATACATCTCATGGCCGGTCAACGATCGAAACTTTTGAAAAATTGAGATGATTTGTGATTATTTTTTCCTGTTAGTTCATATACTGGTGCATAGTTTTGTTCTTAAAAGGTTTGATTGAATATTTTTTTAATTGATTTATTCAAAATTTATTGCATTAATCCTCGTTAGCATTATTTTTTCAAGTAAATTCGAGGTTTAAAATATTAATTCATTATCAAAATCTCTTTGTATTTATCAATTTAAGCTTGGTGATTTTATTTTGAATGTTGCGAAAATTGAAATACATTTTAAAGGTTTAAAACTGATTTTTTATGAAGTTTTTCAAAACTAAAATGAAACAAAATATTATTTTATCATATGATATTTTAAGTTTTTAAATGTTACCCAACAAATTAACACAATTTCAATGCACGAAGAACAGGTTAATACGAGAATCCATTTCAATTACATGATTTAAACTTTATTATTTCGGACTTTAACTAATCATTAACCTTTTTCTACATTTCCTTTTTAACTTTTTGCTTGAGTGTCGAGAAGACTCCTCAACAAAAGTACCCTCTTGAGATTCTTTCACCAGTTTAGCGCTCCCAAGCAGAAAACAAAGGTTTCTATTAATAGACTCACAGAAGCACACTTTTGTGTGAAGAATAAAAAGTTCCTCTATTTCCCCAGTCGTTTAATTAATTTATTATTTAGATAACCACTCCTTCTTGAATGTGAAGTTATTTTGGGAATCCAGGTAGAGAGTGAGTGAGTCTTTTTGCCTTGTTTTTATATTGAATATCAAAGATAGAATAAAGGTAAAACAATTTTGGGCTGTTCTTCCAAACAAACAAAAAATTAGGTAAATAAATACCATAGTAAATATGCTTATATTGGAAAATGGGACATATGTGCGTGCTTGTACGTCATTGGATCAGATCTATAGGAATTTACCGGCTCTCAATGTATTTACCTCTCATTTGTTATTTTTTGGAAATTGCTTTCTATAAACCAGCAATTAATAAGCTTTATTAAATTATCAAAAGTCCTTTGTGGAATAAACGGGTTTTAAAAATAAAATGTTTTCTTCACTGCATTGCGTTTAGAATGTTTGTTGAGATATTTAATCAATGCTTTCTTTTCCATGGTAATTAAAAGTTTAAAATGTAATTTTTCTTATAAATTATCAATTTGTTTTCGGGGTTTAAGTTCTAGTTTGTAGTTCACACTCTTTTTGAAAAAGGTATGATTAAATTATGTTTGAATTAAAAAATAAAACTTTTCATTTTCTAGCACATTTTGTCCAGTTACAAAAAATGCTAAAATTCAATTTATCGAGTTAATTCAGAATATTTCCATTAAACTGAACACTGAACATTCAATGAACAGCTCAGTGAAATCTTGTTTTGTGTTAATCTTGTTCACATTAAGCTTCACTCCATTTGG
The DNA here is from genome assembly GCA_023373905.1 of Rhizoglyphus robini. Classification (NCBI taxonomy): domain Eukaryota; kingdom Metazoa; phylum Arthropoda; class Arachnida; order Sarcoptiformes; family Acaridae; genus Rhizoglyphus; species Rhizoglyphus robini. Next base: position 600,910 of record JAKIJQ010000032.1, on the reverse strand, counting down.
ACTTTCACAAGTCTTCAAATCGAATATTAATTTTGTCATCTCTTTCTTCGCACAAAGCACAAGAACATTACGCTGGCACCAACGTCATAGAGTTACCAACTTCTTACAAACACTAAAACTTGACATGCACCACTACAGAGTGGTTTTTGTATGTCTATTTTTGTTTTGGATTAGCCAAGAATTTTCATCACATTTGTCACGAAATGCCAAAGGTTATCACACAAAGTTTGTCATCATTCTTTTCTTTTCTTTTTGTCTCACAAAATCAAGTTCAATTTTCCTTATAATTGGAGGAGCGAAGGAACAAACTCACGCCCGAGCGAAGCGAGGGTGTGAGTTTGTGAGTGAACGAGTCCTCTGGCGCCACTTGATAGGAAAAGGCTTGTGTAGAGCCTAGCGCCTATACGGTTCAATGGATCAGTCTGAAAATTTTACACAATATTCTCGTTGGGGTGAAGATGTGCCTTTTGTGCCATAAGGTCACTATAGGTCAAAGGTCACCGGAGATAAAAATAATTAGTGATATTTTACATAGATCTGTATTGAGGAATGAGTGGACGTGTGTGTCTGTAGCACTTTTATGACTCATCGATGACTGAACTGATAAGGATGAGGCTTCGCAATACTTCGGCTCCGACTTCACGCCAACGGCGTCACTTAAGACTAGTGTAATTTGTAGTCTGGAGTAGAGAGTGAAAGCAAAGATAAACTTATTCTCATTTTACAGCGAAACGAGTTTCAAATTAAATTATAGTTTATTTTTAGAGTCGTTTCTATTTGATTTTATAATTCTTTTACTTGGAAGCTATATTCTATTTACAGTTTTTGTTGATTTCATTTATAATAAAGGTTTTATTATTTCAATTATTTTTATTTTTGTAAACCACCTTGTAATTCTTTTTTGACTAACCAGAGATGCAGCCGTTTCTAGAACTGTCTGGACTTATCTTAACTGAATAATTCAAAATGAGATTCTGTCAACACACGATTTTAATAAAATTGGACGAGAAATGAGTGCAAGCAAGTGCAAGCTAAACCAACTTATCAAAACTTGACACAAAAAATGTATAGTAGAAAAGTTTTAAAAATTCTTCATGCATTTCACAATTTAGTTTATTTTTTTATTCCACATTCTCACTAAATAGTCTTATTGAATATTATCTGATTCATTTAACATTATTAAATTAAGTCATGTTTATTGTGAGATTATGATTTGTAGCTCCTTAAAAAAGGTATTATTAAATATATTTGTCAGTTATCTTCAAAAAACCTATAGGAAATTGCTTTGTAATGTTGCATTGAAGGCAGATCTACCGATTTTAAAGTAACAAGCAAAGTTTTGAGTATAGAAAACATGTATAATTGTATTTTTAACATCCGTGATCCAAAAGGCACAAATCAATATGCTTCGAGCCGAGCATCGAGAGTCGACCAAGCATTTCATGCACGATGACATTCCTCACAAGTCCTGTGAAATAATCACGCTTGAAAGCATAAGAACATTATGAAATAAGAATACGTCATTAAAGTTGATATTGAATTCTCTTTATTCTTTCTTTTTTGATGAAAAAAGGTTTTTACGAAAAATTGATTATTGATTAAATGTATGTCAGCCTACATTAACCAAGCAATCATGACCGAACTACGAATGTTCGATTTACTGACTAACAGCACTCTATTTAATGTTTGTCAATGGTTAACCTGAGCTATGCAGTCATGAGTCGCAAACTTTTCTTTTACTTATGTACTATGTACTAGAATTTACTGCTAGCAGTGCAGCTGAGCGAGATTTATCAAATACACCAAGCAACTAAAACTAAAACTGAATTGGTTAATATTAAAATCAAATATGGAACACACAAAATTGATTTACAAGACATTGCTGTAAGTACAGAAATGCATTATATTCTTTTGTTCTTGGTTTGCCACTTAGTGACACATGTTGCACTAAGACATTCCTCAACTGTCTCACTCAGTGTCACATTCACCCTCCACTCGTGTAATTTATGATGTTCTACTCCGAATTGTCTTGAATGTGTAACGTAAACAAGACCACATGTCTGTGCACACACCAACAGAGAACGAACCGTCAAGTGACTTTCATTAGCACACACAAACAACTTTGAACGCGCATGTGGCGAGGGAGCCCACAAGAGGGTCATTATAAATATCATGTTACGAAGCTACGTTCAATCTTCGAATATGATCTAACAAACTAATTTAGACATATTTGGTGTTTTAATCAATTATTTTTATTACTGAATTTTTATTTGTGTTGTATGTAAATTGGGACAAATATTGGCTTAATTTTGGGCAATGAAAATGTGTTTTGTTTGTGCAATTTGAAGCAAACGGGGTCACACTGTGCTTCTATGTAAATAAGAAAGAAATTTTTATCAAAATATTGGTCACAATAAATGCATTGGGAAACAACGAGAATTAATTAGAATAAATAGATGATCTACTTGACAAGAAAATACATATTCTTAGAATTATTTTGATGTGCCACACATAGCAATGCTCAAACCATGCAATCTATGGGATACATTTCTAGAAATGCTCTCTGATTCAGAAAACTTTTTGAACTTCTTCTATTAACACGAGAAAATTAGGTTGTTCAACTCAAATTTGAATTATACAATTACAAATTACAATTTTGAATTTTTATGTTTGACTGTAGATTGCCAGTTATAACTATAGATAAGGGTTATTCTCAAATTTTTAATGGCGGGAATTAATCTACGTAGTCTAACGATTAATTTGGTGTTTCATACATGTGAATGCTCAATAGAATCAATTCTCTACAGCCTCTGCAAAATCGAGGTGAAAATCGCTATTTCCCATAGAGAATACATTAAAAACTGACAATACCTGGCCGGAAGTTACCTAAACAATTAAAGATTTTCACACCAAAAAACTTGTACCATATTTATGCGTAGCTGGATCGTTTGAGGCCTCATTTATGAATTTTGGTGCTTCCGTTCCTATAGTAAACTTGATCACAAAAAAAGTGTGACACATTTCCCCCTCTGTTACAATGCTTCCGTTTTCTCCCATTGAAAAGTCGAAACGGTTTTCTCAAGTGGTGACAGAGTGCTTCGCTTCGTTCACTCACTCACTCACGCACTCGCTATCGCTCGTGCGTTCGTTCGTTCGTTCACTTCGCTCAGCTAACAAGTGTTCAATTTTCTATGTAATGACACTTATGAAATAAACTATCTGAATCAAGTCGATTGCTTTCCCTTGCCTGTACCGAGACGTCCCATCATACAAGTTTACATGTATATCGATTTGTTGTTAATGTTTTCATATTTAACCCGTTCGCCGTGCCATTTTTGCACTCTGTGGCGAGTACTTCTACAATGTTTAGGAGGCTGAAACTTTACCAGGATATTCCCTAGGGCCGGGGCACCTGTGCTCGGGACCCAAAATTCCACTAGGATTCACTTCGCCGGATTGTGTCAGATCGGCCCGTTCTTGCTCTAGATCGATTCTGTTGGTCTTCCTGAGCATTTTGATATATAACTCACCATGGAACTCATTTTGGAACCCCTGGATCCTGGATCCAAGTACCAGAAAATGCTATTTTAGAACCAATTTGATGTCAAAAATGGATTCTACGGGAAAAATCATGCAGAAATGACCCCTCAATCATCAAAATTGGTGTAAGAGAAGTAAAGATACTCATTTAAAAAAATGTTTATTTGGGACCCGGGATGTCTGTCCGTCTGTACTAGGGCCCGAGTAAATTCGCATTTTGAACATGTTCCCGTGCATGGATTTTGATGAAACCGGGACCGTTTTCTTCAGAAGACAGAGTAGAATGCAATAGTTTTATCGATTATTCTCAAAAGTTGATTTTTGGAAACCGGATTCTAGGCCCCGGGCCCAAGTCGAATGAATGATCAAAATACTAAAGGTAAATACTGCCAATAGAGTCCACTCAACATAACGAGCATTTTGATATATCACTTGATTATATATTCAATAAAAATTATAGGGCCCTAGCACGGATGGACAGACATCCCGGGTCCAAATAGACATTTTATTAAAATGAGTATCTTTACTTCTCTTACACCAATTTTGATGATTGAGGGGTCATTTCTGCATGATTTTTCCCGTAGAATCCATTTTTGACATCAAATTGGTTCTAAAATAGCATTTTCTGGTACTTGGATCCAGTATTTAGGGTTTCCAAAATGAGTTCCATGGTGAGTTATATATCAAAATGCTCAGGAAGACCAACAGAATTGATCTAGAACAAGAACGGGTCGATCTGACACAATCCGGCGAAGTGAATCCTAGTGGAATTTTGGGTCCCGAGCACAGGTGCCCCGGTCCTAGGGAATATCTTGGTAAAGTTTCAGCCTCCTAGACATTGTAGAAGTACTCGCCACAGAGTGCAAAAATGGCACGGCGAACGGGTTAACGTCCCAATTATTATTATTTATTTATTGAGAATCAAACATAAAACATGTTTAGTAGCTGGAGATATCAATAATAATATGATGATAATGATAATTAACTTTAATAATATTCTTTTGAACATAAATATTTGCTGTTTGAATTCTTTCCTTGGAAATATAAAAGGTAATTCAGATACATATAAAAATATTTTTTAGAGCAATGGTGTTGTATTACATTTTAGTTCATGATTTGTGTAATTTGAGATTTACATCCATAACGTCATTGAATAGGTCTTAAACTAATCTTAATCTAAAAAAATTCAAAGAATAATTTTCATATTTAATAAATATACAATCGAACATTTTCCAGTAAACCTTTTTGCTCACAAATCAGGTAATAATCATGTTTGAAAGAATAGAGAACATTTTGATGGTGAAAACGTCAGAGAACTTCCAACATTCAGCTCCTTTTCTTTACTACAAGGTGAATTTGTTTTGGCATAGCTTAGTTTTGTGTTTCAGTCATTATTTTAATTTCAATCTCTACCCGGAATGCCAAAGGTATCACTGAATGTTCAGCATCATTTGTCTTTTTCTTTTCTTTTTGTTAATGCAATTTAGTGTCTCGAATGAGCAATGAAATCTAAACTAACACATTTTTTCTTATTCTTTATCAAAAATTAGTTTAAAATTGAGATATTTTTGAAACGCTATTTCTAAAGTTTTATTTAAATTTTTTTTATTGACACTTATATTTGTTCGCGTTTTTTTGTATTAAAGGTTTTTCAAATTATTTCTTTTCTGAGTCACATTGAATATATATTTTGTTGTGTTATCCGGCATGCATCTTAATCGGCCAATGATCGAAACTTGGGTTAATAACTCAAAATTTTTTTTACCTACTCTCGATTTAATAATCGAGAAGTGTGAGCAAGAGCAAGCCAAATTTAACTTTAGAGTTAAAAAATTGAAAATTATTTCAGAAAAATTGAGATGATTTGTGATTATTTTTTCCTGTTAGTTCATATACTGGTGCATAGTTTTGTTCTTAAAAGGTTTGATTGAATATTTTTTTAATTGATTTATTCAAAATTTATTGCATTAATCCTCGTTAGCATAGTTTTTCAAGTAAATTTGAGGTTTAAAATATTAATTCATTATCAAAATCTCTTTGTATTTATCAATTTAAGCTTGGTGATTTTATTTTGAATGTTGCGAAAATTGAAATACATTTTAAAGGTTTAAAACTGATTTTTTATGAAGTTTTTCAAAACTAAAATGAAACAAAATATAATTTTATCATATGATATTTTAAGTTTTTAAATGTTACCCAACAAATTAACACATTTTCAATGCACGAAGAACAGATTAATACGAGAATCCATTTCAAGTACAAGATTTAAACTTTATTATTTCGGACTTTAACTAATCATTAACCTTTTTCTACATTTCCCTTTTAACTTCTACTTGAGTGTCGAGAAGATTCCTAAACCAAAGTACTCTCTTGAGATTCTTTTACCAGTTTAGCGATCCAAAGCAGAAAACAAAGGTTTCTATTAATAGACTCACAAAAGCACACTTTTGTGTCAAGAATAAAAAGTTCCGCTATTTTCCCAGACGTTTAATTAATTTATTATTTAGATAACCACACCTTCTTGAATGTGAAGTTATTTTGGGAATCCAGGTAGAGAGTGAGCAGTCTTTTTACTTTGTTTTTTATATTGAAGATCAAAGATACAATAAAGGTAAAACAATTTTGGGCTATTCTTCCAAACAAACAAAAAATAAGGTAAATAAATACCATGGCAAATATGCTTATGTTGGAAAATGGGACATATGTGCGTGCTTGTACGTCATTGGATCAGGTCTATGGGAATTTAGCGGCTTTCAATGTGTTTACCTCTCATTTGTTATTTTTTTTAAATTGCTTTCTATAATCCAGCAATTAATAATCTTTATTTAATTTCCAAAAGTCCTTGGTGGAATAAACGGGGTTTTAAATGTTTCCTTCACTGCATTGCGTTTAGAATGTTTGTTGAGATATTTAATCAATGCTTTCTTCTCCTTGGTAATTAAAAGTTTAAAATGTAATTTTTCTTATAAATTCTTAATTTGTTTTCGGGTTTTAAGTTCTTGTAGTTCACAATTTTTTTGAAAAAGGTATGATTAAATTATATTTGAATTAAAAATTAAATTTTTCATTTTCCAGCACATTTTGTCCAGTTATAAAAAAATCTACAAATTCAATTTATCGAGTTAATTCAGAATATTTCTATTAAACTGAACACTGACCATTCAGTGAACAGCTCTGCTCTGCTCAAATCAAATCTGGATTTATGTTAATCTTGTTCACATTAAGCTTCACTCCATTTGGACTTTCGCAAGTCTTCAAATCGAATAGTAATTTTGTCATCTCTTTCTTCGCCAAAAGCACAAGAACATTACGATGGCACCAACGTCATAGAGTTACCAACTTTCTACAAACACTAAAACTTGGCATGCACCACAACAGTGTGGTTTTTGTTTGTCTATTTTTGTTTTGGATTAGCCAAAAATTTTCATTGTTTTTGCCACGAAATGCCAAAGGTTATCACATTAGGTTCGTCATCATTCTTTACTTTCTTTTTTGTCTCACAAAATCAAGTTCACTTTTTCCTCATAATGTAATTTGTAATCTCAAGTTGAGGGTGAAAGCAAAACTAAACATATTCTTATTTTACGGCGAAACGAGTTTCAAATTAATTTATAGTCTATTTTTAGAATCGTTTTTATTTTCTTTTATAATACTTTTACTTTTGTGAAACATTTTTTTTTTGGATAAATCAAAGCTAAGTATAACCAAAAATTCCTATCAGATGGCGCCACTAGCATCAAGAAAAAACTTTGTGTGTTTCATTACTCGAAACTTGAGAAATCTTTAGTTTAAAATTCTTCTAGACCCTCAAGTAAAAGAAGAAAAGAAAGAAAAGAGATACTAAAAAACAATTAAACTAAAAAAACGATAAAATCCCAGTAATTGAAATGAACTCTTGTATTAACCTGATTCAGGTACTAAGAAATATTGATTTGTAGCTTTTAATCGATTCATTGAGAGAAAATAAAAGTTTTATAAATTGGAATCAAAATTTGGTTACTCTAAAATTGATAATGCTGCACCAATGCAACATTAATAAACAACTCACTAGTTTTTTAAGTAACTAACGATGAAATTGAAAAGTACCTTTTAAACAAGATTGAACCAAATGATGAAAATAAACATCTTCAAATTTAAGAAATACATAAAGAATTTGTTAAAAATGTCAACTTCTTTGCAATAAATAATGAGTTTTGATCTAGACTATTTGATTTAGCTTGAAATCTTAATAATTCAAAATATGAATCTGTCAACACACGACTTTAATAAAATTGGACGAGAAATGATAATGAGTGTAAGCAAGTACAAGCTAAATCAAATAGTCTAGATCAAAACTCATTATTTATTGCAAAGAAGTTGACATTTTTAACAAATTCTTTATGTATTTCTTAAATTTGAAGATGTTTATTTTCATCATTTGGTTCAATCTTGTTTAAAAAGGTACTTTTCAATTTCATCGTTAGTTACTTAAAAAACTAGTGAGTTGTTTATTAATGTTGCATTGGTGCAGCATTATCAATTTTAAAGTAACCAAATTTTGATTCCAATTTATAAAACTTTTATTTTCTCTCAATGAATCGATTAAAAGCTACAAATCAATATTTCTTAGTACCTGAATCAGGTTAATACAAGAGTTCATTTCAATTACTGGGATTTTATCGTTTTTTTTAGTTTAATTGTTTTTTAGTATCTCTTTTCTTTCTTTTCTTCTTTTACTTGAGGGTCTAGAAGAATTTTAAACTAAATTACTCTCTTGAGAAAGATAGTAGAAACATGGTATAGACAAAGGTTACTATAAATAAAATAAAAACACACTTTTGTGTCAAGAATAAAAAAGTTTTTCTACTTTCATTCTGTCTTTTTTATTAATATATTATTCAGAGAAAAATACGTCTTCTTTTGATTGTGATATTTTTAGGAAGTGACATAGCAATTAGTCTTTTTATTTAATTTCCATTGAAGATTCTCCAACTTGATTAGATGTAATAAAGGTACAAATCATAATAAATTTTTTGTTTTAATTGAGTAATTTGTTTGATTGTTTCATATTTTTTTAATCGAATCAATAGGGAATTTCATGTACGATGTTCTTCCTCACAAGTCCTGTAAAATAATCACCCTTGAAAGCATAAAAACATTATGGAATACGAATACGTCATAGTAGCCAACTTCCTACACTTCACTTAAACTTGACTTGTGATGTGCTACAGTGTGATTTTGTTTTGGTAAAATTAGGTTTGTTTTTCATCTTTTTATCAAAAATTTTACCAACATCCTCTATACGTCCAGAATACCGAAGGTTTTCGTCATCATTCTTCTTATTCTTCCTTCTTTTACTAAACAAGAGTAAGCTCACATATAACTTTTATTTCCAAAATGTAATTTATCGTTTCTAGTGCAATGTGGAATCAAAACTAAAAACATTTTCTAGAGAAACAGAGTTTATGATTAAATTAAAGTTGAAAGCGATACTTTAAGAGTTAGTTTCTATCAAATGTGTTGGATTTAAAGGTTTTATTTCAAATGTTCATTAATTAACAAAAAAGTAATTAATTTTTTTGACTAAACTTGTATTTATTTATTTATTTTGTTTGTCTGACCAAACATTCAGCTTTTTCGTTAATCATACCGTTTTTTCAAATATAACACCGATTTTAAAAGGTTAATTTTGTTTCAAATATTAGTTTTATTAATTATAAAGTATGCATTGATTGATTCAAAAAAAGGTATTCATTATTTATTAATTTAAATCTTTTGTTTGTTACATTTAAGTTTGATGTTTTTACTTGTGACTTAAAAAAACAAAACTCTGACTACATTTTTAAATCTAACATTTCGTCAAAAAAGGCACAATTCAATAATTCTTTATGCCAAAGAATAATACCTTAATCCATTTCAATTAATAGATTTATTATCCTCTAATGCATTCTTCATTGTTAATTTTCTCATTGTTTACTAATCATTCTTATTTTTATTTTTCTTCTACTTCCACTTGAGTGTCAAGATGAGTCCTAACCTAAACTATCCTTTAGAGAATCTTTCAAGAATTAGAAACACTACTCAATGACAATGGTTACTATTTATAGAATAAAAACACTTATCATTGTCAAGAATAAAAATAGTTATTATGCTTTTCTAATCTTTTTAATTAATTTATAATTTAGATAGCTACTCTTCTTCTCTTCTGAATGTTAAGATATTTTGGGAATAGGTAGAATTAATAATGTTTTAGTTTAATTTACTCAGAGCCTCACTGATACAATAAAATTGAAAGTATTTTTTTTGTTGATATTCAACTGGTATATAAATATACATTGGGAAATAGAGCATATGTGCGTGCTTGAACGTCATTTGATCAGAATTTCACTCGTCTATTGGAATTTACTGTTTTTTCCTGTTTATTCATCTGATAATTGTTATTTTGATCGAGATTCTCCATATTAATGTGCTTTGGTTAATTACATCTCGACTGTAGTTTTTATAAATGGTAAATATTTTTGAAAAAAACCGTTGCTTTATTGCATTGTCTTACATATATTAAAATTTTATTTGTTTTGTTTTTTGGTTAGTCCAGTAAATAATTGATGTTTGTGTTCGTACAATTAAAAGGTAAAAACAATTTTTTAATTTTATTAACTACCAGTTAAGTCTAGCCCTGCCAACTCTGATTTCGCGGCACGGTGGGGCATCAGTATAGTACGTGATAAAAAGCAAATAAAATGAACGCGTTTGCTGTGTGACGATGGTAAGTACATTGACAATGAACGTCTGTCAGTGATTACGCGCTATCTACATTGAGCGATAAGAGAAAAGGGGAGAAAAGGGCAGGCAATATTTTTCATAATTTTACAATACTCAATTGGTTCCTAACCCAACATGTCCAAACAATTTCAGTATCCCACAAATGATGAATAAAGTGGTTCCCTAATTAAGCTGATGGATCTTTTTCCCCCAATTGACCAGCTGGGCATTATCTCCGATTTGGTTGATAAATAATTTCCCAAAAATGAGGAACGTAATGATTCGCCAATTGAGCTGTTGGTTTCTATACCAATATTGACCCAAAAGGTATATACCGTAAAATCTCAAACTAGCGCCGCGGCGCTTGTTAATTTCGTCAGAAAATTTTGGACGAAAACCCGGTTTCTCGTAACTTCCACAGTGCTTTTTTCTGCGGCGCTTAAACGAATGCGGCGCTTGTTTGAATGCGGCGCTTGTTTGAGATTTTACGGTATTCAAATTTTCAAATATATTCACTCCACAATAGTTCAATTGGATCTTGCCCTGGTTTGGCGACAGGAACAATGTTCTTGGAACATATATCAAATTGATTGGCCCAGAGAATTTCCAAAACAACCTCTTCGACCAGCACAATAACTACCACAGAAATGATCTCAATGTGAGTACTATACTACGAGTATAAATATGTTTCAATTAGATCCTCGTTTATCAATTAAACCAGTTGAAGACTATTGTTGGATATTTAAGCGATGAATCATTATCATTTTTTCAGCAAATTGATGAATAAGAAGATTTAATTAGTTTTCGTACCCACGAAGTGAGCGTTAAAAATTAATTAAACTGCTGGATTTCCCCGGCGATCCAATTTGGAAACAAGATGAGTCCACGTAATTGTCGCAACTTCACAGCTCATTTGGATAAAATCCAAGTGCCTAATTTGGGAATAAGATCTATTGTCTACAATAAAATCTTCCCCTATGCAGCATTTGTAGGATACTGAAATTGTTTGGACATGTTGGGTTACTACCCAATGGGCTGGGAACAAATTGGGTATTGTGAAATTATAAAACATATTGCCTGCCATTTTCTCTCCTTTTTCTCTTATCGCTCAATGTAGATAGCGCGAAATCACTGACAGACGTTCATTGTCAATGCACTGACCATCGTCACACAGCAAACGCGTTCATTTTATTTGCTTTTTATAACGTACTATACTGATGCCCCACCGTGCCGCGAAATCAGAGTTGGCAGGGCTAGTTAAGTCAGTGGTTTGTAAGTTGGAAAGTTTGGAAAATAAATTTTCTAGGTGTTAAAATGGTTTTAATTTAATTTAATTCTATTTAAAATTTAAATTTTCCAATTTGTTTCTCCATACATCTGTGTTCAGTTACAACTTGTATTTCAAATTTAATGTCAAGTCAATTTGATATTTCCATTAATTAAACTGAACAGCTCACAGTCACTACATATTCACATACAACAAAAAGTAACGCACACAGAAAGACCAAATTCGTCGAACCAAAACGCAGATACACTCCAGAATGCCTAACCTAGTAAAAGTACATTGTTTTGTTAGCGGTTTTCATTTGAATTAAATAAACCTAATTTTAAATATATCTGCTATTTGCTGAACAATCAGCTGATTACACAAACCGAATCAGTGATATGATAAGCACTTTGCTAATTGAGTGTGGACTGTGAGAATATTAATTATGTGCTTTATGGTACCTATTTGAACACTATGAAGTTAGCGACTACCAACAATACAAATGCAAAATTGTACTCGGAAACGTTGAAAGATAATTTTTCTCACTACATACCCAGAAAAGAGGAAGAGCAAACAAGCAGAGTAGAGTATGCTGATCCGGAATGCATAATTCATCATAATGAAGTTTGAGGTCGAGTTATGAGGTGATTCGTAATATTATGATTTTTAACAAACTTCTCTAGAATTACTGTTGTATTTATGAATCACTCAATACAAAATAGAAATGATAATACATTTGGTCTATCTGTTTAGTGTTGTGTTGTGTTGTGAGTGCTCTCGGGTTCAAGCGAACATAATGAAAATAAATGTTTTGGTGTGAATGGAAATGTGTGGATGACGGTGCGTGGGTATGACACAGTGCTCACAAGGTTAACTACAGTGCATTTTAGTGTTGTAAGAAGTGGCTTAAATTCGTGGAATCAATTTTCAGTTTTGTTTTTTTTGTTCCAAGAATTTTTCGGTTTCAATGTGCATTCTAAAAAGTATAATATTCTCATTCTGCATTGTGTACTTAAATGTACACAAAAATGTATACAGACTCGTAGGTAGGTAAATAGGGAATTTCCAAGTATTTCGAAATGGATCCATTGTTCTGTGTAAAATAAAGTGAAAATCAAATATTTGACTTTGTTTGGTCGTGCATTTTAAATGCAAGCAATGCCAAGCATACAAGAGGAAGGATTTGTTTGCTGAATCTGGCTTGGACTTTGAATTAATAAATTTTGAATTTTAATTCTCAAATATAAGATGTGCCTTACTTTTTAATGGTTTTACGTATTCATACAACACAATATTCATTTAATTTCTCTGGGAATATCTCTAGACAATCGTTAAAATTTATATTCTTAAATGTTAAGTGTAAAAATATTCAAATAAAAGTAGCGGCGCCAAAAATGTAAAAAGTCATTTTGATTATTTCTATTTATGATTAAAAAAATTAAAACATTTGTGTTTGTTTATGATTCGGATTAATTCTCTAATTTCTTGATTACTAATCAGTGATTAGGCTTAGTGTTTAGTTAGTTTTGGAATAGATAAATAAAATTGCAATTCGAATTTTGGATTTATACTTGCTTTACATTTTCAGAAATTATTTCCCCTGCTTTTTAAAAGGTGTTATTTTTATTTTTTATCAAATAATAGTTAAATTAAAGTAAAATTGTTTTTGATTATATGCGTAAAATTCCAATTAGAGTAATTACAGCGCTATTGATTTTCCATTAATTGAGATTCTCAAACCCGCGCGTAAACAGACTAGGTCAAGTCTAATGATTTGTTTTCTCAAAAGCTTTTGTCTCCCGTCATGATCTTCTCTTTCATTGAGCGATCTCTCAATTATTAAATTTCTTTTGAGCTATGTTTTGTTTGGCATTAAAATGGGTTCAATTGGGCAGACATTTGATAAGCCAATATGATTATAGAGGGAATGGGATGAGAGAAACAGATGTGTGCTGCGCTCGTGACCATGCATCATTATAATGTGCTCAATGTATTTAGGTTTGTAGATAGTTTTTATAAAGCTTTCCATCGGATTTGATGTTGTTATTTTTAAATAAAGTTGTGTAAATCTAATATATTTTGTGATAGTAATCTGGTTTCCATCAATGTTACGATTATGATTACGTGCGCGCATGACCTCACTTTACGTATACTTACGAATGTGAATGTTATTTGTTGTTGTTGGTTTGGATGGTCGTTTCTGGTTTTGTTTTTTCTCGAGACTAACACACAAACACGTTCGAGAGGGTAATAATAATAATGATATGGTGCCTTTGAACTTTTGTGGTTCAATTAAAATGAAAGTTAATTAGAAATATCATGCAGTGCTGTGCACCACACAGAGTCTATATAGTTGCATACCGTCTGCTTTTACTCCAACTTCTATCCCAGCTAGTAATCATTTTCACGCCAACACAAAACCAGTCCAATAAAATTGTGCCTACGTGTAACATTTCAGAGTGGAAGTGTCTATCTCTTTGGTAGCAGTCGTGGAACACTGGACCAATTCAGTACTTTTTATTTCTTTTCCAAAACGTTCTCTTGTTCTAACGGATTTCAAATTCCTCTTTTGTTACATGATACACGTTCTGTTTGAAACATATGCGACTCACAAAGACATTGTTATATTTCATTTTTATACTCGCGTTACTTGAACTTAAGCAATCAATATGTCACAATTTTAATTAAACTCCTGTTAGTTTATCTTTGATATGACGCGAACATATGTGTTTAGTTCTCAAATAATTTATTAAAAATGCAAGTTAATACATTGTCGCCAAGCAACAGGTTTTACTTCTTTCAATGGCAAACGCCTAAACATTATTAATTTCAATTATCAAATTATAATTCCTAAATAACTAAAATAACGAAAAGTAATGATTTGCAAACACTTAACGTGACTCGCTTTATTTTAACAATCTACAGTAAAATTAAATTACCATGAATAAATTAAATTTCCAATTAATGAAATTGAATGTTTATAGGTTTGTTTACTCCAGAAAAGAAATTGGTCACTACTAATTTTCTATTACTAAAGATAAGAACAATTTGGTCATTAGGTTTTAGTTGGTAGAATTACTTTACTTTTATTAACACTTAATTTTGTTTTTATTTCTTTTCTCAGCTAAAGCATCTTAATGTCGAGTGAGTCATTCAATTAGAAATGATTATACCCAAGGGACATTATGCCATTCCTATAAGTTCGGACAAGTTTACTTTACCTTTACAAAAGTTTTATAATGAGATTATTTTTACCTGAAAAAATATAAGAAAATTAATATACAACATTATTTTACTACAAAACGGCCTTGCTCATAGTTCTATATAATAATCACGCTTGAAAGCGTAAGAACATTATGGTGGTGAAAACGTCAGAGTTGCGTATTTCCTGCATTCACTTAAACTTGCTTTTATCAACTACAGGGTGGTTTTATTTGTTTTTTGTTTTCAATCTATTAGCCAAGAATTTTTATCAGCTCACTTTATGTTGAAATACCAAAAGGTTCAAACACCAAGTTCTTTATCAATCTTCTTCTCGTTTCACTAATGCAAGTCCACTTCTTACATTTATTCCCAAAATCTAATTTATAGTCTTGATTAAAAAGTGAATTTTTACTACAAATATTTTAATTTTTAAGCAATAAAACTTCAAATTAAATTGTAGTTTAGAATGCAATTTTAGGGCCCGTTTTCAATTTTTTATATAAAATTCAAACTTGAAATTTATATTTTAATTACGACAATTTGGCGTAAGGATATCTATAATAAAGGTCTATATTATTTTAATTTTTATTTTCTGAACCACACTGTAAACATTATTCCTTGCGAGACATGCTGCCTCTTCTGTTGTGCCCTGAACTTAGCTTAATGACTCGAAAAGAGATCTTTCCGGTTCACAATTTAATAAAGTTAGATAAGAAATGAGTATGTATGTGAGCGATTACTAGCTAAATTTAACCAAGGTCAAAAGTTAGGAATTATTTACAGATAAGTTGAATCTTACGAGCATTTCATCATATTATCATAAACTTACATGTCTTACTTTTGTGAATTACTGTTTTAAATATCATTGAAAAAGCGAATTTTTTTCAAAAGGTTTTATAGATTATTATTTGATTAACTTAACATTATTCGTATGTTTATTTTGAGCATTTTGTTCATTTCCTTTTAAAAATGGTATTTTTAATTTTCCCGTTTGTTACTTTTACTTTAACTAGAGGAAGCTGCTGTGTATTGCATTAGTACAAGATCAACGATTTAAAAAAGAAACAAACCAAATATTGAGGGCATTTGATCAAACTTGTTGTTTTTGTCAGTCGAATCATCTTAAAGGTACAAATCAATATTTCTTTGTACTCAAATCCGGTTAATACCAGGATCTATTTCAATTACTGGATTTATTCTTTATTATTTTCTCCGGTCTCATTGTTTCTTATTTTTTATTTATTCTTTCATTTCCACTTGATGGCAAAGAAGTGTCCTAAACTAAACTACCCTCTTGGGAATCTTTCAAAAGCAGAAGATGTTTGTCAAAGACAAAGGATACTATTAATAGAACAAAAAGTACACTTTTGGATGCCAAGAAAAGTAAAGAAAAGTTCCTATGCTTTCTTTCTAGTCTTTTAATTAGTGAATTAGTTTATTATTTAGTGAAAAACTCCTCTTTTCATTCTGAAAATGAAGACATGTTGGAAAGTGGTAGGTAGAAAAGTATTTTGCTATATTTACAATTTTGTCAAAAGCAAAAATAAAGGTGAAAATATTTTTGGTTATACTTGTAATTAACCTCGTAAATATGTAAATAAATCATTGCAAATGTATTTTGGAATCGAGCTTATGTGTTTCGTAAACGTCATTCAATCAGAATCTTTCTGTTCAAGGGGAATTTACAGTATTCTCTCAGTAGCTCTCGATGTATTTATCTGTCATTTGTTATTTTGGTTAATTGTATTCTAGATGCTCGAAATTATTACTGTTCTATCACTCTCAAATAAAAGGGTTTTTATAATTTGAATAACGGAAATGTTATCTTTTCTGCATTGTTCTAATGAAATTTATATAATTTCCTTGATGATCTAATAGAAGATCATATAGAGTACATTTTCTTATCAATTATAAATTTGTCTGTAGTCTTGGGGATAATACCTTGTATCATACCTTGTATCGTGTATGTATGGAACAATACGATGTCAAAAGGTTTAATCGAAATTTAAAATATTTTGTCATTTGTTTTAAATTTTAAATCTCAATCTTCCCTATGAACTGATCCGGGTGTTAATGCTCATTCATATATTTTATTTCATCTAAATTTTAGTCTAAATTTCATAAGTTGAAATTTTCTGGAGATCTTAAAGTAATATTTGTAATTTTAGAATCTGTTCTGTGTAAGAATGAATACACAACACTTTTCCACCAAAAATGAGTTATGTTAATATAATTTGAAATAAATTTTACTTTGTCTCCTTGAAATAAAAGAATTGTAATCAATCAAATATAACAGGTTTAAACAGGTTTAGCTTAATTTCCAATAAATGAAATTAACTGTTTTCAATATTGTTTATTCCCGGATAGAAATTGTTTAATAATAATTTACTAAGGATAAGGACAAATTGGCCATTAGGCTTTAGTAGTATTCCTTTTGAAATTTATATTTTAATTACGACGTCTAGCCTTAACAGTGTTAATAAAGGTTTAACTATTTGAATTATTATTTTTAATTTTAACTAAGTTCAAAACTTGGGAATGATTTACAGAGAAGTTAACGTTTACGAGCATTTCATCAATTCATTAATAAATTAAATTGTTTCAAAATTTTCATCTTTTTATTTGACACAACTCATTATATATACTTTTAACTCTTAATGCGCTTTGCACACAGTTTTGTAATAATAACAATCACGCTTGAAAGAATAAAAACATTTTGACAATGTAAAGGTCACAGAGTTTCAACTTCCCACAATCACTTAACCTTCTTTTAACTTGTCTTTTACGGCTACAGAGTGTTGCTGTGACGAGTTGTTTTTATAATTTCTAAAATCATTATCAGCTTTGAAATACCACAGGATATCAAAGTTAGTCATTAACATCAATTTATTTTATAGTTTCGGGTGGAAAATGAAATCAAAGCTGAAAATATTCTATTAGTGTTTGTTACTATTTGAAATATTCCTTATCTAAACCACCTTGTAATTTTCGATTCAGATCGACTAGTAGTTTATAAAGTTATTTTAGAATCCGTTTCTATTTTATTTATAAAATTGAATTTTGAAATTTATATTTTATTACGAAGATAAACCATTACTGTGTTTTTTTTTTATAAAGGTCTTACTATTTTAATTTTTAACTTTCCTGAACCACCTTGTAGCATTTATTTCTTGTCAGACATGCTGTCTCTTCTGTCATTACATGAGTCTGAACTTAGCTTAATGACTCGAAAACGAGATTTTTTCCCGGTTCACAATTTAATAAAGTTAGATAAGAAATGAGCAGACGTGTGAGCAAGTACTAGCTAAATTTAACCAAGGTCAAAACTTAGGAATGATTTACAGATAAGTTGAAGTTTGTGAGCATTTCATCACACATATCATAAATTTGTAGAACTTTCTTTTGTGAATTTCTGTTTTAATTTTCCGTTGAAACAAGCGAATATTTATTAAAAGGTTTTATAAATTATTAGAGCTCAATACTATTTATTGGAAATAAGAGAGTTTACATAACCTCGAGAGCGCTAAGCCTACGGAAATTATTATTCGATTCATTAATTAAACATGATTTAATTTAGCCATGTTTATTTCGATACCTTTGTTTAATCTTCATTTAAAAATGGTAATTTTAATTTTATTGTTCGTTACTTTCGCTAAAACAAGAAGGAGAAGACGCTTTGTATTGCAAAAGAACATCAACGATTTTTGAAGGTAACAAATCAAATTTTGAGAGCATTTGATTAAAAAAAACTTGCAGAACTATTATTGAATCATCTAAAAATCAATATTTTTTGTACTCAAAATCCGGTTAATACCTGAATCCATTTCAATTACCGGATTTATCTTTTATTATTTTCTCCGGTCTCTTTATTTTTTATTTTTTTTATTTTTCTACTTGAGAGAAAGGAAGAGTCCTGAACTAAACTACCCCCTTGAGAATCTTTTACATGCAGAAGATGTTTGTCAAAGACAAAAAGATTATATTAATAGAACAAAAAACCCCTCTTTTTAGATGTCAAGAAAAGTAAAGAAAAGTTCCTATGCTTACTTTCTAGTTTTTTAATTAGTGTATTAGTTTATTATTTAGAGAACAACTCCTCTTTTCATTCTGAAAATGAAGACATGTTGGGGAGTGATAAAGAGAAAAGTGTTTTTTTAATTCAAAAAATAAAGTTGAAAATATATATGTTATTCTCGAAATAAAATAGGTAAATAAATATCATTGTAAATATATTGAGAAATCGAGCATATGTGTTTCTTGGACGTGATTCAATTAGGATCTGTTTGTTCTAGGAAATTTTGATGTATTTATCATTTATTATTATTTTTAATTTCATTCTAGATTCTCGAAATTAGTTATGTTCTATTGGTTCAGAATAAAAGGTTATTATTATTTTAAATAACTAATATGATTCATTTTCTGCATTGCTTTATCATTTCTTAATCTTTATGAGAATAGAGCGGACTGACTATTAAAAGGTCAGATTCAGTATATTTTTTTTTATCAACTAATAATTTTTCCGTGGTTTTGAGGACAATACCTTAAATTTACGATTGGCATATAATCTTTGAATGCATTATAATTGAAATTAAATTGAATTCTTCCATTCGTATTTGTGTGTTTCCCATTGTGTTACAAATGTCGAGGCTATTCGACATTTCCATTAATTAAACTGAACAGCTGATAGTCAGTAGAAAATCCACATTCAACAAAAGTAGCAGATATAGAAAGCTCACATTCGTTGAACTAAATTGTTGAAGCATTCCCCGAATATCTATCCAAGTGAAATTGCATTGTTTGTTAGTGGCTTCCATTTGAATTGAGTTAAACCAAATTCTTTTCCACAGGAAATTAAAATATATCTGCTATTCAGTTGCAATCTTGTGAACACCAAAATGCCGAGTTTGTCATTCAATTAAAAATGCTTATACCCAAATGGCATTAATACTCGTTTATGTTCGAGTTTACTACTTTATAATGAATCGAAACTCATTTTTGTTTAAAACAATCACTTTCAAGACGCACTATTGAATGAGGCTGTCTAAAGCTGTCTGTAAATACGACAGAGAGTTCCAACTTCCTACAACCACTTAAACTTGACTTTTGCTGCTACAAAGTGTTTTGTAAAGTTGTTTTTATTCATTTTTTAAAATTACTCTGTTCATATCTAGTTTCGAAATACTAAAGGTTATCACATCAAGTTCGTCATCATTCTTAGCACTAATGCAAGTCCACTTTTAACTTTATTCCCAAAATTTCAATTGACGTTTTTGAGCTATTCTTCATGCTGTATGAATCATACATTTCACAAATTTAAAGAACTTTAAGTTTTTTGTTCAAATTTTCAGAAAAAAAACTTTTTAAACAAAATGTTTTATTTATTATTATTTGAATCGTTTAACTATAATTAAAGTAAGCAATTTTCCATTTAATAGGTAATTTTGAATTTCAATGCTTGTCACTTTCAATAAAACTACAGGAAATGTTTTGTATTGTGTGAGTACAACACAATCAATTTTAATAATAATAAAAACAAAATTTTATGAAACTTGTAGATCTTATTCTAACATTGAATCACTTAAAAGGTATAAATCGACATTTCTTTATACTAAAATTAGGTTAATTCAAGAATCCATCTCAATTACTGGGTTTGTTTCTATTGTTCTCTGTAGTTTCATCGTTTTTCTATTTTTCATGCTTTTCTTTTTTTTTCACTTCTACTTGAGAGCCAAGAAATGTCTTAAACAAAATTACCCACTTGAGAATCTTTCACAAGTATGAGATGTTTGTCATAGCCAAAGAAAACTAAATTTAAAAAATCAATTCTTCTCAACAGAAATGGTTGTTTGTGGATTTTTCTTCTATGAATATTTAGTTTAAAATTGATAGGTTGGACTTTCCCCGTTTTCATGAAATTTAATTGATGCGTGTTTTAAAAGGTTAATAAAATTTCATTTTCTATTTTCCATTTAAACAATATTTATACTAAATAATCTGATAAATGCCGTTGATTTTATGAGTGAAATTCCAATTAGAAGAATTTCAACGTCTTTGACCTTCAATTACATTCAAACTCATATCAAACTAGATCAAGTGTATACAATTTGTGTACCGAAAAGCTTTGCCAGTTCATTTTGGTTCTTTTCTTCCATTCAATGGTCTCTTTATTATTAAAGCTCTTTTGAGCTGTGTTTTTGTTATTGTTTGACATTAAATGGATTCAATAGGGCAGACATGTGATAAGCCAAGCCAGAGTATAGGGAAGGATGAGAGAAGTATATGTCTTCTCGTGATTATGCATCATCATAATGCGCTCAATGCATTTAAGTTTGGGTATTTTTAGAAATCTTTCTATGCCTCTGATGTCATCTTTGAATATAGTTGAGGAAAAATCGAATATATTTTCTGATAGTAATCTGGTTTACATCAATGTTACTTATGATTACGTGCGCGCCTGAACCCACATTACGTATACTCACGAATGTGAATGTTATTTGTTAACGGTCTGAATTGTCATTTCTGGTTTTGTATTTGGTTGCTTATGTTAGAATAAAGCGAGTACCATAGAACACGTTTGTTGGATAATTATAATGATATCCATAAATACGAGGATAAAAGTCGCTTTCAGATGGCTCTACAAATACAAGACCGCGACCTTTAATCAAATAAAATCAAAATTGCAAAAACAACAATAAAACATATGTGTATTTAGTAGTTAGATTAGTGTAATTAACTCTAATGATTTCTTGTTAGATCTAAAATTCTCAGGCTTTTCTCGATACAATTTATAAAAGGTATTTAAAATATATAAAATGTGGTTTAACTTTTTAAAAAATAAGGTTAATATTTGAACAAACAATGTCTTCTGTTGTATGTTTTTGTATTTATCCGTTGTGTGCACAAATTAAACTGGTTTTAACTATTTAAATTGTTTAATAATTTTCAAATTTTTAATAGACAAAAAAACCGAGCATCTCCTCTAAACTCCTTGCCCGGTCGTCTTGTTAAAATCACACTTGAATTCATTATGGTCGTGAAAACGTACTTGGGTACTGATACTTGAGTAATTATTGCCTCAGCTTTTAAAGGTAACATAATTTTTATGCACATTTGATAAAATTTTAGAATTTCTGCAAACATATCTTTATCTCAATTTTTAATGCAGCATTCAACACTTTCTTGATGGCAAAGTCAAGTAAATTTCCGAATCTATTTTAATTTGTTCGTGGTGAAAACGTATTAGTTGTCAACTTCATAAATGCACTTAAACCTGACTTGTTTAAAGTTTTGTTTTTGACCTTTTTGCAAAAAAAATCCTAATCACTCTTTACAATGAAATTTCAAAAGTTATCACACTAAGTTGGTTCTCATTTTTCTTTCACTAACGCAAGTCTGCTTCTAACTTTTATTCTCAAAATGTAATGTGTAGTCTAGAATGAAGAGTGAAATCCAAGCCTTTTAAAATTATTTGTTTCGAAAAGAGTTTTAAATTAAATTCTAGTTTGAAAAAGTATTTTTGAGTCGAATTCTATTTTTTAAATCGAAAGTTGGTCGATTCTTTAATAAAGGTATTGAAATGTTAATTTTTTTTCAAAATCACTTTGTAATCTTTTTTTGCCAAACCAGTCATGAAGTCGTGTCTAGAGACTCAAATAGATCAGAAAGAGATTTCGCCTACACAGTCTCCATACGATTTAATAAAATTATACAATAAACAAGAGTGCATGCCAGCAAGTAAAATGTTAAATCAACTACAAGTCAAGGTCAAAACTTTATTTCGTTTATTTTTATCATAACAAACATTCAAATATTTTACAATTTTATTAAATAGTTGTATTTTTTATTGTTTGACTTATTTAAGCATTTTTAAGTAAAAATTGTTGCTTTTAAAAATGTACTTCGTAAAATCCATTATTTATTACTTCCACTAAAACAGGAAAAAGTTGAACATTGTATTGCATTTGTACCAAACAACATTTTGTACCAATATCAGGTTAATGACCTTATCCAATTCAATTATCATGTTCCTTGAGTTGTTTTTTTTTGTTTTATCAAATATTAGTTGTTAAATGTTATCCTTGGTGCCTTAACTTTCAAAAGGTTTTACTTCTTATTCTTTAAAAAAAATTAATCAACATTAATTTACGGAAGTTTCTTCATTACACGGACCAATCTGTGATTGGCTGTCATCAATGTCTTCACTTATAAGCAAAACAATTCTTATGCAACAAGTTTCCAACTGAAAATAATGATCGATTAATACAATTAATTGAAACTCATTCAAATAAAAAATTGGCGTTAAAAAATAATGCGTCAAATAAACAAAATTCATACATTTCCTCATTTTAGTATGGCAAAATATTATTTGTTGCAGTACTAGTAACGTATGTATCTGTATACTGCATGTTAGGTACAAGACAAAGTTAGTCAAACATAATCAGATTAATCAGACAGTCTATATAAAGTATAAATACTAGCCTTAAGTGACGCCGTTGGCGTAAAGTCGGAGCGGGAGTATCCCGAGCACTCGTCCTTATCAGTTCAGTCATCGATGAGTCATCACAGTGCGACAAACACACACTTTGACTCATATCTCAATACATATCAATGTAAAATATCACTAATTATTTTTTATCTTCGGTGACCTTTGACCTTATGTGCCCAAAATCTAATCAGTTCGTCTACACCCACACCAGAATTTATGGTAAAATTTGCAGGTTGATCCATTGAACCATATAGACGCTATCCTGCTAACAAGCCTTTTCCTATCAAGCGGCGCCAGAGGAGTCGATCACTCACAAACAAGTTTGTTCGTTCGCTCCTCCAATTAATAGATCCACCAAATTGAACATGACAATGAATTCATATGTTATTCTTTACCTTTATTTTGTAGGAAAAAGATTAATTGATTATCCTTTTATTATTATCCTTTTCATGTTTTCAGGTTTTTTTCAATTATTGAGCGACCATAAAACATATGTGTTTAATAATTGGCAAGTAATTAACTTTAATGATTTCTTTTAAAACGTGGTAATTCAAAAAATGTTGTAAATTAAAGTTAACTTCTATTTGTTATTTGACAGTCTGTAAACAGTAATTGAGATATATATAAATTGGTGAGTGTTTGCATCCGAGCAACTTGGTCGACACTAGTCGGAATTAACTCGGTGGAGGTCTAGTGCTTTAAAGAGTTCATTACCACACAGGCCCTCGGTTATGTTATCTATAAATTGGTTAGTGTTTGCATTCGAGCAACTTGGTCGACACTAGTCGGAATTAACTCGGTGGAGGTCTAGTGCTTTAAAGAGTTCATTACCACACAGGCCCTCGGTTATGTTATCTATAAATTGGTGAGTGTTTGCATTCGAGCAACTTGGTCGACACTAGTCGGAATTAACTCGGTGGAGGTCTAGTGCTTTAAAGAGTTCATTACCACACAGGCCCTCGGTTATGTTATCTATAAATTGGTGAGTGTTTGCATTCGAGCAACTTGGTCGACACTAGTCGGAATTAACTCGGTGGAGGTCTAGTGCTTTAAAGAGTTCATTACCACACAGGCCCTCGGTTATGTTATCTATAAATTGGTGAGTGTTTGCATTCGAGCAACTTGGTCGACACTAGTCGGAATTAACTCGGTGGAGGTCTAGTGCTTTAAAGAGTTCATTACCACACAGGCCCTCGGTTATGTTATCTATAAATTGGTGAGTGTTTGCATTCGAGCAACTTGGTCGACACTAGTCGGAATTAACTCGGTGGAGGTCTAGTGCTTTAAAGAGTTCATTACCACACAGGCCCTCGGTTATGTTATCTATAAATTGGTGAGTGTTTGCATTCGAGCAACTTGGTCGACACTAGTCGGAATTAACTCGGTGGAGGTCTAGTGCTTTAAAGAGTTCATTACCACACAGGCCCTCGGTTATGTTATCTATAAATTGGTTAGTGTTTGCATTCGAGCAACTTGGTCGACACTAGTCGGAATTAACTCGGTGGAGGTCTAGTGCTTTAAAGAGTTCATTACCACACAGGCCCTCGGTTATGTTATCTATAAATTGGTGAGTGTTTGCATTCGAGCAACTTGGTCGACACTAGTCGGAATTAACTCGGTGGAGGTCTAGTGCTTTAAAGAGTTCATTACCACACAGGCCCTCGGTTATGTTATCTATAAATTGGTGAGTGTTTGCATTCGAGCAACTTGGTCGACACTAGTCGGAATTAACTCGGTGGAGGTCTAGTGCTTTAAAGAGTTCATTACCACACAGGCCCTCGGTTATGTTATCTATAAATTGGTTAGTGTTTGCATTCGAGCAACTTGGTCGACACTAGTCGGAATTAACTCGGTGGAGGTCTAGTGCTTTAAAAAGTTCATTACCACACAGGCCCTCGGTTATGTTATCTATAAATTGGTGAGTGTTTGCATTCGAGCAACTTGGTCGACACTAGTCGGAATTAACTCGGTGGAGGTCTAGTGCTTTAAAGAGTTCATTACCACACAGGCCCTCGGTTATGTTATCTATAAATTGGTGAGTGTTTGCATTCGAGCAACTTGGTCGACACTAGTCGGAATTAACTCGGTGGAGGTCTAGTGCTTTAAAGAGTTCATTACCACACAGGCCCTCGGTTATGTTATCTATAAATTGGTGAGTGTTTGCATTCGAGCAACTTGGTCGACACTAGTCGGAATTAACTCGGTGGAGGTCTAGTGCTTTAAAGAGTTCATTACCACACAGGCCCTCGGTTATGTTATCTATAAATTGGTTAGTGTTTGCATTCGAGCAACTTGGTCGACACTAGTCGGAATTAACTCGGTGGAGGTCTAGTGCTTTAAAGAGTTCATTACCACACAGGCCCTCGGTTATGTTATCTATAAATTGGTGAGTGTTTGCATTCGAGCAACTTGGTCGACACTAGTCGGAATTAACTCGGTGGAGGTCTAGTGCTTTAAAGAGTTCATTACCACACAGGCCCTCGGTTATGTTATCTATAAATTGGTGAGTGTTTGCATTCGAGCAACTTGGTCGACACTAGTCGGAATTAACTCGGTGGAGGTCTAGTGCTTTAAAGAGTTCATTACCACACAGGCCCTCGGTTATGTTATCTATAAATTGGTGAGTGTTTGCATTCGAGCAACTTGGTCGACACTAGTCGGAATTAACTCGGTGGAGGTCTAGTGCTTTAAAGAGTTCATTACCACACAGGCCCTCGGTTATGTTATCTATAAATTGGTGAGTGTTTGCATTCGAGCAACTTGGTCGACACTAGTCGGAATTAACTCGGTGGAGGTCTAGTGCTTTAAAGAGTTCATTACCACACAGGCCCTCGGTTATGTTATCTATAAATTGGTGAGTGTTTGCATTCGAGCAACTTGGTCGACACTAGTCGGAATTAACTCGGTGGAGGTCTAGTGCTTTAAAGAGTTCATTACCACACAGGCCCTCGGTTATGTTATCTATAAATTGGTTAGTGTTTGCATTCGAGCAACTTGGTCGACACTAGTCGGAATTAACTCGGTGGAGGTCTAGTGCTTTAAAGAGTTCATTACCACACAGGCCCTCGGTTATGTTATCTATAAATTGGTGAGTGTTTGCATTCGAGCAACTTGGTCGACACTAGTCGGAATTAACTCGGTGGAGGTCTAGTGCTTTAAAGAGTTCATTACCACACAGGCCCTCGGTTATGTTATCTATAAATTGGTGAGTGTTTGCATTCGAGCAACTTGGTCGACACTAGTCGGAATTAACTCGGTGGAGGTCTAGTGCTTTAAAGAGTTCATTACCACACAGGCCCTCGGTTATGTTATCTATAAATTGGTTAGTGTTTGCATTCGAGCAACTTGGTCGACACTAGTCGGAATTAACTCGGTGGAGGTCTAGTGCTTTAAAGAGTTCATTACCACACAGGCCCTCGGTTATGTTATCTATAAATTGGTGAGTGTTTGCATTCGAGCAACTTGGTCGACACTAGTCGGAATTAACTCGGTGGAGGTCTAGTGCTTTAAAGAGTTCATTACCACACAGGCCCTCGGTTATGTTATCTATAAATTGGTGAGTGTTTGCATTCGAGCAACTTGGTCGACACTAGTCGGAATTAACTCGGTGGAGGTCTAGTGCTTTAAAGAGTTCATTACCACACAGGCCCTCGGTTATGTTATCTATAAATTGGTTAGTGTTTGCATTCGAGCAACTTGGTCGACACTAGTCGGAATTAACTCGGTGGAGGTCTAGTGCTTTAAAGAGTTCATTACCACACAGGCCCTCGGTTATGTTATCTATAAATTGGTGAGTGTTTGCATTCGAGCAACTTGGTCGACACTAGTCGGAATTAACTCGGTGGAGGTCTAGTGCTTTAAAGAGTTCATTACCACACAGGCCCTCGGTTATGTTATCTATAAATTGGTGAGTGTTTGCATTCGAGCAACTTGGTCGACACTAGTCGGAATTAACTCGGTGGAGGTCTAGTGCTTTAAAGAGTTCATTACCACACAGGCCCTCGGTTATGTTATCTATAAATTGGTGAGTGTTTGCATTCGAGCAACTTGGTCGACACTAGTCGGAATTAACTCGGTGGAGGTCTAGTGCTTTAAAGAGTTCATTACCACACAGGCCCTCGGTTATGTTATCTATAAATTGGTGAGTGTTTGCATTCGAGCAACTTGGTCGACACTAGTCGGAATTAACTCGGTGGAGGTCTAGTGCTTTAAAGAGTTCATTACCACACAGGCCCTCGGTTATGTTATCTATAAATTGGTGAGTGTTTGCATTCGAGCAACTTGGTCGACACTAGTCGGAATTAACTCGGTGGAGGTCTAGTGCTTTAAAGAGTTCATTACCACACAGGCCCTCGGTTATGTTATCTATAAATTGGTGAGTGTTTGCATTCGAGCAACTTGGTCGACACTAGTCGGAATTAACTCGGTGGAGGTCTAGTGCTTTAAAGAGTTCATTACCACACAGGCCCTCGGTTATGTTATCTATAAATTGGTGAGTGTTTGCATTCGAGCAACTTGGTCGACACTAGTCGGAATTAACTCGGTGGAGGTCTAGTGCTTTAAAGAGTTCATTACCACACAGGCCCTCGGTTATGTTATCTATAAATTGGTGAGTGTTTGCATTCGAGCAACTTGGTCGACACTAGTCGGAATTAACTCGGTGGAGGTCTAGTGCTTTAAAGAGTTCATTACCACACAGGCCCTCGGTTATGTTATCTATAAATTGGTTAGTGTTTGCATTCGAGCAACTTGGTCGACACTAGTCGGAATTAACTCGGTGGAGGTCTAGTGCTTTAAAGAGTTCATTACCACACAGGCCCTCGGTTATGTTATCTATAAATTGGTTAGTGTTTGCATTCGAGCAACTTGGTCGACACTAGTCGGAATTAACTCGGTGGAGGTCTAGTGCTTTAAAGAGTTCATTACCACACAGGCCCTCGGTTATGTTATCTATAAATTGGTGAGTGTTTGCATTCGAGCAACTTGGTCGACACTAGTCGGAATTAACTCGGTGGAGGTCTAGTGCTTTAAAGAGTTCATTACCACACAGGCCCTCGGTTATGTTATCTATAAATTGGTGAGTGTTTGCATTCGAGCAACTTGGTCGACACTAGTCGGAATTAACTCGGTGGAGGTCTAGTGCTTTAAAGAGTTCATTACCACACAGGCCCTCGGTTATGTTATCTATAAATTGGTTAGTGTTTGCATTCGAGCAACTTGGTCGACACTAGTCGGAATTAACTCGGTGGAGGTCTAGTGCTTTAAAGAGTTCATTACCACACAGGCCCTCGGTTATGTTATCTATAAATTGGTGAGTGTTTGCATTCGAGCAACTTGGTCGACACTAGTCGGAATTAACTCGGTGGAGGTCTAGTGCTTTAAAGAGTTCATTACCACACAGGCCCTCGGTTATGTTATCTATAAATTGGTTAGTGTTTGCATCCGAGCAACTTGGTCGACACTAGTCGGAATTAACTCGGTGGAGGTCTAGTGCTTTAAAGAGTTCATTACCACACAGGCCCTCGGTTATGTTATCTATAAATTGGTTAGTGTTTGCATCCGAGCAACTTGGTCGACACTAGTCGGAATTAACTCGGTGGAGGTCTAGTGCTTTAAAGAGTTCATTACCACACAGGCCCTCGGTTATGTTATCTATAAATTGGTGAGTGTTTGCATTCGAGCAACTTGGTCGACACTAGTCGGAATTAACTCGGTGGAGGTCTAGTGCTTTAAAGAGTTCATTACCACACAGGCCCTCGGTTATGTTATCTATAAATTGGTTAGTGTTTGCATTCGAGCAACTTGGTCGACACTAGTCGGAATTAACTCGGTGGAGGTCTAGTGCTTTAAAGAGTTCATTACCACACAGGCCCTCGGTTATGTTATCTATAAATTGGTTAGTGTTTGCATTCGAGCAACTTGGTCGACACTAGTCGGAATTAACTCGGTGGAGGTCTAGTGCTTTAAAGAGTTCATTACCACACAGGCCCTCGGTTATGTTATCTATAAATTGGTTAGTGTTTGCATTCGAGCAACTTGGTCGACACTAGTCGGAATTAACTCGGTGGAGGTCTAGTGCTTTAAAGAGTTCATTACCACACAGGCCCTCGGTTATGTTATCTATAAATTGGTTAGTGTTTGCATTCGAGCAACTTGGTCGACACTAGTCGGAATTAACTCGGTGGAGGTCTAGTGCTTTAAAGAGTTCATTACCACACAGGCCCTCGGTTATGTTATCTATAAATTGGTTAGTGTTTGCATTCGAGCAACTTGGTCGACACTAGTCGGAATTAACTCGGTGGAGGTCTAGTGCTTTAAAGAGTTCATTTTTTTTAAAAATCGAAAGTTGCGTTATAATTACAATAACACTTGGCGTATCTTTGATAAAGGTTTTACCATTTGAATTATTTTTTTTGAAGTTCGACATTGGAAATTGGCCGTTCCAACGTGAAATTTTCCACCTTGGATAAGTTTGAAATTTAAAAATTATATTTAAACTTCTTCCAATGATATTCGAATTAATGGAAATTTACTTTAAATTCAACTTTAACTTATATTTTAAATTATTTAGATAATTAAGAAACAAATAAAATAATTAAATTATTTATATTAAAGTTTTCAAGTATAATTTTAAATTCATTTTATTTGAATACTTCCCAAGACCTGACGTACAACTGAATGACTAAAAATGAATAATTGTGAAGCGATAATAATTTTACTATTCCAAAATTTCAACAAATTTGTCATTAAATTGATCATTAAATTGATTATCAAATGGATCATTATGCCAATTATTGGCCATTTTAGAGTATTTTATCGCAATTCTGATCCAATGAAAGTGAAACTTGTGGAAATGCCCAAATCAAGTAAACACTTTTATTTCGCCTTGTGTATTATCTTGAGTGTATTTCTGTATGGAGTCTTTGGTTTGAATTATGATTCATCACAAATCTCCATCTGGAAAACTAGTTGGCAAGACAATCCGTACATTTTCTCTCATCAAATTCGGCCAAAACCAATCTGGTCTCAGATCGATTGCATCTTACTGCTGAGTATGGCTGGATCATTTGGAGTTTATTTTGGGTTAATATTCACAAAAGAAATTGATGAAAAAATGAAATTCACAAAGACAAGCCACGGAAGTTATCTATTTGGTACAAGTGGTAATATTTTTTTATTTTTGTTCATAATGTTCAAATGTTGAATGGATTTTTGTGTATATGTTAGCGTCAAAGTCCGAACGCTCGGCATTTTCGGAAAATGCCGCGGCAAAGTCCGATGTCAGATATGAAAATAATTTGAGCGAACTATGCCGCGGCAGTTCTTGAAAATGCCGCTGCAAAGTCAGAAGTGCCTGAATTCATTTCGGCATAGTTATTTTCTAATTGATTATTAATTGATTTTTTAAGACAAAGTCATTAAAAATCTTCAAAAAACTATGCAAAGAATAAATTTAATCTATGAAATCATTTACCAATGGAAAAAGTAGCCTGATGTCTTTATTCTTTGCAAATAAAGGAAAATAATGGAAAACATATTTTGTTTGGTTTTCTTAGTATTTCAATTTGTTTAATTTGTGTAAGTTATAAATCATTGTTATTAATGCATAATGATTAATTTTCTAATTAGTTATCTTATTAAAACAGCTAATTAATTATTTTTAGCAATTTATTTTAGTCAAAAATGGGATTTGCCGGATAGAATTCCGGCATAGTGTACTTAGCCGCGGCATTATCCAATATTGCCGCGGCAATGTCATTAAAATTGTTTTTATAAATCTGACTTCGGACTTTGCCGCGGCAATTCCCTACCTTGCCGGCCAGCGGACTTTGACGCTAACATATCCACTATAGAAGCCACTGTGGAAGAATCGAAAAAGATACGAAAATTAGATTCCAAAATCAAATCCTACCTTCACTGGTGTTCGCTTGGATTCTGCTCGATAATTTATAGCTTTAATATGATGAATGTTGTGCTGAACAATGTTTATTCTACTAGTGTCACATCGCTTGTGTATTGGGTGATTGGGTTCCCGTTGTTCATGTGGTACTGCAAATATGGTAAGACAAAATGCCAATTATTACAACTTTTTAATCAATTTATTGCCATTTTTAGCTATGTACGACTCGTTAATCTTCATAATCCTCACAAGTCGCTATATCACCATTCGACAAAAAAACGCTACTTAATATGCTCAAAACTCTCAACCAAAAACTAAAAAGGTCAACCAGAAATGTTGTGCATTTTGAATTGTCAGCTTGCTTCAATCACTTCCTGTACCTCAACTCTCACATTGTGCACGCTTGTAAGGTGATTGAGGAATACTCTCACTTCTGTACTCCACTGCTTTTTGGCTCTGTTTCCGTCCTACATCTGCTTGCAGTGCTATTTTATTCATATTGTATTCCTAACTAAGCTGCCCGCGTTTGAAAAACTATTCATATTTTTAGGCATACAGTGCATTAATATGTTTCTGTTTGCACTTACGCGAGAATGTGTCCGTGTGGTGCAGTGCAACCGGCGAATTGAAGCTCAATGTGCTCGATTCTTTATCAATTTCAGTGCAATCGGAGGCGCGCGATTAGTTGGAAGGGGCAATTTTCTAAAGATTTCTACTTTGCAAGAGCACAAACGACTACGTATTTACGGTTTCTGGACAACTATCGCATCACTTCAAAAACTTTCTATATGGTTTGTATATTGCAAAAGAGACACTTGTCATTTCATGATTTAATTTAATTTCGTTCCTGCAACCAGATCATCACTTACATTGCAACCGTTTACTCATTTATATACAAACGTCAATTTGGCAAATAAAAGAAAACGAAAAATAATTTGCAAATATAGGCTTGTAGTGGGAGCTTCAATTTTAATTGGAATTATCATTAAATTATCTTTTCCTCCTCAATATATTGTTTTTAAAATAGACTTCAAGGCCATCGGTGCTGCTGACAAACAAAAGTTTTTTTTTACAAAGTATACTTCATAGTATACTATAATCAATTATTAATTTGTTATTGAAATCATTTTGGCCTAATGATATTTTTTTTGTTGGTACTTCAAAGATAGTGAATTAAGTTTAAAAGTTTGAAATTGAACTTTTCTTTGGCTCCTACCGAATTTCTTGATTTCTTGCAAAACTTTTATTTTACAATTTCCCTGGTATGGTAATTAAATGGTAATTAAAAACACGAAAAATAATTTCACATTTAAATACAAGGTTAAAATTGAATTTGAAAGATATATTGTAATTACGAGATTAAGCATTCCGATTATTTTACGAAATGGTTTTTATTGTTTATTGTTTTACTTATTTAGGCATTATTTGATTAAGCATTATACATCAAGAAATTTTGGGTTTTTTATAAAGGTATTTTTAAATTTAATTGTTTGTTGCTTTCGTTAAAAAAAATGAAAGGAGTGGGACATTGTTTTGCATTTGTACCACGGAACATTTTTTGTAACAATATCAGGTTAATTTCTAAATACATTTCAATTACTGGATTTATCCTCTAATGTTTTCTCCTTTCTCATCGTTTTTAGTTTATATTTTAGTTATTTGATTGCGTTCTAGTTAAAATCTTCCAATCGAAGCTGTCGAACTTTCACCTTCAATGTTCAAATAAATGGTTTTTAGTATTATTAGGATAAATATAATGTTTCCTTTGCAGTATTGCTTTAAGGAATTTTTCATCTTTAATTAAAGGCGACAATTTGCAATGGCTTAGCTAATAAAAAAATAAGATACTGTAAAATTTTCTAATCAAATATTAATTTTTTCTTTTTGATTTGGGAACAATACCTTGATTGCACACTCGCCAAAAAAGACTTTGAATATATCTAAAATTAAATTAAAACTTTCCATTCGCACATCTGTGTTTAGTTGAGATTACAAATTCAATGTCAAGCCAATTTAAAATTTCCTTTATTAAATTGAACATTCAATATCAGCTATACAAAAAGGTAGAAACTTAAAAAGACCAATTTTTTGTGGTTTCCATTTGAATTAAATTAGACCAAATTCTTTCATCTAAATTCAAATACATTTCTGTTTGTTTCTTTTGATTCTTTCGCTCAAAATACACAGATTCGAATTTACAAAGCATGGAAATTGACCATTCAAAAAGGTACTTCTTATGTATCAAGTTTCCCAACTGAATGTAATCTGTTGACACAATCAAGTAAAATTCGATTCAATAACAATTCGACAACTTTATAGACAATTAGCATAACAAAATGTCACTGTCAGATGGCGCTACAAATAGAGCGTCAAAGAAAAATATTTGTCAATTTCTTCATTTTTAGTCAAAAAAACATAATCAATTTCATGAAAACAACCAATAAAGTATAATAATTACGAATTGATCCACCAAACTCCAGGAAACCAACAAAAAAATATCCAATACACGAAAAACATTCATTTTGTTTTAATCAAACTTGACATTGAATTCACATGTTATTTTGTTACTTTGTCTATTTAGTATGAAGAAGATAAATTAAAATTGATTGTTGATGAAATATATCGATTTATTATTAATATTTTCGTGTTTCATGTCCCTTCAATTAATGATCGATCATAAAACCTATGTGTTTAGTAGTTGGAGAGTAATTAATTTTAATGATTTTTTTATACGTGAAAATAGACAACTTCTGGAATCTGAACTTGGCTTAATAACCAAAAAATGTGATTTTACCTACAGACGATTAAATAAAATTTGACGGAAATGAGCGTGCGTGTGAGCAAGAGTAAGAGTAAATTTAACTCAATCAAAACTTGAAATATACTGCGGTAAAGTAAACATTTTCTTCAAATGATAGTACACAATTAATTAAAAGGTTTCATGGATAATTAACTTAACTTTTTTTATACTTTTACTTGAGGGTCTAAAAGAGTCCTCAACTAAAGAGTCCCTCTTGAGAATCTTTTATCACGAGTTTAAATAAAAAAAGAAACTGAAAAGCAAAGACAAAGGTTTACTATTTATAAACTAAAAACACACTTTTGTGTAAAGACATAATGAATATTCTGCTGTCTCTTGTCTTTTAATTAATTTATTATTAAGACTTCTTCTGTTTTTCTAAATGTAGTGATATTTTTTTGGGTCTAATACAGAGGCTAGTTTTTTTAGCGCAATTTTATTTCGGATTCAATGACAAAGGTAAAGAATATTTAAGGTATTCTGATGTGAAAATTTAAGTAAATAATGAAATATAATACATTGTAAATAAGAAATTGGGAATATGTGCTTGCTTTAACGTCATTCGATCAGGTTTGTTCATATTTTAATTTACCGGTTTTTCTATTTTTTTTGTAATTTAATATTTTGTCTTTTTTAGTTTTAAAAAATTTATTTTGACAGATCACCCAATCTTTCTCTATTGCTAAAACGTAAAAACTGCATTTTTTGTTGAATCAAAAATATTAATTTGTAATATGTTATTGAAAAATCGGCATTTCATTTAAACGGTTTTTATCTATGATTATTTATTGGAAATCAAATTAAATTTTTCCATTTACTCGTACATTTGTTTCTTTATCGTTTTTTGTAATTCAATATCTATTCGTAGTCAATTGAACATTTCCACTAACTAAATTGAACTTCTCTCATAGAACGCATCAGTAGCAAACAGATACAAAAAGAAATTAAAAGGAGCATTCAAAGGCCTAAATCGCCGAACCAAAACTTTAAAACCCTTAAAAAGGATTAACCAAATAAAAACTACAATATTGTGTTGTGTTAGCTTGTGTTGATCTCTGAGTGTGTTCTCAAGTTCAATCCAACATAATGGAAATGTGTGATTATTTGTAAAATTATAAAGAACCGTATTACAACATCCTTGAACTTCAATTAATGGAGATTCACGCCGACCAGCTAATGAATATGATTTATTTATAATTGTTTAAATTAATCCAAATTATATTATCTAAATTCAAATACATGTACTATTCGTTTTTCCATTTGAATCTTTTGACCAAAATGAGTAGATTTGAGTTTACAACTATCCAAAAAAAAATTCCCCTCTTTGAACGCCCCATTTTTAATTCAAAGATTCTTTAAAACATTTTTGAAATTTCTAAAAATATTTCTAAAAAATCATCTAAAAATTTTTGTTGATATTAATATACCTAAAATTATCTTTATAATATTAAAGTAAAGTCGAAAAGTTGGGTCGTGATGGTATCGGAGTGCTCTGATTGGTTGATGAACAACGCCACTTTGACTGTAGTAAAAGACTTATACAGTGGAAGCTAGACACAATGTAATGTAAAAAATATATCCATGGTTATGACCCTTGACCCATGGGGCTGGGAAATTTTTCGAAACTTACGGGAATTTTCTCAGATTGTGAGTTTATATGCGAGAACAGTTTAATCGACTAATTTAGTAAATTTTAAAACGGCGAAATTGTCATAATACTCCGAATACTCATAATTCTCGATGTGAAACGTTGCTCTCTAACTATGCGGAAAACGCATTTAGTTTGTGGCATTGTTACTGGCCATTTTAAAAGTTAAGTTGTTTTTATACTAACGATCCTGATCATAAATAAGAGCAACTGTAGTTTTTTAACAAGTCATCTGCAAACGCAATCTGAGAGCAGAACGAAGCGTCTCGAACGCGACGCGTTTGGGTTGACTTGTTAATACAATTTTGTAGCAAAGAATTGAGATAATTTATTGAATAATTTACAAAAAAACAAACAGAATCGTTTAGCAAATGCTCATCATTGTACTTGACAATCTGACTCCCATGTTCCAGTATGGGAAATATGAGTGTTCAGGCTCGTTTCCGGCTTGAATTTGGTCATTCCGTCACGCTTGGTAGGTACTTGAACCAGTGTGACTCCCGCCTTGCATGCTTCATCGATGAAATGCTTCACATTTCCCTTGTCTTTCATAGGGAAATTGAGCTTCTTCTCGAACTTGTCGGGCGACTTGATACTGATGGACAGCTTGATTGGGTCCAAGTATTCTTTGATTGTTATATGCTCGATGTCGTTCCATCGGACGGCATCTTGTACCAAATGACCAGTTAGAAAGTCGAGCTTCTTGTAGACAAGGTAGTCCCCGTAGCCAATGAAATCGTAATCGTATTGGGACATGATGGGCATGGGTCGGTAAGAAGGCGCAAATGTAAGAAAGAGAAGAAAATGGCGAAATACTGCGAATTGGCAATGCGCAAGTGAACTGACCCTTCCACCCCAAAACTCGAACCTATTTGAATGCCTAGAAGCAGTATTATTGAGTGCTGAAATTGAGTTTACTTTGGATTTCAATGAATTCTTAATTAACCTGATTAGCCCTGTAACAATATAATAATGAGTAGGACTTCCTGGAATATTTAATCGTATTTTCTTTACTTTTCAAAGGTGAAGGTAAAAAATCAAGAAATCAAAATGAAATTATGAAATTTTAGATTAAAAATAAATTTATTAAGTAGAACAAACAATATATATAATATCCTACAGAATCGTGCACCTTAACAAAAATAGCAAAATAGAAACATGTTTTTGGTGCGTTCCAAATTGTCCAATTGGACCTCTACTTCTTGATTTGGACACCAGGCGGCAGTGAGGTCAGTTTGATCTCATGCATTTTCGTGAGTGCAAAGTTGACAATGTAGCACTCAATTCCTTGACCAGTTGAGGATCTCACCGTTTTAAGCCGCATTCCACACTTTTTAGCGTTCGCTTTGAAAAGGCCATTAAAAATTAATTAATTAATTAATTAAAAATTCTGTGACAATGATCATGGATCATATTGTTGCTGCACATAAAGAAATTGTTTGGATTGTTGAGAAAATTGAATGGAAAATTGATTATTGTAGTTGTAGTACTAGAATTTACACATAGATGGCGCTCTAGTTCGGTTTTTATTTTACACTTGTGTTAAACTTTACATTAAAATTTTAAAGTGATACGAAACAGCAACTTACAGGTTTTACATATTTCATCAGAAAACGCCCAGCATTATAATTTTTTAATGAAATCTACAGAATTTTGTGACACAGAATTACGAAAGATAATGATTTGCAAACACTCGCTTTCTTTTAACAAAGTGAGACTAAATTCCCAATAAATGAAATTGGCCATTTATAGTTTTGTTTACTCACAAATAGAAATTGTTCAATATTAATTTACTAAAGATAAGGACAAATTGGCCATTAGACCGTAGTACCAAGTTGTTCGAATTACTTTAGTTTTATTAGCACTTAATTTTGTTCCTTTTCACGACTCAACTGAAGCATCTTACTAATAATAATGTGGATTGTGTCATTCAATTAAAAATGATTATACCCAAGGTACCCAAGGGCATTATACTCGTATAATTTGTTACAAGTTTACTACTTTTACAATAGTTTTATAATGAGATTATTTTTAACTTGAAAAAAATATAAGCAAATTAATATACAACATTATTTTACAACAAAACAACTTGCTCATAGTTCTATATAATAATCACGCTTGAAAGCATAAGAACATTAGGGTGGCGAAAACATCAGAGTTGTCTGCTTCCTGACTTGCTTTTTTCAACTTCAAAGTGGTTTGTTGTTTGTTATTTTATTTTTTCTTTGATCTTTTATCAAAAACTCGTTTCTCAGGATTACAAAAGGTCATCACACCAAGTTTGTCATCAATCTTCTTCTTTTTTATTTCAATAATGAGAGTCCACTTCTGAAGTTTATTTCAAAAATGTTATTTATAGCCTCAAGTGAAGAGTAAAAAAATTTCGTTTTTTTCCAGCGGAAAAGAGTTTGAAATTAAATTATAGTTTATATGGTTATTTTCGAGTCTATTTTCTATTTATTTTCATAAAATTGAAACTTGATAGTCATATTTTAATTTCTACTAATGTGATTCGCCTGGTCTTAAAGGTTTCGCTATTTGAATTTATTTTTGAACCATCTTCCCAACCAGACATGCAGCCTCTTCTATCGTGTCTTGAGTCTGAACATTTCTTAATGACTCGAAAGAAGATTTTTCCTGTTTACAATTTAATAAAACTAGATAAGAAATGAATATGCTTGTGAGCAAGTACTAGATTTAACCAAGGTCAAAACTAGAAATGATTTACAGTGAAGTTGACGACTTTTTGGCATTTTATCATACATACGATTATTTAAATCTTTATTTTACAAATTTCTCTTTTAATATTTATTTGTGATATGATAAAGTTTATTAAATGGTTTTATTGATTATTATTTTATTTATTTAAACATTATTTAATTAATCCATTTTATTTCTGATTATTGTGTTTTTCTTGTTTAAAAAATGGTATTTTATAAGTTTAATCGTTCGTTACTTCCACTATTCGTTGGCAAATCGAGCATATGTGGTGGTTGAACGTCATTCGATCAGGATCTTTAGTTTCTATAATAATTTTTCGGTTCTCAATGTATTTACCTGTTATTTGTTATTTTGGTTAATTGTTTTCAAGATGCTCAAGTTAAATTGTCTGTGATTTCGTTCAAAATAAATGGTTTTTATTATTTTTTAAATAACTGATGTTTCAATGTTCAATGAGATGATGCTCTTGAACTCTTGTGACACAAGAAAGAAAGATTAAAATAAAAGGAACATGCAATGCAGGGCAGTACATCACATCACCGGGTCTATATAGAATAAAATGTACCGCTACTATCATTACTTCTACCAAAATTGGAGCAATTTACGTCTGTATTACATTTTGCGCCACACAATACCGTCCAATAAAATTGTGCCTACCAGTAGAGTTCCAGAGTGAGAGTGTCCATCTCATTGGCAGCTGTAGTGGAACAAACAGTGCAATACTTGATTTTTTATGCAAAAATATCTTCTGCTTCTCTCTTCAAGCTCTAAAAGACTTTAAGAGGGATTTTTATTTCCCACAATTTTGTACTTTCTCTACATTCGCAACACAAACACAGATTCAATTGACTTCATTTTACATTCACAGTTTCTTTGCTTTATTAAATTTTTTTATTAATTTGTAAAGATTATCGTGACTTTCAAACGGTTACACTTCGAATTTTTAAAAAAATAAATCAGCATCAATATCCTATTTATTGAAGTTCATTCATTACAAGGTTACCAAATCTGTGATTGTCTGTGATCAAATCAAATGTCTTCACTCAAACAAACAAAAAACATTTGCCTAACATTGTATCTCAACCGAACATTATTATTTTTTGAATCAATTACTCGAATGTCGGTCACAAAGATTTCCAACGGTAAAATTATAACAATTTATCGTTTTCTTCTCTCGATAATGATTTGTTCAACAATATGTTTGTTAGTGTTTTTATTTCGATTACTGAGATTGGAGACAAATTTTTCATTAGGCTCCAGTTAATCAATTAAATTAATTTTAATGATGAAGTAAAAAAGTAGACTTAATATTACCAGATATAAATTGTAGGAGATTAAGGGTTTTTATATTTTTACTTATGAGTAATACTAAATTTTGATTCAGATGGTGTTACAAAATATGTCAAAATAGACTAAATTGTTACTAGCTATAGCGAACTTCTCCATATATAAATGGTAATAGTGATATATACGTATAAAAATAAAATTTCTTTTAAGAATTTGTTTACAATAATGGAGGACTAATTGTTGTACCTGCAGTTTTGGATTAATTTTTTTGTCATTTCAATCATTTTGATTTTTTGTCATTAAATCGGTTTTTAATTATTATTTTTTGTTTAATAAAATTTAAATAAAATTTATCTTTCTGTACAACAATCGAGCATCTCCTGTAAAGTCCATGCTCACAAGTCTTGTAATAATCACGCTTGAAAGCATAAGAACATTATGGCTGTCATTAGAGACGTCAGACAACTTTCTACGTTCACTTAAACTTGACTTGTGTTCCACTACAAGGTGGTTTGTTTTGGTATATCTAGTTTTGTTTACCAATATTATTTTAGATTTTTGGGAAACATCCAGTTGAATCCTAATACCAAAGGTTATCGCATCATGTTCGTCATCATTCTTTTATTTTCTTTTATTTCCAAAATGTAATTTATAGTCTCGGGTGAAGAAAAACAAAAATATTTGTATTTTTCATTTGAAAAAAGTTCAAAAAGGTTATTTTGGTGTTTGTTTTCTTAAAAATTGATATGAAAGTTTCCATTTGATTTGTCCATTGCGATATTAAACCGGTTTAATTAATTAAAATTATATTTTCGGAACCACTATGTTTTTTGTCTACCCAGGCATGCAGCCTCTAGCTGCGTCTGGAATCTGAACTTGGCTTAATAACCCAAAAATGCGATTTTGACAACACATTTACTAAAAATAGACAAGGGTTAATTTTCGTGTAAGCTAACTTACGTCAAAACTTGAAATATACTGCAGAGAAGTTAGCTTTTAAACGATAAAGTAATATGTATTAAAAGGTTCCATTGTTAATTTTAATGTTATTTAATTAATTTGATTAATACAAAATTATTCTGATTGTAATTTCACAGTTAATTTGGTTTAAATTAAAAAATATTTCATTTTTAAAAAAACTCATAATTGTTTGTTAATCTCAATAAAACTAGAGGGCGTTGTATAGTATTGAAGTGAACTAAAACAGTCGAATTTAAAGGTAACAAACGAAATTTTTAGTATATATTTTTTTAAATAAAAGACTTTCATTTCTAAAATTTTACCTAAAAAGCACAAATCAATATTTTCTATTACAAAAATCAGGTTAATACCCGAATCTATATCAATTACTGGACTTCAATTGTTTTCTCCAGTCTCATTCGTTACTCATCATTCTTTTTTTTATTTTTTTATTTCATACACTTCCACTTGAAGGTCTAGAAGAGTTGTCTACAAAACTATCCATTGAGAGTTTATTATCACGAGTTCGATGGAATAACGATCCAGGGCAATGACAAAGGTTTACTATTTATAAATTAAAAACACACCTTTGTGTGAAGAAATAATGAATATTCTGTTGTCTCTTGCCTTTTAATTAATTTTACTAGTTCTTTCTTGTAGAGATATTTTTGAGAGAGATAGAGGGACTAGTCTTTTAGATAATGTAATTTGTCATTAGTTTTTGAAATATTCGAAATTCCATTTAAACGGTTTTATCCATGATTATTTATTTAAAATCAAATTAAATTTTTCCATTTACTCGTACAATTGTTTCTTCGTATTTTTAAATGTAAATCAATGTCTAGTCAATTGAACATTTCCACTAATTAAATTGAACATCTCTCGTAGAACGCATCAGTAGCAGACACATGCAAAAAGAAATGAAAAAGAACAAAATTCAAAGGCCTAAATCGCTGAACCTGAACACTGAAAACCACTCCAAAAATGATTAACCAACTGAAAATGCAGTGTTTGTGGTTTCCATTTGAATTAAATCAAGATAAACCACTTTTTAACCTCATATCAATTAAAAACCATATTATTCAGATGTTATCTTCTAACAACACGCAGCTGTGCACACAAACGAACACAATCAGTGATACGATATGATAAGCACTTTGCTAATTGAGAGTGAACAGTGAGAATATTAATTATGTGCTCTCTTGGATGTACGTA
This sequence comes from Rhizoglyphus robini, assembly GCA_023373905.1. Lineage (NCBI taxonomy): Eukaryota > Metazoa > Arthropoda > Arachnida > Sarcoptiformes > Acaridae > Rhizoglyphus > Rhizoglyphus robini. The sequence continues at coordinate 559,142 of JAKIJQ010000032.1, read as the reverse complement.
AACTAATACAAAATTATAATAGAAAATGTCGGAGAATAATTTTTCTCACTACATACCTCAAACAGAGGAAGAGTAGAAACGTATGCTGATCCGGAATGCATAATTCATCATAATGAAGTTTGAGGTCGATTTATGAGGTGATTCATAAAATTATGATTTTTACCAAATTTTTTTGAATTACTCTAGTATTTATGAACCACTCAATACAAAATAGAAACGATAATACATTTGGCCTATCTATTGTGCTGTTGTGTTGTGAGTGCTTTCGGGTTCAAGCGAACATAATGAAAATAAATGTTTTATTGTGAATGGAAATGTGTGTTTGACGGTGCGTGGGTATGACACAGTGCTCACAAGGTTAACTACACGCACGTATGCACTCGAACTAGTTAACTACAGTGCAGAAAGGATTTGTTTAAATTCTTGGAATCAATTTTCAATTTGTTTTTTTTGTTCTAGGAAACTGGTTAAACTGTATAGAGTATATGCTCATTGTGCATCGTGTACTCGTAATTGTATGCAAGCTCGTATATGGGTAGGTAGAAAGTTTTCAGGAATTTTGTTGTTCTCTGTTTTGTAAAGTCAAATAATTTGACTTTGTTTGGTCGTGCAATTCAAGTGCAAACATACAAGTGGAAGGATTTTGCCTGGTTGTTTGTTGAATTTGATTAAGAATTTTTTGAAAAAGGTTTGAATTAATAAATTTTAAATTTTATTTCTTAAGTGAATAAAGAAGTGTTTTTAAGGATTTTGCTTATTTTTCATACTAACAATAAATAAACTACTCTAAGAGTGTTTCTAGAATCTTGTTAAAATTTAGTATCTTAATTTTATTGTAATTAGAACGTTAATGGATGGGGAATATTGCAAAAGGTTTTTTTAATTATTCAAATCTATGATAGACAGAAACTAAAACATTTTTTGTAATCTCAGAATCGAATTAGTTTTTTAATTGCTTGTTCAGGTTCATCAGTGTTTAAAAAAAATAACAAAAAGACTAATTTATAATTTAAATCATTATTTTTTTATTCATATATTTTTTTTAGATTTAATCTTATTTGTTTTCCTCAACTTCCTCTACTTAATGGTTACGATCTTAAAAATGCTTCATTTTATTTGAATAAATTAAATTAAAAATTCATAGATTTGAATTTCTGGTCCTTCGAGAAAATATTTCATTTGTGAGATTAGTGTTATTTATAAAAGGTTATTTTAATAATATTTTATTTTGGAGGTAAGTAGACCTTCTATCAAACAATATCTAAAGTTAATTATCTAAAAAATTTTGCAGCATTTATATTTGTATAATTATTACTAATTAGAAGTATTACAACAATCTTGATCTTTAATTAATTGAGATTCACGTCGATCCACTATTCGTATTCAGACTAGGTCAAGTGCATGTGATTTGTTTACCCAAAAGCTTTTGTCTCCGTCACTTGATCTTCTCTTTCAGTCAGAGCGATCTCTCTGTTATTAAACCTCTTTTGAGCTATATGTTTTGCTTGGCGTTAAAATGGGTTTAATAGAACAGACATTTGATAAGCCAATATGATCATAGAGTGGATGGAAGGAAAGAGAAGCAGATGGTTGTGCTCTATGTTGGTGATCATGCATCAACATAATGTGTCCAATGTATTTAGGTTTGTAGTTATTTTTAGAAAGCTTTTCATGGCTTTGATGTTATCTTTGAATAAAGTTGACACTAAATCTAATATATTTTGGAATAGTAATCTGCTTTCCATCAATGTTACGATTATGATTACGTGTGCGCATTATCTCACTTGACATACACTTACATTTAAGGTTAATGTTATTTGTTATTGTTGGTTTGGATGGTCGTTTCTGGTTTTGTATTTGGCTGCTTATGTTTGTTGGAATAAAGCGAGTACCACACAACACTTTTGAGGGATATTTATAATGATATGGTGCTCTTGAACTTTTGTGGATCAATTGAGTGGGAAGGTAAAATGCAGTGTCGTGCAGTAAATCTTACAGGTTCTATATACAAGACCACTATTTCTACCACAACTTCTACATTTGGTAACTTTTTGCCCTAATACGGTATGTACAAAATTCACTTAAAATTGGCTCTAATTTGCAAAAGGTTTCCAATTTTTTTAAACTTTTATCTCCCAAACATCCTAAAATTTATTAGCGTATTGGTGTGATAATTTAGTGATTATGTGTGTTCAAATGTTATGATATGCATAATCCATGGATCATAAACAGACATTAATACTTAACGATATTAACTTTATTTGAGCAATTACCACAGTTTTAAATAAGATTGTCTGGCAAGCCAGGCAAAGTGCGAGACTCTTAAAAATAAAATAGAAACTTGAACTATCAACTGAGAAACTTTTAAAACGACTTTATTGGATCCATTTGGATCACTAAAGAGGTGTATTGGGACCAATATTTTTATTTAAAATGAGCAACACATTTGTTCATCATTTTCCACATAGTGACCACAAAAACCTTTTTTTAAACTTGGCAGTACCAGAATTGGGCGTCATGATCCATGGCGCCCAGTTTTGGTTTGACTGGTCGATTACATATAGGTCCAAATGTATGCATGCCAAATTTGGTAATTTTAGGTTTTGCGGTTCTCTCAGAATACATTTGTCACCAGAATGGGCGTCATGATCCATGGCGCCCAGTTTTGGTTTGACTGGTCGATTACATATATGCCCAAGTGTATGTATGCCAAATTTGGTAATTTTAGGGTCTACTGTTCTCTCAGAATACATTTGTCACCAGAATGGGCGTCATGATCCATGGCGCCCAGTTTTGGTTTGACTGGTCGATTACATATATGCCCAAGTGTATGTATGCCAAATTTGGTAATTTTAGGGTCTACTGTTCTCTCAGGATACATTTGTCACCAGAATGGGCGTCATGATCCATGGCGCCCAGTTTTGGTTTGACTGGTCGATTACATATATGCCCAAGTGTATGTATGCCAAATTTGGTAATTTTAGGGTCTACGGTTCTCTCAGAATACATTTGTCACCAGAATGGGCGTCATGATCCATGGCGCCCAGTTTTGGTTTGACTGGTCGATTACATATAGGCCCAAGTGTATGTATGCCAAATTTGGTAATTTTAGGTTTTGCGGTTCTCTCAGAATACATTTGTCACCAGAATGGGCGTCATGATCCATGGCGCCCAGTTTTGGTGTGACTATTCGATTACATATACTCCCTAGTGTATGTATGCCAAATTTGGTAATTTTAGGGTCTACGGTTCTCTCAGAATACATTTGTCACCAGAATGGGCGTCATGATCCATGGCGCCCAGTTTTGGTTTGACTGGTCGATTACATATATGCCCAAGTGTATGTATGCCAAATTTGGTAATTTTAGGGTCTACGGTTCTCTCAGAATATGGACAAAGGTTTACAGACGGACGGACAGACACGATGACTATAGCATAAGCTTGCGACTCTAAAAGAGTCTCGCTAAAAAGGAGAACTTGACTGTTGATTTTTCGTTTTCTTCCTAAAAGAAAAAATGTTTAGTAATTTTGGATCACTTGAGGTTATGGAAATTTGGTCATTAACAAGCTTTGGCAATTTTATCGATAGTTGGTCTAATAAGGTTTTATTGTTGAAAGTGCGGTTAGTCCTGCAAAAGCCACCAAGAAATTCTTGCACTAGTAAATAAACAAAGCAAGGTAAAATAAAATGAACACCAGAATTTGAGGCAATGAGAATGCGCCAATGGCCCTTTTTCAAGCATAACTCCATTCTTTGATTCTTTCTAATCGAATACGTATCGATTCCATGGTGGTGGTTGATATTATTTCAATTCCGACTCCTCAAGGAACTCAAGGAAGTCAAGGAACTACTGTAATGCTACCAAATGAAAACAAATATGAGAACAAATTTAACTATCAGATGGGACTGTAAATACAAGACCTCAACCGCTTTACCGAAAACAAAATCATGAACTCATTAATTACAAAGTATAAATGCTTCATCAAACCACAGGATACCGAACAAAAATTCCCAATACACGAAACATACATTCTATATTAATTAAACATTTGACATTGAATTCGTGTTATTATTTGCCTTTTATTGTACGTAAGTGTATGAAGATATATAAAAATTTATTATTGATTGAATGTATCGATTTATTATTAATGTTTGTATGTTTCATGTTCCTCCAATTATTGATCGACAATAAAACATGTGTTTAGTAGCTAGAGTGTAATTAACTCTAATGATTTCTCGTTAAACGTAAAAATTTTTGCTTGATCATTACTTGTGTCAATTTATAAATGGTAATAAAAACATGAAAATTTATTTCATTTCATTTAAAACACATCTAAAATTAAGAGTTATTTCATAATTATGACGAATTGCTTCGCTTGTTGATAAAGGTTCAACTAATTTTTTTTCTAAATCATCTTGTAATCATTTTGCCAAACCAGAGATTGAGCCAAGTCTAGACTAAATAACTCATAAAAAGATATCGCCTGCACATGATTTGTTAATAAAATTAGACCAAAAATAGGCATGCATCTGAGCAAGTGCTAGCTAAATCAACTAGTCAAGGTCAAGACTAAAGATATATTGCAGAGAAGTTGATGTTTTTGAGAATTAGTGACCTAATTTCCTTTGTAATATTTGAAAATTTTATTAAATATTTCTTTTGTTGTTTTCTCTACTTATGCTTGAGAGTCTTAAACAAAACTTGTCCTAAACAAAACTTCCCTCTTGAGAATCTTTTGTGAGTAGGAGACATCTGCGTCAAAGACAAATGTTACTATTTTTAGAATAAAAACAAAATTCGATTGACGAATACAAAAACAAAAGGGAAAATATTTTTAAATATTTTGACAATAAAAAAACAATTAAGTACCACTGTAAATATGTTGGCGAAAAGAGCATATGTACAATATGTAGAGGTGGAACGTCATTTAATTAGGTTTTATCGAATCTTTAGGAGAAGGTCTCCAAATACATTTACCTGTCATTTGTTATTAGGTCATTTTTTCTAGCTATACGCTTGCAATAAAAACAGTTACATTGTTACCTTTCAACTTCAAATAAATGGTTTCATTATTTTTTTAATAACTTAAAAGTTAGCTTTGCTGCATTGATTTGCCAATGTTTTTATTTTTAGACAAATATCCTGGTCAATCAAAGGTACGAATTATTAGTTTGTGTTTTGAATTAGGAAAAATACCTTGATTGCTCGGTTTTCAAAAGAATTTGAAAATATTTGCAATTAAATTAAAACTTTCCATTCGTACATCTGTTTCCGTTGTAATTGTGTTACAAATTTAATGTAGAATCAATTTGAAACATTTCCATAAATTAAACTGAACAACCCACAGTCAGTATCACAGATCCACATACAACAAAAGTAACTGACACAGAAAGACTAAATGCATTGAACCAAAACACTGAAACACTTCAAAATGCCTAACCAAGTGCAAATTTTGTTGTTCGTGGTTTCCATTTGAATTAAATTAAATTAAATTATTTCATTTTCACTAAATTAAAGTATATGAGTGTCTACACATGCTATACATATGTTATCTAGTGAACAATCAGAGATGTGATAAGCATTTTTCTAATTAAGAGCGGACAGTGAGAATATTAATTATGTGGTTACTTGTACGTACACTATCAAGTATGCGAGTAACAACAATACAAACACAAAATTATTCTTGGAAATGTCGGACGATAGTTTTTCTCACTACATACCCGAACAGAGGAAGAGTAGAAGAGTGTGCTGATCCGGAATGCATAATTCATCATAATGAAGTTTGAGGTCGAGTTATTGGGTGATTCCTAAAATTATGATTTTTACCAAACTTCTCTTGAATTACTGTTGTATTTATGAATCAGTCAATACAAAATAGAAATGATAATACATTTGGTCTATCTGTTTAGTGTTGTGTTGTGTTGTGTTGTGAGTGCTTTCGGGTTAAACAAATAATAAAATAAATGTTTTTTTGTGTGAATGGAAATGTGTGTCGGACGGTGCGTGGGTATGACGCAAAGTAAACTACACTTTGCGCACGTATGCACTCGCACTTGTTAACTAGTGTGCAGTGCTGTGTCAAAAGTAGTTGTCTAAATTCGTGGAATTAATTAATTCAACTCGGTTTTTTTGTTTTAGTTCAAGGAATTTGGGGTTACACTGTAAAAGGTATTTTGTTCATTGTGTACTCATGAATGTGTGTCCAGGCAGGTAGGTTGGAAGTTTTCAGGAATTTCCATTATTTTGTGTTTTGCAAAGTGATAAATCAAATATTTGACTTTCTTCTGTGGTACAATTTAAATGGAAACATACCATTTAAAGGATTTTGAGTTGTTGTGATAAAATTTTGCTTGTTTCAGCTTCTATAATACTCCTTTAAGAGCATTTGCTAATGATATCAATTAATAGGTTTATTCAAATTTTGATTTAGTTTTTTATTGTTTTGAATTTGAATTCTTAAGCTTCAATCTCTTCTACTACCTACTGAACCGGGGTTAATATTTTATTTATATTTAATTTAATTTATTTTGAATTCCAAAATTTGAATTTCCAGAATCGGAAAATAATATTAGCGATGGTATATAAAACGATTGTTTAAAGGTTTAATTACACTTTCATTTTTTTATCAAATAATATTTGAACTAACAAACTGTAAATTATCTAAAAATAATTATTTGTAAAATTCTCAATGTATTTAGGTTTGTATATTTTTAGAAAGCTTTCCATTGCTTTGATATGTTATCTTTGAATAAAGTTGAGACTAAATCGAATATATTTTACTTATGATAATTTGGTTCCTGTCAATGTTACTAATGATTTCGTGCGCGAATGGCCTCACTTTACGTATACTTACTATGAATGTTATTTGTTATTGTTGGATTGGTTTGATGGTCGTTTATGGTTTGTTTGTTTTTATATTTTGTTAATGAACACAACACAACACGTTCAAGTTGTAATTATAATGATGTTGTCCTCTTGAACTTTTGTGGATCAATTCAAATGCAAGGAAAAAATGTAGTGCAGTCAAGTTAATATCATAGGGTCTATATATGATGATCGCTATTTCTATCAGAACTTAAACCATATTTGGTAACTATTTGCCCTGCAATACACAAGACGTCCATTAAAACTGTGCCTACGTGTAGCGTTCCAAAGTGAGAGTGAACTCGTTGGAAGCAGTCGTGGAACACATAGGCCCAATGTGTTTTTTTTATTTCAAATTTTTTTTGGCCAAACACTTTTGTGCCACACACGTCTTATTGGCCATTTCAACATTACCAATTCATAGGCCTATTATTTTATTTCTGTTCATACTCGTGTTACATTATTTTTCGATAAAAACCTAAAAGCTTTTTTTTAAATTCCGAAGTCTACACTGGCGTCGTTTGATAACGGTTATTCTATTTAAATTATTTTTTTAAAACCACCTTGTAATATTATTTCCTAACCATACATCCCTTCTGTCATGTTTAGAGTCTGTACTTAGCTTAATAACTCATGAAGCTATTTTGCCTTAGAACGTTTTAATAAAATTAGACAAGAAATACGAATGTGTGTTTGCTAGTACAAGCTTGTAAATCAACTTGTCAAGGTCAAAAATTGAAATATATTACAGATAAGTTGACGTTTTGAGCATTTCATTTGCATACATTCCATAAACTTATTCCGTAAATTATTATTCTAATTGTCTGTGAAATATTGGACACCATAAAAAAGTTTAATTGATACTATTATTTGGATTTTTTGAACAGTATTTAATTGAACATGGCTCATTGTGTGAATTAATTTTTGCGCATCTTTAAAAAGGTATTTTTTTTAAATTCATCGTTTGTTATTTTTAAATTAGAGACAGTTGGTATTGCAATCTAAATATATTTATCTGTCAATGTTATTGTTTAATTTCCCTCTGTTGATGCTCACAATGCTTAAAGCTTTTTGAGTTTCTTCAAATCCCATTTCAAATAAACGTTTCGGTAAATGTTATTTTTTTTATTTCCATCTTTTAATATAGAATTTGTATGAACATTTTCTCTACCAAAAAATGTCGAAGGTTATCACATGATGTTCATCGCCATTTTTCTTATTCTTTCTTTTTTAATCAAGCAAAATTGAGCACACACATAACTTTTATTTCCTAAATGCAATTTATATAGTCCCGAGAGAAAAATCTGGAATCAAAACTAAAAACGTTTTTTATTTTTATAGCGAAAAAGTGTTTATAATTGAAATTGAAAGTGTTATTTTTTAGAGTTGACTTTCTATTTAATTAGAAGAATTGATATGTTCATACAATAATATAAGATTTTGATTCATTAATTTTTTTTGTTCTGGACCACCTTGTATCAGCTTTTTTGTCCAGCCATGCACGAAGCCTTTGGCAGCGTCTGGAATCTGAACTTGGCTTATTAACCCAAAAAAAGAAATCGCCTACATACGATTTGATTAATGAAATCAGACAGAACTATGTCTGCGTACAAGTGTGAAATAGCAAGCTAAATTTAACTTATGTCAAAACTTGAAAAGTATTGCAGAGAAGTTGACGTTTATATGAAATTAATCATACTTTTCTTTACTTACTTGACAGATTTTTAAAGACATTTTCAATCTATTTCTAGCAATTTTATTTACTGTGGTAGTTTTAGTATCGTTTTATTTTGAAAAGGTAATTTATCATTTAAAATGTTGTTCGTAATTATTGAATAAAACTAGATGGGGTTGACTGTTTTTACTTTTGCATAAATTTTGAAGATAAAAACAAAACTTTGGGAACAGTTACTGACACATTTTTCTAGTTTTTTTTAAGATTAAGACGTTTGCTTCAAACCCTTCTTTTTGGATTTTTGGCTTCACTATTGCCAGTTAACAATTAATCGTTTTTACTTCATGAATACCTTGGCCTGTTAAAAAGGTTTCTATTAAAATATATTCTATTCTAAATTGAATTAAAACTTTCCATTTGTACATTCTGTGTTCAGTAATTGTAATTGTGTTACAAATTCAATGTCGAGTGAATTCGACATTTCCATTAATTAAACTGAACAGCTCTCAGTCAGTAGCAGAAATCCACATACAACAAAAGTAGCAGACACAGAAAGACCAAATTCGTTGAACCAAAACGCTGACACACTCCAGAATTCCTAACCAAGTGGTTTTATTCGTGGTTTCCATTTGAATTGAATTAAACCAAATTCTTTCATTTTCACCAAACAAATTAAAATATATCTACACATTCAGATGTTATCTACTAAACACAGATTCAGTGATACATGATAAGCACTTTGCTAATTAAGAGCGGACAGTGAGAATATTAATTATATGGTCACTTGTAAGTAAATTATCAAGTATTCGAGAACTAACAATACAAACACAAAGTTATTCTTGGAAATGTCGGACGATAGTTTTTCTCACTACATACCCGAACAGAGGAAGAGTAGAAAAGTATGCTGATCCGGAATGCATAATTCATCATAATGAAGTTTGAGGTCGAGTTATGAGGTGATTCGTAAAATTATGATTTTTAACCAAACTTCTCTTGAATTACTCTTGTACTTATGAATCACTCAATACAAAATAGAAATGATAATACATTTGGTCTATCTGTTTAGTGTTGTGTTGTGTTGTGAGTGCTCTCTGGTTCAAGCGAACATAATGAAAATAAATGTTTTGGTGTGAATGGAAATGTGTGCATGACGGTGCGTGGGTATGACACAGTGCCTCACAAGGTTAACTACAGTGCATTTTAGTATCCAAGGAAATTACTTAAATTCTTGGATTAAATTTTCATTTTCATTTTTTGTTCCAATAATTTTAGGTTACCCTGTAAAAAGTACGAGTATATGCCCATTGTGCATTGTGTACTCATAAATGTGTGTATATTTACTCGTATACAGAATATATGAAGGCTCGTATGTAGGTAGATAGAAAGTTTCCAGGAATTTTCATTGTTTTGTGTTTTGTAAATTGAAAAATCAAATATTTGACTTTGCTTGGTCGTCCAATTCAAATGCAAACATACGAGTCGAAGGATTTTGCTCGAGTTGTGAGTTTAATTTAGTTTGGAATTTTGAATTAATGAATTTTAAATTTTAATTCCCAAATGTGAGTAATTTAATTTTAAATGATTTTTTAATGTATTCTTCGTTCTAGAAACAGGTTAAATTTCTCGAAGAATGTCTCTAGACGGTTGTTAAAATTTAATGTTTTGGGTTTTGTTATTTGTTGTTGTTGTTTAAACAGGAATTCTGTGTCAAAAAAGTTCTTTTTGAATTCATGATATACAATATAGAAACATTTTTTTGTGTAACTTCAGATTCGGATTAGTTTTCTAATTGCCTGTTCAGGTTTGTTAGGTTGTTTCATTTCATTTAAATTTCATTTGAATATTTTGTTTTAAATTTATATATTTGAATTTCGGGATTTTCAAAAAATTCAATAAACGTTATTTAGATTTTTAAAAGGTTTTTTGTTTTGTATATTTTCTTTCAAATAAAATATTTAAACTTAATTATCTAAAATCATCGTTGATTATATACGTGAAATTCTAATTAGAAGGCAATTATAACACCCTTGATTTCCAGTTAGTTGAGATTCGAACCGCTCCGAAATTCGTATTCAAACTAAGTCAAGTGATTTGTTTACCCAAAAGATTCTGTCTCCCTTCACTCGATCTTCTCTCTTTTATTCAGCTATCTCTCTATTATTGAACCTCTTTTTGAGCTATGTTTTGTTTTGGCATTAAAATGGGTTCAATAGGGCTGACATTTGATAAGCCAATATGATTATAGAGTAGAGTGGGAAAGGGAAGAGAAGCAGACGGGCGCTCGTGACCATACATCATCATAATGAGCTCAATGTATTTGGGCTTGTATATTTTTAGACAGCCTTTTACATGGTTTTGTTCTGTTATCTTTGAATAAAATTGAGTAAATCTAATATATTTTGTGATAGTAATCTGGTTTCCATCAATGTTAAGATTATGATTACGTGCGCGCATGACCTCACTTTACGTATACTTACGAATGTGAATGTTATTTGTTATTGTTGGTTTGGATGGTTCTTTCAGGTTTTAGTATTAGATTACTTTTGTCTGTCCTGTTTACAAAAATGAATACGACACAACACGTTTAAAGGGTAAAAATAATGATATGGTGCTCTTGAACTTTTGTTGGATCAATTCAAATGAGAGCTAATGTTAGAAATGCTATGCAGTGCAGTGCACCTCATAGGATCTACGTATATAGTTGGATATCGCAGCTTTTACCACAACTTCTACCCCACTTGGAGACTATTTGTGCCAACTCAAAACTTGTTCCAATAAAATTGTGTCTACGTGTAGCGTTTCAGAGTGAAAGTGTCTAGACAGCTGTCTCATTGGTAGCAGTCGTGGAACACTGGGCCAAATCAGTACTCTTTTTGATCCGACAGTCCCCAGTTCTCACTTTTTTGGCACAAACGTCTTGTTCGTCATTTCAACACATTTAAGCTCATACACCCTCCGTTTTATTTCATTTTACACTTCTGTTTCTTGAGCTTATTTCTTCTTTATTTATTGTCATTTTTTTTGTTAAAATTATGCTGAATTAAAATAATTTAAATGGTAATTAGGAGTATTTTATCTCAGTTTTCTATATAATCAGCATTTTTCTATCACAGGTTTTATCAAATTCAATCTATCTTTAATATTATGTCAACTGTTTCAAAGTTACTTATTCACTGAAAAAATGTTCAGTTCTCGAAAAATTCACTAAAATCGTGAGTTGATATTAAAGCTCTTATTTTGTCTGCGTGTAACAGGTTTCTTACTTTTAAACTGGCAACGTCTAACCATAAATCATTAATTGAATTGCGATAATTGTTAGTGGCCCTTAGTAACCATGCAAACTTAAAATTTATTTTCTAATTACAACATCAAGATGAGTTTCTTTTGATAAAGGTTTTTCTATTTGAACTATTTTTCAACCACCCTGTAATATTCTTTCTTAATCATACAGCCATTCTGTCGTGTTTAGAGGCTGAACTTAATAATTTAATAACTTTAAAAGAGATTTTGTCTGTAAACGTATCAATAAAATTAGACAAAAAAAAGAATTCGTGTAAGCCTGTAAGCGAGTTAGTTAGAATTGCATTAGTACATCATTATCGAAAAAACAGACAAAATTTTGAGCCCATTTTATACTTTAGTTTTTTAATTGAACATCGAAACACATAAAAGGTACGAATCAATATTTCTTTGCACTTAAATCAGGTTTATACCAGAATACTTTTCAATTACTGGATTTACTCTATTGTTTTCGGCGGTTTCATTGTTTCTCTCGTCATTCTTTTTTCAACTTTCACTTGAGGGAGAGTCCGAAACTAAACTACCCTCCTGAGATTACATCGTGTGTGTGAGTCAAAGACAAAGGTTACTATTAATAGCATAAAAGCACACTTTTGTTTCATAATAAAAAAAAAGATTTTTTTTATTTTCAGTCTTTTAATTAATTAATTATTTAGAGAACCACTTCACTAATCTCTTCTGAACGTGAGGATATTTTGGGAAGCGACTAGTTTTTTACTTAATTTACGATTTAATGCAAAAATAAAGAGAAATATATTTTTGGTTACTCTTGTAATAAAATAGGTAAATACCACAGTAAAAACATTAGGAAATTTAACACATGTGTTTGTTGAACATCGTTTGATCTGATGTATTCGGTTTAATGTAAATTTTCCAGCACTAAATGTATTTACCTGTCAAGGTTATTTTTTAATTGCTAACTGCTGATTGTTCATAATTAATGTTGTTAGATTTCCTTCAAATCCCCTATCAAATAAATGTTATGGAAAATGTTTTGTTTTTCATCTTTTAATATAGAAATTGTACAAAGAATGTCCATGTCAAAATACCAAAGGTTATTTCATTATGTTTGTCATCTTTCTTCTTATACTTTCTTATTTTACTTTAGTCAGATAGAGCCCACATAACTTTTATTCTCAAAATATAATTGTCTCAAGTGTAAAGTCTGGAATCAAAACTTAAAACATTTTCACTTTCCAGAGAAAAAGAGTTTATGATTAGGTTGAAGTTGAAAGTGATATTTTTATATTTCTATTTAATACCTACACACTATTTAATAATATTAGGCAGAGTTGAATGTAAGTACGAGTAAGAAAGAGCAAGCTAAATTTAACTTTAGGCATAACTTGAAAAGTATTGCAGAGAAGTTGACGTTTTAAAGATTTCGTCATGCATTTCATAATTCTTCAGATTTTTGTATATCTACTCAATATTTCTAACGTTTTAGATTTTTGGATAACTTCACAACTCGCAGCTAACAATTAAACGTTTTTATTGATTATGATGTAAAAAAAGGTTTTGATTAAAATATATATTCTATTTGAAATTGAATTAAAACTTTCCATTAGTTCATTCTGTGTTCAGTAATTGTAATTGAGTTACAAATTCAATGTCGAGTCAATTTGAGACATTTCCATTAATTAAACTGAACAGTCAGTAGCAGACACTCACAGAAAGGCCAAAATTCATTGAACCAAACCAGAATGCCTAACCAAATGAAAATTGAAATGTTTGTGGTTTCTATTTAAATTAAATGAAACCAAATTCTTTCAATTTCACATAACAAATTAAAATATATCTATACATTCAGATGTTATCTACTAAACACAAACAGAATCAGTGATACATGATAAGCACTTTGTTAATTGAGAGCGGGCAGTGAGAATATTAATTATGTCTTCAAATTAAAATTATATTAAATCTTTCCTTGTTTTAAGCGCGTAAAGTCAGATACGTAAAGTTATTTTTCGTATAAAATGTGTACGTTTTAGAAATTCGAGTACTATTGTTGATTGCAAGAGAACAACTAAAGGTGATTCAAAGGTGATTTTTACTTATTTAAATTTAAAATAAACCTAACAAATTAAAAACGTTTTTTTGGTTTAAATTTCCGATTCGAATTAGTTTTTTAATTGCTTGTTCAGGTTCGTTGGTGTTTTATTTCATTCTCAATTTTATTTGAATATATTGTTTAAAATTTTCAGATTTAAACTTCAAGCTCTTTAGGAAATGCAATTAATTTCATTTGCACATTTAAAAGGTTTTTTGTGTTGTATATTTTTCTTCAAATATAATATTTAAACTTAATTATCTGAAAATTTCGCCGATTATATACGTGAAATTTTAATTAGAAGACAATTATAACACTCTTGATCTTCAATTAGTTGAGATTCGAACCACTCCGCTATTCGTATTCAGGCTAGATCAAGTGTATGTGATTTGTTTGCCCAAAAGCTTTTGTCTCCCTCACTCGATCTTCTTCTCTTTCATTCAGCCATCTCTCTCAATTATTAAACTTCTTTAGAGCTATGTTTTGTTTGGCATTGAAATGGGTTCAATAGGGCAGACATTTGATAAGCCAATATGATTATAGAGTAGAGTGGGAAGGGAAAGGGAAAGAGAAGCAGATGTGTGTGTTCGTGACCATACATCATCATAATGAGCTCAATGTATTTGGGTTTGTATATTTTTAAACAGCATTTTCCATGGTTTTGTTCTGTTATCTTTGAATAAAATTGACACAAATCTAATATATTTTACTGATTGTAATCTGGTTTCGATCAATGTTACGATTATGATTAGGTGCGCGCATGACCTCACTTTACGTATACTTACGAATGTGAATGTTATTTGTTATTGTTGGTTTGGATTGTCGTTTCATGTTTTAGTATTTTGTTGCTTTTGTCTGTTCTGTTTACAAAAATAAATACGACACACCACGTTTAAAGGGTAAAAATAATGATATGGTGTTCTTGAACTTTTGTGGATCAATTCAAATGAGAGCTAGTGTTGGAAATGCTATGCAGTGCAGTGCACCACACAGAGTCTATATAGTTGGATATCGCTGCTTTTACCACAACTTTTACCCCACTTGGAGACCATTTGCGCCAACACAAAGCTTGTTCCAATAAAATTGTGCCTACGTGTAGCGTCTCAGAGTGGAATTGTCTGCCTCGATGGTAGAAGTCGTGGAACACTGGGCCAATTCAGTACTCTTTTTTGTTTCAACAGACCCCAGTTCTCACTTTTTTGGCATAAGCGTCTTGTTCGTCATTTCAACACAACCAGCTCATGCACCCTCCGTTTTATTTCATTTTACACTTCTGTTACTTGAGCTTGTTTTCTCTTTGATAATTGTAGTTTTTTTGTTATTTTATTGTAATAAAATTAATTAAAAGGTAATTTGTTGTATTTTTTAACATTACTTACATTAAGGTAGTTATAAACAATTTCTTATCACAAGGTTAATCAAATTCATATATTAGTTTATCTTTGATATTATACAAAACATCCACTGTTTCAAATTTACTTATTCAGTTTTTGAATAATCTACTGAAATCATGAGTTGATACTAAAGCTCTTACGTAGCCAAGGAGCAACAGGTTTCGCACTTTTAAACTGTCAACGCCTAACCATAAACAAATTATTACTTGAATTATCAAAATTTTAGTGATGCTTACTAACCAAGTTAGTAACCAAGCGAACTTGAAATTTATTTTCTTATTACAATATCTAGATGAGTTACTTTTATAAAAAATTTTCTATTTGAATTATTTTTTAACCACCTTATAATATTGTTTCATTTCTTTCTTTTCTTTTCTTAGGCTTCTGTTGTATTTAGAGTAAAAGCTTACTTTGCTTAATACTCGTAAATACAAAAGAGATTTAGCATGCTCAAGTTTTAATAAAATTAGACAAGAAATAATCATGCGTGTTAGTATACAAGCTAAATCAACTTACCAAAGTCAAAATTAGGATATACAAAGAATAACAAAGAAGTTGGTGTTATAAGCATTTTTTTCATGCATCCCTTAAACATTACAAAACTTAAATTCTGTGAATTATTGTTTTAATTTCATTGAGATATCAAAACTGTATTAAAAAGTTTTATTGGTCACTATTTTGGGGTTTAAACATCATTATTTAAATAAGCAAGGATCATTGTGAGGATTGTTTGTGGGATCTCTTTAAAAAGGTATTTTTAAATTTCATTTGTTACTTTCCAAAAAACTAGTTAATTGGCTTTGCATTGGTGACATCATAATCAGAAGCACAACAAACAATATTTTGACTCCATTTTGTACTTTTAGTTTTTAAATATCGAAGCACACATAAGGTACAAATCAATATTTCGTTGTACCTAAATCAGGCTAATATCAGAATCCATTTCACTTACGGAATTTATTCTCTATTGTTTTCTGTGGTCACATTGTTTCTATCGTCATTCTTTTTCTTTTTTTCCTTCAACTTCCACTTGAGGGTCTTGAAGAGTCCGAAACTAAACTACCCCCTTGAGATTCTTTCTTTCATGTGTGTGTCAAAGACAAAGGTTACTATTAATAGCATAAAAGCACACTTTTGTGTCATAATAAAAAGGTTTCTCTGTATTTCTAGCTTTTTAACTAGTATTAAGTGACGCCGATGGCGTAAAGGAGGAGCGAACGGTATAGTCCAGAATAGAATTTTTTGTGAGATTTAACTTGTTTTTTGTGTGTGCTACATTAAGTATACATATTTTTGTATCACAGAATAAATGACAAAAATCCCATAGCTTTGACCAGTATTGTGCTTTTTGTAAATTATTTTCTGTATACAAAAAGGCAATTTCCTTGCTTTGGAAGGACTCAATTTCAGCGCACATTCGAGTTGAATTGAATAATTCGATAATTTCCAAAAAACAAATTACTTCAGTTCTGGTAACTTCAAGCTGTAAAGGCTCAAAACCAACAACTCGAGTAATGAATTTGTTTATTTAAAGAAGATAAGTTATTCATTTAAGTCGGTTCAAATATTACATGTACATTTTTTTTTAAAGATTTGGGCCCGAAGGCCTTTATTGTTTTTGGGTGACATGCTCGGGTATCTTTTCAGGTAGACTGCCTGCGAGCAAGTCAATTACAGGCGGTGTTTTTTGAGGTTTTCAGTTGGTGTTGTTGAATTACAGTTGGTGTGGGGTTTCAGAGATGACAACAAACTAGAAGCGTGCTGCCATCTCTCGGACAGTTGTCTAGGTCAACTATGTAAACATAGCTGCTGTGGCAATGCCGCTGGCAGGGATCGAGCCACCGACCCTCGACCCTAACTGACCGGTCGACTGCGCTTTTTATTACATGTACATTGAATGGTATTAGCAAATTTTACATATTTTTAGCAATAAAAAGGATTAAAAGCTTATTTTAGACGGAAGAACAGTATTTACTCTCTCGAAATGAGCGAGAATTTTACGTTTAGTCGTAAACCATAAAGTCGTCCAAATGAATCCTCAAGAGATTTCTAACCAGCAGAAATAGTGCATTCTGGAAATTACAATTAACATATCAATATGATATAACAAAAAATTCTTTCTATTCTCCATCTCCTGAGCTTGCAGATTTGCACTCATAATCGAATACAATTGAAATATCAAAAATAAATGTTTCAAAAAACTATATATTGCATGAAATCATAAAGGTCATCAAATGTTCTGCGAATACTTCACCATCATCGCAACCAACAAAATATAATCTCTTCATACGTTCTAAAATACATAATTTAATTCGTAGTCTCCATAAAGTACAGATGCAAAAAATAGTACTCTCGTTGACAATTGTGCGTGACACAACTTGAATAACTTAATGAAAACACTTTCCCAGCAAACATACTTTAAAAAGTAATTTTTCGATAATTTTATTTCAAATTACATTAAGTTATGCACCAAAATCAGTGCTTTGTCAATAAATGGCTAGATTAGATGTGCTTTAGTTGAAAGTGTATTAGATGGTAAGAGAAGAAAGCTCGAATTGTGTTGACTCGATTTAATGGATCACACAGACTTGCAAAGTACATGTCTTGATCGTGGTCAAATGTTTTTGAGCAGATACAGTCAACAGTATGCAATTTGGAACAACGTTAACTCAATCACACCCACCATGTGAATCACTCCAGTGTGCGTTTGTTTGTCACTGCGCATCCTCTTTGCGCACAGCGGGCGAGCTGCTCGGTGTGTGTGCTTGTCTGTGTCCCACACAGTGTTTTGTACTTCCACAGTGGACACTCGGTCCTTACACATTTCTATACAAAATTTGATTTATTTTTTGAAAAATTACTGCTCCGTTGACCTTTGACTTTTATGGGCACTTGCACATCTTCACCCCAACCAGAACATCGTGTAAAATTTTCAGACCGATCCGTTGAGCCGTTTAGCCGGAATCGTCTACACAAGCCTTTTCCTATCAAGTGGCGCCAGAGGACTCGTTCACTCACAAACTCACACCCTCGCTTCGCTCGGGCGTGAGTTTGTTCGTTCGCTCCTCCAATTAATTAATTATTAAGAGAACCACTTCTATTCTCTTCTGAAAGCAAAGATATTTTAGGAAGTGGCAGAGAAACTAGTCTTTTAGCTTAATTTACGCTTTAATTAAATGCAAAAATAAATATAAATATATTTTTTGGTTACGCTGGTAATAAAACAAGTAAATATCACGGTAAGTACATTGGGAAATTTAGCACATGTGTTTGTTGAACATCATTTGATCTGGTGTAATTGTTTCTATGGGGATATCCCGGCTCTAAATGTGTAAATGCTCTAAACTGTCATTGTTATTATCTCAATTGCTCTCGGTTGATGCTCACAATTAAAGCTGTTTGATTTTCTTTTAAATCCCATATATGATATATCAAATAAATGTTTTGGTGAATTTAGTTTTTGTTTTCCATCTTTTAATAATTTTTCGTATTCGATGCCGAAATACCTTATTTATCTTATTTTGTTGATTTTACTTACAGTGATAGTTTTCTTTTAAATTCGCATAGTTTTAAAAAGGTATTTTATTAATTAAATCTAGATGGCGTTGGATAATTTTGCTTTTGTACAAAATTTGAATATAAAAACAAAACTTTAAAAACATTTACTGATACATTGTTTAGATTTCTTTGAAGATTAAGACGTTTGCTACACTTACTCGTTTTTGATTTTTGTATAATTCACAATTTCCAGTTGACAATTGAAATGAGTACTTTGTTTAAGCTTTTAAAAAGGTTTTGAATAAAATATATTCTAATTGAAATTGAATTAAAACTTTCCATTCGTACATTCTGTGTTCAGTAATTGTAATTGTGTTACAAATTCGAGTCAATTCGAGACATTTCCATTAATTAAACTGAACAGTCAGTAGCAGACGTATAACAAAAGTAGCAAACACACAGAAAGGCCAAATTCATTGAACCAAAACGCAGAAACACTCCAGAATGTCTAACCAAATAAAAAAAATTGCATTGTTCGTGGTTTCCATTTAAATTAAATTAAACCAATTTTTTACCTAACAAATTAAAATATATCTACACATTCAGATGTTATCTACTGAACACGCAGTTGATTACACAAACAGAATCAGTGATATTATAAGCACTTTGCTAATGAGTGGACGGTGAGAATATTAATTATGTGGTCACTTGTACGTACTCTATGAAGTGTACTAGTAACAACAATACAAACACAAAATTATTCTCGGAAATGTTGAAAGATAATTTTTCTCACTACATACCCCGAAAATAGGAAGAACAAACGAGCAGAGCAGAGTATGTTGATCCGGAATGCATAATTCATCATAATGAAGTTTGAGGTCGAGTTATGGGGTGTTTCGTAAAATAATAATTTTTACTAAACGTCTTGAATTACTGTTGTATTTATGAATCACTCAATACAAAATAGAATAATACATTTGGCCTGTCTGTTTAGTGTTGTGTTGTGTTGTGAGTGCTCTCGGGTTCAAGCGAACATAATGAAAATAAATGTTTTGGTGTGAATGGAAATGTGTGGATGAAGGTTTGTGGGCAAGACGCAGGATTAACTACACTGCGCGCACTTATGCACTCGGACTTGTTAACTAAAGTGCAGTGGAGTATACTCGCGAGTGTTGAAAAGAGTTGCTTAAATTCTTGGAATTGATTTTCAATTTTGTTTTTGTGTTTGTTTTAAAAATTTTGAGTTACCCTGTACAAAGTATATGCTCATTGTGCATTGTGTACTCATGAATAAATGCTCGTATGTAGGTATGTTAGAAGTTTCATGGAATTTTCATTATTTTGTGTTTTGTTAAGAGAAAAATCAAATATTTGGCTTTCCTTGGTCGTGCAATTCAAATGCAAACATACGAGTGGAAGGATTTCGGTCGGGTTGTGAGTTTAATTTAGTTTGGAATTTGTATTAATGAATTTAAAATTTAATTCTTTGATGAGAGCAATTAAATTTTTAATGATTTGGTGTATTCTTTGTTCTAACAACAAATTTAATTCTCAAAAAGAATGTCTCTAAATGGTTGTTTAAATTTATTATTTTGGGTTTTATGTTTATTTATGCATTCAACCTTATTTCAATATGTGAAAAGGTCTCAGGTATAATTAAGCTAATAGACTATTTGCTCATTAGTTTTCAAGATATGAACAAAAAACAAATTAAAAATTTGAATCTTTATTTTCGATATTAATATTTAGATTTCTTCTTCTTCTTCCACTTCTTCTACTTAATGGTTACATTCTTATACGTAATCGTTTTATTTCATTTGAATATTTTGTTTATTTGAAATATTGAATTTGAATTTGAAATTATTTGAATAATTCATAGATCTGAATTTCAGGATTTTCAGGGTAAAATTTCACTTGTTGGATTAAGTTTTTTTTTGGAAAAGGTTATTTGATTTTTATTTAACATCAAACAAATATTTAAATTTGATTATCCAAAAAATTATCGCTGATATCATATTCGTGAAATTTTAATTAGAAGAATAGCAACAACCTTGATCATCAATTAATTGACATTCAGGTCTATCCGAGCGTATTCAAACTAGGTCAAGTGTATGTGATTTGTTTACCCAAAAGCTTTTGTCTCCTTCACTCGATCATCTCTATTTCTTTCAGCGCGATCTCTCTATTATTAAGCATTTTTTGAGCCATGTTTTGTTTGGCATTAAAATGGGTTCAATAGGGCAGACATTTGATAAGCCAATATGAGTATAGAGTAGAGTGGAGGAAAGGGGAAGAGAAGCAGACGGGCGCTGGTGGCCATACATCATCATAATGCGCTCAATGTATTTTTATTTTTAGAAAGCTTTCCATGCTTTGATCTGTTATCTTTGAATATAATTGACACTAAATCTAATATATTTTGAGGTATTAATCTTGTTTCGATCAATGTTACTTATGATTACGTAATGACCTCACTTTACGTATACTTACGAATGTGAATGTTATTTGTTGTTGTTGGTTTGGATGGTCGTTTTGGGTTTTGTGTTTTATTTGTATGCTTTTGTCTGTTCTGTATACGAGAATGAATACGCACAACACACTCGATGAATAATAATGATGATATGGTGCTCTTGAACTTTTGTGGATCAATTCAAATGAGAGTTAATGTTAGAAATGTTATGCTGTACAGTGCACCACACAGGATCTATATAGTTGGATAGTGCTGTTTTTACCAGAACCTCTTTCCCAGTTACCATTTGCACCAACACAAAACCCGGTCTAAAATTGTGCCTACGTGTAGCGTTTCAAAGTGGATGTGTCTGTCTCATTGGTAGCAGTCGTAGAACAATGGGCCAATTCGGTACTCTTTTTTCCCTAAAAACTTTATTTGTTCCAACAGACTCTAGTTCTCACTTTTTTAACACTCGTCTTGTTCGTCATTTCAACACAACGAGCTCATAACCCCTCCATTTTATTTTATTAAACACTTGTGTTATTGGGTTTATTTTTTTAAAATCAAATTTTGTTAATTAAAATAATTTAAAAGATAATTTGGAATATTTTTTAAACTTTCTCTTCTACAAATCGCCCATGTTCTATCAAAGGTTTAATCTAGTTCATAATAGTATTTCTTTGATATTATGCAAAACATCAACTATTTAATACTTACGTGTTTAGTTCTCGAGTATAATTTACTAAAATCATGAGTTATTATACTAAATCTTTTAAGTAACCGAGATGCAACAGGTTTCCCACTTTTTAACTACCAACACACAAAAATAAAAAATTTACTAGAGGGACTGCGAGCAGTTAAGCTGAGCGATTGTTTCACAAAGTTCCAAAAATTAAAAGTGAAATGTGAAATTGATCTCAATAAATTGAACGTGTTAATCCTGCAGAATTTTTTAAGATAAGTTTATCCCTCTTTTCTCTTCTCTGTTGTGATTGTCTATTTGTTGCATGCAATGCATGTCACAGCGACCCTCTAGTGTAATTTATGATTTTCTCCTCTTCTCATCGCCTCACGATAAAGTACGAGTGAATGGGAAAGCCATATGTCTCTGCTCTGTGCACACACACTCGTGGAGAGTCGTGTTGGAGGTCCGCGACTGTCATGCAAACATGTGCGGACATGCAACGAGGGTGCTATAGTGTAATTAAAAATATCACGTTACTAAAGCTACGTTCAATCTTCGTATTTGACCAAACACAAGAATTTAGTTATATTTGGTGTTTTGATATATTATTCATATTTGTGAATGTATATTTGTGTTGTGTGTGTATTGTGACATGTATTGGCTTAATATTGTGAAATGAAAATGTGTTCTGTTAGTGTAATTTTCAGCAATCGGTGTCACACTGTGCTTCAATACAGATAAGAAGGAAATTTAGATCAAAACATTGGTCAAATTGAATGCAATTGGAAACAATGAGAATAATTTTTGATAAATAGATGATCTACTTGACAAGAAAATACACATTCTTAGAATTATTTAAATATGTCACACATTGCAATGCTCAAACTATGCAATCTATGGGAGACATTTCCACAAATGCTTTCTAATTAAGCGAATTTTATTAACTTCTACTATAAACTCGATAAAATTAGGTTGTTCAACTTAATTTTTAATTTTACAATAACAAATTTGTATTCTGAATGTTTGTGTTTGATTGTAGATTGCCAGTTAGATAAGGGTTATTCTCAAATTTTTAATGGCGGGAAATAATCTACATATTTCAACGATTAATTTGGTGTGTCGCTCATGTCAATGCTCAATAAAATCAATTCTCTACAGCCTCTGCAAAATAGAGGTGATAATCGCTATTTCCCATAGAGAATACATTAAAAACTGACATTACCTGGCCGGAAGTTACCTAAATAATCATGAATTTTCTCACAAAATGAACTTAGGCCCATTTATTAGTAGCTGAATCTCCCGAGGCCTTGTTTGTGAAATTTAGTGAACTCTTTCTAGAAAAAAACTGCGCAACAAAAAATGTGACATATTCCCCCTCTGTTACAATGCTGCCGTTTTCTCCCATTGAAAAGTCGAAACGGTTTTCTCAAGTTGTTAATTTAATTGCGATAATTTAGCAACTTTTAGTAACAAAGAGATATGATTTGTCGAAACTTAACAGCACTGACTTTATTTTAGCAATCAAGTAAAATTGAATTCACGGATTTTAATATAAAAAATAACTGTTAATATTTCCATTTACTCATAATATTTTCAAATTACAATTTCTAGATGATTCATTTTTTATAAAGATTTTTACTTGAATTATTTTAATTTCTAATTTTTCTTGAGGTATTGAACAACTACATAAAAAATATTTTTGATTACTATTTGTTTCATTTAAACATTATTTAATTAAACCAAGCTCATTATAATGGTAGACTTGGTAGACATTAAAAAGGTATTTTTTTTAATTTCAACAAGTACTTTCAATAAAACTAGAGGGCGTTGGTTGGCTTTGCATTGATAGATCATAATCGAAAGAACAAACAAAATTTAGAGTACATTTTATACTTATGTTTTTTAGCATCGAATTACATAAAAGGTACAAATCAACATTTCTTTGTACCTAAATCAGGTTAATACCAGAATCCATTTCAATTACTGGATTTATTCTCTTTTGTTTTTTGCTGTCTCATTGTTTCTTCGTCATTTTTCTTATTTTTCTTTTTCTTTATTTTCAACTTCCACTTGAGAACCAATACAATTCCAAGAACAGTCCAAAACTAAACTACCCTCTTGAGAATCTTGCATGTGTGTGCCAAAGACAAAGGTTACTATTAATAGAATAGAAGGACACTTTTGTGTCATAATAAAAAAAAGTTTCTCTGTATTTCTGGTCTTTTAATTAATTTATTATTTAGAGAGCCACTTCACTATTCACTTCTGAATGTGAAGATATTTTGGGAAGTGATACAAAAACTAGTCTTTTTTGCTTAATTTACTATTCAATTAAAAGCAAATATAAAGAGAAATATATTTTCGGTTACTCTAGAAATAAAATAGGTAAATATCCCGGTAAATACATTGGGAAATTGGTCATATGTGGTTGTTGGACGTCATTTGATCTGGTGTACTCGGTTCTATGGGAATTTGTCGTGTCTAAATGTATTTAAATGTCATTGTTATTTAATTAGTTGTTCTCGGCTGGTGCCCACAATTAATGCTGTTTGATTTCCGTCAAATCCCCTATCAAATAATTGTTTTGGTAAATTTTGTTTTTCCATCTTTTGATATTGAATTTGCACGTAGAATTTCCATGTCCAAATACCAAAGGTTATTTCATAATGTTCGTCACAATTCTTCTTATTCTTCATTTTTTTCTAAACAAACTTGAGCCCACATATCTTTTATATATTTTATTCCCAAAATGTAATTCAGAGTTTCGAGTGCAAAGTCTGGAATAAAACTAAAGACACTTTCATTTCACAGAGAAAACGTTTTGAATTAAATTGAAGTTGAAAGCGATATTTTTGCGTTAAATTTCTATTAAATTGAGGCTTCTTCAAATGTTCATTAAATAATAAAAGATTTTAACTGATTAATTTTTCTATAGAGCAGAATCTGTTCTGAACCACCTTGTATTCGTTTTCATGTCCAACCAAGCATGAAGCCTCTGGCCGCGTCTGGAATCTGAACTTGACTTATTAACCCAAAAAGATTTCGCCTACACACGATTTAATAAAATTAGACAGGGCTGAGTGTGAGTTCGAGTGAGAAAGAGCAAGCTAAATTTAACTTTTTGCCATAACTTGAAAAGTATTGCAGAGAAGTTGACGTTTTAAAGATTTCATAACTTTGCAATTTTTGAAAATATAATTCTCAATATTTCCAACGATTTTGTTTACTGTGATAGTTTTCTCTTAAATTCTCATAGTTTAAAAAAGGTATTTTA
Source organism: Rhizoglyphus robini (assembly GCA_023373905.1). Taxonomy (NCBI): domain Eukaryota; kingdom Metazoa; phylum Arthropoda; class Arachnida; order Sarcoptiformes; family Acaridae; genus Rhizoglyphus; species Rhizoglyphus robini. The sequence goes on along the minus strand of JAKIJQ010000032.1, from coordinate 533,948 downwards.
TTAATTAATATCTGTTGTTCGTAATTTTTAATTTCCAACTAGATAGTGTTGGACCATTTTATTTGTACACAAAATTTGAATATAAAAACAAAACTTTAAAAACATTTACTGATACATTGTTTAGATTTCTTTGAAGATTAAGACGTTTGCTACACTTACTCGTTTTTGATTTTTGTATAATTCACAATTTCCAGTTGACAATTACTCGTTTTTATGTCATAAATAATGTTTTAACGAATACCTTGAATGTTGTTAAAAAGGTTTTGAATAAAATATATTCTAATTGAAATTGAATTAAAACTTTCCATTCGTACATTCTGTGTTCAGCAATTGTAATTGTGTTACAAATTCGAGTCAATTCGAGACATTTCCATTAATTAAACTGAACAGTCAGTAGCAGACGTATAACAAAAGTAGCAGACACAGAAAGGCCAAATTCATTGAACCAAAACGCAGAAACACTCCAGAATGCCTAACCAAATAAAAAATTGCATTGTTCGTGGTTTCCATTTGAATTAAATTAAACCAATTTTTTTACCTAACAAATTAAAATATATCTACACATTCAGATGTTATCTACTGAACAGACAGTTGATTACACAAACAGAATCAGTGATACACGATAAGCACTTTGCTAATGAGTGAACGGTGAGAATATTAATTATGTGGTCACTTGTACGTACTTTAGGAAGTGTACGAGTAACAACAATACTACAAGATAGTACAAACAATACAAATTATGCTCGGAAATGTTGAAAGATAATTTTTCTCACTACATACCCAGAGAAGAGGAAGAACAAACGAGAAGAGTAGAGTATGCTGATCCGGAATGCATAATTCATCATAATGAAGTTTGAGGTCGAGTTATGAGGTGATTCGTAAAATTATGATTTTTACCAAAAAATTCTCTTAGAATTATTCTTGTACTTATGAATCACACAATACAAAATAGAAATGTTAATACATTTGGTCTATCTGTTTAGTGTTGTGTTGTGCTGTGTTTTGAGTGCTCTCGGGTTCAAGCGAACATAATGAAAATAAATGTTTTGGTGTGAATGGAAATGTGTGGACGACGGTCTGCGTGGGTATGACACAGTGCCCACAAGGTTAACTACACGCACGTATGCACTCGCACTTGTTAACTACAGTGCAGAAGGGAGTTGCTTAAATTCTTGGAATTGATTTTCAGTTTTATTTTTTGTTCTTGTTCCAAAAAATTTAGGGTTACTCTGTATATGCTCATTGTGCATTGTGTACTCATGAATGTGTTCATGCAGGCATATGAATGTGTGTGTATGTAGGTAGGTTAGGAAATTTCCACTTATTTTCATTGTTTTGTGTTTCGTGAAAGTGAAAAATCAAATATTTGACTTTGCTTGGTCGTGCAAATTCAAATGCAAACATCCGAGTTGAAGGATTTTGGCTCTAGTTGTGTGTGGGCTGAATTTGCTGGTTTGCATTTTAAATTTTAATTCTTAAATGAATGGAGAAGTGAGTTAATTTTTAATGATTTTGCATATATATTCAACGCTGCCAAAAACAAATTTAATTTCCCTAAGAATGTCTCTAGACGGTTGTTAAGATTTAATGTTGGGCCTTAAATTTTGTTGAATTTAAAAATATTAAAATGCTCACTGAGAATATGCCAAAGGTTATTTTAATTATTTTAATTTATAATAAACAAATTTTATGTTGAAAGATTTTGTTGTGAACTTCCGTTTCGGATTAATTTTTGAAATTCGAATAATTTGTGTTCATTAGTGCTTGAAACGTTAATTAGAATTTTTAATGAACTATTTTTCCGTCTTCTATTATTTCTATTTTTAAATGTCAAACGTAAGTATGGAAATTTTCATTATTGATCTTTCCGAGAACCTAGTTCTTGAAGTTGATTCAAAAATGATTTTTAATTATTTGAATTTCTAATTAATCTAACAAACTAGCAGACATTTTTTGTCATTTCCGATTTGGATTAATTCTCTAATTGCTTGTTTATGTTCAATAATGCTGATAAAAATTAATAAATCAAAAGGTTAATTAAGAAATTGATTTATTTTTCCTACTTTAAATTTAAAATATTATGAAATTCTTTGCGCTGTTGTCAAAAGTCACTTTCGTTAAAATGTTCTATTTCATTTTGTATTTCATTTAAATATTTCGTTTAAAAGTTCATTGATTTGAATTTCCCCCTTCTTCAGGAAATTGTTTTGTGTTTAGGTCTTACGTATTTTAAAAAGGTTCTTTATATTTTTCTATATTATTTCATTTTCCATAAAATAATATTTAAACTAAATTACTAATCGTATCTGAAAAAATTGTTGTTCATAATATACGTGAAATTCTAATTAGAAGGATTACAACACCCTTGATCTTCAATTAATTGAGATTCGCGCCCGATCCGCTACTCGTTACTCAGACTAGGTCAAGTGCATCTGATTTGTTTACCGAAAAGCTTTTGTCTCCGTCACTCGATCTTCTCTCTTTCATTCATTCAACGCGATCTCTCTATTATTAAACCTCTTTTGAGCTATGTTTTTGCTTTGTTTGGCATTAAATTTTGGGTTCAATAGGGCAGACATTTGATAAGCCAATATGATTATAGAGTAGAGTAGAGGGAAAAGGGGAAGTGAAGCAGATGTGTGTGTGCTCGTGACCATGCATCATCATAATGAGCTCAATGTATTTGGGTTTGTTTTTAGAAAGCATTTTTCCTTTGATCTTGTTATCTTTGAATAAAATTGAGATAGTAAATCTAATATATATTTTTTCTGATTGTAATCTGGTTTCCATCATTTCCATCAATGTTACAATTATGATTACGTACGCGCGCATGACCTCACTTTACGTATACTTACGGTTACGAATGTTATTTGTTATTGTCGGTTTTGGTTTTGTTTGGATGGTCTTTTTTGTGTTCCGTTGCTTTTGTGTGTCTGTTCCGTTTTATGAGAGAACCAATGAATACACAAACACGTTCGGTGGGTAATAATAATAATAATAATATGGTGCTCTTGAACTTTTATGTGTGGATCAATTCAAATGAGAGAGTAGAAAAAGAAGAAGAAAAGCAATGCAGTGCAGTACACCGTACAGGGTTCTATATAGTTGCACCACCTCTACAACTAATACCACAATTGGCGTCATTCTCGCTCCCTCGTTCGTCTGTACATTTGGCAACTATTTGCGCTCGAGTCCAACGCTGAGTCCGTATACAATCATAAAATATTGTGCCTACGTGTAGCGTTCCATAGAGACTGAGTGTGGGTGAGTGTCTCGTTGGCACACATAGTCGTTTCATTACTGTACTGTGCGTAAGGATACTCTTCTTTCTCTTTTGGATTCCTCTTCTATTCGATCCAACAGACTCCAAGTGTCACTTTTCTCGCACTCTCACGTCTCTTGTTCGTATGCTTCTCGTCTGTACATTAGTGGAGCATACAACTCCATTAGCAGCAGCAGCACTTTCGACCTTATACAGAATACCAGAAACACTCTCAAGTACAGCAACAAAACAAGCAGGATCCGTCTGTGCACAGCAGTACCAAGGGGACCTGTGTATAACACTCTTCTCTTCTGTACACACTTCTGTACACTTTTCTGTACACTATTCTCTGTACAAACGTAGACACGTATACTCTAAACATGATGTATCCAAGAGTGAGTGAGAAAGGTCTCTCTCTCTCTCTCTCTCCCTCTCTCTCTCTCTCTCTCTCTCTCTCTCTCTCTCTCTCTCTCTCTCTCTCTCTCTCTCTCTCTCTCTCAAAGGAAGGTTTCCATTCTCTCTTGTTGCTAGTTCGACTCGATTCTCTTTCTCTCTCACTTCTAACTCTGTTGTAGGTTTGGATCGTTAGTGTTTTCGGATTCGACTCGATTCTGTTTTGTGTGGATTGTGAGACACCGCTCACCGCTCGGCTCAAATTCTCTTCTGCAGTGAGATGCAGCTGTTTTAGTCTGTGTGTGACTTGCCGCCACTCACCGTGCATTCAGTTTTGTGTAGTGTAGCACTCGAGCAGTACCACATTCCAGCAAACGGTGTCCCAAATTCTCGTTGCTTTCTGGTTGCCTTCGTTCCATCAAGTTCCAACTCACACTTTTTCTTCCTCTTCTTTCTTCTACACTTCCCACATTCAGAATTTCATTCATTTAATTGTACTTTCTCTCCCCTAACGTTCATTCTGTTCCCTGTCAATTCTCTCACCAACCAACTATTCTGTGTACTTTCTGTGTTTCGAAACCAAAACAACACCAACAGCAGCAACAGTAACCTAACAGTAACCGAAACCAAATACCGAAATCTAATCGTGCTTAATACTGCTTCTCCCCATTCCTGCAAGCTCAATTTCCTTTTCACGGGGTAGCGCCCCCGCTTGCCTGAATAAACCTAAAGGCATACAAACATAGTACTACAAACCCGATCCGGCTATTTGTCGGTCTATTGTATTGGCTTTGTTCGATAGAATCCAATAAGCCTGAGAGTTCCGCAACCGAATTCCAGGAACAATCGAAAGAATTTGGATTCTTTTAATTTCATTTTGTCTTTGCTTTTCTGTTTGTTCGGTTCTTGTCAGTCAATTTCAGCCAGTCAGTTCAAGTTGTTGTTAGTTAGTTAGTTCGAGCCTCTCTCGGACGTCACATTTACAAGATTCTTCTTGTTGCCCCTTCACTTTTATTTCTCTCTCTCTCTCTCTCTCTCTCTCTCTCTCTCTCTCTCGTTCAAACATTTCTTCTGTTAATTCTGCTGAATTATTTGGTTGTTCTGCTTCGTTATTATTGCTCTGTGTGTTGTGTGTGTGTTTGTTGATGGCTTAATTAGATTTAAGAATTGGTTGCACTCACTTTCCTACTTCTACTTCCATCTTATTCTCTCTCTCCACTCTACTTTACTCTACTCTACTTTATTTTTTATTAATATAACTTATAACTTCCTTCTCCTCTTCTCTCTCCCAATATTTGCCTTCATGTCAAGAATTTGGGTTCCAAGAATCGAAAACTAAAGTAAAGTAAAGTGAACTGAGTGAATCGACAGCACCATCATTGCCAACACATCATTTCGACACAATCCGTTTCTCTCTCTCTTCAATACAGAATATTCTACGAAACGCCGACGCCGACCAATCAACCATAATAATAATAATCCAACCCCTCACCTCCCACTTTCTTATTTTTTTTCTCCTTATTCTGTTTCGTTGTGTTAATGCCATAGAGAATTTTGTTATTACCAAAGTGCAACTCTCTACTCTACAACTACTTGGAACAGAATTCGATTTTGCCACTCTCTGATTTGTTCAGCTTAAATTTCTTCTCTTTTTAAGAATTCTCTTTCGATTTGCCGATTCCGATTCCGAATCCGATCAATCTGTCTGAGATCAAAGCGCCGTCAGATTTTGTTCCAACTCACAACTTTCGATTCTTAGACTTAGAAATATTTTCTGTTAGAATATTCTTATGTTGGTACTATAGGAATCCAGCCATATGGTTCGCTCATTTCAAACTTTATGTTTAATTGCTTTCTGCCTGAGAGAATTTCCAATATAGAATTCTAAATGAATATTCTGTTAAGAATTCCATAAGAATTTCCATCAAGCTCCATCGAACCATATGGTAGTGTTATTACTTTATTTCATTTCATTTCATCGATACCTTGAATTTTCCTTTTTGAAACTATTTTTGAAACTTTGAAACACCCGAAAAGCCTGTGAACATATGTTTGGATTTTAAATAATACCTTGAAGTTTTGTATCTGCCATCATCATGCCTCGTAAAATTGGCAAATTTTTCTCGAGTACAAAATCGAAAATATTCGGCTCCGGTTCGTCGCCATCGAAGAAGGCTTCCAGTTCGTCTTCTTCTGGGAATGTTCCTGGAACTTCCGGCTCTGATGGCGCTGGTGATTTCTCCACTGCTGATACTGAGCCAATTCTGGGTTCACGATCCAAAAGTGCGTCACGCGAATCGTTTGGTCCAGGTGGAAGTGGAGTTCAGGAAACCTCGGCTTCACGTAGTTCCAGTTTTGGATCGTCACAAAAGTTGAAAAGCAAAAGTGCAAGTCGTGACAATGTTGGCGATCGTGGACCGGCGGACGGAGCTGAGGAGGATCTGAATCTGGGCGGCGCTTCCATGGCTGACGGTACGAAGCCACTGAATTTGGAGTCTGGAGCTGCGCCCGTAAGTGGATTTCGGCGATTCTTCAGCTTTGGTCCGGCACTCACTTCCACGACTGGGTATAATGAGCTTTACACGGAACAAAAGGTAAGTGGATTCTTAATTTGGATTCAAATCTGATTACAATACCAATCCTTTTACAAAACCAATCCTTTTACAAAACCAATCCTTTTACAAAACCAATCCTTTTACAATACCAAATCCAATACACCAATCCTTAGGACCTACATCAGAAAAGTTGGTGGCACTCGACCTTTACTATGGGTTTGAGTGCACCCGTTCTTTTTGGAACCTGGGACGGAGTTTTCGTGACTTGTGTGGTCCACCTATTTGCTGTCATAAGTTTTCTACGAACTGGTTGGCTTGTTGGAAATGAAGGCATTCTATTGGGTGGAGCGATTGTCTTTGGTTGTCTACTCTTTACGACCATTTCCCTTTTGGCGGCAATTGGAATTATGGAACGATGCGCTGCGGCTACAAGTGGCGCTGCTTTTACGGGAAGTGGAGGCGGTATCGGGTTGGGCACCTCTGGAATGCAACACTTTGATCCAGAGTACCCTTCTACGGTTGCATCGGCTCGTGCAAATGTCCATCTACTGATCAGTACAGTGTTGGGCTCGCGCATAGGTGGCGCCATCTCCCTAATCTACTGGTTCGGTCAGGCGGTGAGCTGTGCGCTCCACATCACCGGTTTCACGGAAACATTCGTACAATTTGCGGCGACCTTCATTGAGCGTCATCTTTGGGAGAATGCAGGCAACCTTGACACCGATTCTACACCGTGGGATGCACGGCTCGCTCGTACACTCGCCCGATTGATGTGGATTGAGGTGGATTTACCTTCAGGAGCGGCGCTAACCGAAAGCGCTCGACGTGCACTCACCATTACCATCACTCCGGTTACCCATCAAATCGTATCCGGCGCTGCGATATTTGTGCTCTTCCTGTTCAATGTACTGGGCGTCAAGTGTCTCTTCCGACTACAGTCGGTGCTCTTCATTGCACTCGTCATGGCGGTGCTCGACTTTGGCGCGGGTCTCTTTGTGAGACACTCGGATTTTGGTAAGTCACAGAAAAAACAATTTTATACGACTCGAATCATTTATTATAGTATACACTTGAGGTGATAAAAATTTTATTATTAATATTAATACAATATTAATATCAATTTATATTTATGAGTTAAAAGCGTTTAAAGTTTAACGATATATGGAGGGTTTTTAGTTTTTGTTGTAGAATTTTTTTCTTCAAATTCGCTTTGCAAAAGGTTTGCTCCAACATTTAGTTAAGAATTTTTAATTTCTTTATTATTTTGATTTAAAGTGAAAATTTATTTTAAAAAACTTTAAATTTTATATGCGACGTTCATTTTTGAAGAGTTTAAAAAGGTGCAATATTTAAAGATCATATCTGACATTAGTTAAATTTTAAATTTGTTTGGAAAAATTAAATTTGTTTATTACATTTGTTTTCGATAGATTAAGTCTTTCAAATGGTTTCATTTAACATTAGTTTCGAGTTTAGAATTTCTTGATTTTGATTTCAGGGGAAAAATTGATTAAAAATTAATTAAGAGAAGTGTACAGTTGAAGCTATTTAATAAAAAGGTTCCAATTTTAAAGATTTTTGCATTTATCTGACATTATTTGAATTCTCGGATTTAGGAAAATCCAGTTTTAAATTTTTACATAATTTCACCTAATAACATTAGTTCTGAATTCTGAATTTATTGATTTTGATTTTTCAGGTGAAAAATTAAATTAGAAAAATAAATTATATGATGTGCATAATTTTTGGCATTTAAAATGGTTCCACTTTTAAAGATTTTTGTCTCAAATTGTTAACATTAGTTCGCAGAATTCTGAATATCTTTATTTTGATTTCATGGAGAAATTAATTTTTTAAATTTTTAATTAGGAGAAATTTAGGTTTAGGTGTCTAAAAAGGTTATAATTTTAAAATTATTGTTTTTAAATGTTTTAATTCAACTACAATCATTTGATATTTGTTCTCAATGTCTCTGATGTTAGTTTAATTATCAAATTTTGGAAAATTCAATTTCTAAGTGTTCATTACATCTTTGTTTGTACAATAAGTATTTTCAAATAGGTTTTAATCTAATAACATTAGCTGAGAATTCTGAATTTCTTGATTTTGATTTTTCAGGAAAATTAATTAAGAAAGATGTGAAAAATTTGAGCTATTTAAAAAGGTTTCAAAACTATTTTTTGTCTCTAATAGTTTTATTGTCTGACATTAGTTGAATTCTCTGGAAAAATCCAATTTAATATTTTTCTCGCAATTAACAATAGTGATGCGGATTTTAAATACATTTTAAAAGGTCAGACTTTTTAAAAAATCAAGTTTTACTATCTGATTTTTAGTTATTACTTCCTCGTTTCCCAACGATGTGTCTTTATAAATGGTCTTTCGGTTTTAACATTAGTTCAGTATTCAGAATTTATGAATTTCTAGGAATTTGTTAATGTTAAGGTATACAAAATATTTAAGTATTAATTGCAAACAGTTTAACTGCATAGTTTTTTTAAATTCAATTTTCATTTTTTATTGTCCAAAATGGTTTTATCTAACTTTATTTGAATCTGACAGACTTTCTTGATTTTGGCTTTAAAAAATATTTATTGTTATGATTTTACATTATGGGTATATTGGAGATTGTACACAATGCTAGTTCTAAAAAGGTCAAAATTTTAAAAATCTAGTTTTTATCACAATTTCATTCATTTTAAATAGGTGTTTTTCAAAAACGATTATTTCAAACATCAGTTCAGTATTTCTCAATTTTAAAATTCTGATTTTTTGACAAAAAATGATTCAAAAATAAAATTGTTTGGTTTAACACAGCGGACATCTTAAATTGCACAAAATTTTGAGTTTATTTTAAAGTTTTTATTAGAATTTGATTCGTAACTTTTTCGAATTTCAAAAAGCGTTTTATCTAACATTAGTTCGGAATTACGACTTTTCCGTCTTCAAAATTCAAAATTTATTTCCTGGTAAAAAAATTGATTTATTAAGTTTGTATCACGATCGTTCTAGAAAAGGTTTTGAAGAATTTCATTTCATTCAAGTTTATTTTTAAATTATTGAAAGTGTTTTTGGTTTTAGTACCTAAATAAAAATCTGGCCAAACTTTTATTTTAAAATTCTCATAAATAATTTATTTATATTTTACAATCTACATCCCTCACTTTATTATGTAAATTTATGTGTTGTATATTTCATTTTCATTTACTAGGATACGGCCGAATAGTTTCGAGCGCCGAGCACCTACGCGAGAATCTCTACCCGAACGTGCCCATCAGTTCACCCGACTTTTGGCCACATCTCTTCACCATCATTGGCATCTTCTTCCCTTCCGCCATTGGTGTGATGGCCGGCGTGAACATGGGCTCCGATCTGAAGAATCCCACCCGATCCATACCAGTCGGTTCGTTGAGTGCAATTGTGTCCTCCTACGCACTGCATCTGCTCTTCATTGTCGGTCTGGGAGTTAGCTGTACCCGAGTGGCTCTGCTGCGGGACTACTCCATATCCCAACATGTTTCCGCACTGGGATGGTTCTTTATGTCGGGGCTGTACATGTCTGCACTTTCGTCCAGTTTGGGTTCCATGTATACGGCTCCGAGGATTTTGCAGAATTTGGCACAGGAGCTACATTCGCTACCAGTTGTAAGATGTTTCGCTATTGGACGAGGACCAAATAAGAGTAAGTTTTTGGTGTTTAAGGCAGGACGAGACGTTTCAAACATATGTGAATAACCCCTATGATTTAAACGGGGTAAAAGTTGTTTTCGTATTGTACCTTTTTCTCCGGAACCTATTTACCAATTTTTGAAAATTATAGCTTAATTTAAAGATAAACGTATGATCTTGAAAATAGACAACTTCAAATTTCAAATTTAGACCTAGCTAAGATTATCTATTCGCAAATGCATGAAAAAACTATGATTTTTAATATATGAAATTATCTGAATCACTCTCACTGTTAACTAAGAGAATCTTCAAATATTTTACGAGTAGTTCGTCATTTTTCAAGATCATACGTTTACCTTTAATTTAAGCTATAATAGGTAAAAATTGGTAAATAGGTTCCTGAGGAAAAGGTAGAATACCAAAAACCACTTTTCCCCGTTTAAATCATAGGGATATTTTACATATATTTGAAACGTCTTGCCTTAAAATTTATGAAATTAACTAATAACTTTTTCCACCCTCTTACAGTCCCAATCAACGCTCTAATTCTCTTCACCCTGGTGACACTATGCTTCGTAATGATGGGCGGTATCAATGTGCTCGCTCCAATCGTGACCATTCCCTACTTGTTGACCTATGCCACCATCGAGTACGCCTACTTTTCCATGGCAATGACTTTCGACATTCAAATTTCGCGTGAGAAGCGATTTATGGCCATTGCTAGTCAGCTGCGTTCGAATGGTGAGGACGGGGGCGTTTCGACCCCAGATTCGGCAACTGGTGCTACTACGCGTATCATTGAAATTGGTCCTAGCGACTTGGGACCTAGGTCACCGCCACCTAATGAGAATACTGCACTGACTGACACCTCATCACTATCACTTTTGAAGATTAGTGACATTGGACCCGAGCCGCCATCACCTACGCCTTCAATGCAACATCTCGAGGGTTATGGTTCGGTGCAAGCGATGACCGCTCATATTAAAATCAAACGACGTCAGAGTACTCAGTCGAGCTCGGACTCGGACACGGATGATGAGATGAAGGCTTTCGCCGGGTCGCGTTTGAAGAAATCTTCGAGCAGATCGCGGAATGTCAGTGGAAGTCCCGGCGCTCCTCAAAGTCCGAGACCACCAAGTGAAGGAAATGGTGGAAAGTCTAACACTCCTACCCCAGGAAAAGTTAAAGCCAAAACCATTAAACAACTCATGGCTGCAGAATCGGATGAGGAATCCGAAGAGGAAGACGGAGGAGATCAGGAGGTCCTCATGCCCTCAAACGGCGAACTCCACAAGACCACAATCTTCCGTTTCGAAACCTCAGACCTACCCATGGATCGATCCACCTCAACAGTCGCCGCAGCCGATCATTACCAGAATTTGAACGCAAACGTAGACCACACACAAGAACCGAATGAGAACGAGGTGGGCGAACGACTTCTGAACCCGGATCCGGAACTGGCTGAGATTGCGTGCAAACAGGAGACCTGGTACCTGAGATTGATGAATCGGTGGATTGTGTTGATTGCTGCACTGGCCAAGTTTGCACTAATGTTCTTCATTGCATGGCATTACGCATTGGTGACGGTGGCTGCTTTCGTTGCATTTTACCTGATTATCGGTAAAAGCAATCCGGGATTCTATCCGGGGGTTTCGGAATTTGTGCTCGTGCAGTGGTTGAAGAATATTGGACGAAAGTTGTTCAGGTAATTACCTTAAATATTCTCGTAAATATTCTCGTAAATATTCTCGTAAATTTTCTGTAAATTTTATCGTAAATATTCACAACTAATTTTAAATCTATTTCCAAAACTAGACGAAAAGCATACCAAAACGGCAACTCCACCAACGGATCGAACCTTGTAGCATCGTACTCGTACGACCGAATTGTCCTACCACCAACTTCAATGCCCAATCCAAACTATCAGTCCGAAGTGTTGACCCGTGAAAATACAGACTACAGTTCACGTAAAGGATTTCATCATTCCACTACGATTAATCCTCAATTTGATTAATCTTCAATTTGATTGATTCAATTTAAAACAAAACCAAAAATCAAGAAAAAATCCGAAAAATCCGAAACCAAAATCAGGACAAAGATTATCAACAAACCAAATCAAATCAACAAGTTTCTCCATCTTTCTACAACATTTCCAAAAATATTTCCGCGACATTTCCAAAAATCTTCTTAACATTTCTAATCTTCCCGAAACATTTCTCCTAAAATCATATTCCAAAAATCATATTCCAAACAAATTCAGAGAATTGCAAAGCAAATCAAAGCAAAATCACAAAACAGAATTCCCAAACACTTTCACACGAATCAAAAGCACAAATTCAAATCTTAAATCTGATAAATCCCTTTTTAAGTTTTTAATCTTATAATCCTCTCCTCTTCTCTTTTAAATATCCCTTCTATTTTTCCACAACTTCCTCACACAATTTATCAAACCTCTGAACAATACAAATTTGCCACTCACTTCTCCATTTACTTCAAACAAACATTCCAACAATTCCAGAACCAAAACTTTTAACTTGTTTCTCCAATTCTTCAAACACAAATCTTCAACCAATCACTTCCTTATTATCATTATCCAATTTTGTGAACTCCAATTGTGCAGTTAATCCAAATGAATGAATTTATTTTATCATCATCATCATCATCAAATTTGTTGTGTTGTGATTATTATGATTTAAATATTGATTATATTTTATTTTAATATTATTATGAATATTACATTTTCTCAAATTGTTTTGTTATTACTATTAATTTGTTAAATTAAAAAAATATTTATTTGGAAAATTTAAGTTTGTTTATTACAAAAGTAGGTATAACAATAATTACTGAATTTCATAAGGTCATTTAAAGTACAGAATATCTTATCTAACAGTAATTGCAGAACTTTGTAAGGTCGTAAGGTTCAGAATGATTCCCAAAACTTTGGTCCGGAAAAGGCAATACTCGAGCTTTGGCCTATCGAAAAGTTGCTTCCCTCTTTAATAGCAGGCAATTTACTGAAATATAAAAAGGTGAAGATTAGTTGTGAATATAAACAAACAGATAGAATCGAAAAACTTACGCCATACGGGTTGGGTAGTTGACGAATATCCTTGCAAAAACACTTTTGACGTGGCTTTTTAAAGCAATTTTCATTTTTTCAATTGCTTCAAAATAGAATGTCTCTGTGAGGTAGTCCCATTCTCGAATAGCAGGTTTCTTACTGAAATATAAAAAGGTGAAGATTAGTGGGTGAATATAAGCAAACAAGGTAGAATCGAAAAACTTACGCCGTACGGGTTGGGTAGTTGACGAATAGTCTGGCGAAAACACTTTTGACGTGGCTTTTTAAAGCAATTTTCATTTTTTCAATTGCTTCAAAATCCATAGGAGTTAGGGACTTTGGCTTTCAACACCAGCACGAACACGAACAGGGAACAGGAAAACCAGGAAGACATCCTCGAACTAATCGACCACCATTTAGACCACCGAAAGGTACTCGTTCGGTATCACCACCCGCCAAAAGAGGTAAAGGAAAAAACTAAAATAGAAACGAAAATACGACGACGAGCAAATGAGGTGGTGTGTGCTCGCCGGTGGCAGACAGTTGAGTGAGACAGCAAATAAAATAACAGAGCGCCGCTCACGTGGCACGCGTTCACAGATGACGTAACTTTTGAAAATCTTGCTAATACCAATCACACGCATTTTTTATTTAAAAAAAATTAAATTTTGAAAATACGATAGATAAAAAATGTAATAGAACAAACTAATAAATAGTTTATTCACAAAAACAAATAAAAATAAAAAAAAGTTATTAACGAGCCTGGCAGGATTCGAACCTGCAATCTCCTGATTCGTAGTCAGACGCGTTGTCCGTTGCGCCACAGGCCCATCTCTTGGTATGTGTAATGGAGAACATGTGTTATTAATAACATTCTTGCTGTTGGAGTAGACAGGGTAGTGAACGTGGTCGTTGTTTTGGCTGGTCCATTAGTTGTTGGAACTTGTTATCGATTGACTTCGGAAAGTTGAGAAATTTCAGGTTGATCTCCATCTTTGCCTGGTTGTGCTTCATTAGTGACAAACATGGTCATCAGGCAGTGAACTGTTGGTCAGCCTCAGTTTGGTCAACGAGCTAACTCGAGTCTCAAAACAGCCTCATGTCTTCGTATTCCCCTAACTTCAGGACGACTCAGAGTATTAAAGTTTCGAAAATCGAGAAACAATATGAGAAATGCCAATGGGACTGAAGGTGATTGAGGATGGTGAACAGATTGGCCCCATTATAGGCAAAACATTCTGATTATATCTCTGATTGGTTGCATTATTGACATGATATAATTAGATATTTTAGACATTGGATATTACCTGGCTAATTTCGCTTCAAATACGCCACCTAGCGGAGTGATACTATTTGGCCATAGTATGGGTAGGGTGGGCTGGGTTGTTATGATCGGTAAACCTAATATCATTTTACATCATTTCTTTTCAAAAATCAAAATCAAATCAAATACAGAATGTTTAAAACTAAATTAAAGATTTATTTAAAATTAATAAAAAATCAAGATTATTCTATAGATACTATAGATAGATAGATAGAAGGTGATTATGAAAGAAAAAACAATATAAAATGTCCATAGATACTATAGATCAGTGGAGGTAATTATCAAAACAAAATAATTCTATAGATGCTATAGATCTATAGAAGGGGATTATGTATACAGAATAATATTTACAGAAAAAAATTTAAAAAATCATCGAACGAATCAGTCACTTGCGTGAAGCATGATACTGGCACTGGTAGTGAGGGCCTTTCACAGCAAAGGTAGGTCCAGAGCCAAGCCGCACCGACACCTCTCCCGGATCGATCCAGATGGTCAAGTCCTTGTTGTAGAGCGCGCCAGACAGTTCCAAGGCGAGTTGACTCTTACGAGCAGCTGCATCAATCCGACGATCCGAGAGAACGTGGTGATCGGCATCGATGCGAATGCATCGGTAGGATCGATCGCGCTTGGGTTCATTCGGGTGCCAGTGGCCTTGGAAGTGGCGAGTGAGCGCGTCCACCAGAGCCATTCGAAAGTGTCGAAGTTGGAGATGGTGGATGTGGATGAACCGATGCTGGAGAACCGACTCGTCGTACTTGGCCACCAGTTTGACATTGGGTCGACTGATGATGTACTTGACCAGGTACTCAGTAGCGAGCAATATTTCGTTCTTCATTCTTGAGGCTTGCGAACAAAGTTGAAGCAGAAGAAGGAAAAAGTAGAAGCGTTCGAGATGGGAGCGATGAGTTGTTGTTTACTCGAATCGATCACAAAACGCAATGACAGTCAACAGACAAATAGAAAGCGTCTTTATAGCTACCTGTATTCTACTTTCTACTACTGACTACTAACAGTCAAGTTCATAAAATCTCACTACTATCTATTTAGAATCAAACTTTGATTACAGAATAATCACCAAACGAATGCGCATGCGCAATATAAATCTTTTATTAAATAATAGATAATTACAAACTATTTGCTTGGTTTATAAATTATACAGTTCTGGATCGTTCCTTATACCGAGATGACCGTACCTTTAGGTTTGATTCAAAATTTTCTTTGAAGTTTACTTGGAAATATACAAAGTGTTAAGTTTGTGCAACTAGTTTTACGTTTGATGGAATCTAACATGCACAAATACGTCATTTATGATGAACTCATTTGGACCAAACATTTTTGTTGAATAATAAAATGCAGAAACTGAACTTCAAAATTGAGTTTCTGGTTCGATAGGTTTTTGTTTGCGGATACGGATTTCAAAGTATAATAAAGAAATTTGAGGTTTTTTTCGAATTTTTCTTGTAGGTTTCATTTCGTTTATGATTTGGGAAACATTTGATTTGATGTTAGACGTTGGATATTAAGTGTTGAATATTAGGCGTTGAATATTAGGCGTTGAATATTAGGCGTTGGATATTAGGCGTTGGATATTAGGCGTTGAATATTAGGCGTTGGATATTAGGCGTTGGATATTGGACACTGGATGTATGGTATTGGAAAGGAGAAAGTTTAAAAAAATCAAAACCAAAAAGAAATCTTTTCGAAACAATAACAAATCAAATAATATACGTTCAATTAGACTGACATGACGCATGCGCACATTCAAATCAAGATAAGGATAAAGTTTGTTTAAAGCTAATCAAATCGAAGGCACCAGTAGCTTACCTCGGTGAGCGGTGCAGAGGTCTAATCTACTGTCAATGGGGCAGTCTGGTTAGGCAGCATCGTGTCGGGTGACCAGTTGGGCACGGTGACGCACAGTAAAAAAAATATTTTAAAATTACATTCTTCATATAATGCGAGACATTAGAAGGATCATGAATCTGTTCCATGAACAGAATTTAAAAAAATATATGTGGATTGTGGTTGGGTTCATTCTGGTTCGGTTGCGAGTAAAATTGCAGAATGAACCCAACCGGCGATGGCTTAGAGATTGATCCACAGTGTGCGTTCACCGGTGCGGTCACCACGAATATCCCCCGGGGTAAGTCTTTTTGGGTTTTTGGGTGATCCAATGCTATATTTTGTGTATTTAGTGTCATAGGGCCATAAAGGTTCCGCCCTTTTGGACTACAGTCAAGTCATAAGACAAGAATCCGCCGGATATTAGGATAACTTAAAACCCAAAGTGGTGATGAATCCTTTGGAACTCTGGATCTATCAAAACCACAAAGAGTTTTGTCCTTGGAATAGCATAATTCAAGTCGTATATCAAAATTTTTAAAATTTCCCGTACAGTTATGTATTGTTAGAATATCAATGTGTCCGTATATATTATTTATTTAAAATATTAATTTCGTTTAAAATAAATTATTATAATTAAAAACAATTAATTTATTTAAATTAATTGTTTTCAAATTAAAATTAATTGGAAAATTATTTTAATTAAAAAAATACAATTAAGGTTTCTAAATTTCTAAACAAATTGAGCTTGTCCCACAGATGATCAGTATTTCGAAAGTGCACTATCGAAAGCAATCACCAAGCAATCATAAAGGGAGCTCACAATAAATAATATCAGCAGCCATTTTCAATAAACATTTCATGAGAAGGTAATTGCAAACAATAGAATAATTGAAATTTAAAATATTATATTAAAATATTAAAAATATTAAAATCATCAAAAGTCACGAAGATTCTTTGTCAATTAAAAAACTACCATATTTGAATTTTCTTCATAATATTCTGCAGAATTTTTATTAATTAATCGATTGTCAATCGTGACTACTGGTAATTTCAAATTTATTTTACTTTCTGAGTTTCAAACAGAGGTGCAAAGAGAGGTAACGAAAAACAGTCAAGAGATCGAGATCCTCAATCCTCAATCAAGCGAAGATCAAAATTTTTGCACAAAATGAATCGAAAACAGTTGGCATCGATTGTACTGAAGCCATTCAAAAGTATTCTGTACTTTGTCGACTATTTCAACTTGGTCCAACAAATATGCAAATCAAACTTGCTCGCATAATGCAACTGTTCAACCTATTTGTAGCACTGAATGCGTTGCATCTTGTGTATCTCTCATTCTGGCCTCCAGAAAATGTCCTAAACTGTGCAGTCAACTTTGATGCCTTTTTCTTCATACTTGGCAAATCAAAGATCAACTTGATGGCCGCTTCAGGCTCGACAATCTTGGCTTTGCTCACTCGGTTGCACTCAACTTTTCGTGCAATCTGTCCCTGTTGATGATGTTCTATCTGAAGGTTCGACAGGTTCTCCCCATTTTGTCTCGAATTGTGTATTCGAAGCAGTCAAAAGGCAAATTTCCACTTCTCAAGTACATTCGTTTTCGGCGTCACTTTGTTCACGACTTGAAATTCTTCTTGGCAGTCAATCGATTTCACGGAAAACTATTCTGTGCCTTTCTAGTGGCAAGTACACCAGCGGATATTATTTTCACGTTGTGGATAATTCGGGCCAAGCTGGAGCTCACCTCAAAGCTCATTGTCTACTTCTGGATGGTGTACCAGTTCAATCTTGTGTTTGTGTTCCATTGCATCTTTGCGCAGTGCACCAAGCTCATTCACAAGCCGGCCAAACTGTTCTTTCGCATTATCATTCAAAATGATTCACCACGAGCGATGGCTACCCGTACTCGAGTTCACATTGCAAGTTCGATTGCCGCTTTCAATACTCAAAATCGGTATGGATTTACATATGGAGACTTTGGTCTGGTTTCGTTGAGCACTTTTGCAAAGGTATCATTTATGACAAATATTTCAGCAAAACAATGTTTTAATATTTATATATATTTGTTTACAGTTTAGTTTGTTGTATGCAAAATTCTGTTTAATATCTTACAAATTAATGAACAAACAAATCATTGACTAATTGCTCATTGCTACTGCAATTCTCCTGTTATGAAGAAAGTTTTTAATTTAATTTACAAGTTACAATTTTAGATAATTGTTCTCATGTGTTAAACTTTCTGTAAATGTTTCAATTTAATATTTTAAAATTTAAATAAAATTAGTTTCGAAATTAGCTTAAAGAGATTAATATTAAAAGTGATTTTTTTACATTAATCGTGCTTGAAAATGTCCAAACTAACTAAATCAAAAATTAATTTCGAATCGACAAATAATTATTTTTTAATTTTTTAAATAGTCAAAAACTATGATAAAATTTTTGAAAATAAATTAAATAAATAACGAAAAATTAATATTCGAATCTGATAAATAATAAATAGTTGATTTTCCACAAAAAAAAAATAAAAAAAATAAAAAAAAGTTATTAACGAGCCTGGCAGGATTCGAACCTGCAATCTCCTGATTCGTAGTCAGACGCGTTGTCCGTTGCGCCACAGGCCCATCTCTTGGTAAGTGATCGCTTAACACGTGGTAATAATAATGTTCAGTTCAGTTCATTCAACTCATACAAATTTATTTGCTTAATTTGAAAAATTATTTCGAATTCGAGATTTTCGATACTGGTTGGTATGTTTTAAGCTTACTATATGATGATTTTCTACTTTTGAACTTTGTCTTTTAGTTTTGTGGTTTCTTCTTATACTGAGTCTCACTTTCTCGTGTCAACCTCGTGACTTTTACCCTTCACGCTTTTCTCCTCCTCCCTCTCCTGGTGTCATGGGTGGTTCGTTTTCGATTGTACCGGAAGGAAACGATACGGAAGTGACCGTGGTAGTGGTGAGTCCCGATGGACAGCAGCAACAAACCCAACCGAGTCCGTCCCAGTTCTATCCGCAACCAAGAAAGAATTACTATCACGATCCTGCTGCAGCTCCTTATGGTGGTTTGTACGGTCCTCATCAGTACGGTCAACCGCATCCTGGTTACCCAGGCTACGCTCCAAGACCTTATGGTGCACCTCCTCCTCCTCCACCACTGCATCCCTATCCATACGGTGATCCTTATATGGCGTATTCTTACAGTCAGTTTCCACCGAATCCGTATGGAGCTCCTCAATACGGTCAACCGTACGGTTATCCTCAAGGTCAACCTCCTCTACCTCCAAACCAGTACGGACCTGCCCCAACACAAGTCCCCGGGTCCCAACCCCTCACCTTCAAACTGGTCGGTCTGAATCAGTCTCAAGCCCAGGCGCAATCCACAACTGTCGCAACTCCAACTCCACCCGCACCCTCGGACAATGCACGATCGGCCAGTGCCATTGGAGACAAGATCGCCAATCAGGTTTGGGAGAAGATCCAGAAGAAACAGCAACAGCAGAAACAACAAGCGGAAGCAGCGTCCGCAGGATCTAAACCTAAATCTACGGGTTCGAAACCACCAGGCGGCGCTTCTGGAACCCCTGGATCCAGCGTCTCAAAGGTGCCCTCAAACTTGGGACCTCCATCGCCATCCGCGATCCTCAAAATGAACCGCCCTACTGCTTCTACTACCAAAAGCTTCGACAATGCTAGCAATGCTTACAAAATGGGCGCAGGTCCACAGGTGGCGCCACCTAACGATTATGTCCCCGGTGCCATGTTCTCCATTGCCGATTTGGCCAAGATTAACGATAATCCCAAATGTGGAACCCAAAAGAGTGGCCAACCTTTCTCGAATTCAAAGGTTCAAGCACCACCACCACAGGACGCTACAACTCTTATGGTGGAAAACTACAAAAAGAGTCAAGTTTCTGCAGAGAGGTCCAAGAGTGCAATCGGTTCCGGTTACCGAACGAGCATTAGATCTCCCGATGCTAGTAAGGTGGAAAACAGTGGGGTTGGAGGTTCGAGTAAGTCAAAGAGACCCAAGTCATTAGCCATGGATTCTAAGAAACCCAAGTCACTGGTCATGGGATCATCCAAGAAACCCAGTTCTGCTAGTGGACGATCCAGTTCGAACCCATCTTCTCACTCTGGAACCTCAAGTACCAAATCGTCGAACGTGGAAGGTTCAACCAAATCCACCACAGGAACCTCACAAACTGAAGCCTCCACGAGAAAGCAAAAAGCCAAACTGGACAGAGCCAAGGCGAAAGCAGCCGCAGGCAAATTGGGAACTAAAAACACCAAAACCAAGAAACCACCAACAATAGATTCGACCTTTTTCGCGCTTCCTAAATCTACCACCGATGTCAGTGATGGCGGTGGCGCCCCAATCGCGACCTCTTCCAAAGGACCTCCTTCAGGGAGTACTGGAATTCCAGGAAGCTCTATCGGTTGTACTCCAAGCAGTGTTGGACCCTCTGAACGGCCATTTCCATCAGCACAAACACCATCTAGTGGTATAGAAGATTCAAGTTCTTCGTCGACTTCCAAGACTTCTAAACCCAAGTCCGTCATCGCCGGATCAAAGAAGCCAAGCTCTAGGACATCGATCCGTAATGGACGTCCACAAAGTGTCACTTCGGTTCGATCGAACAAATCACTCAAATCAATTGACAAGAAAGTGCCGGCGCCCTCGGTTGGCCGATGGTCATCGATCTCTTCTACGTCCTCTACCTCATCGAACACGGATAAGCCCAAATCCTTGTCAGATGACTCCAACAGTAGTAGCAGTACTCCAGTGAGCAATCCTGATTCAAAGAAGAGCGACTACAACGAGAAGAACAAACGAGAGGGTGAAATCGAGGCCCGAAAATCGTCGGATCCAGATGACAAGAAGGATGACGATCATGATGGAGAGGAGAAGAAAGCAAAGATGAAGCAAAAGGAGGCAGACGCCAAGAAGGATTCCACCAAGAAGAGGCAGGATCCGGACGAGTGCTGAATTGGAATTATGAGGGTAGGAGAACTTAGTGCCCATTACATTATCAATAAAATGTCTTTATTATGAAATGTCCTTCTGACCAACCAACCAACCAAATGACCACCAAATGTTATCAATACTTCACGTAAGAGACAGTTTCAGCAAAACAACAATAATAAGCTAAAATAAGCTAAAAACATTAAAGTAGAAACAAAATCAAATGTGGTGGTGTGTGCTCGATGAAGGCACTCACGTGAGTACAGTAGTCTACTTATTTAATTATTTGAAACTTTGTATCTATTTGTAACAACAAATCAGATATAAAAGAGTGAGAAGAAGATGGTGTCTCTGTAATTTAGTGTAAACTTTACAATAAAGCTAAGATGATGTCTCGATAAGTGTTATTATTAACAATTCAATCATGGAGCGAAATATGATCACAATTGATTCTAATGTTAATGTAGGACGCGAAACTTCAAACATATGTGAATGGCCCCTTCACATATTAGGGCAAAAAAGTGGTTTTCGTAATCTTCCTTTTTCTCCAGAACCTATTGACCGATTTTTTGTCTATTATAGCTCAAATTAAAGGTAAATGTATGATCTTGAAAAATGACGATCTGAATTTTTTATAATTAATCACATTAAACAATGATAGTGATTCAAACAGCCTCGAATAGCAAAAAAAAACGTTGTTTCCATTTACTTTTATGGATAGATTTTCTTAGTTAGTTTCAAATAAAAAAAATCAGATTGTCATTTTCAAGATCTGAGGGGCGCCAGGCGCGGTTAAGGTTGTCTTGTACTGGACCGTTTTATTTAATGTAAGTATTTTTTTAATTGAAATTATATCTCCAAACCCCTGGTTTACCGAAAATGTATCTATTTGTTGATATTTTATTAATAATCCGGCTTAAAGTCTATTTGTGTTCATTTGCTTTCTTTATGTAAAATCATCCCCGCGTGAATATACAAACGAATCAGTGTGTTTTTGTTGTGTTTAGTATCCTGGTCATCCTGTTGCATTGTCGTGGTTGTTTTTGGTTGTGTCATTGAAAAGAGTCCTTGTATGTGTGGTTTTCCTAGTAAAAAACGTTGAATTAATGTGTTGTATTTAGTCCTTGATCACGTGATAAGGAGTTAGTGAGCATACAAAAGCACACAAACATACATATGGCTTATCTAGCAGGTGGTCGAGTCGTGTACGAGTGGAAATTGTGTGTTGGTGTTGGACTTTATTGATCAAACTATTTGTTGTATACACACAGTGGAGCAAATCTTAAATGCGCACTTGTTGGTGTTCATGACTACAGAAGGGAGATTGGGTTGGAGTGAGGTGGTGGACTGAGTTTGGTGGTGGTGAGATCATTTGGTGTTGTGACTTGTGTGATGTGTTGAGATTGAGATTGAAAATATGGATTCAAAAGTGAAGAGAACAAATTGGTGGAGTTGAAGGAGATGCTGATTGGGAAGATATTGGAGAATAAAAGTTGGAATGATTGGAATAAATATAAAGAAAGAAATGATGAAAAATGGATTCGGAGAGAAGGTTTAGCGATATTGCTGACTGAAGAGATGGTGGATTTGATGGAGGACAAAAGTGAAAATGAAGTTAGGAGGATATTTATTAATTTCATCTGGTCATCTTCTGTGTCAACTAGTGTAGTGCAATGCTCATTGGTTCAACTGTGCAATTCGGTGAGTGATCGAATGGGTGGGGGTGGGTGGAAGGGACTGAGAGTGGTGTGCTGGGTGGTGGTGTGGATGCTGATGATATGTAGAATTGTATGGAGTGAAGAAACTATTGACTGTGTGGTGAATTACTTGGTAAAAATTATTGAAGACTGTGAAGAGATGGAAGTGGTGAAATGGGCGATACTGACGGGGGAGAAGTTGTGGGTGGAGATAAAGATGAGCAGTGAGGGAAGAGGTCGATTGCGCACTGCTCTCACTCGACACTCACAAACACACAGTGACACACTCGTGGGGGAAATGGACAGACTCGACTTGTGGGATGCAGAGAGGTACCAGGTGGGGTGGTGTGCGAGGTGGTGCGTGGACAATTTGTTCGAAGTGGGGGTGGAGAAGATACCACGGGTCAAATTGTCTCGTGATCGATTCGAAGCGAGATGTGATGATAGTTTTGATTCTGGTCCAGTCCGTTCTCCATTTCCTGTCAAATCGAATGTTTATTTCTATGAAGTGATTTGTGTGACGAATGGAGAGATAGAAGTGGGCTGGTGCACAAGACAAGGCACATTTGATATTTTATATACGTTGAGTATGTTGAGTGGAAATGACAAAAACACGGTTGTGCTTAAAGTTGACTATCAATGTACCATTCATCACAACAATCGCCGTCATCCAATCCCCAACCCACCCTCTGCCTGTCCCTTCAATGTGTTCGGTTGTCTGTTCGATGTGGACAATCGGCGATTCAAGTTTTACCTCAACGGACGAGCACTCTACTGTCCAATCCCAGCACACTTCTCTCACCAACCTTACTTCGCAACTGTCTACCTCCCCCAACACCAGCAGTGTCACTTCAATTTCGGTCAGTGTCCCTTCAAGTTCCCTCCACGAAATATTCGATTCACAACTTTTCATGAACAAACTGGAGGAGATGAGAGCAAATATCGATTGGTAGAGACGAAATTGTATGGAGATTTCTGGTTTGCGCATCCTCCAGTGGACAACCAAGTGAGTTTGTTCTTTGATGAAATGCAAAATGAATGGAACAGAGAGGTGAGAAGAGTGGAGGGAGACATAGAAAATGATCGAGTTGGGCAATGGAAATGGAATGGGGAAAGTAGTGTGTGGAACGGGCTGCGATACATTCAAGCGATCATTGAGGTGATGGGGAACGCGGTTAAAGTTGACAAGGTGGATTTGATGGCTCAATGGGTTGGACAAGTGATCGAGGATGTGATTGATCAAGTGCATCTACACAAACTTCTCGAACTGCTCTATCCCTACCTCCATCTTGTGATCACCCAGTCCACCCTCACCAAACATCGTTCTATCTGCATCATTCTACTGCATCTCCTCAAATGGACTCCCTCATACAGAATCATCGAAGCAATCCACTCGTCAGTTTTTTACGTACCTCATCCGCACCCTCACCTCCAGCCCTGACCATTGCACCCAGTTGTTTGTGTTGATTGCACTCGCAGACTTGGATATGAGTGCGGATGAGAAGGGGGAGATAAAGGGATGTGCAAAAATTGGACAAATTGTGGAGACTTACAGAGAAACATTTGAACGGAAAGATTTTGGCCAAGTGATCAAGTCCGGTCATAAATATAGAATTCTCTATCAACTCTATCAGTGTTCCTTCAAATTGCTCAATTTAATCAATTCTAACAACATTAACCTCAACGTCAATCCCATCACCCCGCCACCCTCAACCCGCACGACCTCACCCCCAGCTCACCCTCTCGCCCTGTCACCTCTCAGCCCGGTCTGATTGGCACTGGCAAAGTGTTCGGTCCGTGTGCCAAGTCAGTGCACACATCTACTACTTTGAGGTGGTGCTGCTCACTGCAGGGCCCATGACACTTGGCTGGGCAACCAGAAGAACTGACTTGACCAAAATCACCAAAATACGTCCAAAAGAAACTACCTCAATTATGGTAGGATTTGACGAATTCTCGATTGGATTCGATGGCTTCAATCGCTGCATCTATCACGACAACAAAACATTCCAACTCGAGAATATTCCTCGATGGAAAGCAGGCGACACTGTCGGATGTCTGATTGACAAAGACGAAAAACGTTTCAAGTTTTACTTGAACGGCATTCCAATCAACTTCAACCCCACCCAGTGGCCAATCTACTTCTCTTCCCAACCTTACCACTGCCTGCTCAGTCTCTCCCCACTGCAGCAAGTCTATCTCAACTTTGGTCAGTTCCCCTTCTCCTCACATCGACCAAAATACATCGACTTTTATGATTTCTATTCAAACAAATTTTTCAGCATCCCCCAGGTCAGGTGCCGTATAACTTGGCACACATATGTCAATTTTCGACAATTTGGTCAATTTTAATGAGTTTTACAAGGAAGAACTGAAAATTTTCTGTTGGTCATTCGTGGGCAAAAATCACATAAATATTTTTGATGATCGTTATTGATGTTTGAATTTTATAAAACAAAAGCAAATTAACTTAAGATTTGAGCAATTTTGGTAGTTGGACTAAATATAGATAAATACGTTTATAAAGGTTTACCTTTTTTCGAAGACATGCAAGTTCAAATGTACTCAAAGTAGAATACAAAATTTTAATTTAAAAATCTATATTAAAAACAATTAAATTGAATCTGAACCAGTTGAAAAATGTCAAAAGCATTTGTGAAAATGCTTTCTTAAATGCATAAACGATATTATTGTTATCCTTTCTTTCTAGTGAACTAATTTACCCTGTTTGTCCACGATTACTATTGTAATATACAACAAACATTCTCAAAAATGCTCCTTAATTCTTTTGTATTGCTGTAAACAACATATCAATAAGTATTCGACATTTAACCAATTAATGAGAAATAAATTTTTAAAATAGAAATTTTGAACCATTGATATGCCTACAAGTATACATTGCTCTTTATTATTAATGAATTTCTATGAATATAAACATTTTGTGTTAAAAGACTATCTGATTATATGAAAAAATTTATGGAAAACACCATTATTATTCGTGTGGTCGTATAATTCGGTCAATGTAACTCAATTGTATTAAACACAACAAAAAATTAACTTCGGGATTGATCACCGAAGAATGTAAATTTTAAAATGTCTCACTAATGAACTTTATAGAAAATATTTACAAAATTTAAACATTCAAAACCTATTTGAAAGAATGTGATTGAAAACTTATTCAAAAATTTATCAAACATTTCTTGCAAGAAAAAAAATACTTATAGGAAAATATAAAATTTCTTAATAGAATTAGCCACAATAGGTACAATGAATTTAGTACAAGTAAACCTGTAATAAGACACTCGAGACAAATTGGAATCATAGAAAAATATGAAATCAAAGAAGAATATTAAAATCATTTTTAAACTAAAAACGCGCTGAAGCAATAGTTTTTGATTAAACAAAATTATAAATTTACCTTTAAACTAGTACAAATTTACAAGTACCATAATCCACAATAAATTATGAATCACACTGTTTCTATAAGCTTTTATTTATTTACCATTCAAATGCAATGAAAACTAATTCTGTTAAACGAAAACAAGATTATGCGAGTGTCAGGCTATTTTGAATTCAGAGACAAAATTTCAGAAGCTTAGTTTTGTCAAAATAAACTACAAAACATATTACAAATATGCACAAATATGTTTTTAGATGCATTTGTATTTGACCATAATGTTTATGTTTGCATTTTGCAATTGGAAAATGCAGTAAATTGTGATAAACAATCCAAACAAAGATTGATTGTGAAACAGCTCACGAATTGTAATATTCTGGTTGGTGTTGGATTCAAACATAAAAGACATTCGACACTGAATTTTATATGAATGAAGAAAAGGGATTGTAATAATTAATTCAAAGCTTCAATATTAGATTGTACCATTTATCAAAGAAAGTAGCGCTGGCGGAAGAAGTAAAAGAAGTAGAAAAAAAGTAAAATAATTTATTTCTTATTAAAAAAAATGCAACCAACATTTTCCATATAATGCAACCTAATTTTAAGCCTTAATGGAGTTGACTTCGATTGATTTCAGATGTTAGAGATGATATTGAATAGGAAATACACATGACACAATAAACATGGTGGTACCAACACATAAACATAAAGAAACTTTAATTGCTCATTTAGGAATAATTTTTGTAAAATACATAAAATTACCTTTTAAACTTGGACATTGCAATAACTTTTAATTTCAATTGCCATAACGTTAAAAACAAAACAAAAATTGTTTGGATAAATCCTGTTTGTATAATCCTTTATTTATTAAAGATTCAAATAACAATGAAAACAAATTCCGTTCCGCGAAAACAAGATTGCGAAAAGCCTTGAAGTTATTTTGGACTTAAGTTGCATATTGAGGCGGGTACTGCAGTTGAAGTGATTTAATCAAGAATTCCATTTAATATTCTTACATTTATAAGTAGGGTTCTGTTTTTTAAATAAATCTACAATAACTTTGAATCTGGGCTCGTTCTATTTATTTATTTATGTTTTTTCAATTTGTTCAATTCAAATTCACATTCAGATCTTTTACCTTTTTGAAGACGATGGTCAGAGAATATTTTGAACACAAAAATTTTATCTGCGTAAACGGTAAACTTCTGCATAAATATTGATTATTTAAATTTTTTTGCATACCAAATATAGGATAAATAAAACCTGTTTTAAAATCAAATGTTCAATATATAATGTATTCAAATTATTGGAAGCACATTATGCTTAATCGTTTCTAGTTGCTCGTCGAATAGAAAATAAATATAAAACAACTAAGCGCCACAACTGATTCTTCCTTTTCTCAATTCGAGTTGTTCGAATTTTATAAAACAAACTCAAATTAACTTAAGATTTTAGAAATTTTGGTAGTTGGACTAAATCCAGATAAATACGATTACTAACCTTTTTCGATGACTAAGAAACTTCAAATGTACTCAAAGTAGATAACAAAATTTTAATTTAAAAATCTAGATTTAAAAACATTTAAATTGAATCTGAACCAGTCAACAATTTGTTTTAAAAGACTTCGATAAAAAATTATTAAAAATACCATTATTATTCCAATGTGGTCAATCATTTCGCCAATGTAAATCAATTGTATTAAACACAACAAAAATTAACTTCTGGAAACAATTTTTATATGTGTTTTACAACTAATCAAATTTGGAGAAGAAAGAGATTTATAATAAACTCTGAATTAATTGTTGAATCTTTTATTTATTAGATTTCGTTAGGTCTAGAAATCTCAAATTCATATTACCTTTTTGAAAATCGATCCGTAACAAACTAAAAATTAAATATTGAATAAAACATTTTGCACATTTTACTTTGAAAACAATATATTAACGCTTAAAAGTATAATTTTAATTCTTTCTTAGTTACAACAAAGTTTGATTAAAAATTTAGTGAGCGATTTAGAAATAATAAATTCTGAGACCATTTAAGAAAATCATCGATTCGAATCATGATTAAAATTGCATACGATAGAAATTGTACAATCAAAGCAATGTATTTTTAAAGTTCAAATTTTATAAATCAACCTGTAACAAGACACTTACGAGACAAATTGGAATCATAGGAAAATATTAAATTTATCAAAGAAGAATTGGAAATGAAATTCAAAAATTTAATATCTCTTAAAAAATTTGAAGATTTTGTATGATTTTCTACATCGAAACAAAACTATTCTTCTTCATCATCAGGCACCATTCGTTATGCTAACAAGAATAGTCGTTCAATCGAAACAGGCCAATTATTGAGGAATAGAGCACGTAAATGTTCACAATCTTTCACTAGTAGAGCGAATTTAATCTCACATTCACGTCGACGTCGAGGATGGCAATCACAAAATGGACCAGCTCGACTCAATGTGACCACCTGAACATTTGGAAATGTCCATGGCGCAGTCAAACGAGCCATGTATGTGTGTGGCCCATAGATCAAGTTGACGTTAAGCACTTTGACTGAGGCTAGTTGAGGAAGTGGTCGAGTTAAGGGCTCAAATGTCCATAAATGATGTGTAACACATTTGATATGTAAAACTGTCAATTTTCGTAAGTGTACTAGTCGAGAAAATGATCCATAAAGAGAAACTTTCCGTTCATCGAGTTGGATTGACAGTGTGGTCAAGCAGGAAAACAGATCGACAAATGGTGACAATTGTGTGATAGGAATGCTAGTGCTAGTGAATGAGACCGACATTTCATTATTAGAAATATCTTCGTATTCGTTAGTACAAATATAAAACCGTGCACACAATTGTGGACTCAACTTCCGGCTCAGTTCGTGCAAGTACTCGTTTTTATCGCGATAATACGAAAAACAGTAACCAATTTTGAGTAGATTCTCATTGGATGAAGCATACTTTTGCAGTGAATCAAGCAGAATTAATGTTTCGTCAGGCGAAGCAAAATTGAATTCTTTTAGTTGACCAATGATGGGCAACACGAGTTGTGGTTCTGTTTCGCTATTATCGAACCAATAAAGATTGATGTCCAGTGTGAGACTTTGCAGCCGGAACATTCGATTTATACAGGCCAACAATCTGTCTGAATGACGTCGGTGAAAATGATATTTATCACAATTGACAACGGAAATGCACAACTCTAACGAACTCAAGCTTGAGTGATAACTTTCAACTAAAGTGATCAGTGATGCCAAGTGCGATCCTGCAGTAAAGTCACCCCGTCCGTACACTTCGAGTTTGGTGATTCGAGGAAATGTTTGCACCAAGCGGATGATTGAGTTCAAGTCGTAACCAGTCAACTTGATGGTATCATGCTGAGAGGTGTCTCGGTACATTGGCGTGCCATCGTGGTTAATCAAGTGCTCTTTAAATATAGTTTCAAAATTGGATTTTCTTAATGCAATGTCATAATCATTTGCCTCGTATAAATCAATCTCTTCCTCCTTTTCCGGTTCTTCTTCTTTATCGTTTTTGTCCCCGCTGTTATCTCCAAGCAAGGGCTCAGCACTGGGACATGGCTGTTCAAGGGAAGGTAAATCAGCATCTGAATGTATTTCAGAACAGACAGGTATTTTTATTTCATTAGCAGTGCTTTCATTAGCAACGGGCGGTAGTATGATTTGTAGTTTCAAGGTGTAAACACAGAAGCCAACTATCAATTTCCATTGCTTACACACAGTAGAGAGTCGATACAGTTCGGTGAGTGTAAAGTTGGCAAATATGTGCACAAAACACAAATTGTCCAATTGGTTGATGTTCATGTTGTGCTGGTGTTGGACGGGATAATTTGCCAAGAATTAAAAATCTACAATTTTAATGCAAAAATTGTAATTCTTCTGAAAGTTTTTCTGTTTAAGATCCTCTAGGTTTGTGTTATGTTTACATTTCTCCACAGTGTTCTGTGCTCACTGTTGATTTGTAGAATTCATGCGCACTGGCACAAAGCAGACCGGTTTGTGTATGGTTTGATATTTCTATTACTTTCCACTGCATCTCAGTTCGACTGTTTGTGCTATACAGTTGGTGTAGAAGCACATACAAAAGTACAATACTACCACTAGTACATTTCAAATAGAAGACTCGCACTTTATCATCCTTTACACTACTAATATTCATGATAATAATGCTTGCTTAAATGCACAAATTAAGGAATTAAGGAGGAATTCGACAAAATTCAAAAATTAAATATTTCTTAAAAATATATTAAACACGTATAACCTACCAATACCTAATGAAAGTTTTATTTTTTAATAAAGTTTGAAAATAATCAACACAAAATTTCATTGACAGTCACCTTTAAAATGCAATCGAAAATATGTATACAAAATATAAATGAATTCACGAAAGTGGCGATAAGAGTATATTTTGATGATTCTTTTCATAACCTAATATTTTAAATACAAAATATTCTTAATTCAAACCAGAAAACAATTAAAAATGTCAGCCATGTCCACTACTTCGTCCATAAAGTTGACCACAATCAAACAAACATTCTCGGAAAAGCTTAAAGAAGACTGTTCAAATTCTTTTATATTTTGGATTGCTGTAAACAACCTATCAATAAGTATTCGACATTTATAAAATTAATGAAAAATTAATTTTTAAAATTCAACTATTGTACCTTTTCTATGCAAATTATTATAACTTTCATGTATAAAATAAATTAATCAAATAAAAGTCACTAGTCGCTTGTTTTATTTCGTCAATAATTAATTAATTTCTGTGGATACAGAACATTTTATATAAAAAATACCATTATCATTCTAATGTGGTCAATATATTTGCCAATGTAAAATCCAAAGTGTGATCAAAATTGGAAAAAATCGTACCATAGAAATTGTACAATCAAAAAAATGTATTATTAAAAATTCAAATTTTACAAATCAACCTGTAATAAGACAACTTTGGCACACATTGGAATCATAGAAAATATGAAATTTGTCAAATAAAAATATTAAAATAATTTTTGTGTTAAAAAAAGTTGAAGAAATAGTCTTTTCTGAATATAAATTTACCGTTAAACTAGTCCGCGACATTGTAATTGAAGTGAGATTGTAGAGGAATTGGAAACGAAATTCAAAAATTAAATATTTTTTGAAAATAAGAATACTCTATACACTATGTACACATAACGTACTAAAGCATAATTTTTTTTTCATTTCAGTTTTCAAAAAATTAAACATTTAATTTTCTTTGAAATAAACTTTGAACAGCTCAAAAATATTGCTTTTAAAAAATTCTAATAGATTATGAGACAAACATTGCTTATTAATTGGTGCAAAAATATTTGATTATACCTTTAATTTGAAGACGAAAAAATCAAATAAATTGTCTCTGATACAAAATACTTCATTAACATTTTCAGTATAAAGTAACCTTTCTAAATCCTACGTTGGTTGAATTGATTTTAATTGAATTTATACATATGTTGGGGATGCTATTTGCAAATAAATACACATGACATAATAAACTGGTAATACCACCATTCGTAGAAAACATAAAGAAAGTTTAATTGTTCATTTAGAAATGCTATCCATGAAATACAAAAAAATACTCTTTTTCAAAGTTGAATCAAACAATCTTTAAAAATCAAAATTGTTTGAAAACGCCCTGTTTCCATAATCTTATTTTCAAAGATTTTAAAGAAATAACAAATTTCGTCCCACGAAAACATGATTGTGAAAACATCGACTTATTTTGGATTTAAGTTACATATTGATGCGAGTACTGCAGTAGAAGTGATTTAACCAAGAAAATGCAAAAATCATAAGTAGGATTCTAAAGTTTTCTTTAAAATAATAAATCGACAGTAAATTCGCAACTTGAATCTTTATATTTATTTAAGATTTCTCAATGTTCAATTGAAGACGATTTTCTAAGTAAACATTCTTAATAAGATTGTCTGGCAAGCCAGGCAAAGTGCGAGACTCTTAAAAATAGAAACTTGAACTATCAACTGAGAAACTTTTAAAACGACTTTATTTGATCCATTTGGATCACTAAAGAGGTGTATTGGGACCAATATTTTTATTTAAAATGTGCAAAACATTTGTTCATCATTTTCCACGTAGTGACCACAAAAAATCTTTTTTAAACTTGGCGCCACCAGAATTGGGCGTAATGTTCTATGGCGCCCAGTTTTGGTTTGACTAGTCGATTACATATACTCCCTAGTGTATGTATGCCAAATTTGATAATTTTAGGGTCTACGGTTCTTTAAGAATACATTTGTCACCAGAATGGGCGTCATGATCCATGGCGCCCAGTTTTGGTCTGACTAGTCGATTACATATACTCCCTAGTGTATGTATGCCAAATTTGGTAATTTTAGGGTCTAAGGTTCTCTCAGAATACATTTGTCACCAGAATGGGCGTCATGATCCATGGCGCCCAGTTTTGGTCTTACTAATCGATTACATATGCTGACAAGTATATGTGTGCTAAATATGGCAATTTTAGGGTCAATGGTTCTCTCAGGATATGGTCAAAGGTTAACAGACAGACAGACAGACAGACGGACACGATGGCAATAGCATAAGCTTACGACTCTAAAAGAGTCTCGCTAAAAATTACTTAAACTTTTGAATGAATATTGAGTGTTTAAAAATCTTTTTACAAAATGAAAATTAAATAATGAAAACCTGTTTTAAATCAAAATATTTTAACCACAATAACACATGTTGAATCGGGTTTAATTCATCGTCGAAAAGGAAATAAATATAAATCAATTGATCAACTGGCTTTTCTTCTGTTTCTTAATTCAATTTCTGAACACTCAAATGATCAAATAACATTTATTTATAATATTTGAAACCTTTTGAAATCAAACCTACTTGATCCAAATCAAACGTGGATTACTAAAGAACAATCATTTCATTCGAAAATTATATTAGATTTGTAGAATATATTTATTTAGATACAAAAATATTGCATGAAACCTTTTAGTTAGTGAGGATGAGTATTATGATAAGGCAAAGTCTTATCTCCAAACATGATACATTGAAACATTTTTACTACTGTCAACAGAATTCTGAATTCTAATTCTTGAATACAAAATATGAATTAGAGCAATTGAAATATTTAGATCATTTTATTTCTGGAGAATTAGTTAGAATTATATTGTTTGAATACACATTTAACCTTTCAAATTGCTAAATTTCAGAAATTATAATAAAGTATAAACTAGAATTTACTGCGAGCAGTATAGCTGAGCGATTTGAGATAAGTGTTGACAAACTTATGAAACGACCTTATTTGATCCATTTGGATCGATTACATTGCCATCAATAGCAATAGGACCTAATTGTATGTTGTTTGAGAAATAGTGTTGACAAACTTATGAAACGACCTTATTTGATCCATTTGGATCGATTACATTGCCATCAATAGCAATAGGACATAATTGTATGTTGTTTGAGAAATAGTGTTGACAAACTTATGAAACGACCTTATTTGATCCATTTGGATCGATTACATTGCCATCAATAGCAATAGGACCTAATTGTATGTTGTTTGGGAAATAGTGTTGACAAACTTATGAAACGACCTTATTTGATCCATTTGGATCGATTACATTGCCATCAATAGCAATAGGACCTAATTGTATGTTGTTTGGGAAATAGTGTCGACAAACTTATGAAACGACCTTATTTGATCCATTTGGATCGATTACATTGCCATCAATAGCAATAGGACCTAATTGTATGTTGTTTGGGAAATAGTGTTGACAAACTTATGAAACGACCTTATTTGATCCATTTGGATCGATTACATTGCCATCAATAGCAATAAGACCTAATTGTATGTTGTTTGGGAAATAGTGTTGACAAACTTATGAAACGACCTTATTTGATCCATTTGGATCGATTACATTGCCATCAATAGCAATAGGACCTAATTGTATGTTGTTTGGGAATAGTGTTGACAAACTTATGAAACGACCTTATTTGATCCATTTGGATCGATTACATTGCCATCAATAGCAATAGGACCTAATTGTATGTTGTTTGGGAAATAGTGTTGACAAACTTATGAAACGACCTTATTTGATCCATTTGGATCGATTACACCACCAATGGTCTCATATCAATAGCATCACTCGTATACTGGACTCGTATGTCGGGAAAAAAATCACAAAATAACAACAGAATGTGCATACAAAGTCTGTTCCAATGTACAAGACAACAAAAATTTTCTAAATCATAAATCAATACCTAGGTACATAATAGAACAGAACAGAACAGAACATGAAATATCTAGTAAATCGCCAGTGGATTGAATAATTAGTAAATCAATAATTTTACATTTAGAAAACATATAGTTTATTAATAAAAATGTCTCATCATCAAATAACTAAAGTAGATTTCGATAAAGTTGACTAAGATTGATTGATTTGATTATTCTTGACGAGAGTACTCATACGAATTAGAGTAAGGTAATTGCTGATTAATCAATTGCTTTCCTATCAGTTGAGAGTGATAATGTTGATATGATTGTTTGGAAAGATTTCTTGATTGATCAATCGACTTCGAATTGACAAAAATCGTTTTCAAAATCTATAAAAATAATATTAGTTTGTGAATCATACAATCATAGGCATTACGGATTATTGGAATTTCATTATTAGGTGCATGATCAGACATTAGAATAGCACCATCAAACAATTAGATGTTGGACAAATAAAAAGTACCGATTAATAAATTATCTTGGTTAACTTATAAGCATGAACCAATACCTATAATAATAATTTTGTTAAATTCTATTTAATCTAAAATGTGTAATTTTACCTTTAGACTTCTGATTCCTAAAAAAATTATGTAAATGATATCTTATTTGATAACATTTCAAGAATGCCAACTGTTGCTAAGAGACTTTGTTTCGGAGTATCTTCGGTTCTAGTTTAACTACGAATACTTTCACGAAATTGGCACTGTTTTCACATATGAGTTGATATTATTTGAGTTCGGCGATTTAAAAATTAAAAAATGACAATAAAGATGACAAAAATCTGAGTACATTGTTGATATGGGTAGAATTGATTGAGATTAAATGATATTTAATAAGTTTTGTAAGTTATCTCAAAATATCAATAATTCAATCGAAAGAATAAACAAAAAGCACGTAATTTCAAATTTCAATCTACACAACACAACACAACACATAAAGCACACTGTGCTCACTATAGAAGTGGAGTGTTTTGATTGTTTTGAGCATTGAGCAGTGCACACAGTTACAGTGGCGGTTTCCCACATGGGCTTTACCACACCTCGAGGTCATAATAATAATAATACTCACATTCAAGCATCAGTCATTCAAGTAACTCAGTGTTGGGTGGTGCTGCACATTGTGACAATTTTTCTGAATACGTTGTTTATGTGATGTATAAGTATGGGCAAATTGGGGTTGTTCAGATAAATAATTGTTAACACATTTGTGTACTCATTTGACTACATCAATTTGTGCTCTGCCGCCCCGTGCCAAATGTAAACAACTGTCTAAAATTTTTGGCTCGCAGATTTTTAGATAATAAATTTATAGTATAGATAATAGTCATGTCTCAATACTAAGTAGCGGAAAATTATCTACAGAAAATAAAGATGAATTTGGTGTGTCATACATGTCAATGCTCAGTATAATCAATTCTCTACAGCCTCTGTAAAGTCGAGGTGAAAAACGCTATTTCCCATAGAGAATACATTAAAAACTGACAATATCTGGTCAGATGTTACCTAATCACTTGTAGATTTTATCGCCCAAAAAGTTGTACCATATTTAGTAGTTGCTTGATCGTTTGAGGCCTTATTTATGAATTTTAGTACTTTCGTTCATATCTAATTCTTGATCACCAAAAAGTGTGACATGTCCCCCCCACTGTTACAATGCTTCCGTTTTCTCCCATTGAAAAGTCGAAACGGTTTTCTCAAGTTGATGCAGAAGTGCTTCGCTACGTTCACTCACTCACTCAGTCGCTCGCTATCGCTCGCTCCTTCGTTCGTTCACTTCGCTCAGCTAATTAAAACTTTAAAAAATATTTATTGCGCAAATTACCCTTGAATCATTCATTTAGGTTATGTTTGCCAAATAGACTGACAGATAATGAGACAGAAAATAGAGCATTATAAGCAAAAAGTAAATAAATAAAAACAAAATGAGCACATCATACGAGGAGATAAGAGTGCACTCACTTTATCATCGACCAAACTAAACTGCGAACTTGATTATATCAGACATTGCACTTGGAGTTGCCTCTTGGATAGTAGTGAAAAGATATAAATTGGCGGGGATTCAATAAACAATTCATTTAATATTTCCTCATACTCAAAAATGTCTCTTCCCGATCAAAGTGAATCCAAGTGCATTGTGCAGTCTGCGCATGCGCCATTCGAATACCCGAACATTTCAGCAGGAGAATATTTGTCTGGGAGAATTGCAAAGCACGATTCGAATTTGTTTGCTTTTGTGAGTTGTGGATA
The DNA here is from genome assembly GCA_023373905.1 of Rhizoglyphus robini. Lineage (NCBI taxonomy): Eukaryota > Metazoa > Arthropoda > Arachnida > Sarcoptiformes > Acaridae > Rhizoglyphus > Rhizoglyphus robini. The sequence continues at coordinate 497,242 of JAKIJQ010000032.1, read as the reverse complement.
TTTTTATTTTCATTTGCTAATATTTTGTCTTCAGCTCGATCCACAAAACGATTTCCGTCCCACCACCTACGGACAACTTCATCTCCAAATTCAACAATTCGCCTCAGGATTACTCGAGTTGGGCATCCGTAGCGACGACTTTGTGATCTACTTTGCGGACAACAGTCTACAGTACAGCACCGCCTGGTTCGCATCCCTCTATCTCGGTCTGACCCTCTGCTCAGTACCGCCCCCGAGTGGTCCATTTGAGTTTGCCCACCAAGTGACCGAAACCAAAGGAAGTGTTCTCATATTTGGATCAAGCAAAGCTTCTGTGATTCATCGAGTTCTCAACAATGAACAGTACCGTAAGTGTATGAAGCAATTCAGGCTGATTGTCCAATTGCAGTGTGAAAAGGTCGATGAGATTCTGTTGAGTGATCCATTGATTAAACAAATTAAGATCCATACTTTTGATCAAGTGGCAAAGCTGGGAAATGAAAAATGTTTGAACAGAATCCCTCATTTTCCTGTCGAGGATCCTAAACGGAAACATTTTGCAATTTTCTACACTTCTGGAACGACTGGTAAACCAAAAGGAGTCATCCATACTCACTGGTCGTATATTGCAACATTAATCAACCTCCAATACCCGTCAAATCATTATGCCAAAAGAATAATACTTCCATATCCGCTTGGACATCTATCTGGTTCCGTTTTCATGCCACAAGCCCTAGACAGAGGAATGACGGTTCTCCACTTTCAAAATGCCACAATCGACACCATCATGGCGGCAATTGACAAATGTCGTGTAAATTATTACATTTTCTCAGCAAATGCTGCCGGACCGTTGGCTAATGCAGGTTATGAACAAAAGTATGATCTAACATGTCTTGAGGGTTTTCGGTATGGCGGATCGAAAATTGCGGGAAACTTACTGCAAACCATCAAAGAGAAATATCAAGTTAGAATGGTTGAAGTGTTTGGTGCAACGGAATTTTTAGGAGCTGTGGGCGTTGAGGATTCAGATGCGTGGGATAATTTTGTACCAGGAAATGTTGGAAATGTACTGGCGAATGTTGAGATGAAAATTGCAGATTTGGCCAATGGAAAAGCGTTACCAGCAAACCAAAATGGTGAAATATGTCTTCGTGGTGGGCCCTGTTTTGTGGGCTATTTGAACAATCCTGAGGAGACAGCAAACGCAATTGACCCGGATGGATGGTACCATTCGGGTGATGTTGGCTACTATGACGAGAGGCGCTGTCTGTATCTCACTGACCGAATCAAAGAAGTGATCAAGTACAAGTTCAATGGAATTGTATATTCAATTTTTCCTGCTGAAATTGAGGCAGATATTGCTCGACATTTGGCTGTGGAGTCGGTTTGTGTGGTTGGGGTGCCCCATCTGAACGAAGGATATTTGATACGAGCGTATGTTCAGGTGAAGGAGGGTAGAGAGTTGACAGAACAAGAGTTGATTGATTATCTCAAAGGTGAGTTGTGTAAAATTGGGTGAAAATCTAAAAATTTGAAATTTGAAATTCAAAATTCTTAAAACAGAAAACGTTGGCTCCCATAAATGGCTTCGTGGTGGAGTTCGATTTGTAGCTGAAATGCCTCGAACTGTGGTCGGAAAAGTGGACAGACAGTACTTCAAGGTGTTGGTAAAAAATGAGCTCATTACCGATCCGGCAGCTTTTTAATGAATTATGTATATGAAATCATATCATTCATTGTCTGTTGCCGTGTGAGAGATGACAATAAACTATATCAATTGTATCATTAGGTTCTCCAATATTCGAAAAATAAATTGCATAAATTTATATATATTTTGGGTCAAAATATATTTTGAGTTCATTCAATAAAATTGCACCAAGTTTGAACTTGAGGCACTTGCACCCACTTATAAACAACGACAACAAAAAACACTCATATTTGTTGCAATTTTCCCGAATGATAAGCTTTCTTTATGGACAATATAGTGACAAGAAGATGTAGTTCACACATGTTCGATCTCATAGATGATAATCTTGTCTCGAATGTGTGCCTCATTTATATGAGGCACTCGGAAAGTACGATCTTATCACTAGATTTTGATGTGTCATCAAAAAACAATTTTGAGGGCAATCTATCAGTAAGTTTTGTGTCAATTCATCAATTTTTTTTCAATTGGGTACGTTCAAGTGCATATTTCAAATTTACTGACGGAAGGAATTGATGATGATGATAACGAAAAAAGTCATGTCAAGTCTGTCTTTAATTAATTAATTAAATTTAATTACAAAATCGTATTTTTATTCAAGAAAATCTTTTTATTATTGAAATAATTCAATTAAATTTAATCTAACCATTTTTAAAGCAATGAATCTGACAATGAAATTTTGAAATCGCCAGTTTCTTGGTAAACCAATCTTTCTATTGTAAATCAATTAAATGCATAAAATCATCAACAAGGAATTTAATAATTTTAATATTCATTTATTAAAAAAAATACATTAAATAACAACCTTTTAATCGAGTCACAAAATCAAACTCTGAAACATTTTAAGTTTTATACACAAATAAAAGTTATGATAGACCTCGAAAAATACTTGGTTGAAACTTAAAAGTATGATAACCATTGTCATAGCAAGTGGATTGTACTGAATCTATAATTCAATCTTTTTAATTAATGCTAAATGTATTCAAAATTGTTAGAATTGAAGTTTAAAGATAAATAGAATTATTATGTTATTAAATAATTTTTAAACCTTTAAAAAGAAGAATATGTTAATTCAATTACAATGTGCATTCAAATTGTTTAAACTAAAGTTTTAATTTAGCCGAGGAAAATAATTATCTCAAACAAAAATAAAATTTATACAATCACTCTTTAATTTATGATTTTACTCGTATTTATCGGAAATTTTTAAATTGATTATAACGTTTCAAATGTTACATTTGTATATTTTGATACCTTCATCATAGAAATTATCAAATTACTTTTATAAAAACCAGAAAAAATACATAATTGCAAATTTCACGTTACAACATTGATGTTACAATCAAGACTAAATGAGTATAATTGAATGAGATGGCGACGTCCCATTTGATGTTGGTATAAAAAATACCTTTTTGATAATTCTACGTCCCAACAGACTGTTTAAAATGTTTTTATTAATTCCTTGCAAAAAGAAGAATAATGCTGCATTGATAGAATAATGCATACCTTTGATAAAGATTGATTCGAAATTCATGAAGCCTTTCACAAAAACATAAATTTAAAATATGCAGAATTCACAATCTATTGTTTTATAGGCTATTGTGGATCTCTATTTCACTTACTTAAATCGCCAAATTCATAAGATTCCTTAAGGATTCCATAAGGTGAATAGAAATGGAGACATCAAACATTAATTTAATTTTACTTTCTATTTTTTAAAAAACCAGACAAATTATATTTTGAACACCTTTTCTAGGACCATCCTTCCAATTATTTTTAAAAATACTAAAAATAAAATTTTTGATCATGCAAAAATTTGATAAAAAGAATTAATGAGATTAGAACTTGGAAATTGCAAATAGAACCTTTTGAACACTGATCGAGTCTATGCTTCAAACTGAAGAAAATATTTCAAATGACTTCTAATCGTGATCAACATGATGGCACATTGCATTCGGGGACTAACCCTCAGTATAGAAATTTACAAATTTATTTGTTAATCTACTCTTAACAAAATTATTAATGGGTTTAATTTTATAGAAATTCCATTCGGGGGGATTGAGACTTCATATTGGAAGATCATCAGCTCGAAAAAGAAACGTGTTTTGTTGGTCCCAATTGTTTTCGTAATTGTGTTTTTTGGTTGCTCTGCAAAGGCTTGGGACATTTTAAATCTTACCAATCTCATCAAAAACCACTCGACTTTGGATCCACTTGTGCGCCTGTCTGTCAAACCAAGTTGTGTCACGTTTACGGTAAAAAACTCAACGATACTATGGACTTTTTGGGTGGATCCGTGTGACGACTTTTCCCAGCATGTTTGTGGAACCAAAACGGTCGTATTTGAGCTTTCAATTGGAAAGTGCATTCAAAATTGTGCAATTTGCTTTAGATGATAAAAATGATGGCAATTCAAAGGCAATTCATGTCTGATCTCAACCAGGAATATATGGCTTGGTCTAAAAAGTAAAGAACTCGTCATTATAGGGCCCATTACCGAACTGTTGAAACAAATTCTCGGCAATGACTGGTCACTGTATAGAAATGATTTAATTGACGCATCATTTGATGAGACATTCTAAAAGAATGATACTGAAAGCCCAATTAGTTTTGACCGATTTGAGAAAAACTGGAATCAGTGGAAATCAAAACCAAAAGTGGAACATGATTATTCTGATGTAGAGCTATGGATGGATTGTGTCGTGGAAGCATCACTCATTAAAGTGCCTTTCTTAATTGAAAAAATAAAGATTTTTGGTAATTATGCCGAATTGCGATCATTTTTAGTTCAACTAACAAAATTCAAGATTTGTATGCACATTTTGTGAATCTTCAATCCACAATTTCTACTCTTTTCAACATTACAAATGCTAAATATAAAAATTTTGACAAATTCGCTCAAGCATTAAAATGTCCAGTGGGATCCAAAAATGAATACTTTGAAGTACTTTGGTAAGAAAGTGAGAAATTGTAATCTGAGAATGTTTTATCAAAACAAAAAATAGTTTATTTTTGCAGAACGGAACATGAAAACAGTTTGTGTTTAAGAAAACTTATACAATTCAATTGTTGTAGAGGCAATATAGTCTTAAAACTGCAATAGAACAAGCTTTATGACAACCATCTTCTACGATTCCAAGACGTTAAAAATAATTAAAGCAAGAAATATTAAGAGTTTAGAAATAACAGCAAAATAATGTTTTAATTTAAAAAATACCACTTTTTAGATTTAGAACCAAGAGAACTAGAACAAATTTATATTTCAAAAACAAAATCTCACATGTATCGACCGTTTGTGAATTTTACCGAATCAATCATTCATTTATTCATTGCCATCATAATGCGTCAAAAGTTTGGCTCGAAAATGCAATCATAAATTGACTGTTCGCATGTTTGACTGTGAAGAATGAGATTTGAACATGAATATGAAAAAATTTGGTTTAATTTAAAACATTTTAAGAAGTATGATTCAATACGATCATACAATTCTTAAAAAACCTTTAATAATTTCTTTAATAAATTTAACATTACCAAATTGATGCCATCAAGACTATATAGTAATGAATATAATGGCGATGTCCCATCGACATTTTATGTTGGTGTAAAAATACCTTTTTGATAACCTCATAATACTGATCAAAATATTCTTGATAATTCCTTATAAAAAAGAAAAACAAATTCTCTTTACCATTGATATATATTGATTCAATATTATTGAATCAAAATCGTTCACAAAGAACATAAATATAAAATTGTGATAATTCATAAACTTTTGTTTTATTTAACCTTTCTTAAACAATCAGCTGAAACAATGATTAAAAATCAAACCGTCAAAGAATTTACTAAAGTAAAATTATTTTTGCGACCATTTTAAAACTTGATACTTCAATTATGTTAAAAATGTAATTTAATGTATAAATTAAAGTGTTTTGCTTGTCAGTATGCTGAGTGTTTTTAGAATGAAGTAGAAATTTTTATTTAGAAGAAACCTTTTAAAGACAAACAGTAATTGTTTTTGAGTAATAAAATGCTTGGACCACTTGAAACCGTGGTCAAAACAAATGACGAGAAAAGTAAGATTCTTAAGCAATAACCTTTTTTATCAGACAAGTAATAAACTTTCAAAAATTTTAAGATCTATGCACAAATAAAAGTTAAAATTAGTAGTTAAAAACAAAGCTATGCTAAATTTAGTAGAAGAGTAATTTTAAATCAAGAATTCTAGGCAATCAAATATACACAGTATGACAAACAGTTAAACAGAATAGTTGATGGAATGACAAAGCAAAAAGAATTTTTTCAATTATTGACCATTTTAAAACAAGACGCATCAATTAAGTTAAAAATTTCATGTTCAATGAAAAGTATTTTGGTTTGTCAGAATGCTGAGTCTTTTTAGAATAACCTAGAATATTTTTATCGAGAAGAAACCATTTCAAAGAATGACAACATTATACTAGAGATCTCAGCTTAACCACAGCGTATTCAGAAGAAAAAAGAAATTTCTGAAGTAATCGCTGAGAAATCTTCCCGAAATCGGCCTAGCCAATAAATCGTATATTTTGATGTGGAAATAGCCAAATAAAAGGCTATTTCAACCAAACTTTAAATTTTTTAGTTTTGAAAACAAAACAGATATTTCCAAATAAGCGCAGATTTTTTACATTACATTCCCTCAATTTATCCTGTTTTAACATCCTAAACAATTTTTAATTCTCCAATTGCTATTTTCAGTAAATTAGTAAATTAAACTCAAGTTGTACTCATAATTATACGACGAAATAAGGAAAAGACATACAAAATAAATTATTTATTGTGACAAATCATTAAAAGATTACTAAAAAAGTGATCAATTGCTCTGTCGTGGGGTCTTGTTTAATGTTTAATGTTAATAGAACAAAAGGAATTGGCATTGTCAAAAAATAAACAGCAATCTTGGTTTTGCGAAGCGGCAGACGAGCTGGCCCCGATTCTACTGGAAGTGTATTCTTGAATGTCGGTCGAGAATTACTCTTGACTCTGTTCTTAAAGTTGACATTGCTTTCTGTAGTTGTACAACAACAACATGTTGATCTTCTCTTTAGTCTCATCGTTAATTTCCTTGACCAACTGGCTAGTGTTTTCGGTGTTGCACTATGTCCAGTCAATGCTGTTCCAAAAACCTTTTTGGCGGTCGAAGTTTCATAGAAATCATTGTCAGGGTGAAAGTACAAATTTCCTCTTAGCATTTGGATACGTTTAATTTGTTCAAGTGTACCTTGTTGTTTATGAATGTCGAGTTTTGTCAAAAGTTGACAAGGAAGAAAAAGAACAAGTAATAATCGAGTGAGTCAAATTGAACATGTTTCGGACTGTGCAAATCATCAACGAAATCGTCAACAGTCACTTCAAGTTTGTTTAATTCGACTACAGACAAATCCGACTCATCGTCATAATTGTAAGCAAATGACACATCTTCATCAATAATAGTGTCGGCATCAAAATCGTCATCAACGTCCATTTCAGTCACTTCTTCAAGATCAACATGATCAAAACTCGAAACAAAAAGAAAATCGTCATTTTCTGGTTCGAAGTCGCCAAAAAAGTGCTTGTCTTGTTCATCTTTGCTTCCGAATATTTGTCGACGCTCCGAATCGCATCTCTCAGCGATTAGTCATCCACAAGTCCACATTCGTACGAACCATCACACGTTTCGACTTGGATATCGTTCAAGCAGTCTTGAGCATTGAAGGATTGACCATGAGCTTGAGCATGAAAAGCCATAGTACCTTGAAATAAAATTATTATTATAAAATAATTCAAAAATTAAAACGAACCTTCTCGGACAGCAGTTTTATTATCCTCAGAGAGGTCTTTAAACTTGTCTGCTTGATAACATCGAGGTTGCATCCAAATCGTGCTTGCATTCAACTCCCTTCGTCACATCTTGAACTCCTGCAACGAGATAGTGCTTCCTCAGCTTCCAACGAGTATCACTGATCTTGAATGGACAAGAAATATCTTTATGGCAATAGATACAGTGATAGTGTTCGTGTGCTGGTCGTTTGTTGGAACAGTTGGGACATACTTCGGTTTCGACCAAATAGAAATCATTCAGATGAAAGTACTTGCCGTCCGATCGGCGGATTCTCCCTATACGGTCCTTCATTGTGGAACAAATAGAACAGTGGCGATGGTATTAAGATGAAGATGATGCGAATGGTAATGATAAAATGCGAATAAAATAGTGGTGAAGTTTTGATGATGTAGTAGTATAGTACTATGTAGAATTATGAGAATAGTGATGATATAAAATATAAATATATAAATAAATAGTGGTGAATGATAATGTACGATTATGAGAATAATGATGATAGGATTTGAACCAAACGATGGTGATGTAATATGATGAGGATGGTGATGGTTTGATAAGATATGATGAGATGAGATAAGCAAAACTTGAATCATTGAAGCCAAAGAGAGTGCGAAAAAGCAGAGACAGAGGCAACATGTCAACATGCTCGAGTAGAGTGAAACCGCCACAAACACATCTAGAGGTAAACACAAATTGTAAACACTATTTACACCCAAGCAGTCTCATTTGTGTCGTTTTAGCCGTTTGAGAGAAAGCTCCTAGGAATAAATTGAGAAATATCCTGTCACCATGTCTATGAAGGGAACCATTATGCGCCACTGAACTTTCCTGAGGTTAAGCTGAGATCTCTAATTATACCAATGCACTCTTTTAATTTAAAACAAACCAATAAAAGAAATAATTTGTTTATTACAAATTTGATTGGAAAATGATTACCGTTATCACAATGATTGGGTCATATACATGGAATGCTACTCAAATCCCGATTATTTCCCTCTTGGAACAGCATTTCCGCTTTTCCAACTATAGTATACTACAGAAAGCATCCATTATCGTCAAAACTTGAACTTACCCTTAACTATCTTCAAGTAACAGATGAAAGTCTCGTTAATCTCATGATTAACTTCACCAACTTCAATCAACACGACATCTCAACTTGAATGTCTATTTGCCACCTTCTATCTTGGAGATTGTCGATTCGAAGTAAACATTAAAAAGTAAACAAAAAGCGGAAATAAAGTGAAGTCATGATATTATCACAAATATACTCGCTTATAAATACATCATTAAACCTTTTGAATTAATTTACACTTGTTTGTCTAGCAATGGGTTGATATTTATAAAAAATATTTCAAACATGAAATTTTGTTATTATTTAACTTTTTATATTTCACCGTGTTTTGAATCTGTGTAATAATCATCTCTTCTTCGAGTTTCACTATAATTAACAGAAGTATTAATAATTTAACCTTTATAAAATAGATCATTAAGAATTTGAATAAACAATCAAATAAATGCAATTTATTCTTTCAGACTTTTGCGATCTGTCAAATGAGGTCGAGTTTCAAAAAAAGGTTTGATTTGATCGAAATCATTCTTGACTTTCTCGTTATCAAATGGAAAATAGATCAAATCTCGTTTTGACATTGATGCAGCAATGATTTGAATCAGCGTCTTGAGCTGTGGATCGCCTCTGTACGCACCACAGCCCCAATTTCCAGTTACAATTGCGGGCAATCGGTTTGGATTCAACAGAAAACGTTCAGGCTGAAATGCACACAACGCTTTGGTGATTTCACGATCAATTTTGTTCTTCTGGTATTGAATCGTATTTCCTCCAGCCCTTCTCGCATATGAAGTGGCATCCATCGCAATCACCTGTCGAGCCACTCTTCCATACTTGTCACGTGACTTTGGATCGTTGTAATTTGATTTAAACTTGAACTTATCCCCATAACCACTGTACAGCGAATACTGCTCTCCACCCGTGATTACCAGCGCATTCTTATCGCCCAGTCTCTCATTGAACAACTTTGCCACAATCAGCTCGGGACAAATTGTGAACAGAATCTCCTCTTGAACGGCGCCCGACTTGAGCACACCGCCACCGACTCGTTTGTTGGCAAAGTCAACAGTCGCGTACTCGGAACCGTGCTCAAACATGCACAGTTGAGTGGCCTTGAATTCTAAATTGCAAATCGTTTCCGATGATTCTTCTGGCAATGGAATGTTAAAGTCTCGTGAAGTTGTCAGAGTTTTTCTCTCAAAGCTAACTGATCAAAAGAATTTACTAAAGTAAAATTATTTTGCGACCATTTTAAAACTTGGTGATTTAATTTAGTTAAAAATGTAATTTAATGTACAAATTAAAGTGTTTTTCTTGTCAGTATTCTGAGTGTTTTTAGAATGATCTAGAATATTTTATTTAGATGAAACCTTTTTTAAGACAAACAGTAACTGTTTCAGAGTAATAAAATGCTTGGACCATTTGAAACAGTGTTCAGGTGCAGTGTTACAAGTAAATAACCCATACTTTTTACGTTTAAATTTAAATTGGATCGTCGTTTAGGAATACCGTTTGGAAAGAATGTATGATGCGTGTGGGAATTTTGTTATTTTAATAATCAATTTGTGTTTGTTCGAGTAATGAATTTGTTAAATTTGTGAATATATAATAAAATTTGATTTTTAATAATTAAAAGTTCTAAATCGTATATAAGGAAGCACTCTGTGTATTAATGATCCATTACTTTAATTCATAAATTGAATGACCAATGTAAGACGAACTTGCAGCGTAATCCAAGATTAAAGATATTCAAATATCGAGTTATATTTTCTTTTTGTTGTTTTGACAAAGTATGTTTATGTGATTGGAGATGTAATTTGAAATCAAAATTCTAGGCAATCCAGTGTGCTAAGTTTGAAAAACAGTTAAACAGAATTGTCGATGGAAAGATAAAACGCAACGATATTTTTAAATTATTGACCATTTTAAAACACGATGCATCAATTAACAAGTAAGTTGAAAATTTCATGTACAATGAACCTTTATTCACAATGATTAGGATGTAATGTAATGCTATTCAAATCTTGATTATGTCACTCCTGGAACAGCTTCTCAGCTTGAGCAACTACTACAAAAAACCATCCATTATCGTCAAAACTTGAACTTACCCTTAACTATCTTCAAGTAACAGATGAAAGTCATAACAATCTCGTGACTAACTTCACCACAACTCTGTTCAACACAATCAACCAGCACGACATCTCAACTTGAATGTCTATTTGCCACTTTATATCTTGGAGATTGATTCGAAGTAAACATTAAGAAGTAAACAAAAAACGGAAACAAAGTGAAGTCATTATATTTTCACAAATATTCACGCTTATAAATACATAATTAAAACCTTTTAAATTAATGCACACTTGTTCGTCTCGCAATGGGTTGATATTTATAAAAACATTTCAAAAAAATGAAATTTTGTAATTATCTAACCTTTTATATTTCCCCGAGTTTGCAATCTATGTAGTAATGATCTCTGCTTCAAATTTCGTTATAATTAACAGAAGTGTTTATAATTTAACCTTTATAAAAAACATCATTAAGAATTTGAATAAACAATCAAATAAATGCAAATTATTCTTTCAGACTTTTGCGAATAAATGTGTGTTGGAATAAACTTCACAGAGTGACAGAGATAATGGGACATGTTTTTGAAATTAAAATAGTTGTTTAAAAAATTATTTTTAAGCCAGTTTTACAATTCAGCAGAATTTTACTCTAAAGTACTTTGTTTGATCTATGAATAGTTGAGAAAAATGAAGCAAGAAATGTCAAGAATTTATAAAAGAGTTTTTTAAGTATCAGCAAAATAATGTTTTAATGTAAAAAATTTAACCTTTTAGAAAAAAACGCTATTGAATCGAATGAAAAAAAAATTATATTTTAAAAAAATCTCAATGACTCTGAGTCACTGATATTGATCGAGCAAGTAATATATTTCGTGCACCATCAGACCATCTGAGTTGACTATTCCCACTAGAACGAGAACGGCAGATCGACAATGCCGTTTGAAAATAGAAATGAGACTTTCACTGAAGCTTTAACTACAAAGTAGGTGGGTAGGTGGGTGGGTAACACGATTTGGTTGAGACGACTCTTTCTGTTGTAACACGAATGGAGCAGAGTCGAAGAGGTATACAAATAAGAGAAATACTTTTAAGTTTACTAACAGGAAGAGTATTTGTAATGACGTTGCCATAGTGTTGGTTTGTGTTGTGATCGGTTTTTGTGTGCACAGATCGATTTGTTCATTGTGTCTTGTTCCTCCACATTGGTCGTCTCACTAATTTTGTTTTTAAATTGGATTAAAATAGATATCAAAGAAGACTTAAACGATGACCAGAATGAGAACAGCAAAGGTAATAACGAATCTCATGTTGTGTTACTGAAGCGAAAACTATGAATTGACTTGAATTTCTTTCAGAAGCATCTGTTCAACCTACTCAGTCCAACCAGTCCCAAACCTCAGTTCAAGGTTGCACTAAGGTGAAGAAAGAGGAAGAAGGTGGTGAAATCAAATTGGAATGGGATGGTGACGAGTGTGACTGTGAGGAGTGCAGAGTGGAGCGAGAAGTAAAGATTGAATTCAATCAAGAAACCATGAAAGGTAAGCAATTTGGTTTGTGTGCAGTGTATGTTGACATAAAAGTGACATTTGGTTGCTCTGAAAGGTGCAACTCAACAATGCAAACGTGTCAAAAAGGAAGAGGAACATGATGAGGAGTGGGACGAGGATTGTGACTGTCTCGACTGCAGAAGGTTGAGACTCAAGGCCATTCAACTCAAACAAACCACCACAACCGAGAATCAACAGACCAATTCGAGTGAAGGGACAAATGACGAGAAAGGTAAGATTCTTAAGCAATAACCTTTTTATCAGACAAGTAATAAACTTTCAAAATTTTTTAAGATATATGCACAAATAAAAGTTAAAATTAGTAGTTAAAACAAAGTATGCTAAATTTAGTAGAAGTGTAATTTAAAATTAAGAATTCTAGGCAATCAAATATACACAGTATGACAAACAGTTAAACAGAATAGTTGATGGAATGACAAAGCAAAAAAGAATTTTTTTCAATTATTGACCATTTTAAAAACAAGACGCATCAATTAAGTTAAAAATTTCATGTTCAATGAAAAGTATTTTGGTTTGTCAGAATGCTGAGTCTTTTAGAATAACCTAGAATATTTTATCGAGAAGAAACCTTTTCAAACACTGACAACATTATACCGATGCACTCTTTTAACTTAAAACAAATCAATAAAAAAATTGTTTATTACAAATTTGATTTAAAAATGATTACCTTTATTCACAATTATTAGGTCATATGTAATGTAATGCTACTCAAAACTTGATTATGTCACTCCTGGAACAGCTTCTCCGCTTGCTCAACTACAAAAAGCACTACTGTACTACAAAAAGCATCCATTATCGTTAAAACTTGAACTTACCCTTAACTATCTTCAAGTAACAGATGAAAGTCTCTCCAATCTCGTGACTAACTTCACCACAACTCTGTTCAACACAATCAACCAAAACGACATCTCAACTTGAATGTCTATTTGCCACCTTCTATCTTGGGGATTGTCAATTCGAAGCAAACATTAAGAAGTAAACAGAAATCGGAAATAAAGTGAAGTCATGATATTATCACAAATATTCACGCTTATAAATACATCATTAAAACCTTTTGAATTAATTTACACTTGTTTGTCTAGCAATGGGTTGATATTTATAAAAATATTTCAAAAAATGAAATTTTGAAATTATTTAACCTTTTATATTTAACCGTGTTTCGAATCTGTGTAATAATACGAAAACCTCTTAAAATCCCTTCCTCGAGTTTCACTATAATTAACAGAAGTATTAATAATTTAACCTTTATAAAAAGATCATTAAGAATTTGAATAAACAATCAAATAAATGCAAATTATTCTTTCAGACTTTTGCGAATAAATGTGTGTTGGAATAAACTTTACAGAGTGACAGAGATAATGGGACATGTTTTTGAAATTCAAATAGTTGTCTGAAAATTATTTTAAAACCAGTTTTACAATTCACTAGAATTTTATTCTAAAGTACTTTGTTCGATCAATGAATAGTTGAGAAAAAAATTGAAATAGCAATAGTTTATTTAAGAGTTTTTAAGTATCAGCAAAATAATGTTTTAATGTAAGAAATTTAACCTTTTAGAAAGAAACGTTACCGAATCGAATGAAAAAAAGTTATATTTTAAAACAAAATCTAAATAAACTTTTCCTCAAAAAATCTGACCAAATCAACGTCTTCTTGATTCTGTTTTTGCTCAGCAAAATCAAGAGTTGCTTCATACAACTGAGAAACAGTCAAATGAGGTCGAGCTTCGAGAAAAGGCTTGATTTGATCAAAATCATTCTTGACTTTCTCGTTATCAAATGGAAAATAGATCAAATCTCGTTTTGACATTGATGCAGCAATGATTTGAATCAGCGTCTTGAGCTGTGGATCGCCTCTGTACGCACCACAGCCCCAGTTTCCGGTGACAATTGCTGGCAATCGGTTTGGATTCAACAGAAAACGTTCCGGCTGAAATGCACACAACGCTTTGGTGATTTCACGATCAATTTTGTTCTTCTGGTATTGAATCGTATTTCCCCCAGCCCTTCTCGCATATGAAGTGGCATCCATCGCAATCACCTGTCGAGCCACTCTTCCATACTTGTCACGTGACTTTGAATCGTTGTAATTTGATTTAAACTTGAACTTATCCCCATAACCACTGTAGATGGAATACTGTTCCCCACCCGTGATAACCAGCGCATTCTTATCGCCCAGTCTCTCATTGAACAACTTTGTCACAATCAGCTCGGGACAAATTGTGAACAGAATTTCCTCTTGAACGGCGCCCGACTTGAGCACACCGCCACCGACTCGTTTGTTGGCAAAGTCAACAGTCGCGTACTCGGAACCGTGCTCAAACATGCACAGTTGAGTGGCCTTGAATTCTAAATTGCAAATTTTTCCCGTTGATTCTTCTGGCAATGGAATGCTAAAGTCTCGTGTAGTTGTCAAAGTTTTTCTCTCAAAGCTAACTGTTCCCGTGGGTTTAGTCTGCGTGACACGTGCAAAGTAGTTGACAAAACATTTGATCTTTTCCAATTTGCATTCTCTTCGCGGATCGTTCTTTTGACTGCTGCAAAACATTCTAATGTACAAAAATAAGTTAAACAATTAAAAGATAACAAATTAATTACCTTCTAAAATTAACACAACGATAATCATCTTTAAACCTTTCATTGAAAGTACACAGAAACCCATTGGCCAGTAACGAACTAATTTGATATTGAGACAAAAATAATGTAACTGAATTTCTCTGTTCCAAAATCGGCAATTCACAAGTCAAAACATTTGGTAACTCGAAGGCTAATTCAATAATTGCAGGTAAAAGTTGATTGAAAAAGTTTTCACGCTCCGACTCGTCGAGTTGGCTGACGTACGACTCTAAAATATCAAATTGATATTTGTTTAACCATGGATTGTAGGATTTGATTGCGCTTTCGAGTTGATTAATACTTTCAATTTTAGTTGTACTCAGTAATTGTTGAATTAATTGGCATTTGGGAATTTGATTGCTCTCGTATTCGATTAGAGTTTGGTCGAGTAATGAATTTGTGGCGCGTTCGGATGTTGTGGGTAGAGTTTCAGGTGAAGTTGGGTTTGGTACTTGTCCATGAATCCAGGGTGTTTCGTAGAAGACGTAACAGTTGGATTGAGTGGAGACATTGTCGACTAGATTGTCCTCAGTGAGAACGTCTGAGAGTTTGATGAATTTTTTGTTGGAAGTTGACGATGACATGATGATTGGTTGGTTTGGTATAAAAGAGAGGAGTTTCAATCAGTTGGTTTTATATGTGGTGCTTTTGGATTTTTCTAGATTAAAACAAGCAGTTGGACGTTATAAACGACAATATGACGTTATGAGACGTTCTTATTAAGAATACGTTTCATATCGTAAAAGCAACGAAAAGCACTGTTTTAGCCGTTTTTATTGACCAATTCCAATGAAACTGCAAGAGGATAGTCGTACACAAAACGTAAACAAACGCCATGTGAGAGCGAGTTTGAGAGAACAAGTTTATACACTCAAAACTAGCAGCATTGTAATATGCCACAGCATCAAAGACTGGTCGTGGTCGTAGACATTTGTTATCATTCTGTTTGCTTCTCCCCCTCACTCACTAGGCAACACTACATGTCATAAACTTGTGTAACGCCAACGTTAATGTTGAATCTTCTTTAGAGAAACAAGTGTAGCATTTTGAAAGGAAAATGTTAATTTTAATGTAAGGAATGATAAATAATTAAAATGCAAACAATTTTTGCCGTAAGTTTTAGTGAGAGAGATTTGCTACAATAACTGAGAGACTATTTGTTCTGATCGAAAAAACAAACTAATAAAAATCTATAATTTAACCTTAAAATATGACCGTGGTGTAAAATGTTAAATTTCTAAAACGTATTGTTAGTATTTATAACTTAAAAACTGATAGATTAACGTTTAATAATTGAATAAATGTTGAATAAAAAGGATCATTTATTTTTGTGGTAAGTAGAGGATGCAAAAAAAACTAAACTAAGAATTGTTTTATAATTTAATATTTAAAAAATTTGTTGACAACCTTTTTGACTTTCCATTTTCTTCGTGAATTTATCGTTGGCAATTTTGATCAAAAATATAAAGTAAAAGAAAATTATAAGAGTCAATTAATATTGAAAGGACTATTGCTAAAGAAAGTTAATTGAACTATTAATAATCACTATTTGAATTCGAGAAAACGTTTGATGGGTTAAATTAAGACTTTCGGTTACCATTCTGTAACTTACTCTAAACCTATGTAAAGTGATTACTTAAAGTTACTTATTTTTAAAAAAATCCATTAATTACACAATATGGCAGATATAAATGCAAATGTGATAATATTCAAACATGTAGAACTAATAAAATTGCTTAAAACCTTTTTAAAAAATTCTGCCAAACTAAATTACAGAACTCGTTTAAAGAACACCAAGAACCAAACTTAAACCAAACCAGTGTGAAGTTTTACAAACTACATCAAACTCAATATTTTTTAAGACTTTTTAATTGCCGCATAAAACCTCCATTGTCAGTTTAGTTTCTGTTAGAAAAATGTAATTATTTTTAGAAATTAGGAAACTTTCTGAAATTGAAATCCAAGAGGAAAATGAAAGCATTTCCAAAATATCTCAATTTTTACCTTTTAAGAAGACGCTAACAGTGAGTAAAAACGATTGATTAAGGATTATTTATTAAATATGAATAGACAAAAAGAACCTCTAATGAATTGTTTTATGGTTTAATGCTTAAAAAGTTTGTTGAATACCATTTGAATGAAAAGATTTTCAATGATAATATTCTAAGTGTTTTATTAGAAATTGTAAAAAATACATGTAAAAAACAAAATAAAAATTGAAATTGAAATTGAACTAGAATAAACGTAGATTTAATCAAAAATTAATTAAATTACAGACTACCTTTTCAATGTTTAACTAAATATTCAAATTAATTTGATTTTTGGTAGGGAAAAACTTGGAATAACCAGAAACAAACTTCAAAATTTGTGCATTTACTTTGAATTATAAAAAGAAAAGCCGATAAGAAAACGTATTTTCCAAATCAAAAACAAGAATAGAAAGCTATTCATTTTTGTTGAGACAAATTATGATGAAGTAAGAGGAGACGTGATACGATCTCAAAATTCCAGGAAAACTAACAATATAGGATGGTAAATAAATAAAATGTGAAAAACCATTATTTTACTATTTTAAAATATCTATAAAGTTTTCATACAAGACCTCAAATACAGTTTAATTCACAACAACGCCCAGAATCTTATGACAAAAATTGATGTACGTTAGTCAAATTAAAAAACAAGTGAATAAAAATTAACCATTAAATATAATTTCACATCAAAAGTAACTAATAAACAAATTTGAATCAAACAAGAGAGAAAGCAAAATACCTAAATTTGAATTAAAAATAAATATTTAAAAAACCTTTCTAGAATGCTTTAATTTGGTGGATATGAAAAAATAACGAAAACTGTCTTGTCTGATATACAAGAACGGGTAACCGTCTTTTGTTCGCCGGCTTTGTAAGAACATTACGGGAAAGGAAAAAGGACTTCGTTATTCGGCTCTTACTGTAAATTATAAAAATTAAATTACGTAATTTCAATTTTATCTGTCTAAACAGATTGCAATTTTTTTACTGTTTTTACTTTAGAATGAAATTTCCCTTGCTAAATAAAAAAAAGTTAAAAATAGTTTTATACTTGGAATGGCTAAGTTTTAGAGTTTTACCTTCTAATCTCACTTTGTATTTAATTCAATTCCGCCCTCATGTTACGAGGAAAAACTTGAAAGGAAGCAAATTTCTTTCTAATTTTATGCAATACGAGTGTATCAACAAAATTCCAGGTAAGCTGGTCAGTTAAATTATTTCCGAGTAAATTCATGTTTGAGTGTGTGTGCACTGTGCACTGCATTGCAGCACGACCTTGAAGATAATATACAATTTAGATAATGTACATTCGCAATGTTTTTGCATCACTCTGAAGTTGAACTTCTTGTTTTTCTTCTTTCGCAGTTACAGTTCACTAGCACATTTTTACTGTCAAGTGCACACAGGACAGTTGCATCTGTGTTCTTGTTTTGAAAAGCTGTTTAATTTGAAAACAAAATTAAACTCCAAGTTTGTTTAATTCACGCTACATCAAAGTGCTCACCGACTTGACAAATCTGCTCAGACGATTCAGTTTATACCAAAATTACATCATCGACAACTGGATCTATCGACTTAACTATCGAGTGACAATGGTGCTACTGACTGGCCTCAGTGTTCTTGTGAGTTCAAATCAATTCTTTGGTGAACCAATTGGTTGCCTTCCCCTTGGAAACGTTCCCATTGCTCTATTAGACACATACTGTTGGGTTCATGCAACGTTCAGTGTTGAAAGTGGCTGGAACAAACGAGTTGATGTTGAAGTGCCCTACCCGGGTGTGACACTTGCGACCGAACAAGACAAAGTTGTTCACCATTACTACTACCAGTGGGTGTATTTGGTGTTACTGTTGCAAGGACTCTTCTTCTATGGTCCACATTTTGTGTGGAAGAGCACTGAAAAAGGTTTGATCCAAAATTTAGTCTCGGGCATCTCAAATTGTGTATCAATTCTTGATGAAAACGACCAAAAATTCTGCCAGACTCGATTTGCTAGCCAACTATTTGGCTCGAAACATATCCCTACACAATTATCACTATTTCGTATACACTCTAACTGAAATTCTCAATCTACTCAACGTTGTTGCACAGATCTATCTGATTGATCAATTTTTGGGTGGAGAATTAGCCAGTTTCGGCTGGAATGTGATCAATTTCACCGACTGGGGCTAGTCCCTACGACTCGATCCAATGCTTAAAGTATTTCCACGTTTGGCAAAGTGTAAATTTCAATTCTTTGGAACCGGTGGCGGCCTCAACGCGCAGGACACCCTCTGTCTACTGCCACTCAACATTATCAACGAGAATGTGTACATTTTTCTGTGGTTTTGGTTTCACTTGTTGTTGATTGTAAACTCATGTGCATTCATTTACCGTTTTCTTGTTTTACTAACGCCTGAAATAGAAATTGCCATCATGGGTAAATGTGGAAAACTGGAAGCAATTCGTACAGTACGACAGAATGTTTGTGCAGGAGACTGGTTCGTGATTGGGTTGATTGAGAAAAATTTAAATACTTCATCTTTTCGGAAATTGGTTGAAAAACTGGAAATTAGATTATTAGACAACCTTTTAGAATAAAAGTCCAAAACCAAAAAAAATAACAAAAGACAATTAATAATTATTGAAAATGTGTGAGTCCCGTCCACTTCTCCAAAAATTATTTGGCAAACCATTGACAACAAATCACTAGTAATAACGAATGTGAATAGTAATACTCTTGAATATTCCGAAATTGATTGATCAAGATCACGATTACGAAAATAATTGAATAGTATGATTTAAAGCACCTTGTAAACAAGCTTTGGATGTGATTAATTTTTAATTCTTATTTTGTAGTACTCTAAATTGGCAAAGTTAATAACAGAACTAAACATAATTGCATAATACTTTTTTATGTCTTAATTTAAAATTCAATGATTGAAGAAGAGGATAATTACCAGTTTATCAAGTATCAAGTCACTTTTTGTAACAATTTTTAACACATTTTTACTCTCTATTCAAACTCATTTGAAACACATTTTCTAAACATAAACACACAAAATCATCTACTTGAAGTATCAATTAACGATTAATATTAATTATATGCACTGAGTGCAACCAGTTGAACACAAATTGAAAGTCTAATTAAAATTAGTTAAAAACATTAATAAGAACTACAAATCCTGAGGGAAATATATTTTCGATCAGTAACCTTTTTTCTGTGTCAAGATGGCCATGCTAACTTCTAAATATTTTAAGAATTTTATGAATAAAAATTATACTAAAACTCATGAAACTAGATTGAACAAATGTGTACTAAGTGTGATTATCAATGTCAAATGTAATTAAATTGAAACATTGAATTGAAAAATGATTAAATAACAAAATTGTTAAAACCTTTTTGAACTCAACATAATTCAGCCGTAATTAAGTGCATATTTGAATTTATTCCCACTTTTGAATAAGGTAACTGCTTTCTTTTTAAGTCTTTTACTTGAGTTACCAGAGTCACTTATATTGATTGAACAAGTATAATATTGCGTGCACCATCCGACCATCTGAGTTGACTATTCCCACTAGAACGAGAACGGCAGATCGACAATGCCGTTTAAAAATTGAAATGAGACTTTTACTGCAGCTTTAACAACAAAGTAGGAGGGTAACACGATTTGGTTGAGACGACTCTTTCTGGTGTAACACGAATAGAGAGAGAATCGAAGAGGTATACAAATAAGAGAAATACTTTAAAATTTCAATTACCAACAGCAAAAGCATTGTTAATGACGTTGCCATAGTGTTGGTTTGTGTTGTGATCGGTCTTTGTGTGCACAGATCGATTTGTTCATTGTGTCTTGTTCTTTTCCCCGCATTAGTCATCTCACTAATTTTGTTTTTAAATTGGATTAAAATGGATATCAAACAAGACTTGAACAATGACCAGAATGAGAACAGCAAAGGTAATAACGAATCTCATGTTGTGTTACTGAAGCGTAAACTATGAATCGACATGAATTTTCTTCCAGAAGCATCTGTTCAATCTACTCAGTCCAATCAGTCCCGAACCTCAGTTCAACATTGCACTAAAGTGAAGAAAGAGGAAGAAGGTGGTGAAATCAAATTGGAATGGGATGGTGACGAGTGTGACTGTGAGGAGTGCAGAGTGGAGCGAGAAGTAAAGATTGAATTCAATCAAGAAACCATGAAAGGTAAGCAATTTGGTTTGGGTGCAGTGTATGTTGACATAAAAGTGACATTTGGTTGCTCTGAAAGGTACAACTCAACAATGCAAACGTGTCAAAAAGGAAGAGGAAAATGATGAGGAGTGGGACGAGGATTGTGACTGTCTCGACTGCAGAAGGTTGAAACTCAAGGCCATTCAACACAAACAAACCAATACAACCGAGAATCAACAGACCAATTCGAGTGAAGGGACAAATGACGAGAAAGGTAAGGTAAGGGTTGTGTTTTGAGTGGAGAGTGATTTTTGTGTGTATTGATTAGGTGCAGATCGAGCGGATGGTTTGACAAGGAAAGATGACGGGAAGGGTAATGGAGATGAGACAGAGATTGACGAGGATTGGGAAGAGAGTGTTGGTAACCAACTGGTTGGTGACAATGTGCAATTGTCTGTGAATGGTCAAGTTGAAGATAAAATTTGTGATCAACGTAAAATTGATAAACAAAATGAGCTGAGTGAAAATGCTCAAGAAGATGGTAATGGTCAATTGAGGGATGAAAGTGAAGACGACGAAACAGAAATCGACGATGAGGAATATGAAATGGATGATGATGATGAAGAATCGAGTGATGGAGATGAATCGATTGATGATGAAGAGACAGAAGTGGATGAGCAAGCAGAACGACAATCAGAATTGCCTCGAAATGCCAAACCTAAAAAGTATTCGCATGTCTGTGAACGCTGTGGTAAGACATTCGCAAGACCATCTAAATTGGCAGTGCACATTCGAACCCACACCGGAGAGCGACCTTTCAAGTGCTCCTGGGAACAGTGTTCTATGGCATTTGCTTCAAAAGACAATATGCAAGCGCACTACAAAACCCACACCGGGGAGCGTCCTCATGTCTGTAAACGTTGCGGCAAGAAGTTGACAACTTCTTCCAGTTTGAAGAATCACATTCGAACTCACACCGGAGAACGACCATTTGCGTGTTCCTGGAAAAAGTGCAAAAAGACGTTTGCTTTAAAAGGCAACATGCAGACTCACTACAAGACCCACACTGGTGAACAGCCACATGTTTGTGAACAGTGCAGCAAAAAATTCACAAGATTCATTTCACATTCTAAATTGGCTTGTCACCAGAGAATTCACACCGGAGAGCGACCTTTCAAGTGCTCCTGGGAACAGTGTTCTATGGCATTTGCTTCAAAGGACAATATGCAAACGCATTACAGGATCCACACCGGGGAACATCCTCATGTTTGTGAACGTTGCGGCAAAAAGTTCACACATTCGTACAATTTGAAGACTCACATTCGAACTCACACCGGAGGACGACCATTTGCGTGTTCCTGGAAAAAGTGCAAAAAGACGTTTGCTTTAAAAGGCAACAGGCAGGCGCACTACAAAACCCACACCGGAGAACAGCCCCATGTTTGTGAAAAGTGCCCTAAAAGATTCATATCACAATCTCAATTGGCACGTCACATGCGAATTCACACCGGCGAGCTACCCTACAAATGTGATAATCCTAATTGGGGTAAAGCGTTTACCGCACAGTATCAATTGAATATGCACCGTGGAGTTCATTCAAATGAATTACCGTATGTTTGTAATTTTGAGAGTTGCACCAACAAATACAAATATAAAACTGCTTTAGCCCACCATCGACGGAATAAACGCCACCATGCTTAGTTGACATTATTTTGCTTGCAACTTACAAATTAGAGTATGAAAAGGGAATTGATTTCGAGTTTCGATTCGAAAAACATCGTGCGTGGAAAGAGCAGTTAAAGCTCGTCAACATATCATAAAGCTGCAATTTCACTACGCCACTGCAGCGCAACTCATTTAGTTCTAACGCGTATGTTGTTCAAAGACAATATGCAACCCCATTACAGGATCCACACCGGGGAGCATCCACATGTTTGCAAACGTCGCGGCAACTTTACAACTTCGTCCAGTTTGACGACTCACATTCGAACCCACACCGGTGAACGACCATTATTAAACAAAAAAATAAATTTAAGAAACCATTTTAAAAGATCTGTATGGACATTTAAGTATTTGCTTAATTATGAAAAATAAACATTCAAAAAACAAATAAAACCTTTTATTCGATCATCGATGGTGAAAAAATTTTAATAAAAAAATCATTTTATCTGTATTACCTTGTATCATTTTCCGTATGAATGAATGAGATGTAACAAAATTTAACATTATTGTTGCTCGTCCAAACTATTCAAACTTGCACTTCTCACAGTATCATCAAATCAAACACTTACCAGATCAAATTAACAAAATAAAATTTAGAAAACACCTTTTAAATTCAATGGCACAAATCTAATCCAAAAATAATACAATGCTTCGTAATAATAATCAAATACACAAAACAATTTTCATTGTATGGTTTCATACAAAAAATTAAATCAACAAAATTTACCGGTTGTCTGAAGGGATCTCTGGAAACAGTCGTAACAAAACAAAAACCCATGAAAATCAAAATACGAAACATCAACATAAAAGAAACTACCTTTAATAAAAATCCACTCAACATTCAACCCAAAATTAATTTAAAAATAAAAATTATATTTGAAAATTGTAAATAAACAATTTAATAAAAACAATTTTTATCGAAGATGTTAAACAAAATAAATATTAATAAACACGAAAAGCAAATTCAGCAAATTAAGAAAATTAAACAACAACAAAAACAAATCGATTACTATCTTTATTGTTTAACCCTCCACAAAAGTCTCACATTATCGACATCCCACATTAGTTCACATTGCAATGTACGTATATATTTATTAGATTAGATTATTACACCACTGAATTGTCTCAAACGTCTAATTTGTGGCATTTCTGTTTGCTTCTGTGTTGACCTAGTCGGCAAGTTAAGTTCGCAAGTTCTTGTGAGAGAAGTTCATTTGTCTCACGACACACCAACTCAAGCTCACTTTAGTTGTACGTACGAGGGGACGGTTGTTGTCTCGAGTTGCAACGCTCACACAATTAAGGTAAAAAGCAGTCATACCTCCTCCATACGTGCACCTCTACTCTCTATCTACCTGTGCTGCACGTTAATTAAGCTGAGAAAATTTTCATTACCTTCACAGACCGCGCTCTCACTCTCACTCTAACCTGTCTCTCTCGTGTCTGTTTGTCTGTCTGTGTGAGTGTGAGATTCATTTACCCCCGACTGATTGATTGTTTGTCCTGACTACCTCACTTGACTCTCTTGTTTGGTCGCTTCGTTAACGACCCTCTCATAGCCAAATTTTTCTTTAGCAACATCAGCAGTGGTTGTATTTGTGTCAAGTACAAATGCAAATGCACACATTCACATTTCACATTCAAATACAATCGAATTTTCTCATGAACATCATCAGAGATAGACAATCAAACACATTTCAATTTAACTTTGACGTATGTGTGCTTGGACGTAAGCTTTTTTTGTAAAGAGAAAAACCACACAAAGACAAGTTGATTTGATATTTTGATCATTATCACAGATTAACTTCTTCATTTCTCTTGATTTGATTCTTAATGAGAATTGACAATAAATTAAGTTGCTCTGGCAGATAAAATAGAAACAAATACAAATAATTTGTTTTAAATGCATAATACGTTATCAACATAACTGACAGTGAAAAATCAAAACTATGCAGTGAAGATAACATTCAGTTGCCACAGAACGTTACCACCCCTGGATGTTGGTTTTCACTGGAGTTCTTTATTTTACACGGATGTTGGAAATGGTATTGGATAGGAATTGGACGATATAATAAACTGGTGGTGTCAAGACAAACACAAAGTTTTATTGATTATTTAGAAATGTGTTTGTTTTCTTAATGTATTGAAGCCTGATCTGTATTGATGTCTTGTTCCTGGCCACCGCTAAAGCTTAAAGGTGTGGCCAATGAGGTAATGAAAATATCTACAAAGTTTTACGAAATTTTAATTAATATTAATTACCATTTGTGACCAAATTAGCTCAATAAACTTAACCATATCTTGATTTTATGTTCTAAAAAAAGAAAATATATTAGATTCTTTGTAGATTTACTCGATGCAATATTACACAAAGTTGGTTTCAATTACACACTTTATAGCAAATAAGAAAGAACAAGTTAATTGGAATCACACATTTTGCTACTGGTGCGATAAAAGATGTTAACAAAATTGTATGTTCTTGAATTTTTGGTTGCTTTTGTATTGAAAATCAAAAAATGTTACAAAAAGTTGATTTTGGCATTGGCAGCATTGACGATTTTGACATGTATCGACCACTTGTGGAATTCTCTGAAGCAATCATCCACTACCCGCAGATCCGCAGCTTGCGGGTCTCAGTAGGGGCGAATGGCTACATTTGTTATGTTCGTTTTTAGTTTTAATCAACCATATTTTTTGAACTAGAGTAACTTCAAAATATATTAATTGTTTTAAAAAAATTCTGATTAACCTCTTGAATAAACAATGTTACACAAATACAATGTTTGATAATCAATGATAATCTTATATTTCAATTTTTGTTGAGAAACATTTTTGCTACTTTAAACCATTTTATAAGATTCAACTATCGATTGTGTCGCAGATTTGTCAAATGTAAAACTCAAAGATGATTCGATAATGTAAAAATCTATATTTATTTGAATATCAAAATCATTATTGAGTAATATCAAATTTCATTATTCATATACATGTATTTGTTGTTTTCATGACAAATGACAAAAACTGGTAAGTGAGCAGAAAATTTAATTTATTCTGCAATAACATTAAATTAAAAAATGCAAAGATAAAACTTGAAAAAAAGTGTTTTTAACCATTTTAAAAACAGAGTATCAACATTTCATAAATTCGTAATAGAACGAAGTATACAAACAATAAAAAGTCACAACATGGCACAGAATTGTCTGAATTGATTTGGAAATTTTGAAAAATGTTTTGTTTGTCAATATGCTGAGTGCTTTTTAATGATCTGGAATATTTTAATGGAAAGCAAACCTTTTAATGGAAGGGGATTATGCATACGCATTCTTTTAGCTTAAAACAAATCGATAAGAGGAAAAGTCGTTTTAAAAAATTTAAATAATATTTCAAATTGGTTAAAAAATGTTTACTTTTATTTACAGAGTTTGGTTCATATCCAGTTGAATATATATATTGTTATTATTATTGTTGTTATTATTGTTATTATATATATATATATATATAAGTTGAATGATTAAATTCCAGAATATTAAATTGGAATATTTGAACCTTTGGAATATGCGTGCACCAATTCTGAGGGAGCAACTCAACAAAGTGAAATATCCTTACGAAAAGCTACTAGAAAGAGCAAAACGAGATGCTATTCGACAATTCTACACAGTTCAGAATCGTGACACCGTGTGGAAACAAGTGTACAAGTTGTGCAAGTCTCCATCCAATCTCAACAACGAATTAACGACGATTCAAACTGAAACTGGAAAGACCAAAAATGTGGAGGAAACTGCACAGGTACTGATCGAACAGTTCTTCCCCGATGACACAGAAAACAACCAACGCCAACAAATGATCACTCAATTTGCAAATCAACCATACGACCAACCGGACGACTGCCTCTTCACCAGAGAAGAAGTCTACGCCGCAATCGAAGCTGAGGACGACTCCAAAAGTCCCGGCAAAGATGGAATCTCGGCCAACATGATCAAACACGTGAACAAAGTGTTCCCAAATTTATTTTGGATCTTCTACAACAAGTGTTTCCACTTCGCAGAGACCTCCATGTGGAAAACATCTGTGATCAAACTTGTCCCAAAACCATCGGGTAACAACGATTCTACTGCAAAGTCATACAGGCCTATTAGCCTTCTGCCTGTAATGGGAAAAATCTTCGAACGCCTCTTGACTGACAGATTGACCTATTGGTTGCACAGCTCGCGAGCGAACTTTGGGGATCGACAGTATGGCTTCACTCCACAACGATCAGCGGAAGAAGCAGTCTGTGAGATAGCAAGAATTCAGAAACAAATCCTGGAAAGGAAAAAGTTTGGAATCTTCATTTCACTGGATATCTCCGGAGCGTTTGATACAGCCTGGTGGGACCAGATTCTGGCAACTCTCAAACGATATCGTATCCCAGGAAACCTCTTCCGTGTGCTTTGCGACTATCTTTCTGACCGACAAGCCGAATTGACCCTATGTGGTAACGTCACTGCCAGGAAATCTCTCAACCGTGGGTGTCCTCAGGGTGCCAAGTGTTCTCCTCTACTGTGGAATGTGCTGTACAACAACTTTTTGCGACTAGAACTTCCTCATGGGTGTTACCATCAAGCGTTTGCCGATGATGGCTTCGTGGCCATTGAAGGGAGAGACGAAAACGAGTGTGAACAAAAGGCAAACTGTGCTCTCGAAATAATCGCAAAATGGGGAAGTGACAACAAGTTGAAATTCAACCCTTCCAAGACACAAGCTATGCTTGTGACAAGACAGCACGACTACAGCTACCGTGAACCTGTTTTGAAAATGAACGGGTTGGAGATTGAGCTTGTTTCCAAGATGAAGTACCTTGGTGTTGTCTTTGACCCAAAGCAATCATGGAACCAGCACATCGAGTACGTCTGCGCCAAAACCGAGAAAATAGTCCAACGGATCTTGAGGACGACCGGTAATGGCTGGGGACTTTCGGGCAGCGTACTCAGAGTGCTGTACAATGGTGCAATCGAACCATTGCTGTGCTACGCATGTCCTGCGTGGATTGGAGGTCTCAACGAAACCAACAAGGCCACATTGCTATCCACTCAACGATCATTTGCACTGATGATCACAAGAGGATATCGAACAATTTCACTAGAAGCCTCACTCGTCCTGGCAAACATTCCGCCCATTGACCTGCGTCTCAAACTGTGGTCGAATCGTTATCTCATCAGACACAACATAGTACCTGAAACCTTACCACAAGTGACCTACCAACAACCGGCTCACTTTCTCGAGGATGGACACCCTGCTCTGAGGGCGAATTATGTTCATCAAAACTGTTTAAAGTCGCATCATTTCAACATCTTCACGGACGGATCGAAGAAGGAGAACGAATCGACAAACAGGAAACAAACCGGTTGTGCATTCGTTGTCAAACAACAAGAAACCATCTACCACAGTGAAAAAGCTCGATTGCATGACGAATGCAGTGTGTTTCAGTCGGAACTACTAGCAATCAAGAATGCAGTCACCTGGTGCCTCCAGCAAGGCAAAACGGCCATAATCAACTCAGACTCGCAATCTGCTCTACAGGCTATCTCCAACAAGAAAAATCGCAACAAACTTGCGGTTGAAATCAGAAAACTGTTGCGTCAGCACCCCAAGCACATTTGCCTGTGTTGGGTCAAAGCTCATGTCGGAATCGAAGGCAACGAAGAAGCCGACAGACTAGCTAAGGAAGCAACGAATTTGGAAACAAGTTCGTACAATGAGCTTCCCCCATCCAGCGCCGTGAGAATTTGGAAGCAACAGGAGACCACAGCGTGGGACGAACGGTACAGAACGTCCGATGACGGGAGAGAAACGATTCCTTTCTTTCCGACTGTCCTGCACAGGAAGAAATGCTCAAACATCCCCGATTTCATCACGACTCAGTTCATGTCTGGACACGGCAAGTTCCACTACTACCTGACCAGATTCAACATTGAACATGACAAGAGATGCGAATTTTGTGTTGAACCTGAGCAAACCTCACTCCACCTCATCAAGGAATGTCCAAGATGGGCACTACTGAGGAACGATCTTGACAGCCACATCTGCAGGATCACCAATTCAAATCAAATCTCGCCAAGCATCTACTGCACCGACAGGTTCTATAGACATTTTCGTAACTTTTTATGTAAAATATATAATGATTTGTAAATATCTCTATATAAGTTTTTATACCCACTTTTTAATTCGTACTAATTCTCCATAATCATTCAATTTGTATTCTATTACTTGTAAACAATTGTAATGTATCGAACTATACCTCAACGATATGTATGTGCATTTTCTAGCTCACATTTAGCATTAATTTGCTTAAGAGGTCAATAAAATACCATTTCCAAAAAAAAAAAACCTTTGGAATATGCAACATCGCTTCAAGTATACAAATGTTAAGTGTAACTCCAAGCTGTTATCACTTGTGGAAACAACTACAGTCAACAAGTAAGTACAGTCGTACCTCATCCCGGCACTTTTGGTTTTGCGTACTAACTCGAGGTATTCCTGTGGTAGGTGTGAGGTGGTTCGAGTTGAGTTATACGAGTACTTTGGCTTTACCTCGACTTGGTACGTACTTACTCGAGTTAATACGAAATGGGCCATCTTCCCGATCTCAACTTTTGTTGTTGGTTACGATGAGCCCTAATTGGTTTCGGAAAAAAATTTGATAAAAAAAATTATTGGGGAAGTTGGGGTAGTGTACTATGGTCGAGGGTGTACCGGGATGAGGTTTGACTGTATCAGAATTGAGTATCGATTTGTGTGGAAAGATGCATTGCTTGATACAGCTGATCAGCAAGTGAACAAGATGGTTTGTTTCAGTTCTTCATCGTCTGGTCCTTATTGGTATTCGACTTTCATGAATGAGAATACTTTTGATTTTCCTTTGAACTTGAAAGTCTACAAAACTCACATCACCACAAGTCTCGTGCCATCGCAAAATGTACTCGAAAATATATTTTTCCATTTGGATGGTTATGCAATCGCATTAGACGATCTACATCCGTGGCAAATTGCTACCCAGCAATCTGGCAACCAAACAAATATGTTCTAAGTATGATTATCAATGTCATAAACATTGGATGTCACGAAAACTCAAATTAAACTATGGTGCAATATTATCTGTAACATTTTGAAAGATTTGATAATGATTTATTAAAAAAATTAATTATGCGCTTATCATTAATCAAAAGAAAATAAATTTTACAAAACTAAATTAGACCTTTAAATATACAGTAAGAGTTGTCTGTTTTAACATAAAAAGTTTGTATTTATATTAGAAAAACTTGATGGCAATTTCCAAATTTGTTATTTTACAATTTAAAAAAATTAGGAATTTAAATTGTTAAATTTGTAATAATGCAAAATTAAAAATTAAAAACAGAATTGTCAGATTTGTTTTTAAAAAATTTATGTACATAAGGAAATTTTAAAATCAGTTGTTGTATTTTGAAAAGTAGAAAAAACTATAGATTCATTGGGGATTTTTTAACCATTATGCATAATACTTTCTTTTACTCGAGTTACCAGAATCACTGATATTGATCGAGCAAGTAATATATTGCGTGCACCATCCGATCATCTGAGTTGACTATTCCCACTAGAACGAACACGGCAGATCGACAATTAAATGCAGTTGGCAAATTGAAATGAGACATTCACTGCAGCTTTAACAACAAAGTAGGTAGGTGGGTAACACGATTCGGTCGATACGACTCTTTCTGGTGTAACACGAATGGAGAGAGAGTCGAATAGGTATACAAATAAGAGAAATACTTTAAATTTTGAATTACCAACAGGAAGAGTATTGTTAATGACGTTGCCATAGTGTAGGGTTGTGTTGTGGTCGGTCTTTGTGTGCGGTGCATAGATCAATTTGTTCATTGTTTCTTGTTCCTTCACATTTGTCGTTTCACTAATTTTTTGTTTTTAAATTTGATTAAAATGGATATCAAACAAGACTCGAACGATGACCAGCTTGAGAACAGCAAAGGTAAAGACGAATTTCGTGATGTGTTACTGAAGCGTAAACTATGAATTGACTCGAATTTCTTCTAGAAGCATCTGTTCAACCTACTCAGTCCAACCAGTCCCCAACCTCAGTTTATGGTTGTACTAAGGTGAAGAAAGAGGAAGAAGGTGGTGAAATCAAATTGGAATGGGATGGTGGCGAGTGTGACTGTGAGGAGTGCAGAGTGGAGCGAGAAATAAAGATTGAATTCAATCAAGAAACCATGAAAAGTAAGCAATTTGGTTTGGGTGCAGTGTATGTCGACATAAAAGTGACATTTGGTTGATCTAAAAGGTACAACTCAACATTGCAAACGTGTCAAAAAGGAAGAGGAACATGATGAGGAATGGAACGAGGACTGTGACTGTCTCGACTGCAGAAGGTTGAAACTCAAGGCCATTCAACACAAACAAACCACTACAACCGAGAATCAACAGACCAATTCGAGTGAAGGGGCAAATGACGAGAAAGGTAAGGAGACGGTTGTGTTTTGAGTGGAGAGTTTTTGTGACTTTTGAAGAGATTTTTGTGTGTATTGATTAGGTGCAGATCGAGCGGATGGTTTCACAAGGAAAGATGACTGGACGGGTGATGGAGATGAGACAGAGATTGACGAGGATTGGGAAGAGAGTGTTGGTAACCAACTGGTTGGTGACAATGTGCAATTGTCTGTGAATGGTCAAGTTGGTGATGAAATTTGTGATCACGATAAAATTAGCGATAAACAAAGTGAGCTGAGTGAAAATGCTCAAGAAGACGGTAATGGTCAATTGAGGGACGAAAGTGAAGACGATGAAACAGAAATCGACGATGAGGAATATGAAATGGATGATGATGATAAATCGAGCGATGATCAAGAGACAGTAGTGGACGAGCAAGCAGAACGCGAATCAGAATTGCCTCGAAATGCCAAACCTAAAAAGTATTCGCATGTCTGTGAACGCTGTGGTAAGACATTCGCAAAACCATCTAAATTGGCAGTGCACATTCGAACCCACACCGGTGAGCGACCTTTCAAGTGCTCCTGGGAACAGTGTTCGATGGCATTTGCTTGCAAAGACAATATGAACGCGCATTACAGGATCCACTCCGGGGAGCATCCTCATGTTTGTAAACGTTGCGGCAAGAAATTCACACATTCGTCCAATTTGACGATACACATTCGAACCCACACCGGAGAACGACCATTTGGGTGTTCTTGGAAAAATTGCAAAAAGACGTTTGCTTTTAAAAGCAACATGCAGGTGCACTACAAGACCCACACCGGAGAACAACCTTTTGCGTGTCCCTGGAAAAATTGCAAAAGGACATTTGCTTTAAAATTCAACATGCAGGGGCACTACAAGACCCACACCGGAGAACGACCATTTGCGTGTCCCTGGAAAAATTGCAAAAGGACGTTTGCTTTAAAATGCAACATGCAGGCTCACTACAAGATACACACCGGAGAACGGCCACATGTTTGTGAACAGTGCGGCAAAAGATTCATTTCACATTCAAAATTGGCTCGTCACCAAAGAATTCACACCGGTGATCTACCCTACAAATGTGATCATGCTAATTGTGGTAAAGCGTTTGCCACACAGTATCAATTGAATATACACCGTAGAGTTCATTCAAATGCATTACCGTATGTTTGTAATTTTGAGGGCTGCACCAACAAATACAAATCTAAATCAACTTAAGCCCACCATCGACTCGATAAACACCACCATACTTAGCATTCATTAAAACATTAGATTCAAATTGAGAGTAACATTAAATTATCGTACAATTTCTATTAATGTCAAATGCAACTAACCATATGATATTGTTTTATACTAAATAATAACTCAGAAATGAGATATAATTTGCAAATTTTTACCTTTTGTAAATCATAACTCGTCACACACTGTATAACTAATTATGTAAAATTGTGTTAAACAAATTGAAAAAAATTTAACCTTTTAAAAAACTATATAAACGTGAAAAAATATATTCATAAAACATTCGAAATTAATATGAACTAGTAACTGTGAAATTCAAGGTGATTTGTGACATTTAATGTCATACAAAATTATGATTAAAGAAAAACCTTTTGCATACCCAAAGAAAGTCTGCGATTCACTTATCTTATCAATAAAACGCGATTTTGTAATACAATTTTAAGTTTCGCCCAGTTCCTACAAAAAAAAGTGAATAATTAAAAATTGAAATGGATTTCTAAAATTTTCTCTATAAAATCGTGTCATACAGTCTTTGCTCAGTTCGATTTTATTTTTCTTTGCTCCACTTTGAAAACTACTAGTTCTTATTACTTTGTTGTGTCACCAAGTCTAAAAGCCTTGCCTAGCTTCCCCCGATGAATGCGATTGTGGTGTTGATGGTGGTCGCCGTGGCACTGTCAAGCAAGTTATAATAAATCTAAGGAACCAAAGGAAATATACTACAATTTTTTTAAATTTTTACTTTTAGAAATTTGAATTTATTTTTCATAAAGATAACCCAGAGAATTAATTTTGAAATCAACCTTTAATTTAAATTTCGGGAAACTATTTCTGATAACTTTTTGATATATAATTTATGGATCATAGAAATTATTATAAAAACATTTTAAACTATAATTTAATTGAAACGAATATATATGTCACCTTTTAATTTAAGCTCGGTATACAACAAACAAAAATTTTGAGTTTAAAAAGTCCATTACTTGTGTCACAGAGAGGATTCATTTGTAGGGAAGATGTGTCAAGTGCTGTGTTTCAAACAAATCAGTGCAAAGTAAAGACAAAATGGCGACACTGCAAAGGCTTATATCAGACGGTTATCAATACACTTGTTGGCAAACACATTCCTCAAAAGAGATATAGCCCAATACAGAGAGTCATAACAACATAACATAACAACACAGATAACAACCGTGCTAAACAAGCTCAATCTCCACAACAAGTTAAAGCTCAGTAATCAAATTGTTCCACGTTGACATATAATATAACAATTTATGTTATTTGTGTACTTTCTTATACCAAGAATGTACAACAAATTTTTCAAAACCATTTTTTCAACAAAACATCGCATAGTCCAATGTTCAAGTGTGCTCGTTGGTGTACTGTTGGACGTGTCCGGCTCGATGAAGGCTAATTTCCAAAATAATGATGGAGGCTCCACCAAACAGCCAAACAGCCAACAGATAACCCGAGCAGAGTCAATCTTTAAGACTGTCATCACAATTGCAGAGAAACAAGTGAATGAGTCCCGCGACAGAAAGCAAGACATTTTTGTGCTCGCTTTTGGACTCAAAGACCAACCGACTACGTGTGATCTGTTGGGACTGCTTGAAAAGCTGAAACCACTCAAAAGTGATGAAACTGGACAAAATAGCTACGGATCACGTCAGTTGGGCACAGACAAACTGGTTGAACTGTTTGAACAAAAGGGTCGACGAAATTTGCGGAGATACATTGAAGAATATTTAACTCAAGAAGAGGCTACATTTATGTATAATTATTATTCGAAAAATGACCAAGATTTTCGTGAAATTATCAAAGAGCTTCCAAGTGATTCTGATATCACAGTTGCACAAAAATCCGAGAATGTTGAAAAAGCAACAGATGAAAAAATAAAATCTTTGCAGGAATTATTTAAGCTGTCCGAAAATGCACGAAAGTATACCAACCCAGTGGCTGGCAGGCCATTAGCTAATAAAATACGCCAAAAGGTGGAGAATGTTATAGAAAAGGCATATCAACAAATTCGATCTAAAATGCTCAAAGAATTGGAAAACATCAAAATGCCTAAATCTAAAACATTCAAATCGGCCGTTGATTTGTTGCACAAGGTTGGCGGTGAAAGCTCTGGTGAATCTGGTGAATCGTCATCATTTTCTCCTGAACAATTCAGAAATCTAATTTTTTACGTAAAACTGTTCATTTATGGCTTTACTCCTCTGTGTGAGGCATTACAATCGGCACTTGATCTATTCTCCCAAAGTGATCATGAC
Source organism: Rhizoglyphus robini (assembly GCA_023373905.1). NCBI lineage: Eukaryota > Metazoa > Arthropoda > Arachnida > Sarcoptiformes > Acaridae > Rhizoglyphus > Rhizoglyphus robini. The sequence continues at coordinate 462,481 of JAKIJQ010000032.1, read as the reverse complement.
ACTAAAATTCTGTTTATTCTCACGGATGGTGAAGCAACCGATGGCAATCCTGCTCAGTATGCTGAACGTTTCAGAGAACAAAACATTCACGTTTTTGTAAGTTTTATAACAACCGATAATATTGAAGAACCTAGGAAGCTGTACTATAAACCTGATTCCGAATGGAACACATATGCAAAGAATATGTTTGAGTTGAGTTCGTTTGTGGCAAACACGCACACGGCAATGTCGGTTCTGCTGGAACGAGGCTGGAAACTGCCTGCGAGTGGTGAAAGTCGTCTTTTTGTCCAAATAAACCATCCGGATGTGTTGGACGAGTTCTGTTCACTTGTGCGTGACATGTGCCTGGACAATGAAGCACTGTTGAGCATATTTGGTCGTGTCTCCCTAGACCAGTATATCAACTCGGAAATGACCGATTTCTGTGTGCCAAAGCAGGACGGAAACACGTGTTATGCAAATGCAGTTGCCGCGGTGCTCCACTTGGCAATGAGTCGCATTGTTGGTCGTGTAGTCCCCGAGTTTGAGGCACTACGCAGCGAGATAATCGCCGCCTTTGGAAAGGATGGAGCAGAGACTCGGGCAGTGCTGCGTGAATGGTCGAAAAAGTGCCGACTTCAATATGCTAAAGTTGACGAAGAGGGAGCGAAACAAGCAATCAATGCACGTCGACCTGTGGTTACTACTTTTAGATTGACCCAAAAACAGTGGGATGCTTTTAAGGATTTTTACAAAAGAAACCCACAAGGAATTCTTGAGGAAAAAGATTTACAAACAAACTGCAGTCCAAAAGAGGAAACAATTGGCCATGCGGTTGTACTCATGAAGAATGACTCACAAGGACTGACTTTTATGAACTCGTGGGGCAGCAATTTTGGCAATGACGGATTATTCAAAGTCCGAGACCAGTCAGTGCTTAATGCAACATTCTACGATGTGTTCTGGACACTGGACAAGGATATTAGTCAGGCAGAGAAGGACGCATATGAAGAGAAAAAGAACAGTGTTGCACGAGAAGTTGCACAAAACCATATACCACAACACTTGAAAAAGCTTCCCTATAAGTGTCCCATTTGCTCAAAATCATCACCCGCAATTGACTTTGCGGGTCACCTGCGGGAAGCGAAATGTCCCAAGTGTAAACAAAACTTTATACCAACTCCTCTTGGATTTGTGTTAAACTGGTGAAATGGTACAAAATAATAGACATTCACTTGTTTATGAATCACTTGTTGACTGTCGCTGTCAAATTTTAAAATAAAAAAACAGAATTCGCAAAATTTTGAACCTGAAATTAACTTTTAAAAATCGAACATGATATATCACGTAACAATTTTGCATTTTGCAAAAAAATATCCACATTAAATACATATAAATAATTTATTATAAAGTTACCTGTAATAATAAGACTCATGACATAATTTTAATTATTGAAAATAAGCACCGAGAAAAAAATTTCCCAACAAACAAACAAAAATCAAAAGTTATTATTTTTACAAATATAATTCTCACTTCTTCTTGGTTACGACAAACTTTGATTTACAAATTTCAAAGCGATTTACACATAATAAATTTTTAAACCATTAAAAAAGATCAATTAGGTTTTACAACTCAAAAATCACGAGTTAAAAGTCATTCCAAATGATTGAAAATAGTGGAAATGTCACACAATTAATAACCAATACAAATGTTTATAATGAAAATAATTTTTGAAATTAAAAATTCAAGTTTAAGCAATTGGCATTGCTAAAAATATACATTTACCGTTAAACTATTCATCAACAATCACATTAAACTTCTTAAAATACAATAAATTATGAATCACTCTGTTTCTATAAGCTTTTGTTAATTTATACTTCAAATGCAATGAAAACAAATTCTGTGAAACGAAGAAAAGATTGTGTGAGTGTCGAGATATTGGAATACAAATGCCAGATTATATTTTAGAAGTCACGTCAAAATAAACTACAAAACAAATTATATCTATTTATTAGATAATAGATAATCTTTTTTACTACACTGTTTATGTTTGCATTTTGCATTTAGGACATGCAGAAAATTGTGATAAACAATCCAAACAAAGATTGGTTTTGGAACAGCAAACAAATTGTGGTATTCGTGCTGGCGCTGGATTCAAACACAAACGAAATGAATTTTATATAATTGCCATAGACAATTCTTAAACTTTAAAATAACTCAAAAATCTATTTAACCTTTTAATATTAAAATATATCAGCGTAAGCAAATCTTTATTGTTTCTATTTTATGTTCCACAAAAATTAACAAATTGACAGTGAGTTGTGAGTTCTCAAGTCAATCTACTAGAATCATATGTCCATGAGTTAGTTTATCAGAAAGCTAATGATTACATTTACAAAAGAAGAACAGCCATAATTGTTTGTACCACTAGCACTTATTGCTTTGATGATAGAGTAAAGTGGGAGTCCTCTATTAGAAATGTACGAGTAGTAAAGTACTTTTGTATGTGCTTCTACCAACTGTATACCACAAACAGTCGAACTGAGATGCAGTGGAAAGCAGTGAAATATATAACCAAACACAAACTAATATGCTTTGTGTCATTGCGCATGAATTTCACAAACAGTGAGCACAGAACACTATGTGGAGAAATGTAAACATTACACAAACAAGGAGGATCTTAACAGAAAAACTTTTAGAAGAATTACAATTTCGGTACTGAAATTGTAGATTTTTTAATTCTGATCAATTCATCCCGTCCACCACCAGCACAACATGAACATAAACCAATTGGACAATTTGTGTTTTGTGCAAATATTTGGCAACTTTACACTCACCGAGCTGTATCGACTCTCTACTGTGTGTAAACAATGGAAATTGCTGGTTGGTTTCTGTGTTTACACTTTAAAACTACAAATCATACTACCGCCCGCTGCTAATGAAAACACAGCTAATGAAATAAAAATACCTGTCTGTTCTGAACAAAAATTGAAATCTGAAATAGATTCAAATGCTGAACTTTCACCCCCTGAGCATCCACGTCCTTGTGCTGAAGTTTTACTTAGCAATAACGATGATGAGAAAAACAATAAAGAAGAAAAAAAAGTAGAACCGGGAAAAGAGGAGGAGATTGATTTGTACGAGGAAAGTGATTATGACATTGCTTGGAGAAAATCCCATTTTGAAACTATATTTGTAGAGCACTTGATCAACCGTGATGATGGCACTCCAGTGCACCGAGACACCTCTCAGTTTGATACCATCAAGTTGACTGGTTACGACTTGAACTCAATCACTCGCTTGGTGGAAACATTTCCTCGAATCACCAAACTCGAAGTGTACGGACGGGGTGACTTTACTGCAGGATCGCACTTGGCATCACTGATCACATTAGTAGAAAGTTATTACGCCAGCTTGAGTTCGTTAGAGTTGTGCATTACCGTTGTCAATAGTGATAAATATCATTTTCCCCGAAGTCATTCAGACCGATTGTTGGCCTGTATCAATCGAATGTTCCGGCTTCAAAGTCTCACAATTGACATCGATCTTTATTGGTTCAAGCATAGCAAAACAGGACCACCACACAGTCAACCACAACTCGTGTTGCCCATCATTGGTCAACTAAAAGAATTCAATTTTGCTTCGCCTGACACAACTTTAATTCTACGTGATTCACTGCAAAAGTATGCTTCATCCAATGAGAATCTACTCAAAATTGGTTACTGTTTTTCGGATTGTCGCGATAAAAACGAATACTTGCACGAACTGAGCCGGAAGTTGAGTCCACAATTGTGTGCACGGTTTTATATTTGTACTAACGAATACGAAGATATTTCTGATCATGAAATGCCATTCTCATTCACTAGCATTCCTATCACAAAATTGTCATCATTTGTCGAACTGTTTTCCTCTTTGACCACACTATCAATCGAACTCGATGAACAGAAAGTGTCTCTTTATGAGTCCTTTTCTCGACTAGTACACTTACGACAATTGACAGTTCTTCATATCAAATGTGTTGCTCATCTCTTCCAGATATTTGAACCCTCAACTCGACCACTTCCTCAACTTGTATCAGTCAAAGTGCTTAACGTCAACTTGATCTATGGGCCACACACATACATGGCTCGTTTGAACGCGCCATGGACATTTCCAAATGTTCAGGTGGTCACATTGCGTCGAGCTGGTCCCTATTGTGATTGCGATCCTCGTCGTGAATGTGAGATTAAATTCGCTCTACTAGTGAAAGATTGTCAACATTTACGTGCTCTATTCCTCAATGATTGTCCTGTTTCGATTGAACGATTATTTTTGTTAGCACAACAAATGGTGGCTGATGATGAAGAATAGTTTTGCTTCGATCATGCCCCTCTTGGGCTGTATTTTGTATTGAGGAATTTTTAATTGAAACACATTTTAAATACAATTCTTAAAATTACGAAAATCCAAAAAAATCATGATTACCTTTTCATTATCTCTCTTTACAAAATCAAACAAAATAAATACAAAATTAAACAATGTGCATGAGAAAGCAATTAATAATTATCATTGTAATGATAAACCTGTTTCTATGTAAACGTTTTCTATTTGAAAGCAACCCAATATTTAAAAATACTACAAAGAAGACAAACATGTGCTAACATTGTTTAGCAAACTTTTAAATGTACTCGCAGGAAACACAAAATTGCACATTTGATTTCTTTAAAAATAATTTTCAATAGAATGTGAGACTAACTTTGTTTATTAATGAATTCAAAAATATTTGATTGTACCTTTTATGAAAGAATGATGTAGTAAGCAGCAGCAACACGAACAGAAGAAGAAGACGCAAATCAAACAAATTGTTTCTAAGACAGACATTATCAACATTTCTAATATAATCCAACCTTTCTAAAGCCTAAGTTGATTGAGTTGATTTTGGCTTTGTTCTAATATTTTTCAAGCCCGTGTATTTATCTTTAATTTGATATGCCTAAAGAAAGTTGTGTTATAAGAAATCAAATTTTAAGTAAGAAATATTTTTTTAAAGAAAATTCTGTCATATTTTGAATTACTTTTAAACCATTATTACATTTGAAAATCACAATAGTTTATGCCAACAAGCTTTATTCGTTAATTAATGCAATAATATTAGATTGTACCTTTTATTAAATGATGCATGAACGGTTCCAGCAATTCTAATATCCATTTAACATCCAAAAAACATTTAAAACCTTGATGCCACGCAATCTCAATTGCCAAAATGTACAATTCCTTTACATAACAATGAACATTGAATAATAATAAGAAACCAAATACCATCAAAGCATTTACCAAAGTTTTGACATTATTTTGATTAGTTTTAAAATTGTGAATTTTTACGAAAAATGTTGTGTTATCGAGTATTAAAATTGTTTCAATACATCTTCATAGCAAAGTCTTTCCTTGAACAACTTTGCCACAATCAATTCGGAACAATTGTGAAAAATATTTATGAATTCATTACATAATTGTATGATAACCATTATTCATAGTGATAGCTGTACAAGTCTCTAAACTTGCATTCAAAAAAATTAGTTTAAAATGTTAACTTTCAACTAAATACAAAGTTACACAAATACAAAGTTTGATAATCAATGATAATCGCTTATTTTAACTTTCAGTGAGAAACATTTTGCTATTTTAAACCATTTTATAAGCTTCGGCTATCGATTATGTCGCAGATTGCCCAAATATGTAAAACTCAATTATACTTATTTATTTGTAAATCTCATTGAGATTTATTTCAATGTTTTGAAAAAAATTGTATTTGAAAGAAGTTTAAAACGGAAACTGTTATTAAACTAAAAATAAAATAACTAATCATTTCTCCAACTGATCCACAAACAGCACAGTTCCACAGCAAAAATTAATTGATCTAACATCATTAAAATCTTCTTACCTTTAAATAAAATGTAAAATACACAAATTCTTATTATTCAATATTAAAAACAAAATTTTCTACAACTACAATATGTTGTCATGTGAATAAATTTCATAGCTTGACAATTGATAAATGAAAATAATTTCTTCTTAATAATGTGCATATTTTAATTTATTTCTACTTCTTCTAATAACCTAACTGCTTTCTTTTTAAGTCTATTACTCAAGTTACCAGAGTCACTGATATTGATCGAACAAGTAATATATTGCGTGCACCATCCGACCATCTGAGTTGACTATTCCCACTAGAACGACACGGCAGATCGACAATTAAATGCAGTTGAAAAATTGAAATGAGACATTCACTGCAGCTTTAACAACAAAGTAGGTAGGTAGGTGGGTAACACGATTTGGTTGAGACGACTCTTTCTGGTGTAACACGAATGGAGAGAGAGAGAGAGAGAGTCGAAGAGGTATACAAATAAGAGAAATACTTTTAAATTTTCAATTACCAACAGGAAGAGCATTTTTAATGACGTTGCCATAGTGTTGGTTTGTGTTGTGATCGGTCTTTGTGTGCACAGATCGATTTGTTCATTCTGTCTTGTTCCTTCACATTAGTCGTCTCACTAATTTTTTGTTTTTAAATTGGTAAAATGGATATCAAACAAGAATTGAACGATGACGAAGTTCCAAGTTTGAAGAAAATCGCTGCAAATCCGTCCCGACCTGTCCACCACTTAGTTCAACGGTGCACTAAAATGGAGAAAGAGGAAGAAGGTGGTGAAATCAAATTGGAATGGGATGGTGACGAGTGTGACTGTGAGGAGTGCAGAGTGGAGCGAGAAGTAAAGATTGAATTCAATCAAGAAACCATGAAAGGTAAGAAATTTGTTTTGAGTGCAGTGTATGTTGACATTAAAGTGACATTTGGTTGCTCTAAAAGGCGCAACTCAACAATGCAAACGTGTCAAAAAGGAAGAGGAACATGATGAGGAGTGGGACGAGGATTGTGACTGTCTTGACTGCAGAAGGATGAAACTCAAGGCCATTCAACTCAAACAAACCACCACAACCGAGAATCAACAGACCAATTCGAGTGAAGGGACAAATGACGAGAAAGGTAAGGTGAGGGTTGTGTTTTGAGTGGAGAGTGATTTTTGTGTGTATTGATTAGGTGCAGATCGAGCGGATGGTTTGACAAGGAAAGATGACGGGACGGGTGATGGAGATGAGACAGAGATTGACGAGGATTGGGAAGAGAGTGTTGGTAACCAACTGGTTGGTGACAATGTGCAATTGTCTGTGAATGGTCAAGTTGGAGATGAAATTTGTGATCAACTTAAAATTGATAAACAAAGTGAGCTGAGTGAAAATGCTCAAGAAGATGGTAATGGTCAATTGAGGGATGAAAGTGAAGACGACGAAACAGAAATCGATGATGATGAAGAATCGAGTGATGATGAAGAGACAGAAGTGGATGAGCAAGCAGAACGACAATCAGAATTGCCTCGAAATGCCAAACCTAAAAAGTATTCGCATGTCTGTGAACGCTGTGGTAAGACATTCGTAAGACCATCTAAATTGGCAGTGCACATTCGAACCCACACCGGGGAGCGACCTTTCAAGTGCACCTGGGAACAGTGTTCTATGGCATTTGCTTCAAAAGACAATATGCAAGCGCACTACAAAACCCACACCGGGGAGCGTCCTCATGTTTGTAAACGTTGCGGGAAGAAGTTCACAACTTCTTCCAGTTCGAAGAATCACATTCGAACTCACACTGGAGAACGACCATTTGCGTGTCCCTGGAAAAATTGCAAAAAGACGTTTGCTTTAAAAGGCAACATGCAGGTGCACTACAAGACCCACACCGGAGAACGACCACATGTCTGTGAACAGTGCCCTAAAAGATTTACATCACAATCTCAATTGACTCGTCACATGCGAATTCATACAGAGGAGCTACCCTACAAATGTGCTCATCCTAATTGTGGTAAAGGCTTTACATCACAGGATCATTTAAATGTACACCGTGGAGTTCATTCAAATGAATTTCTGTTTGTTTGTAATTTTGAAGGTTGCCCCAAGAAATACAAATATAAAACAACTTTAGCCCGCCATCGACAGACCAAACGCCATCATACTTTGTTAGCATTTATTACAACATGAGATTCAAATTGAGAGTAACATCAAATTATCGTACAATTCCAGTGAATGTCAAATATATCAACCAATTAAAGCTCAGTTTCATGATGGACTGATGTACTTGATTTTATTAATCAGTTAAAATTAATATAAAAATAAATCAATGACAATCAAAACAATGAATCAACTCAACTTTAAGCAAATTTTTTAAATAATAAAATAAACTATTAAAAATTATCAAGTTTTCTAAGACAATAAAAGATTATAATATGTACAAAAAAAGAATTTTTAAGGCCAACATTTTTAGATAACTACAATCAATCCGAATAATTTAGAATCAAAATTTATTCAAAATTATTTTTTCCAAAAAATTGGCCAAATGAAGTCTGATTAATTGTTGATTTTGTGGCATCAAACTCCAGCAATATTATGGACAATTCGGAAACAGTCAAATAAATTCAAAAGATTTTAAAAAAACCTACAAAACTTTCGAATCTCGAGTTTAACAAATTTTGTTACCGAATTAGTTGATGGTTACATGAAAAACTTATTGAAAAGTTATCACCATCCGACTCGAGTTGAATCAGTTGTTGTTCAGCTCAATTGAGATGAATAATATTTCATGTTAAAGAATGTTAAATTACTACGGAATTGTATGTCAACCATTTTTCACAGTGCCATTTTAGAAACTCATGTATCCACGAGCATCAAGTATATATGATATTCAAAATGATAACCAGATTAGTTTTGTTTGTTTTAAGAATGTTTGTTTGATGTACAGAAGATTTTATATGTCTATATTTAAAGTAGTTCTCAAATAACTTTTAAAAAATGAAACATTTAGAAAAAACATTTTTAGACAAGATGAGTATATTGAGGCAAACACTATTGATAGAAAATGTTATGAATTTATTGAAGAATTAACTTAACGTGGAAATGATTTAATAACAATATTGTTTGAAACCTTTTAAAAACCTTTTTTACGAAACTACAGAACATCAAAATTGAGTGATGGTTTAAGAAGAAAATTTATAAAAAACTAAATTAAACCCACTAATTTTGTGAATTTTATCGATAACGACATAAAAGGCCACATAAATTAATCAAATCACTTTATTGACATTATATTAATGATTTCTTATTTAGAAACTAATACACAAGTACTATCTATACAATTAACCTTTTAAAACAAGAGCACTTATGCAACGGAATAATTGAAATATCTTAGATATCTGTTCCGCTGCAATAATTCACTTTTTTTATCAAAGAATTTACTGGACAATGATGAACAACCAAAAAATTTTGAAAACTCCACAAGTCTTTAGTAAATTATTTTAAAATGATAATTTCACCTGTGGTACCACGAGTGGACCACTAAAAACGTACGTCATCTACGAACATCTCATCCCGTACGTCATCTCAGGACGACCCCGCTCTGTCGACACCGCAACGTCGGAGCGTCGTTTCCCGCTCATTCCGCATATATAAGCTGGTTCCTCAACAGCCAGCTAGTTAGTTCAGCACACGGTACGACCGCACTCGCACGTGCTCACCTTGCTGCATACTCACCCCTCTCTCTCTCTCCAGGACACTCGTCCCCATCTCAACGACGCCCGAGTCGTTCCTCACACTGGTCACGATCGCTATCCTATCAGTGTCCGCAATCCATCTGGGCCTCGTCCCATTCTCTCACCTCACCGACGCCCATCGTCATCGCTTGGTCACGACGCCCTCGTCCTATCAAGCACCCTCGCGCAATCCGGGTAGATGCCCCGCTCACGCCGGCATCACGCCATCGTCACTAACCTCACCCACATTCTCTGTATTCTCCCCATATTCTCGTGTATTTCCGTTTCCTTACTCACGGCACCAATGCCCTAGTAAAATCGTCCATTTCCTGCTCAAAAGTCCGACCCGGTTTATTTATGTGCGTGACCAAAGCTCACCCCTTCTGTACCTTCTCGAGCACCCCATTTCGTCACGCCACACACCTTTTAACTGTTTCCAGATAATCACAATGTAACTCATAGATGTCATCATGTTTTTCAGAGTTTCTTTTTTGAATTCACAAATTTGTTTAAGAATTTAAGAGTTTAATAAATAATTCTAAATATAGACAAACAGATAATCGACAATAGACACATTTGTATGGTATATTCGGTGGATTCAGGCTGTGACTTTTATGCTACAGATGACCATACCTGCACTACCGTGGAGTTATCTAGACAATACCAAGTTGGATAATAGTTACGTTGATATAGAGAAAATTCAGTTGTTGTTCCTGAAATTATGAAAATGAACTAAATACGGCGAACCAATCATACGTCCAATGTGGTATTCAAAGCCGAACAATGTGAATTTCTTCAATATTTCTGACCATTCAACATTGATCCATTCAACGTCCATTTAAAAAATCAATAATCACTGACTTTGCTGTTACCAACTTAAAGTTGCATCATAATTTTGAATATTAGTTGTAAAATTTCGAGTTTATATTAAAGCTATAAATTGGTACCTTTATTTAAAGAATGTGCATGCTTTCAAGTAATCGAGTTATTTATGAAAACATTTTTAATATTAAAAAATTGTTTTATTTTTTGTTAATAAAATAAATCTTAAATGGTGACCACTGACCATTGACAATTGTGCTAAAGTGCTAAAAAATCTAATTTGAAGAGATCCCATAAACTCACCATTTCTCGTATTAAGTATTGTTTCGTTGAAATTAAATACAAAAACCAAACTATATACTTGATTCAGATATGTTTTAAAGCAATTTTGACACATTTGACAAACAGAATCACAGACGTTGTTCAAAAAACCGCTACGACTAATTTTTCATTGCGTTTTTAATAGATTTGAAATTAAATTTTATGAAACAAATTGATATAAAATGTTCTGCCTTTATTTAAGGAGTACAGTGAAGAATACAAAAAATATATTCAAAATACATTATAATTTTGCAAAAGAAATAAATAAATAAAAATATGAAAAAATTTTACTATTTTTATAATGACCAAAATAAACTCAGTCAGGAGAGTCAAATTAGCACGCTTTTTTGTTTATGTGAATCGAGAAACGTGAATTAGTTAACTTATGTATTTATTTTAAATTGAAATTTGAATATAATTACAACCTTTTACAATGTCGAACACTGACAACAACAATAGACTATTCATAAATATTGAAAATGAGTTTGAGTCCAATCACTTCTCCACAAATTATTTGACAATACAAAACCCTTGAATCAATATAAATAATGACCAATGTGAAAAATGATAATCTTGACTGCCGTTGACTAATCTGATTGGTATCAAGTTGGACAATAGTATTGTGGATATAAAGAAGGTTGTACACGATTGCATTGAGCTGCTTAATTAACTGGTTTTTCCAAAAATGATGAAACTTGCGCCAAAATGGACTCAGAACCAATCATACGACCAATGTGGTACGCTGAGCCGAACTTGTCAAAAAATAACCACGAAAAGATATATATAGTTGCGATGTAAAAACACTTGTTTTTTAAATTGATAACATATTAATGATTTTTGATATATAGAAACTGACACAAAAGTAATTACCTTTTAAATACAGGACGGTAAACGTGAAGAAATAATTCAAAGAGCCAGAATATCTTGTAATAAGAATTTTGTTCCGAAAAAACTAATAATAGAAAACGAAAATAGAATTTTAAATTTTTTTCTATAAAGTCATGTAACAAAGTTTTTGCTCAGTTCGATTTTGTTATTTATTTTCTCGACCTTGCAAACTTCTAGTTCTCAGTACTTTTGTTGTGTCACCAAGTCCACAAGTCTCGCATAACTGTCCGATGAATGTGATTGTGCTCTTGATGGTGGTCGCTGTGGTACTGGCAAGCACTCACGAGTACTGTGAAGCCGTCACCAGTGAGGTAAGTTCGTATGCGTCCAAACTTCAACAACACAAACTTAAACTCTATTTACTCTAGGAACTATGCGAGCAAATTAAGTCGAACAAAGTCAAGATCCTCACTATGGGTGCCCGTGGAAGATCGCAAGAAGACGCCCACTTCTACATCCTCACAGAAGGTGGATACATGTTCAAAGTACCACTGGCGAATCTACATTTGGATGCCAAGAAGAAGACCACATACATCACCATCGACCAAGAGCACATTCGGGCGGATGAGTTGCTAAAGGTGAACGCAAGTCTGTTCACGACTGAACATCGATTTTTCCTCATCTCAAATGAAAAAAGGACGCTTTCCTGGGTCGATTGTCTCTCCAAGACAACAAACAACAAACCACTTTTTACCGACTGTACAATCTGAGCGGTGGTGGGCCTACCCGTGACCATGACCCAGACTTTCTGTTGTATTATTCCACATTTCGCATAATGGGAAATGTTGGTTTCGATTCGAACATCGCGTATGGCTTCGAACAGATCGACAAGCAACTTTCACGGCAGTGCTCATTCCAAGTGATCGATACAGACGTGCTCAAACTGACGTGAGTAATCGAATCTATTTATCTTTGATTATAATTTGATGCATTTTTAAATTAGTGAAGCGTCAATTCGATTTGTGCATAGATATCAGATGGAATTTGCTCGAAAGGAAGACATTGTAACTCTATTCTATCACAAAGATGATCCAAAGAGTGAGGCTGGTTATTACTTCTTCCTGAATGCTATTGGACAGATGACAGTGACTCGAAGGAACAATTCTGTGGACTTTGAGTCACAGGCTGACAGTGATTTGATTAGCAAACTGTCCAGTGACGAGTTCGAAGTCAGTCTGAGCAACTTCGTTGAGTGTCGCATTCCAAAGGCGAAACCAGTCCAACAAGCGTCGCCCAAGCAAGCTACAAACGAAACTGTCCCAGCATCAGGAACAAGCGGAATCAACCTACCTTTATGGACCATACTACTGGGCATTGGGGTTTTTGTCGTTCTGTGCGGCATTGTACTATTCTACACATTCTGGACCAAACAAAGACATCGAAAGAAGAAGGGGAACAACAACAAGAAATTAGAAGATGTCTCGAATCTGGCTTCGCCAAGTGATGTGTTGACTTCGAATGTTTCAAGTTGCAGCCCGACATCAAGTGGTTCCAATTTTTCAAGCAAAGTCTCGAGTGCTTTTCTGTCTGTCAAAAGCAAGATCGTCAGTTTGCTCGAACGCAACAAGGAGAAACAAGCAAAACGGGCGGCCAAGGGAAAGAAAGCGAAACCAAAGAAACCAAAAGTCTAAAGCCTTACACTCCACCTGGTGGTCATTTACACAGTGCATTTGGCTCTTTATGTACTGATCTTATATTATTTTCCAATAAAACGACATTTGTAAAAACAACTTTGAATTTCTATATTTAGTTAATAAAATTTTTCTGCTTACTTGAAACTGAACAAAACCATTTTTATTTTTATTTAAAAACATTTGAATTTTTATTAAGATTTTTTAAATTGAACTCAACAAATTGAGAAATTGCTATGATTAATGTCTCAAACCTTTCATGTGTGTGCCTTGTGTTTGTATAATTATCAATAAACTCATAAAATTAATAAATTAATGTTCTCTGTAAGGGTTGAGGGTAACCTTTTTCACCTGAGTGTCATTTTCTTTTTATTTATTAAAAGATGACCTTGAAAACTTATAAAAAAATATATCAAATAAAGGGGGAAAATATCTAAAAAAATTATTTGAAAATTGTCACTCTTCACATTTGTTCTTTATAAAGGTAGAAGAATTACAATCAGAATTATTTTAGAAATCAACCTTTAATAAAAAGTAAAGAAAGTATATACCTAATTGAATATTTGTAACAAAAACTTTACGTACAAAACCAAAGCTTAAAAGCTAAAGTCCGCTCTGGTGTTTAAGTTTCAAGTGAACAAATGTATTAACAGTTCAAATTTTTCGGTGACCCTGAACACACCAATATCCAAATAAAGCACTCTGAAGTTGTCCAGATGGAAATAAACTAGAGAGACTTGCAAAATACTTTATTATGTCTCAATTTATAATTCAAACCCCGTTTTTACACAAAAATGGGTAATTTGATATTCAGTTCTCGTAATATTTTTGTTTTAAAGTTTCCCATTTGTCTGGAGGTTATTTGAATTTTAAATTTTCAAACAAAACTTTGAATAAATATAAAAAGAAAACTCAATTCATTTCTATTTCTATTCAATTTCTAACTGACTATCTAACTGAAAGTGAGAAACCACTACAAGAAAATGTAAACTATAGAGACGCTTCTGCCATCTTGTGACTCGAAATTAAGACGATGACTTAAACCTTATTCATTTTGAAATTAAAGAGAAATTTTTTTGTCATTAGTTCTGTTATGTAGTGATTGATTGTCAAAGCAGATAAGTTAAGTTTAAATTTCAAATAACAATAAACTCTTTATTGCTTAAAAAATTAAGCTCTGTATTATTACTTTAATTTTAATCGACCAAACTTTGATTTACCAACTCATTTTATATTTTTATATTTCATTTAAAAAAATTACAACCTTTTTATTACATCAATATGACATGCAAATATAGTTAACTATCTATTCAACAAATAGAAATGTTTTTAAATCAAGATGAAAAATATGAAAGAAAAAATACCATGATCAAGATTAAATATTGTCACGCACGAAAAAAATGCGAATTAATTTCTTTAAGATGATTAAAATTAAAACTTTTACGAGATATTCTTTGACCTTTTTACAAATTCTATATCAATTTATTTTTAATTTAAATTTATCAAAATTAGAAAGAAAAACATTAATATTAGCAATGATGAATACATTGAAAATTGTTATAACAAATGTGCAGTTTTGATTACCAAAATGGACAAAATGTAACAGCAAGAATTTACGTTATCAAAATTATATAGAAAAAATTATTCCTATAGACACAGAAGCGTAGAGTTAAGTGGCTTTGTGTAAGGCCTTTGGGGTGAAATTTCTAAAGAAAGCACATATACCAACACGACCGCATAGTTTACCCCCAATGGACTCGTCCAACTCACAAACACATTCTGTTGTTGTGTGCTCTGGCACTCACAGCTGTTGTTTCTCTGTTACTCGTAAATCGAGCCTTTGTCTGTAAATAAGCCTCCAAAATGACTTTTGAATTTCGTTATCAACCTGACTATTTCATCAGTACAGAAAATGACAACATCACCGAACAACCCAAAACAACCTCTCATCGTCACTACCACAACTCAGTGCTCCCAACTCGACCCTCATTTGCGTTCTACTGGTTTTGTTATGATGAACGGGAGAAAGTCCGTTCTGACCTGTCCACTGACAGTCCACTTGAAATCTCTCGTGAACTAATCAAACGTTGGTTCAAGTGCACCAAAGAAGAGAAGAAGAAATATCAGAAATTGGCTGATGCAGATGCGGCTCGATTCAAACACGAGTTGAGTGCGTGTGATCGTCTTTTTAATTTGAAACAAAATTCTCACAAATGTGTCTTTGACTTTTCGAAAAACAAATTAACAAGTGATTCAATAATAAAAAACAGTAATAAAGCACAACACGATTCTCAAAATTATAGAGTTTCAAGTAAATTTTCGAAATTTCTAAGTTCAATGATCGAAGAAGAGGAGAATTGCCAGTTTAATAATGAAAACATTGAAAGCAACAGCACCGATTCTGATTCGAGTTTCCCTTCGATTGAAATTGTAAAACAACAAATTCAGATCAACGATGATGTGATTAGATCAGAATCAGATTAAGCAAATTTTGAAAGTAAAATTAACGTGTTTTCATCCATTACACATATTAAAGATAATTTAAAATCTAATTTGCTAACTTTGAAAATAAAATAAACCATCTATTCAAATTCGCTAAGAGGACCAAAAACCGATAATAAATAATTGAATGTTAAAATCAAAACAAAAATTAAATCCACAAATGCCAAATATTTTGATAAAATGAGATTTAAATGAGATAATAAAAAATATGAAAACTACCAATGGGGTTCCATGCACTTCAAATTTTGAATGAACATTTGGACGTTAGTTCGGAGCTTTATACGTACTAATAGTTCATTCAAAATATCCAATGAACTAATCAAACGTTGTTTTATGTGCACCAAAAGCGATAAGAATACTAAAAGTTGACATAATCAGACACAACTCGATTTATTCACGAGTTGAAAGCGTGTAATTGTGTTTCCAATTTGAAATAAAACTCTCATTGTTCTCATATGTGTCAATGAATTTTATGAATCCAACGGAAGAATGATTGTATTATAAAAAGAATCACATTTAAATCATTCGGTAAAATACTCTTATGGCACTATGATATGACAATTCAACATTTAAACGTCATCTCGTAGTTGCTTTTTACAAGCCAATTCCTTTTATTAGTGTTAAAAACAAATTTTATTTATCGCTACTTTTATATAAATAATATATATATATATATATATAATTATTGAAACAATTTAAAAAAGTATTTTTTACCTTTTGTCTTGCCAATCAAGCTACATCAAAGGAAGAATCACGCGTCAAATGTCAATGAAAACGGAGTTTATCGCATGATGATCCATGTAAAATCGTATTTCAATTCATTTTATTTCATTCATTTGTGTTAAGCTTGTCATAAGCTTGTATTTAAACAAACAAAACCTTAAAATTTGAAACCCATTTATTGAACAAACATATAATAAATTATTATACAAAAAAATAGAAATAGAAAGTTTTTGGAACTAACTTTGGTGAACAACATGACTAAAATCAATACTCGACTGATACAATGAAATAAAAAAAACATTATCATCAAAATTAAGCAAAGACCATTTACGAAACATTATATTAGAAAATCAACCAATCCAAAAATCCAAAACCGACACCCAAACTCACAGTTTCATTAATTCAACAATCAAACCAATCATCAAGCGCAAATAAATAAGGAAAACATGCAACAATGAACTTATATTAGGTTATTTGTAGAATGATCTCGGTAGACTTGTGTCACTTGGAGTCACTCACATTTTGATCGACATATCTGCAATCATTTTGCTTCAAATCTTTCTGTCACAATGAACTCTACCGCACGCACATTTAAGCTCCTGAGTGAGCAGACGATTGCTGAATCAAAGGTCCTCGAACTGACTACTTTCCAATTGCCTACTTCATTTCAGGCGATTGACTGCACCAAATTCCACCAGTACAGAGTGGTGGCCACATTGCACGAAACAGGCCTTCTAATCAAAGATCGAGGCAACAACCAAGTCTTCACTCCTTGGTCACTGATTGGTTCTATCAAGCCTGTGGATGAGAAGAATTCATCGAGTTGTCAAGCAGCGATCACTTTCACCGATGGAGAAGTTAAGAAAATCGAGCTTACCAATCCAAGAGAATTATCATGGCTTCTCTGTGAATATATCAAGATCACCGATGATGTCTTGCGTAATGAAAACATGCCCAAACAAGTCCAACAAGTGTACTCAAGAGGCAGTTTCTTCATTGAATCGGTCGATATTCTGTGGAGACTAGTGAATTTTTACTTTGATTAATTTTGAATTTAATATTAACATATGTTTTATATGCAAATAATTTATTTAAACAAATTATTGGTGTTAATCGATATTTTACAATATATGCCAAAAAATTCAAATCACTGATAACTAAAATCTCAATGTCAAACGTTTAATCTTAAATCATGTACCTAAATGTCTCAAGTGGTCTAAAATTGCACTCGATCACACTTCGAAATCCGTGATAACAAATATGAATTAATAATACCTTTGTGTCTAACGAAACCAAAAGAGAGAAAGAAAGTTTTCTAAAAAGGCTTTAACTGCTAACTTTAACACTAAGACTAACAATAAAAATATAACTGATTAAAAAATAAGATAAATTCTTTTAATTTTTACCATTTGGAAAAGGCTACGTTGTAATGGTACCAAGATAAGTAGACAATCTTTGCAGATATTTTAAATAATTAAAATTCAATAATTGAAAAATTAATAAATAAAATGGAATCAGAAAGAAATAAGCTCTGACTCTAAAGAGTCTTGCAAAAAACAGGACATATTCTAGATATTGATATTCAAAATCAAGTTAACAAGTGTAACGATTACAATTTTTGTTTTATATTTTAAACTAAAATTTAAAAAACTAAAAAAACTAAATGCCATAAAGGAGAGGACATTAATTAATTGTTGACTTGATATCCTAAATCACCAAATGTTTCAAACTAACTAATAATGCATAGTTTGATTGTTTCAGTCACGTAACCTTTCAACAAATTCACACCATTGAAATACGTTTAATTTGGATAGTTATGATCAAATGCAAATTAATTGACAATAAGATTCTTCCTGACAATTAATATTTTTCTACTAATAAGTTTTTTACCATTTAAAAATGTGGGATTCCAGATGGATTAATTGATTTTTAAAATTCAAAGTAGTTCAAATTAAATTGAATAAAATGATGGACTATGACAGCAATAAGAAATACTTCAAAGATTGATATCTTAATTAATATTATATAAACCTTTTAAATACGAGTACAACCCCTAATACATCAAACACTTTACACAATATTGTAAGCTTAAGCTCAATGTTTGTCAGTATGTAAACGTACAAGTGTACGTACAGTGTGTCAAAACTAATAAAAAAATTCGCACCTCAACACAGGCCTATGACTTGATCAATCACAAATGCTTTGAATCCTTGAAATTGTATGACATTAAATGAAGTTTATAAAAAATTGTCTGATCTATTTATAAAGTAATATTTAGAAAACTTATTGACATTCATTGCGGTAGACATCATAACTCATTTTCCCTAATCACTAAGAATAAAACTTTAATATTAAAATAAAAAATAAATATATTTTAATACTTCCAAACAATTGACATGTAAATTAAAAGTATAAATGTTTAGATAATTAGACTAAAAATACCATAAACTTAAGGCGCCCCACACATTCATGTCTCACAATGCCAGCAGAAGCAATCAAACAATAAAACAAAGTTTATTTGAACATGATTAAGATTGGATTTAGCCAAATTTGAAAATTTATTGGGACCATTTGTCAATG
Organism: Rhizoglyphus robini; assembly: GCA_023373905.1. NCBI lineage: Eukaryota > Metazoa > Arthropoda > Arachnida > Sarcoptiformes > Acaridae > Rhizoglyphus > Rhizoglyphus robini. The sequence continues at coordinate 443,418 of JAKIJQ010000032.1, read as the reverse complement.
CTACAATTGCCAATTACCAAGTTATTTCTATGCCAAATAGGATGTATCCTAATAGACCTTGACGACAATAACAAAATATCAAAAGATTTGAAACCTATATTTTAAAAATAATATGAACCTTTTTTTAAGTCGACCAGTTTTTGATCTAACAAGTAACAAAACATGCAGTTTCCACGATTAATCAAAAAGATAAATGTAGAAATGAGTTTAATCCAAATTAATCAATCACGAATTTGTTCAAAAACAATATTTTATTGATTTTAAAATAAATTTCAAACATTTTTCAATTGATTTGGCTTTATACCTTAGTTATTAAATATCTCCTGCTACCTACATTACTAAACACAACTTGATCATAAAATGACTAACTTGGAAAATAACCGTTAAAATTTGGTATTTGCCAGTGTTCAAAAGAATACTACAATAATTGTAATTACGCTATTTGATGAAGAGTTTACAGACAAATAGATCTGGATTTAATTGAGCAACGATAATGCAAATGTTGATTTATGCTTTACTTTGATTAATTATGTAATTACAATTGCTTATTACAATGTTTGTAAAATGCTTATAACAACATCTTAATTACAACATGAATTCTATTCTATACAAGAATATTCTAATTACTATAACGAATCAAACAAAACTTTATATCGCTCAAAGCGACAAACTTTCGCTTCATTTTATCCTCGATCATGTCGACAAACGGTTGATCCTCTAGACCATGCATCTCAACATCAATTTTCGTCAGAGATGGAAACATGATTGAAATGAAAGTGAAAAAGTGTTGATTGAATTGATCCATGTGTTGACGAGGATTGGTGGGTTTAGATTTGTTGGCGAATTTCATGTTCAAATATTTGACTGAGGTCAATTTTGGATATTCGTGATGAGTGCTCAGCGAGATAAATTGATCCCAATCGATATAAACCAAATATACATTGCTCAATTGTTTGAGTTGAGTCAATGAAGTGAGTAGATCGAGTAGATATGGCTGTGGAGTAAAGGAGAAGGTTGATTGGTCATTATAATTAGGACTATAGTTACCTGTGCGAATTGTGGAATATTAAGACAAAGTACGAGGAGAGAAGCCAACTTTGGTGCAATCGATCGGAAACTTTGAATGCTTGCAGACGTAAGTGTATGGAGAGACAAAAGTCGCAAATTTGGTCCAAGTTGAGTCAAAGCACCGATTTCGTCATTGCCATTGTCATCACTCAATGCAGTGTCATAATCAATCAGTGTGAACGTTTTCAAGTTGGCCAGAATTGAGAGATTTACCGGAACTTTCCATGCAATGCTTTCTTCTTCTAAATCAATTCCAAAAACTCGATAATTTCGAAAATTTTCTAACATTTTTGTAGTAATATACGCCATATTTAAATGCAAGTAAAGTACTCTCAACGACTTGAGCGAGTCAACCTGACTCCATATGGTAGATTGATATTCGGGAGAATATTCAGCAGGAAAATGAAATGTCAATTCAATTAGAGTGGCGGTCCATTGTGTGAGACAGTGCGGCAAGAGAGGCTTCTCTGCGCATTTTTTGTCATCAGAAAAGTTCAAGTTCAAGCAAGTCACGCATGGAAAGTTTTCACTGGTGACAAATCGTTCCAATCCAGAATCAATACTGCATGACATTTGACTGCTATTATCAAATCCAATAACATATTTGTTATTATGACCATGATATTCAATGATAATGATCTTCACAGAGCGCCAAAGTCGTACAACTAGCCCCTTCCATTGGGTGCACACAGCTCGAAATTGTGCTTGTTCGTTGACTGGGAAAAACTCGAGGATAAGGAGAAGACAGTCGTTGGGAAGGGTGTTGAGTTCCATTTATAGAGTTAAATTAATTCGTCTGTGTATTGGTAGTATTGGACAACATGGACTTAAAGATTTTTGTTTGTGAATGAAAGAGGAGTAGTATGATGGAAAACAATTTAGCGATTTATGAATTCAAAGAACAGACACAAGATTGAATGATTACGCGAATGAAAATTGGAATTTTCTCAGCAAACAAATGTCAGACCTCTTGAATTGTGATCCCACTGAACTGACTCCACCGAGTGCCTTTGTTTACATTGATCAACTGAAAAGTACTCGGAAAAAGGTTGATATTTTATTCACCAGTCGGCAGCAGGTGTATCGCTAATAGATATTTTTCAAGTAATTTTACAGTTTATTTATTTATTTATTTAAGGCACGCAACTTTACTCAAAGAGCAAGCGTGCGGTCGCTTTATTAAATAATTGAGTTAATACATAATAAATTTTACAGTTCCAAAAACCATTCAAACAAATATTTAATAAAATAATAAAATAAATGTACGATTTTTTTTTCAGTAATCCCATAAGTACATCATATGGGAAATATCGATAAATTAAAGTTTAAAGTTATTATTGACTTAATGTTTAAAAACATCAACTATTGTAATAAATACCATTTTGGACGATGGAGATCAACAGGGCCGGCTTAAGCCTGGGTGATTAGGGTGATTTCATCCAGCTAAATTTGTTTTGAAGGTGAAATTTTTCGAGTTTTTTGGGATGAATAGGACATTGATGTCCATGGATCCATTTGAATTGAGACAAAGATCATCAAGGCCATTCAATTTTGGGATAAAAGCTGATTTTCAGTTTTCAAGAAAGTACCTTAATGCCAAATTTGCATAAATTTTTTAAAATACATGTCCAAAATGCACATGGGGGAGAGTACCGCTCACAAGAATCACCCAACCTGATAAATTGGCTAAGCCGGCCCTGGATATCAAGATTACGAAAGTTGAAAATCATAGAAATTCAATTCATGATTTAATTTTATGTAGAAATTCTTTGGATCCTTGAAATTGCATGTAATTAAATGATGTTTATGAGAAATTTGTCAGATCTATTTAAAAAATATTATTTACAAAACCTTTTGATATGTGTGACTAGAGACTACTCATAACTCATTTTCTCAATTAACTAAGAACAACTTTAATATTAAAATTAAAATTCCCTATATTTCCGAGTTTCAAATAAATAACTAAAACAGCACTTGTTTCGTGTGGGTATAGCAAATTTTCCATAGATAAATAATTAAAGTAAAGACCTTTTTGACAGCATCACAAATATGTGTTTAAAGATAAATGTAAATAAAAATGATCTTTTTGTATTACTCGATAAATACCTTGTGTTGTTGATTTATTTATTTTTAATTGGCATTTTTACAAGTGCTAAAATATATCAGGTACTTAACTTGATAGTGATAAACTATGACTATGATGATAAAATTATATTATAAACGACAACCCGCATGAGAAGTTTGTTTTAATTTTTTTACAAATTTTACATGCAATAAATAAAAAATATATGTTACGACCAATGTGCGGAACTGCGCATTCTGTAGAATGGGCAACCAATGTGCGGAACGATCGTGCAGGAAAGCTATTCCGCACATTGGTTGCCCCATTGCACATTGCACACCTCATCATTGCACATTGTGCCAGTTCTTGAATCTGAATCAAACCCAAAACCAGCGTTAGAAGTTTTCTATCAAATGGATAACAGCAAAGCATCATTCATTGAATCCGCGAGAAAATCATCAACAAGTGCCACTGATAATTTAGAAAGTAGTGAAAAGATCAACGGCTAAATTCAATTATGGAAACTCGTAAACGTGCTCATGAAGGCTTAACTAAACAAGCAGCTAAAATGGCTAAAACTTCAGCTCAAAAATTTCCACCAGAAAAAATTGGAGACACTGTTAAGATTACTGTTCCGTCAGTCGACAAAGGTCGCATTGATAGTCGAAATGTCCTTGCGAGAGTAATGTCTATTGACGAGAAACTCAATTATTATAAACTTGGCACCTCAAAAGGAACGATCAACAAGATGTACTCACGTGGGGAATTTTCAATTGTGAAAGAGGATTTTTTTACTGAAGAAGAGATTGATCCTACACCAAAATCATTAAGGGGTATTGTTTCGGCATTATCTTTAACTGGTGGTCAGGGTAAACCAAAATGTGACTGTAAGACTAGATGCAAAACTACCAGATGCAATTGCAAAAAAGCAAAAAGACTTTGCAACTCGTATTGTCATAATAGCTTGAGTTGTGATAATAAGCATGAAGAATAAAGTTAGAATTAAGTTTTGCATTAATGAATTGTATTGATTTAATTGATTGATAAATAAAAAGCTCAATTTTTAAACTTATGCCTAAAATTTTGAAATCGATTTGAATCTCCATTTCTCATTATTATCATGATAATTTTGATCATAATGCTTATTTTATCTATAAAATGTATTTTGAATAATTTTATTTTACATTTTATGATTATGGTTGATATGGAATTCACTTTTTATAAGAAATACAAATTAAAAATATAACAATTAATTATTATATATTGAAAACATCTCGGCAGTTTACTTCATTCCTCACATTGTGCAGAGGGGTTGAGCATTCTGTAGATTGTTTGCCCATTCTACAGATTGGGCAACCAATGTGCGGAATAGCTTTTCTGCACGATCGTTACGCACATTGGTTGCCCATTCTACAGAATGCGCAGTTCCGCACATTGGTCGTAACATATATACCAAAGAAAAGCATAATCAAACCCCTCAGAAGTACGTAGATATACAACAAATTTGAAACTTTAGACACTGCTTTATCATTGGAAACACCAAAATGACACCACAACCAAAGGCCATTAATTCATTGAGAGAAGTGACGAAGTAAGCACAATTGTATTGAATCATTCATTTAATGATAAAGTAGAAATTGATACAATTCAATTTCAACGGGAAAGTCAGTATCGCTTAAGTTCGCTCAAGTTAATTACGAGGAAACAAATTAAATGGATGCGGGATACTAAAGCTAAAGCACTTCTTCATCTGTACATATATTTTTATATATATATTGATACTGTGGAGGACGGTTGACCGGTTACACAATACATATAGATTTTTAGATAAATTTTAATGGAGTTATTTGGACAAATTTAAAACCATATTTCAAAACTGACATGATAAAGCAACAAAATCCGTCGGTAATTAAATTAATGAAACAATTAAATTGTCAAACCTTTTAATTTGCATCTATTGGAGAGACATGTAAAGATATTTTTTAACATTAACTAGTATATTCAAAAAAAATATATAATTCAAAATACCACTATTCAAATTAAAAGAAAATTACCTTTTCAAAAAGAACTCATATTTCATTTTGTGGCAACCTAAACTAAGCACAGCTTCAATGTATTAAATAGAATTTTCTATATACGAATTTAGTTATTTTTATCGTTAAGTTAAAAGTTTATATCGTTCAAAGCCACAAACTTAACATAGAACTTTGGTTGATCAATATGCTAAGAAAACTCTGTATCTCGAACTAAAAAAAAAACAAAAATGCACTAAATATTTCAATCTAAAGTTTTAACCGTTTTGATAATCAAACTAAGGTACTCTTAATTAAACGTAAATTTGTACGTATACTTAAACACGCGAGTTGTTAATTTAATCATCTCTCGGTTGTAATATTTTATTAATGATGCAAAAAATAAAGAAAATAAAACCATTTGGAAATGCAAAGAATAGTGCAAATAAAATTTTAAAAAATCATATTAAATACAACTGTCAATAAATTCTTTTAACTAAGCGAATGGTTAGACATAAAGTAAGGCGACCTACGAGAGTAAACTGTGGAAATGTCAGAATGACACCTCAACCAATGGGGTTTAGGGACAAGGAGAGAAGGGGCAAAGAGAATCCATTTATACTGAATTATCTATCGAACAGTAACTTGAACTTTGTGATTTTTTTGAATCTCTCAGCAATTTCAATGAAAAAGAGAAAATAAATTCATAGGATTTCTATATTTTTAAAAATATTTTGTTTTCGATGCTAACATGAAAATGTTTGAAAAATATAAGAGAAAATATCTATTTAAAAAGTATTATTTTTTACTTGTATTGTTTTATTTAGCATTAAAACTTTATTTTATTTCCTGACAAAAATTATGCGGCATTTTAAGAAGGAACAGAAAGTAATTTAAGATTCTAAAATGATCAACCATTAAAAGACTAGCAGACAATTTTAAATACAAATTTGAAACACAAACATTAAAAAATTAATAAGTTTGATTAACAAAAAAAATACTAATAACAAAGAAATCTAACATGAATTCAATATTAAAATTCAATTCAATTACTGATTGAGGTTGACAAGACAAGATTAAAATGGTAATTACTATATTTGTATAAAGCTTCTTGATTATGACGGGAATTTTATTCTAAAATATTATTCTCATTATCATTTTCATAAGCAATCAAACTAAATTTTATATCGCTCAAAGCTACAAACTTTTGCTTCATTTTATCCTCGATCATGTCGACAAACGGTTGATCCTCTAGACCATACATCTCAACATCAATTTTCGTCAGAGATGGAAACATTATTGGAATGCAAGTAAAAAAGTGTTGGCTGAATTGATCCATGTGTTGACGAGGATTAGTGGGTTTAGATTTGTTGTCGAATTCCATATCCAAATATTTGATTGAGGTCAATTTGGGATATTCGTGAGCAGTGTTCAGCGAGGTGAATTGATCCCAATGGATATCATTAAAATATAATTTGCTCAGTTGTTTGAGTTGAGCCAATGAAGTGAGAAGATCGAATAGATATGGCTGAGGAGTAAAGGAGAAGATTGATTGGTCATTAGTGTAGGCGCTTCGAATATTTTTTGTTAAAAGTTCAACACCTATGGAGCTAAAATAACTTATTTCTACCCCAACAATGCTGAAAAGTGATTTGAAGTCAATTGGTGAATGTTTAGGTACTGCCCCGGCCACTTGATTTTAAGCGTAAAAATGACGGGGAAATCGTGTCAAATTCGAAAAATCGATTTTTGTGTGTTTTGGCAACCTAAATCTCATGATATTGTTTTCTAATCGTATTCAGCGCATTGTTTTAAGTAAATTAGGACTTTTCCAAAACTTTCCAGCTTGATTCAGATCGGTTCTGGATCCATGGAAAAGTGGAAATTGAGTGAATCGCTTATTTGCTCAAACATCAATTGAATAATAAGACTTAAGCGTAGAAGTTATAACCTTAACCAATACACATGTTATATTAAAATTTTCAGAAAACTGAGGAGAATCCGATGATGAAATCTAAATTTGAATCCAGTGCACCAGAACCAATCCAGAATTGGGCGTAATACTGAATTTGGCATGTTGGGTATCAAAATGCTCGTAATGGCAAGTATATCAAGGAGTGACTAAAAATTCGATTAATTCTTTTAATTCTGGGCACCAGAATCGTTGCAGAATTGGGCGCCAAATTGAATTTGGCCATTTGCAAATAAAATTTGTGCGAGATTCTTTCCCAATTGGTCCGTTGAGCCCTATCCCACAATTGGTGGGTCAAGATTCTTCCCCAATTGGTCCGTTGAGCCTTATCCCACAATTGGTGGATCAAGATTCTTCCCCAATTGGTCCGTTGAGCCCTATCCCACAATTGGTGGGTCAAGATTCTTCCCCAATTGGTCCGTTGAGCCCTATCCCACAATTGGTGGATCAAGATTCTTCTCCAATTGGTCCGTTGAGCCCTATCCCACAATTGGTGGGTCAAGATTCTTCCCCAATTGGTCCGTTGAGCCCTATCCCACAATTGGTGGGTCAAGATTCTTCTCCAATTGGTCCGTTGAGCCCTATCCCACAATTGGTGGGTCAAGATTCTTCCCCAATTGGTCCGTTGAGCCCTATCCCACAATTGGTGGGTCAAGATTCTTCTCCAATTAGTCCGTTGAGCCCCATCCCATAATTGGTGGGTCGGAATTCTTCCCCAATTGGTCCGTTCAACTCTACCCTACAATTTGTGGCTCGAGAAGATTTCCAATTCCATGAATCATGTCCCACATTCTGCCAAATGGAATATTTATGTCTTATTGGAAACAGGAATCTGATGAAATGCGTGCTATGGTGCTATGTATAAATTGGCCAAAATTCTGACGAAAATTCTTTTAGGTTAACAGTCGCGTACCCACGTGGGGTTCGGTCTGGTCGCGCAACCACGTTGGGTCAAAAATGACCCAAAATTGAATTCCGAATTACTTGGCTATTTTTAAAGATATTAACTTACTTTTTAAACTAGATATTATCTACACTATATATACAATTCGTTTTAGGAATAAATCCGACATACGCATGCCTTGATAAATTGATAAGAATCTTGATAGGATAGAACTACCTTTTGTCAATGGTAATTTGCCACAAAATCTCTATAATTAAGCAAATGGAAGGGAACTATTGCTTGATTTTCTCAAATTATATCTTATTGTTAATATTTTGACAATATGAGCAAAGTTGATAAGCCATCTAATTCAATTTTATCAGCAGAATGCCAGCTAACAAAATGCTTAACCTGAATGTGCGCTTTCCTGCTTGCCGAAGTTTGTACAGCCAAAGGTAGAGCAGTGGCGTATTCAGAATAGTCCTCGAACTTTGCGCTCTTATCTCGATAACATATCCTCATATTATCATGGTCAAATGAACTTTAATGATAGATAACATCATTAAGAAAAGATTCGCTCAATAAAATAGTATATTTTTAATTGGCATTATTGAATTATGTCGCGTCAAAGTTTTGTGCAGTGACACGTTTTTCTCCATGATCTGATAAGATAATAACGCGTTATTTGTGCGCAAAATGTGTATTTTGTAAAAAGAATCAGCTAGAAAAAAATCCAGAATGATTTGATAAAAGGACAATGAAATAGAGCCAAAAAACGCACCTCTGGGTCAAAAATGACCCAACGTGGTTGCGCGACTGTTAAAATGGAGTCTTTCCACATTTGGCCAAGGCTTCGTAATTTGGTTCTATCGGGATTTGGGCAATTTTCTAGAGCCAATAATTGTGGGGTAGGACTCAACGGGTCAATTGGAGGGAAAATCCCGACCAACCAATTGTGGATTGGTTCAAACGAACCAATTGGCAGACCATCCCGACCCACCAATTGTGGGATAGGACTAAACGGGTCAACGGATACAACGGACCATTTTGGGAAAAATCCCGACATACCAATTGTGGGACCAGATACAACGAACCATTTTGGATAGAATCCCGACATACCAATTGTGGATTCAAATAACAAAATAAGAAATCTTCCTGACCCACCAACTGTGGAGTATGATTCAATAGACCCATTTGAAAAGAATCTCGCCTACATTTTATTTCCAAACGGCCAAATTCCACATTATTCCTAATTCTTTTACGATTCTTGTGCCCAGAATTCAAAGAATTGATCAAATTTTCTTCAACTCCTTGATATACTAGTCATAACGATCATTTTGATACCCTACATGCCAAAATCAGTATGGCGCCCAATTCAGGATTGATTCTGGTGCACTGGATTCAAATTTAGATTTCATCATCTGATTCTCCTAAATTTTCTGAGAATTTTGATGTAACAGATGCATTGGTTGAGGTTATAATTACATTACTAAAGTCACATTATACAATTGGTGTTTGAGAAAATAAGCGATTCACTCAATTATCACTTTTCTATGGACCCTGGACCGATTTGAATCACTCTGGAACGTTTTCGAAAAGTCATAATTTACCCAAAATGATGCGCTGAACACGATAAGAAAACAATATCCCAAGATTTTCGCTGCCAAAACACTCAAAAATCGATTTTTCAATTTTGACGCGATTTTCCCATCATTTTCCCGCTTAAAATCAAGTGCCCGGGGCGGTACCTAAACATTCACCAATTGACTTCAAATCACTTTTCAGCATTGTTGGGGTAGAAATAAGTTATTTTAGCTCCATAGGTGTTGAACTTTTAACAAAAAATATTCGAAGCGCCTACACTATTGGTCATTATAATTAAAACTATAGTTACCTGTGCAAATTGTGGGATATTAAGAAATAGTTCGAGGAGAGAAGTCAACTTTGGTGCAATCGATTGGAAACTTTGAATGCTTGCTGGCGTAAGTGTAGGGAGAGACAAGTGTCCCAAATTTGATCCAAGTTGGACCAAAGCACCGATTTCGTCATTGCCATTGTCATTACCCCAGGCAGTGTCATAATCCATCAGTAGGAACGCTTCCAAGTTGGCCAGAATTGACAGATTGACAGGAACTTTCCATGCAATGCTTTGTTCTTCTAAATTGATCCCAAAAATTCGATAATTTCGAAGACCTTCGAACCTTTTTGTAATCATATACGCCATATTTAAATGCAAGTAAAGTACTCTCAACGACTTGAGTGATTCAACCTGACTCCATATGGTTGATTGATATTCGTGTGAATATACAGAAGGAAAATTAAATGTCAAGCCAATTAGAGTGGTGGTCCATTGTGTCAGACAGTGAGGCAAGAGAGGCTTCTTTGAGCATTTTTTGTCACCAGAAAAGTTCAAGTTCAAGTAAGTCACGCCTGGAAACTGTTCGCGGGTGACAAATCTTTCCAAGTCAGAACCGACATTGCACGACACTTGACTATCATTATCGAATCTAATATTATATTTGTTTTCAGCAGAAACATAATCAATACCAATGGTCTTCACTGACCGCCAAAGTCGTACAACGAGCTCATTCCATCTGGTGCACACAGCTCGAAATTTTGCTTGTTCATTGACGGGGAATAGGTCGAGTAGAAGCAGAAGACAGTCGTTGGGAAGGGAGTTGAGTTCCATTTGGAGAGTTCAATTAATTCGTCTGTGTATTGGTAGTATTGGACAACATGGACGCAAATGTTTTTTGTTTGGGAATGAAACGACGAGTAGTATGATGGAAAACAATTCAGCGATTTATGAATTCAAAGAACAGACACAAGATTGAGTGATCAAGCGAGTGAAAATTGGAATTTTCTCAGCAAACAAAAGTCAGACCTATTGATTTGTGATCTCACTGAACTGACTGCCACTGAGACTCAGTGACTGAGTGCCTTTGTTTACATTGAGCAACTGAAAATTACTCGGGAAAAGGTTGATATTTTAGTCACCAGTCGGCAGCAGGTGTTTCGTTAATAGCTATTTTTCGAGTAATTTTTACTGTTCCAAAAACCGTTCCAAAAAAAATATTTGATAAAATAATAAAATAAATTCAGGATTTCTTCTCCGTAATCCCATATGTATATAATGTGGGAAACATCAAATGCTAAATTAAAGTCTAAAGTTATTATTGACTTAATGTTTAAAAACATCAACGATTGTAATAGATACCATTTTGGAAGATGATCATCAAGAAGATGAAAGTTGAAAATTATAGAAATTAAATTCGTGATTTAATTTTATGTAGAAATTCTTTGGATCTTTGAAATTGCATGTAATTAAATGATGTTTATGGGAAATTTGTCAGATCTGTTTAAAAAATATTATTTACAAAACCTTTTGTTATGTGTGACTAGAGACATCAAAACTCATTTTCTTAATTAACTAAGAATATCTTAAATATTTAAATTAAATTAAATATAAACTATGACTATGATAAAATGTAAAGATTTTTGAAATGGATTTTTTTAATTAAAAGATTTACGAAATATTAACCTTTTAAAAGAGATGTTTGCAAACATTCGAATTAAAAGCATAAAATAATCAGATAATAAGACTAAAATACCGTAAACTTACAGCGCCCCACCCGATCCTGTCTCAGCAGGAGCAATCAAACAATAAAAATAATGCTTTAGATTAGATTCAACCACATTTGAAGATTTGTTGAGACCATTTGTCAATACGACAATTGTCAATTTCAAAATAATTTTTATATATAAAACAGGATGTACCATAATAGACCTTGATGACAATAACAAAATATCAAAAGATTGAAATTTAAATCAATTTGAGCCTATTTTTAAAATCCACCATATACGATGACTCGATCACTCTAAGAGTGAATAATTCAATAGAGTACCCAGTAAGAAACCAACTTGAAATAACGAGTCTAACGAGGTTAACGACTATTACAAAAAAAACATTGATTCTAACAATCCAATCGTTTTACTGACTTTCTTATGCTCAATGATTGAAAGTTTGTTGAGGGATGTCCATTGAATCAACTTAGCTACTAATCAAACGTTAGTTAAATTTTTAAATACCTTTTATAAATCGCAAATCAAAGAAACCGAATTATATTGAAAGACAGTATGATTGAAATATTAAAGGCAAGTATTAAACCCCTCAGAAGTAGATATACCACAAATTTGAAGATTTAGACACATCTTAATCATTGGAAATACCAAAATGACATAACAACCGAAGGTGATTAATTCATTGAGAGAAGTGATAAAGTAAACACAATTGTATTTAACCATCCATTGAATGGTAAAGTAGAGTTAAATACAATTCAATTCTCAAATCTTTTTGCATCAATGTCCAATTCGTAAATATTTAATTTAACTATTTTCACAAACGTTCGAACAGTTCACCTAGAATCTTGAAATAAATAAACAAGACCAAACATTGGAAGTAATGGGTAAAAAATTATTTAAACTCAAAAATCAAAAACGAAATTTAATTGATTGATTTCGAACAAGCTAAAGCAAAGACCGTTTTGATATTTTACTATTCTTAATTTGTCTTCTAATTAAAATTTGTCTCTTTTGTGTGTTTGGGTAATTACATAATTCTATACTTAATCCAAACAAAATTATATCATAACTTGGTGGAGATGTACGAGATTTTTGTATTTAGCACAAACTCATTAAGGAAACGCAGACTTCTAGTTTACATTAAACCATGGCCACAAACAACATTACTGCAGTAAGAACAGCTTTGAAATGCAGTCATCTAACAGGGGAAACGAGACTCCAGATCGGCAACCTAAACTAGTAAGCACAGCTTCAATGTCTTAAATGGAATTTTATATATACGAATTTAGTTATTTTTATAGTGAAGTTCAAAGTCTATATCGTTCAAAGCCACAAACTTAACATAAAATTTTAGTTGATCAATTTCCTTAGCAAACTCTGTATCTCGGACTAAAAACAAAAATGCATTAGATGTAATTTAAATTTAAAGTTTAAACCATTTTGATACAACCAAGGTACACTCTTATTTAAAGTTTGTACATATACGTAAACACGCGAGTTGTTAATTTAATCATCTCTTGGTTGTAATATCTTATCAAAGATACAAAAAAATAAAGACAATAAAACCATTTGGAAATGTAAAGAATAGCGAAAAAGGGTCATTCGCCAATGATTCTCAACATTAGTTAGATCTTGTTTTCTTTGTGTGTCTTTGTAGACAGAAGACAAAATTTGTGGAAACTTAAATTTGGATGATTGATTTATCATTATTAAACTTTCATTACCTTTTATTCCCAACAAAATATTTCTTAAATATTTATAATTAATTTCAATTTATTTCATTTCCTGACAAAATTATGCAACATTTTAAGAAGGAACAGAAAGCAATTTAAGATTTTAAAATGATCAACCATTAAAAGACTAGCAGACAAATTTAAATGCAAATTTGAAACACAAACATTAAAAAATTAAGATGTTAACTCGGATTTATGTTGACAAGACAAGATTAAAATGGTAATTACTATATTTGTATAACGCTTACAGTAGCCACATAATTACAACATGAATTCTATTCTACAAGAATATTCTAATTACGATAAGCAATCAAACGAAACTTTATATCGCTCAAAGCGACAAACTTTTGTTTCATTTTATCCTCGATCATGTCGACAAACGGTTGATCCTCTAGACCATACATCTCAACATTAATTTTCTCCAGTGATGGAAACATGATTGGAAAGCAAGTGAAAAAGTGTCGGTTAAATTGATCCATGTGCTGACGAGGATTGGTAGGCTTATGTTCGTTTTCGAATGCCATATCCAAATGTTTGACTGAGGTCAATTTGGGATATTCGTGAGCAGTGCTCAGCGAGGTGAATTGATCCCAATGGATATCATTAAAATATAATTTGCTCAGTTGTTTGAGTTGAGCAAATGAAGTGAGAAGATCGAGTAGATATGGCTGTGAAGGAAAGAAAAAGGTTTGGTGAATTGAAATTGATTAGACATGATAATTAATATTATTGTTACCTGGGTAAATTGTGGGATGTTAAGATAAAGTTCGAGTAGAGAAGTCAACTTTGGTGCAATCGACATAAAACTTTGAATGCTTGCAGACGTAAGTGTTTGGAGAGACAAGTGTCTCAAATTGTGTCCAAGTTGAGTCAAACCACCGATCTCGTCATTGCCTTTAGTGTCAATGCCAATAATTGCATTACTCCAGGCATTGTAATAATCATTCAGTATGAACGTTTTCAAGTTGGCCAGAATTGAGAGATTGACAGGAACTTTCCATGCAATGTTTTTTTTCAACTCTTCTGAAACCAATACGTGAACGAATACCCAAGTTCCAAGAATTTCGAAGTTCTTCGACCATTTTTTTAGTAGAATATGAAATATTTAAATGCAAACAAAGTATTTTCAACGACTTGAGCGAGTCAACCTGACTCCATATGGTAGATTGATATTCGGGAGAATATTCAGCAGGAAAATGAAATGTCAAAGTAGTGAGAGTGGCGGTCCATTGGGTCAGAAAATGAGATAAGAGAGGCTTATTTGCGCATTTTTCGTCCATAGAAAAGTTCAAGTTCAACCGAATCACGCATGGAAAGTTTTCACTGGTGACAAATCGTTCCAATCCAGAATTGCATGACACTTTACTGTCATCATCAAGTGTAATATCATATTTATTCTCAGTACAATTATAATCAATGATAATGATCTTCACAGAGCGCCAAAGTCGTACAACTAGCCCCTTCCATTGGGTGCACACAGCTCGAAATTGTGCTTGTTCGTTGACTGGGAAAAACTCGAGGATAAGGAGAAGACACAGATCGGGAAGGGAGTTGAGTTCCATTTGGAGAGTTCAATGAAGTTGTCTCAGTGAATTGACAAATTTGACGTGAAGGTATTTGTGAGTGAAACGATGAGTAGTATTATCGAAAACAACTTACAACTTGTTAGTGATTTATGAGTTCAAAGAATAGATACAAGATTGAATGATTACGCGAATGAAAATTGGAATTTTCTCAGCAAACAAATGTCAGACCTCTTGAATTGTGATCCCACTGAACTGACTCCACCGAGTGCCTTTGTTTACATTGATCAACTGAAAAGTACTCGGAAAAAGGTTGATATTTTATTCACCAGTCGGCAGCAGGTGTATCGCTAATAGATATTTTTCAAGTAATTTTACAGTTCCAAAAGCTGTTCCAAAGAAAATATTCCCATAAACCAGTCTATTTTGTTAGAAAATTGAAAAAAAAACACTATTTACATGTTCTCTTAACAACAGTAATTTAAAATAAAATTTTAAATCGACAAAAATAAACATTTTACGTACAATATTCTTAAAAATGTCTGAAAATACTAAAAATAATTTTAACTAATCGTAATTGAAAAATCATAAATTTTGTACTACTTTTTAGAAAAAGATAAAACCTTAACACGAACATAGATAAATATTTTATTTAATGATACTGGATTATTCACATTAAAATCTTATTAAAATTAAATACTTTTAACTATTTAAATCAATATTCAGACCATTTCACCAAATATAGGCAAACAAATTTCATTGTTAATTTTTTTTCTTCTTGGAAGAAAATGTGTGACGTAATTTAATATAAGAATTAAAATAAATGGCTTAACCTTTGGAACTTTGTCTGGATTCATATACCACTCAATGAACTCAAGAGTAAAATTATTTGTTTGATTAAAATAAGTTAAACAACTTACACAGGCCAGTGATGTCATTAGCTCTCTTGGTTGTAATATCTTATCAATGATACAAAAAAACTTGATATCGGGACAATAAAACCTTTGGAAATGCAAAGAATGATGAAGCAAAGAAATTATAGAAATGTGAATGTTTTTTTAATACTCTAAATAAGTTATTTTAGAATATCATTTGAGAGATCACCATTTTGAAAGTTTCCTATCTGTTTGTGATTTAAATTTTAAAACCTCCGTATTGATTTATATGTAGAGATAATTGTAATTCAAATTTTCATAAAATTTATTTTATTATTCAAAAATAATAATTGCAAAACCTTTCAATAGATGGACCTCCTTCAAACCAAAAATTAATATATCCTACATGCAACAATAATCACATTGTACATCTTAAACAATATTAACATGAAAAGTCAATATATTTTCTCATGTCACACAAATAGTCAAAACATTATCTTAAATCTGGCCTAATTTATCTGTGCTACTTGACAAACCAAATCAAACACTCAAAGCCAAATTAGCGCAAATCGAATCATCACGCACGCACACAAACAACAAGATAAATCAAATCATCCCTCAATTCAATGATAAATTGCTACTACAAATGGAAATTGAAAGTTTTTCGAATACTAACTTTGGTGGCGAAACAAATAAAAAACCAAAAACTCATCGCACGCAATTAAATTTACAATTTGTCTTTCTTTTATCTCAGATCTCGAGTTTGTGTCCAACACAGAGCCATAACCTGATTTGGCTATTAAAGTGTTCGACAGATTTATCACTCAAAAGTGTGCACTTTAACATGCAAAATGGGAGATAAGATCGTAAATGATTGCGCACTAGTGCGCGCTCTCACCCGTTCAATTGACACCTTTCGATTAGACTCGCTCGTTCAAGTTAAAATTTGCATAATCGTAAATCTTATTTCGTACATTTAGGTTTTGAATTTATACGCAAATTAAATTGAGGAAAACAATTAACAAGAAATAAAAAAATTAATTAGATTAAACCGTTTAAATTGAAAAAATATTGTATAAATATAAATTTGTTAATGAATGAATGGTATGATAAAAAGCATGAATGCTTTTTTATTTATTTCTTAAATTTTAATTTAAACTAATTTACCTTTTGAATATTGCCATCCATTCGTATTCGTAAACATAATTTTTAAATAATGTTTTTAATAGTAAAATAACACGATTACTAAGAAAACCAAAAATGTTTAAATAAATTAATAAACCAGTTAATTAAACAGACTAATCTATATTGATCAATTAAGATTTAAGAAATTTTATAACAGAATTTAGAAATCAAATTTTTAAAACTAGAATTACTTGTAACCATTTATATAACGAATTTCTAAACAAAATAATTTTTTAATTTTGAAATTTATTTTTAAAACATTAAAACTTAAATTTATGTAAAACCATTTATAAAATGAAAAGTACGAACATGTCAAAGAAAATATTCAAAACGAGCATCTCAAGTTATATCGAAACAATAAATCCTTGATAATAAAATATAAATCAATAACCCCACTGAAAATCAAAACCAAAAACTGGGGAAAATATTTGATAAGAAAAAAATTCCAAATATAAACAAACAGATAAGAAGTTGTTACTTAGTAGTTTGCCTTCGCCTTTTTATCAGGCACAAAATCAAGTCAAATAATCAGTAAATAACCATCACGAAAAGTGAGAAAGTACGACGAAGTAAAGTCACAAAAACATTCAACCAATGTCAAGCAATTAAGCAAGCAAACATCAAACATGAATTCAATAAAATTTGAAATGTTACTCAAAAAAGTTTTGGTTTTAGTACCAATTTTGATTCTTATTGCAGTGTGTTCGAGCTTACTTTTAACAGAACAACAAAATGATGAAACTAACAAATTTATTTCTGTTGAAATCGATTTGACTAAATCCGTAATCAATGAAACTGATTTGGAGGTAAAACGCAATTTTGTTCGTCAAATGGCCAAAGAAGCCTGGGATGGCTATGTCAAATATGCCTGGGGCAAGGATGTGCTACGACCGAATTTGACTTTGGACTCTCAGTATGTTTGAATTTTATTTTAATTCTTGATTAATTTTTTGATTAATTATTTTTTGAAAAATTCTAGTTTAATTCAGCAAAACTCGGGTCAATCAATCCTAGCTGCAATGAGCACTCTTTGGATTATGGATCTGAAAGAAGAATTTGCCGCAGGAAAAGCTTGGATTAAAGATAATTTGAATTTCAGTCAATTCGCTCATGAGAAATGGGTTTACAATACTGTGGTTGAGTATGTCGGTGGACTGTTGTCCTGTTATGCATTGAGTGGAGATACGATGTTTGTGGAAAAGGCACGAGAGGTCGCCAGGGCCCTAGGACCTGCTTACAATACAACATCTGGAATTCCCTACACTCGAATTACACCAAAAACCAAAGTAGTTGAAGACGAGTTTCAATTTCTGTCTTGGATCGGTGGTCAACACTTGGAATACACGTATCTGGCAAATTTGACTTCAGAACCGGAATTCCGTGAACGAATTGCCAGACTCCGAAATTTTCTCAAGAACTCTAACAAACCCAAAGGTCTTTATCCTGATTCGCTAAATCGTGGATCTTTCTTCACCACAAGTTCGAGTCTATTTTGGATGGGTCGTGATTATTATCAGACTTTACTGAAATCTTTCATTCAGTCCGATGGACAGGACCAGGATGCAATTAAGTTGTACAATGAAGCCATTGAAGCAGTGTTCAATAATCAAATGATTGCCCTGTCCAACGAAAGTTCACTCATGTACGCTCGAGATTACGATTACGAAAGCAAATTTTACGGAAACTTTATGGAATATTCTGGTTGTTATTTGGGTGGAATGTTTGCGCTGGGTGCAAACAGTACAGAGCTGTCTTCCAATTCAAATGCATCGTTAACGGAAATTGTCGAGAAAACGTTGAAAATGATTTTGCACTTTTATGTGGCCACGAATTTGACCGAGATTTGTCATCAGGCGTCGGTTAAGACGGTGACCGGACTGGCGCCAATGAGATTTTACTTTGAGGCTGGGGAGAATGTGACCAATTTTGGAAATGATATTGTTGTGCATGAGAGGGAATATTCGTTAAAGTAGGTTTTAATTTTTTTTATAATTTTCGAAATTCTTAAAATTTTCTTCAATTCACAGACCCGACCTAGCAGAAACCTACTTTCTAATGCATCGCATCACCCAAGACCCGAAATACCGAGACTACGCATGGCAGCAGGTACAATCCATCTACCAACACTGCAGAATTCCGGGAATTGGCTATTCGAGCATCACAAATGTCAATGAAATACCGAGTACAAAGTCGAACTTACAGGAACCGTACTTTTTGAGTGGTACTTTGAAGTATTTGTATTTGACCTTTTCGAATGATACAAATTTCCCTCTGAGTGAATGGGTTTTTAATGCGGCCGGCCATCCGTTGCCGATTTTAAAAAAAAATTGATTTGAAAAATTAAATTTTATTTTATATAACAAAAATAAGTAAAATAAACCATTTATTTGTTGTAAGATCAAAAATTGTAAAATTAAATTTTATTTTATAATTATAATTTAAGGAAAAATAAATTTTTAAATAAACCATTTTAATGCCATCCCTTAACCCTTTCTGTCCTGCCGGGACATTTATGTCCCAGATCTTTGGCAAGCCAGAACTTTTGACTCTTTGACTTTTATAGTACGCATTATAGCTTAAAATGTTCATTATCAATTGGTTAATTTGTTATAAAAAGGAAACTCCACAAAAATAGACCTAAATTTGATAAACTTTAATTTTTGTACTTGTAAGTCTGTTTTTTCCAGAAATTAGTGATTTTGTCAAAGTATGCCTTACAACAACTCGCTCACAATCGCAACAGTTAAAGTCAAATGCCTTGGGATTTTTTATCTAGATTGTTTATATCATGAGGAACAAAATGAACCCAAACAAGGCTGTATTCGGTTCACTCTCCATGGAGCTAGGGCCCGATAATGATCTGGGACATAAATGTCCCGGCAGGACTCTAGACCAGTCGTGGTGTGTGTTGTTTACTTGGCAACAAAGGCGGGGCGCATGCGCACTTCAGGTATGCTGTGTAAATAGCCACCCAAAACGGAGCCCTTTCTGTCCTGCCGGGACATTTATGTCCCAGATGTTTAATCTCGATTATCTTGACTTCTAGACACTTTCAAGCCAAATCCTTGAATTTATATTTTTTATTTAGCCCAAAAAACGATCAGGAAAAATCTCACTTAAAATTTCTTCTTAGGACAGAAAGGGTTAAAAAACAGTCCAAAATTGATTGATTGCACAAATAAAATCAAAAAATAAAATCCACTTAATTTCCCTTGATTTCCATCATCTTCATGATGACCTTTAACGGTCGTATACGATGACATAATGATGACAGACGCACGAACACAAACAAGCCAAATTGATTTTCAAATTGACATTTACGACAAATATTTACTTGAATTACTTAAATGATTTCCACGATTTCAACGATAATAATTTATTCAAGGTATTTAGGATAAAGAGGCAAAATGATGATTTGACTTTGACTTTCAAATGTAAATGATCTATAGATTAGATTGAAGAAGAAGAGAAGCGCGTGCTTGAAGAATGATGACATTTCTAATTTGAAAAATCAAAAGTTATAAATTTCCCCACCAGATGGCGGTCAAACTTTGTTAACTCGCAGTAAAATAGTGAAAATCGAATTATGTTGTTGGAGAGGGAGAAGTAAGCAACGTTAACTTTACGTGTGTTTATGATCGAATTTCTACTTTGCCTTACCAGCTCACAGCTAAAGTTGAGTTTCTGTTGTATTTTCTTGTTGATTTCGCTTCTTTTGATCCGTTTTTCCTTCCTCTACGATGGCCAAGAAGAAGAGCAAGCGTCGCACTTGTGACTTTTCTGCACTGGTGCCCAATCATCGTTACTTTGGCCGTTTCCTGTGTCCCGAGTGTAAACGTCACTGGCAGTCGTCCAATGCCTGGCTCCACTATCGACAGCGTTGTGCCAAGTGCCGAGAGCTGGTCGAGCCGTATGAGTTGGTAAGTCGGTACTTTTGATTTCTCGTAATCTAAAATATATTTTACGTAATTAGCGATCACTCGAAATCGTTCATTTGGTTATGAAGCCCGAGGACTGTGAGCCACATCCCCAGGAAATGTGCGAACGGTGCATTCAGCTGGGCCACTCGTGTCGCGATTTGGCCGATGGTGAGGATGACATTCCTTCTTCTGGAGACGATCAGTCCGATTCTGTGATGCATTCTCGTGACGACAAGAAGGAAGACGCCCATCAGGGGAAATTAGGTGGATTCTTGTCCTACCTGGCCACTGCTCGTCCACTGGTTTTGCATGGCTTCATGCTGGGCACCTTGATCTACTCTGGCTATAAGATGTTGAAATGAAATGTTTAGAAGATTATCGAATTATTATTGTAATTTGCAATGGATTTATAATTTAAAATAAATGTATTTTTACCATTTTTATTTTGCTTTGTTTCGTTATTAGTTAAATTATTTTATTTTATTATTAAAGTACCAAAAACTGCCACTAGATAGCAGTCCACCTTTCAAATGAGCGCAAAATTCTATGATAATTACTTTAAGAAATGATCTTTTTATAATGCAGTAATGTGGACCGATCCAGGATCGACTTTGGAAAGTTCACCCTCCTGAGTATGCAAAAGGTGCCTTTTGCCTTAAAAAACAAAATCTGCGAAGGTCCCATCAAAATCCATGCATGTTTGAGGTTAGCACAGAATTTTTTGCGTAATTCATGATTTCTCTATTGATTTGTACTGAAAGGAGAAAGTTTTCACTAAACACAATAAATTTACAAGGAAAATACACATTCAGAGTTTATGACATGACATAGTTGCTTTGACACTGACCGATAGTCACTGGTTTTGATTAACAAGTTGCCATCTAGTTGGCGCTTGTGGTTACGATGACCGAGTTGTACAGACGATTGCAAACAAACAATCGAGCAAACAAGTACGACAACCAAAGCATTTGTGTTTATTTGCAGTCTATTTGTGTGAATCTCAACTTTACCCAATTCTGGTTACTCAAAATGACTCCCCCGGATCAAGCGCACTTTGGACAAGCCCAAAAATCGTTCTGGAAGGAAAATCATCATCTGCCCAATCTTTGGTAACTCAGCTCAGCTTCCAGTGGGGTTTCTACCCAAGAACTCACAAGTGATCAACTACTTCAACCACATTCAGAACCAATCAATCAACTCAACTGGCAAAGAACTCATCAAACGAACAATAGCAAATCTTATTGCTCAAGAATTATCTGAAAACTGGAAAACTTTTGCTCAATCCGAGGACAATGAGTGCGTTAGTAAACAAGAAATTGCTCGCACAATCTATTCTCTGTACGAAGATTATCGCAGTAAAATAAAAAAGCTACAATCGAGACAAGATCAGTATCAACCTGTGATTGATGATTACAAGTCAATTAGTGAAAACAAATAAATTAAAATTATCAAGACAAATTCGAGCAATTCTCAAAAGCGCAAGCAAGTCCAAGCTCAAAGATTGGAAAGCAAACGAATGAAACACGAACAACAAGAAAAAGAGCAACCACAGATGCTCAGTGAATTTCTTCAAATGATGGATGAAGAGGAGGGAGATGAAACCGAATGCAAACCGAATTGTGACTCAACAGATCCAACGTACATCTACGAGCCAAATTTAAAAAACGTTTCAACCCAAATGCGCACCATGCTCACCAACTTGGCTATCGAATGTGATCGATTTGGTTTATCTGATCGTGCTGCAGCATTTATTGCAACCGCTGTACTGATCGATCTAGGCATTATAACAGATGATGACAAAAGTCACGTGATTACTCGTGGCAAAGTTAAGCGAGCTCGTGAAAAAGTAAGAGAAATTTGCAAAATTCGTGACATTACCGAAGCTCCGCCTCTGGAAGGATTCTCCATTGATGGTCGCAAGAATGACATCAATTACCAATTCGAAATTGACGGACAAAATCGACAATCGACCCGAAAGCAAGAACAAATTGTAATTGCTCAAGAACCAAGCAGTTCATACATTGGTCACGTGACTGTTGAATCTGGAACTTCAGAATCGATTTTCAATGAGTTAATCAACTTTTTTCGGCAAGAAAACATCGATATTAACGGGCTCAAGACAATCGGTTGCGATGGAGCACCGGTCAACACTGGATGTGATCGAGGGATAATTCGTCGTTTTGAAGAATTTCTGGGACGACCACTGCAATGGAATGTCTGCATGCTTCATGCCAACGAAATTCCACTTAAGGATCTTTTCGAACATCTTGATGGTACCACGAACAGTCCAAATTCTTACTCTGGTCCACTAGGAAAGAAAATGGCTAAAATTGGCGAGATGGATCCAAAAACGAACAAACGATTTGAATTTCCTGTAGTGAAGTATCAACCGATAAAGGCGAATAATTTCCCAGAACTTGACACTAAATGTCTCAGCACCGATCAGAAATATTTATACGACATGTGTCTCGCAGTTATTAACGG
Organism: Rhizoglyphus robini; assembly: GCA_023373905.1. Lineage (NCBI taxonomy): Eukaryota > Metazoa > Arthropoda > Arachnida > Sarcoptiformes > Acaridae > Rhizoglyphus > Rhizoglyphus robini. Next base: position 420,119 of record JAKIJQ010000032.1, on the reverse strand, counting down.
AAAATGTGACATTAAATTGGCAAACCGAAAGCCAGGAAAATTAAGTCATGCCAGATGGTTAACATTGGCAAATCGTATTCTGCGACTCTATATTTCGGAAAAGAAACCTTCAAAGAAATTAACTATTCTTGCAAAAATATGTTGTCCTCGTATACAGTCAAGTTTGGTTCACGACAAAAGTCAATTCTACTTGCGATTTTGGTTCTCGGAATTTGTTCGAATTATTTAAGCATTCTCGGTTTCTCGATACAAGCGAACTGGAAATCGTCCAGAAAGCAATATCTCAAAATGCCTATTTTGCTCACCCCCGAATGTATCATCTTTTCAATGTTAACCGATCCAAGACCACAAATTAAGAAAATGGGAATTGAGAAAATTTTGTATTCTCGTCAAAATCCGATTCAAGAACTACGTAAATTCAAAATCCCAAAATTAGTTTTAAACTTTGACGCTACCGAATACTATGAAATGATCAACTGGGATCAACTGGAATCATGGACAGAACCACCGCTCACAATTAGACTCACTTTGGATCAGTTGAATAACTTTAAAACTCCACTTTGGCCTTGCCACTGCCAGGGAACTGAACGTTGTGTGCGCCTTGTCACAGAAGCTTCAAGAAAAGTAACTGGATACAAACGAAGAGATGGTTTCATTCGCATGACGAACGATTCAAGACGAAGAAATAAGCTTGATTGTAAAAAGTCTGAGTTTAATCTGTCAAACTTGAAAGTGTCAATTTAATTTTTGAATTGAAATTATTATTTTGATGTGAAAATGTCTTTACTTTTCGACAATTCTGGCCATTTTCTTCCCCAGTGGATCCGTTTATGAATTTGAACAGTTCGAGGTGTCATCATGAAGTTCGAAAAAATATTTTAGTGAAGATTCTTTAGGATGAAGCAAGCAAGTGTTCCATTGCAATCCCTCAAAACTACGTATTATCCCTCAATCAAATCCAGTGTTGACCGGTGTTCATCAAAACCAGTTATTTTGAGCAGTCACGTGATCAATGTTCGAATTGTTGGGTTTGTGTGTAATGACGATTTCGACTTTTCTTTTTGATAGATTGTCGCTTTTGTTCATCTATTTCAAACTACTAATTGATAGAGCTTATTTTGTCAATGTGTAGGGAATTCATCCAATTGAGTTTTTATTGTTCGCATTCGATAACATAACATCGAAAATTTGATGATATGATAGCCAAGTTGGTCAACATGGTGCGCATTTGGGTTAAAACTTTCCTCTTTGGTTGACTTTCGATTCTACTCGATTCACATTTAGTTTCATCTTTTTTATACTTCTAACATTTGGCTGAATTCACTGAGTTGTTGCTGTTACTCTTTTTCCTTTTGTTCTTGTTTGATTCCTTTGCTTTACATACGTTGAGTTTTGATTTATTTGTGCTTTTGTGTTTTGCCTACATTTGATTTGATCCTTTTAATTTATTTGTTTTCTTTAATTGATTTGAAATTATCAATTTCAGGATGATCTTGTCTGGATAGTAACTTATGGATTTTCCACATTTGCAAGTTTTATCCTACTAATAGATTGTGCTTACAATTTCCTGTTTATTGATGCACTCATTGTCATAAGATTGAGCAAAATTTCCTAGATTTTTTGATAATTCCAGAGCAATAAGATTTGCTATTTTTTTTGTTTGTTGAGTTTTTTAAATTTGTCCTGAACGTTGTTGTGGTTTACATTTGTGAATTTTTAGGTCATTTTGAGTGACCAGAATTGCGTAAAGTCGAAATTTACACAAATAAACACAAATGCTTTGGCTGTCGTACTTGTTTGCTCGATTGTTTGTTTGCAATCGTCTGTACAACTCGGTCATCGTAACCACAAGCGCCAACTAGATGGCAACTTGTTAATCAAAACCAGTGACTATCGGTCAGTGTCAAAGCAACTATGTCATGTCATAAACTCTGAATGTGTATTTTCCTTGTAAATTTATTGTGTTTAGTGAAAACTTTCTCCTTTCAGTACAAATCAATAGAGAAATCATGAATTACGCAAAAAAATTCTGTGCTAACCTCAAACATGCATGGATTTTGATGGGACCTTCGCAGATTTTGTTTTTAAGGCAAAAGGCACCTTTTGCATACTCAGGAGGGTGAACTTTCCAAAGTCGATCCTGGATCGGTCCACATTAGTAATGCAGTAAACCAAATACAAGAGAAATTATTTTTGATTTATTAAAATAAAATAAATAATATATTTAAAAATTCATAAATGCAGTTACCGTTAAGAATAATTTTGCATACAAAAACATCAAAATTTAAGAAAATCAAAGTATTATTAGTCAATCATTAAATTGGCGCAATTTCAATTACATAAAAAGTGATGACACGGCCAGTTAGTGATTTTATGATCGTTTTTGCGCATCATTTTCCTTTTTTCCCCACTTACTTTGAACACTAATCCAATTATGCACTCATCACCGATGTGCATCTGCACGTATGTCTGTCTGTCTGTTGCGTAATGTAATGTAATGTTTAATTCAATTACGCAGTAGTACACAGTAGTAGCAGTGATTGATAAGATAAATTGAATTGAAATGAAATTGAAATATACAACAACTTTCACCTGTTAGAAGACGTACTGAACTGACTCAAGACTCAACACAGCCACAAAAATAAGTAGAAAAACACCTGTCCAATCACAACACAAAAGTCATGAGATAATGATCGATTTGTAGTGCGTGTGTGTGTGCTAGTTTTTACGCGAGGGATGAAGACAAATCATCATAAGAACAACTATGATCCAGTTAATTTATTTAATTTATTAATTTGTATTTTTATTTAGAAAAAAATAAATGTATGAAACCATTTTAAGAAGATGAAGGAATTGACAATTATTTGTTAAATTATGAAAAATAAATAATCAAAAGCAAATAAAACCTTTTATATTATCGTCTGATGGTGAAAAAATTTTATAAAAATTAATTTATCGGTATTACCTTGTACAAATTCCTTGAATGAATGAGATGTAACAAAATTTAATAATAATAATCAACTACGAGTTAGGTCTCAATAAATTTATTAAATAAACTTAGAGTTGAATACACAAAACGCTCTAGGCGCCCTGTTGAAGGTTCTCAGAACCAAACATCCAAAACAGAGTCAGCGACTCCCTAGTAATTATATCAATAATTGACCCAATCCTGCTGGTTGACATGTCGAGACTTTTAAGTATATTCAAGGTCGTGTTGTGGACGGCTCCTCTTGCCCCAAAAATAAGTCCAAAAACGTCAAAAGATTGAGGGGTGTAACCATCCACTGCAAGTTTCGTCCTAATTGCATCGAGCACCGACACTTCCGAATACTTGTCTCGTTTGAATTTGTCGCGGTCTTGGAAAACGGTCTTCTCGCTTTCAAAGGAAACTTGGACGTCAAGAACTAAACAGTTCATGGAATCAGGACTAATCGCCACAATATCCGGCTTCTTCTCATTTCCTTGGGCATCGATCACGGAGTAGTTCGTGTAGACTTGCCAACCTGTACACAACAGATGATCAACTATAATCTTCTGGGCTTTGTTGTGACGGCGGTGCATCATGTCTTTCATGTGTCTACAGCTACACAAGATGTGCTTGAGTGTCTCAATTTTGCCACAGCCGTGTCGACAATAGACCGGATCTGCTTCGTATCCCGAAGCCCCGATTGTGCATGTTCTCATTCGTAGATAAGTCACGAAAAGGCGGCCACCAAACCAAGTGTTACCTCGTAGATGTCGATTGACTAAGTTTCCCGCGACGCCGAAACAGGTTTGACCTTTAAAGTTTTTGATCTTTTCGAGATCGTTCAGTAGTCGTAATTCATTGTCTTTGTAGTAAGGGAGAAGTCGTTCAATTTTAGACATCTTATTCGAGAACCAGCGAGACTTTACCACGTCTTGTAATATCCAGGAATCGGACTGCTTCAGTCGAGAAAGTCTCTTGTAAGCCAGGACAGGAATTTCGAATCCAAATTCTTTGAGTCCAAGACCCCCGTTACGTATAGACAAGTGGAACCAGCTACTAGCGACAGTGTTTGGCAAGTGAAGGAAGTCTTTTGCACAATTCCTTATAGCTACGTCAATGTCCTTTAGTATTGTCGCAGTAAAGTCTTCATTAGTCAATCGATGGAGCCACTTGGGAATCACATGATATCTAAGCAAGTAAAGCTTCTGGTTAGGTCTTAGACTTGCCTTCTTCAGTTTGTCGAGCACAGACAAAATGTCGACACGTTTCAGACGGTGCTTATTGTTCTCGTCGATGGTGATTCCAAGATATTTTAGCTTATCGTCAGAGGAGATGGCTGAACCGTCGATTTGAAGTTGACTTAAATTACCAATTGTGAGAGACTTCCTGGAGTTGGCACTCAGTCCTACGGAGTCGTAGAATTTGTTGGTCAAGTCGATAAGAAGTTGCAGGTCTTCGTCCGTTTCGGCCATTAACAACAGATCATCGGCATACGCGAGCGCAGCCAGTCGCCCAGATCTTAATCGAACTCCGAGTTCAGATAAATTAGCTTCCTCGAGGAGTTCATCAATCACCAGGTTGAAAAGGAAAGGGGAAAGAGGGTCACCCTGTTTGACGCCCCTCCTAATGTTGATCGTGTCACTATTCCAATTACCGATTGACAGGAAGGTCGTGCAATCTTCATACAGATTCCTGAGCAGAGCGAGACTGCTCGAATCTAAGCCTTTGTTCTGGCAAGTCGTGAAGATGGCTTCTTGACTGAGCGAATCAAATGCTTTTGATACATCGAGGGAGGCTATCTTTGCCTTCTTGTTAGTCTTGACTAAGAACTTGACAGTAGTGATGGCTTCACATACTCCGTCATAGTTCACGAAACCTTTCTGGTAGGGCGACAACTCGATTAGTCGGGACAGTTTGGTAGTCAACGCAGCAGTGAAGCAGCGGTACAAGATGCTGCTGACCGTTCGATAGGTCGATAGTCCTCAGGTGAAGGTGACTTCTTCTTGGGAATTAGTGTCGTCTTGGACTTGCGCCAGGAATCAGGAATCCGTCTTTTAAGTAGGCAATAGTTTAGCAAGATCTTGAATTCTTTTATCTTGTCCAGCAGGTCAATAGAGGAGATTCCATCCAGTCCGGAACTGGAATTGGTCTTTTTTGATAAAAACGAAATAATAAAACTTTCGTCGATGTAGTCAATAATAGATTTGTCTTGATTATTGTCGATTAGTTGAATTCTGCTCGGTGAGGGACATGACAAAAGTCTATTAAAGAAATTGTAGAATTCGTCGTGATCAATGGGATCCTGCTCGACTGTGCCTTTCTCAATGTGCGACATGAGACCCTTGCGATTGGTTCCCCACAACCTTTGACAAGTAGCAAATTCAGAAATTCGTGCTTGCTCTTGTTCGCTGACTTCAGGCTGTCTTCTTTTATTTCGACCTCTCCTCTTCCTCCGTTTTCTGGCTGGGTGATCGTCAGAGAATAGCATACAAAATTGCTCTTCTAGCTCATTGACCGATCGAGCGTTGAGGATGATGTCATACGCTATGCTTTTGAAGTCGCTGTCCGGTAATTCGAAGACGTCGGCAATGATTTCTTGTTCGAGTGGAACCGAATCGACATTATCATCTAGAGATTGCGGGTGAGGTTGAGGTTGAGGGACATCGTCAGACCAGTTTGACTTGAATACAGTGCAACGAATTTGATGTCCCATCGCCTTGTGGATGCTATGGAACTTGGTGGAGTGGCAAAAGTAGCAACCGAAGTTTACAACAAGGTTGTGAGTTGCAGAGAGATGCTTGGATAGTGAAGTTGCGGATCTTTGGTTGGTCCAACAAATGGGACAAATCCACTGGCTTCTACGACGCTCCATTTGAACAGGCTTGGGCTCGATTGTGACTCGTCTCAAATGGGTGCAAGTGCATAACCTTGAACACATGAAGGCGCAATTCGATCGGCAGATAAAGTTGACTACTTCTTCTTCAAGGTTGTCCATTGGGCGGTTGAGTACGGGAGTGTTACTGGCCATAGTTGGTTCGTAGTTTCCTCCATTCGACGTACTTTTTCAATTCAGGGCATCGTCGCTGATCGAAAGCCGAGTGATTGACATTTTTCCGGTTGGCACGTTTGCAGTTGAAACAACACAAAGTGTCAGACTCGCAGTTGTTGGCCTTGTGGTCCTCGAGGCTGCACTTAGAGCATATCACCTTTGGGCTTTCACTCTTCTTGGGACAGTTTTCGGCTGAGTGACCAGGACTGAGACAAGTGATGCAAATGGGCGCATCATTGTATTCGACGACATTGCACGCGTTCAAACCAGGAAGGTAGATTCGCTGACCGTTGAGCCTACTGAAAGTATCCGGTTGGACCTCGAAGATCATGTGCTTGTGTTTCTCATGTTGGATCGTTCGCAGTAGACGAGTTCCATCACCACCAATTTGGGCTTGCACAACGGATGACTCGGTTTGGCTAGGAACGAAAAGTATCTTAATACGGGGGTTGAACTCTAGTTTGTCCATGACCGTTAAAGAGGGGATTTCAGCTACAAACCCCCTAAAACTCTCCTCGTCGGCGGTGTGGAACACCTTGGAACCGTCATTCAAGACTTTGGACCGGACAAATTGGACGCCTTCTGGGAGAAAAAGATCCTTGAGCAAATCCTCGATGTTGGCGGAATCGTTTACTCGGAAGGTCGAGAGTGGAGGCATAGAGTGTGTGTTGGTGGCTTTGCTTGGTTGGGCACTTTGGGTAAAGTTTCGTCCTTTCCTAGCCACCTTGGACCATCCAGTAGTTGCGTTTGTTGTTGGATTGCTGATTGGTCTTTTCGATAACGAAGATGAAGATGCTACATGTGATTTACTGTCCGAGCGGTTGTTGAGCGGTTGATGATGATGACCGATTGACTTTGATTGGCTTCCGGAGCAGCTGTTCTGTTGACTTAATTTGTTGACCATTGACTTGAGTGATGAGTTGTCCACAACAATACTCTTTAGCACCGATTCGATGCGATCAAGACGTGATACACTCCAAGTTTTTGTCGGTTGATCTTCACTTGTTTCAACTTTATCTGCATCTAGTGTTCTATGATCGTTATCTTTTTGCAACTCCTTGATGATGTCGCACAGTCTGATCAGTAGTGCACAGTGGACACGTGCATAGCCATTGGCGCCTTTATCTGATGCCTTGAGAGCTTGCTCGACTGCATCTTCACAATGAAGAGATTCGAAGGCAAGACTGACTTCAATGTCTTCAGATGATTCGACTAGAGGCTGATTGGTTGAAATAAGTGAGGACTGAACAGCTTGTAGCTTCGTGATCCACTCCTCTTTGGTGCTTCTGCCGATTGAACCAACACCAACACTCTTGATTGAGTTGATGACACTTGTCAGATTTGATACTATCGGTCCGGACGGAGTTGGTGACTGACTGATAGACAAAGTAGTTGTTGAAGCTGATTTAGTCATTACTGGAGATGGCCTGATTTGATTGCTGTCAGAGTTGATCACAGAGTTGGTCAAAGTAAGCGATTTTGATGATGATGATGATGAGAGGATCTTTGCAGATGGCTTCACAGAGGTGCTACTTTGAAGGACACTTGTGCTTTTAGTAGAGACTTGGGAGGACGTTTTCGCAGGAAGAACACTTTTCATCTTGAATCCGCAAGCTTTACGAATCCAAGGATAAAAACTTTAAAAACAAGGATTTTGCCTTGACTTTTGGTAAAGTTCAAGACATAAAAACAATAAAACCACAATAAAAACAACCACTCAAGGTTACCACTACGAGTTAGTTCACATTATTTTCGCACATTCAAACTATTCAAACTTACACTACTCACAGTATCATCAAATCCAACACTTGTCAGATCAAATTTAACAAAAAAAAAATAGAAAAACACCTTTTAAATTCACTGCCACAAATGAAGATTCAAATTAAAACAATGCATCATAATAATCAAACACACAAAACAATTTTCATTGTATGTTTTCATACAAAAAAAATTAAATCAAATTTACCGGTTGTCTGATGGCATCGTTGGAAAAAATCCTAACAAAAAAAACTCATAAAAATTATACGAAACCATACATATAAAAAACTACCTTCAATAAAAATCTATTCAACATGCTACCCAAAATTAATTTAAAAATAAAAATTATATTTAAAAATTAAAATATATAGTGTAAAAACCATTTATACATTGACGAGTTAAACGAAATAAAAAAAACAAATAAACAAGAAATAAACAAGTAAAACAAAAAACTATAAAAACAAATCGATTACTATCTTTATTGTTTAACCCTCCACAAAAGTCTCACATTATCGACATCCCACATTAGTTCACATTGCAATGTACGTATATATTTATTAGATTAGATTATTACACCACTGAATTGTCTCAAACGTCTAATTTGTGGCATTTCTGTTTGCTTCTGTGTTGACCTAGTCGGCAAGTTAAGTTCGCAAGTTCTTGTGAGAGAAGTTCATTTGTCTCACGACACACCAACTCAAGCTCACTTTAGTTGTACGTACGAGGGGACGGTTGTTGTCTCGAGTTGCAACGCTCACACAATTAAGGTAAAAAGCAGTCATACCTCCTCCATACGTGCACCTCTACTCTCTATCTACCTGTGCTGCACGTTAATTAAGCTGAGAAAATTTTCATTACCTTCACAGACCGCGCTCTCACTCTCACTCTAACCTGTCTCTCTCGTGTCTGTTTGTCTGTCTGTGTGAGTGTGAGATTCATTTACCCCCGACTGATTGATTGTTTGTCCTGACTACCTCACTTGACTCTCTTGTTTGGTCGCTTCGTTAACGACCCTCTCACCTGTGAATTTTCCAGTAGCAGTGGTTTGACTGTGTCAAGTGCAAGCGTGCACACACATTCACATTTCACATTCAAATACAATCGAATTTTCTCATGAACATCATCAGAGATAGACAATCAAACACATTTCAATTTACTTTTTGACGTGTGTGTGTGTGCTTGGACGTGTACGATCATTAAGTCTTTGTATAAAGGAAAACCACACAAAGACAAGTTGATTTGATATTTTGATCATTATCACAAAAGAAAGAGACATCTTCTTTTGTCTTCTGATTTGAGATTCTTAAGTTGATTCGTGATAAGAATGATGTTCGTATACGAATATGAATTATTAAATGAGTCACCCATGCGATGTCAATGATTTTTCCATACCCCGCGGAGGTGTAAAGGAACAGGTGGAATTTGAATAATTGAACTTTGACAGAGGTTAATTTGATTTTACCATTTAATTGAAATTCAAATGTCAGAAAATTCTTTAATTGATTAACGATTTAAACAATCAAATTTTATTATTTAGAGTTTGAAAAATTGATGCTTCCTGGTTGTGTGCGAAATACGCAAATTGGTTTTATTGAAATTTGTAATTTAAAAACATAAACAATATTGATTGGTCTAACCTTTAAGTTTTTGACAATTACCATAATTAATAAATTAAGATTCTTAAAAATAAATAATTATAATTATGATTCACATTCATAAGTCGACCTTTAAAATGATCCTGATGGAAATCCAGCCCAACAAATTTAGCCAAAATTAGCAAATTCTCGAAAATTAATTTCTCCTAAATCAGATTATAAAACACTTGCACAACATTATTTGTCTTTTATTTACTAGAACAGTAAAAATTTGAAACACATTTATCATTTATAAAATCAACTGACTCCGGATTATCGCTAATAGTCCAAATTAATTAGATGTGAAAATTTTAAAATAAAATAGCAAATAAAGACCTTTATCAAAAACCCACGATTAGTAATCTCTAAATACAAAATTCAACAAGAACAAGTTGTCTACATTGACAAAAGGTTTTATAACCCAACAACTATTGTTATAAATTAGAGTAAAAAGAAAATGCCCCATTCATATAAAAATTATGACGAAATAAATATCCTAAGTTGGCCAATAGATGGCGCTTTTTTCTCATATAATTTTTATTAAAAACGAATTTATCAAAAATATTTAAAAAAATTTTTAGCAGTACAGTCACTTTAAATTTAATTTGAAAATGTCAATAAACTTTACAATGAAATTAAAACGGGTTAACCTTTCACGTAGCTGCTTTATTAGGTAAAATATGAACGAATAATAATTACAGAAAAAACTCACACAAATTTATAGATTGATAGTAGAAAAAAATTAAGAGTTACCATTTTATCAACCTAGTATTTGAACGAATCCCAAGAAGAAATGAGAAAGTGAATGTTAAACCTGAAATGTAGACAGTGATCAAAAGATTAACACACAAAAAGATTAGCATACACACACACGCACACACAAAAGAGGGAAACAGCGAAAAAATTCACACGCGACTCATTTGCTTTTAGACTAAAAAGAAATAGACAAATTGAAGCCATTTTGAGAGAATACGTGATATCACGTAGATGATAAAAAATAAAGAAGATGACAATTCTGTTGTGGACACAATGTTGTTGGTGCCATGAGGCCCAATTGATGCTTTTGTAACTACTACCTCTCTCATCGAAAAGTTGTAATATTGTAAACTCTAATTTATTAAAAATAATCAAAATGATAATTCTTAACGATAATACTATATTATTAATAGGTCAACCTTTAAAATAAGCCAATATGTCGAAATCAAAAATTTGGTAACCCAAAAATAAACATTTTCCAATTGAGATTTCTCAATTTAATAATTAGAATTTTACAAAAAAAATATTCAAAAAAAGAAATTAAATATAATACCATTTACTAAACGAAGTTGTACCAAGTCTGTTAATTATTTCTTTTAATTAGAAAAATTTATTACACAAAACAAATAATTGAAACCGTTACCAAAGTTTAAAACCAGCGAATTAAAAATCCACTAAAAAAACCAAAAATAAATCTGATTTTGTAAAATATCAAGTTCATTTGATTAAATAAAATACCTTTTGATAACCGAACAAGTAATGCAAGAAACATTTAATCAGTTAAAATAAAAGCAAATCAAAAATTACAAGACCAAATTTTAGGATCTTTGATTTACTAAAAAAAGTTTAACCTTTTAATCTAAATATTCGGGCTATACATACAAACTATCGAATTAATTCAGAAAGAATTTTAGAAAATATATTTTATCAAACATTCCCAATATTTTTAAGAATAAAAGAGAAAGTGAATAAAACCTGTATTATAAACGCAAATGATTTTCCAATGTAAAAGATGAGCACGCACACACACGCAAGGGAATCACCAACAAAAAAAAGTTCACACGCGACTCATTTGTACAAAAAGAGACTTAAGTCTTAAAGAGAAAAGAGACAAACCGAATCCTGAGAGAACGTGATTGCACACGAAGATAATAATCAGAAACAAAGAGGGAGAAGATGACAATTTCAAAATCATCGAGTGTCATCAACTTACGAACACCAATGAATGAGCTTAAAGACCGGGCCTGTACTTCTTCTTTTTCTTACGTAACAAATCGTAAAGACTTACTTTCATATTTCCTTTTCTACGTAAGGAGGAAAGCATTTTCACATCAAGCCTTTTAGACATTAGCAAACACGTTTAGACATACATAAAAAACATATCCATTCAAGTCTAACCTTTAAGCCGGTCTAGACTGACACTATAAAGGAAAAGCAGTCTCTTAAGAAAATATAAACCTTCAAAAAGAAAAATCTCTCACAGGAAAGTCTACTCAAATTTTTAAAGCTCGAGCATTTGGATTTGGATTATTAGTAGATTTGTTGTTTGTTGTTAGGTTTTCTAAATTGAGTCTTTCTCAATGACAGGGTGGTCCCCTCAAGGAAGAATAAGTTGAAATGACAATTAAGTTATGTCAATTAACCCTGAGTAATGTAAGGTGTGTGTGAGAAATTAGGCTTTTAGGCTTTGTTTGTTTTGAATTTAAAGATTTTTTTACTTTGTTTTTTTTTACCTTTTGATACAAAGAAATGATAAAACAGGGAATAATAGTGATAATGATAGTTTAATAGTTGTATTTACATGAGAGGAAATTACGAAAGCATAAAAGGAAATTGAAGGTTTTGATTTTTATATAATTAAATTATTCGGCAAATACGTTCATTAGTGCAATGTAAATTTATGTAATCAACATTTTAGTAAACAAGATTTAAATTTAAGTAAATTACCGTTAATAAAGGGCAGACGTACAAATTCACATGAAAACTACGTGAGATTTTATTTAGTTTTTAATAATTAATAAAATTTAAATATGAAAACAAAAAAAATAGAATTACCTTTTGTACAACAACAATTTAGTCAACCTACCATTTGAAAATCAAAATTTCACAACAAACTAAACTATAATTTAAATTCTATCATTAAATTTTAAAAAATCATAATTTAACAAATGATTCATTTGTGTACAAATTGATGCTATAAACATTTTAATAAACAAAATTTAAATTAAAAAAGATTACCTTTAATGACTGATGAGAAGGAAAATCGTGTTAAAAAAACTGTGTGAGATTTATTTGGTTTTTATTAATTGAAAACAAAATAAATAGAAATAGAATTACCTATTGTACAACAGCACCTTCAACTACCTAACTTTTGAAAATCAAAATTTCACAACACACTAAACTGTATTAAATGTATAAATTAAATGTCATCATTAAATTTTCAAACTCATAATTTAGCAAAAGATTCATTAGTGTACAAATTGATGCAATAAACATTTAAGAAAACCAAAAATTTAAATTAAGTAAATTACCATTTCATGAAAAATAGTAAACGATAAATGTAAAATTTATAAAAATAATGTCAGTTTTATTTAGTTTGCAATTATAAATTTTAAAACAAAAATATACAAATATTAAAAGTTTAACCATTTAGAAAGGCGTAAAACACGGAGATCCAACATTACAGAAAAAATTTTCAACAAACTAAACAAAAAAATAAACTAAATAAGAAAAAAATTACTAATAATAAAACCACTAGATGGCAGTATAAAGTTATAAAAAGTCTTTAAAATAAAAAAATAATATAAAATGTAAAAACATTCATGAAAGAATATGCATTCTATGTAACGTACTATATGAAAGGCGCACATTCGATTCTCTCTCGATTCTACTCAATGTACAGAGTGCGGCAATACATGAGTGTTTATATAGCAAAAGCGTTCTCTCATTCTGAAACTGAGTTTGTTTATTTTTCTATGGTGGAGTGGATTGCACTGACACAAGAATAGTGTTCTGTTGTGTTTTAATTTTTCGGTTGTTCTAAAGAATATTCTGTACGCAAAAATGCTCGTTTTGGAACTACCAGACGATTGTGTTCGTCATGTGTTTGACAAATTCCCGCTCTGTGATTTGGTACAATTCCGTGCCGTTTGTCGTCAGTGGAATGCACTGATTGAGACTGTCTGTTCCGAGAAGCGAGTGCTCCGTCTGTTTGGCAAGGAGACCAGTCGTGAGTGGTATTGCGACAAAATTCGTGAATTCAACATTCAAAATTATCCACAATTTAAGTGTACGAGCAAGAATTCTCTGCTGATCAAGTGTCCAACCCGGTCCGCGGCAGTACAGGATCGGAAGATTTGTCGAATTGGTAAAAAACTTCAGCCCAGGCAATCGTCAATTGATAATCCTGATGTGGGCTATCGATTTGTGGTGAGACTTTTCCCAAATGTGGATTCACTGGTTTTCTCGAATAATATCGAGAGATTGGAAGATTTGTTCTATTTGCTGCGGCAATGGTCCCAGAATGTATCGACTTTGATAATTCTTGGTGCAAAAGGTAAAAATCAGAATTTAAAAAATAATTGACTTAATAATTAAAAATTCCAGGAATTCAAATATCAAAATCCATTCACCGTGAACTCTGGTCCAACATTGGATCCATGCAATCCCTAACTGGTCTCCACCTATTTGATCTGGAATACGACAATCAAATTCCACCAGACATAAAGATTTTATCTAAATTGGAATCATTTTCATTTGATCAGTATTCGGGCAATTTTGTGAACGCATTCCGTCAACTCGGACCCTCGTTACGTCATCTACGAATTGGTACACATCAAAATGATTGCAAAAATTGCGATAAATTGGAACTGATCAATCAGGAGGTGATTGCGAATGTAACTCATTTGAGTTGTGCTTTCGAGTGGATTGATTCGAATGTTTCCGAGATTTGTGTTCAATTTGATGAGTTGAAATTTTTGGATATTTCTTCGATTAGGGTTACGGTTTCGACCAAAGTGAGTTTTAATTTTGAGAATTTAAAATTAAATATTTTTATTTTTACAGGAAACATCAGAAGAATTATTTGAAAAATTGTCAAAACTGAAAAATCTCGAAGAACTCAAAGTTAGTTGGACCACTCTGGTGAATGGTCCCGAGAGTAATGATCGTGACTATTTGAAAAGTCTTCCAACGTTTTCGAATGTAAAAGTACTTCGACTCACAGATTCGAGCACTGATTTGGGCATATTTACTGAGTACAAGTTCTTGAAGGTGCTCTTTCCACTGTCTGAACGAATATTTCTGGAACATCACGACCGAGATGCGTTCAACAATGTGATTGAACCGGCACTGAGAAAAACTTTTGGCAATAAGATTTTGATTAATTTTGTCAATGTTTAAATTTGTTTAATATTTGTAAGATAGAATTTATTATTTGTACCTTGAAATTATACAATAATCATGTTCGAATTATTAGCAAAAAATAAATAAATTTTAAAACGCGAGTATAAAATTTTAAATCTTTAACATTTTTCAAATACGCAATACATATTCGAATATTCGGCAAAGTGCTTAAACATTTGTCAAGTGCATTTGTAGCCCAACTCTATTTCTCGATATAAATGATCTATTTTGTTGTGTGCAATTGTCCTTATGGATTGATTAGTATGTGTAGTATCTCATGGAAACCCATCCTATAGGCGTGCATCACAGCTTTATTTTAATAAAGTTGTTTTCTATTTCTTTATGTTGTTTCGATATGTTCTGTTATGTTATTATGAATAGACACTTTTAAGGCCAACTTGCAGCAAACACGTACACATAGACTTGTAATGCATGTACGAGATGCAGTAGATTTAGATTTTATTGTTGCCAAAATGTAGTTGTAATAGAAAGAAAAGAGAAGATAATATGATTAATATAACACCAGAGAAGAATTTTGTTTGCCAAATAAAAATTAGACATACAAATTGTTCTTAAATAAATGTTCCTGTTGGTACAAAATGTACATAAAATTTTAACGTCAAGATATAAAACTGCTGTAATTTTATTGAATAAATCAATTTAAAACTATAATAACATTTAAATTTAAAATTGAATTTCAAAGGGTGTCTGTTGATAGGCCAGATTGATTAATTTTTGGGTATAGATTCTATCAAATGTTTAAAGTTTTCAAATAATGTTCAGAAAAGTTCTTGTTGTTGACTTTAAATGCCATTTGGGGAGAACTAATTCATTCATTTGAATTAGATTCGGGTAATGTCACAACTAACTTTGGAACTGTCTTTGGAACTGTCTTTGGAACTGTCTTTGAAACTGTCTTTGGACTAATAACCTCTTCAGCATTTTGAAATTCAAATGCTGGTATTGGCTTTGATGTAATATCAAAAGCTATTGGTGTATGATCAAAACTGGCATCGTTTTTCGCATCGGAAATCATTTTGAATGCCTTAACACCAACATTTACCAATGGATTAATTGCTCCAATTAAATCGAGCACTTGAGCCTCTTTCTGACTTTTGCGCAAATTGGCCAATTTAGAATTAAGACTTTGAATTCCTGAACGCGATGCGTGTTTAGTTTTTTCGATTTCCATATCTAGCTGATTAAATTTATCTGCAATTTGTACTCGGGCAATATTGAGCTCACTTTGCTGCTTGTCCACTCGTTGATTGGTGCGTTGAACGTTAGTTTGAAGTTTGTTAAAATCTTGATCAATACATTTGATGGCAGCTCGGGTTTCAGCATGCTGAACTTGGATATTAGTCTCGTTAATATGGAAACGTTGTTCATTTTGAAGTTGACCCTGCACAAGTTAACTTTTTAAGGATCCATGAATAGGCCAGCCTAGATATTTTAACCACGTATTCTATGGACTAATACAAGAAGATTTCCCCAATACATCACTGATCTATCTGGTCGTTTTTTCTCGGAAATCGAGATTAAAAACTCAATTTTTCCTGTTTTGGCTATATTTTAAACAAGCAGAAAATATAGTAAACTTGAACTTTTTCCAGGTATTTTGTTGCCTTTCGGTAACTTGATTATTCTAGTACAACCTCCAAAAGTCTGATTTGGAATACTCAATACCGTTTAGGAACAGTACTGAAATTACCGAATCAATAACAGATTCAAAAAAGGTGGGCTGCAATGCCCCTCTGCCGAGAGAAGCATGTTCACAAACAACGTACTTCGTACGTCAATGTTTGTTTACATTTTTGTGTATTATGTTTTCGGCTTATTTTTAATTAGATTTACAGTAAATAACAATTTAATTTGTGTTTGTAACATATTTTATTAAGACAGAATTAACAGATTATATGAAATAAATGAAATATGAAATAATTATTAATCATTCAACCTTTTGGTGGACGCTTTTCGTTTGTATGAACGATCACTTTCCACAATTGAACCCCACAAGAACTGGGCCATAGCGGTTTTGCCATCCTTATACTTTCGCTTTTCAACCGGTGCCATCTCCTGGTGGGCATGCTCGCATTGTTGTTCACCTTTCGAGCCACAGTTTGGTGGGAAACGACCAGGATGAGACTGACAAAGGTGAAGTTTGTACGTGCAACTACAACGAATTTGTTTGAAACATTTGCACATGTGGTCAATCAGTTCGAGGTAGTTTGGAGCGCGTTCGTTGCCCAAGAACTTTTCACGCACCTCGAGAAAGGCTAGCAATGCGTCCAGTTCTTCGTAATCCAAAAAGGAAACAAATTTGGAATAGTTTTCAGGTCGATCGACTATTTGTTTGATCTCGGGGCCTGAAAATGCGGAAGTCTTCTTAATGTATTTTCTGCTTCTCTTAGTGACATTAAACAAAAATTCCACGACATCGATCGATTCATCGTCGTCGTCTTTCTCATCTTCAACCAGTTTGCCACCAACTTTGATATTTCGTCTTCTCAAAACGGTTTTGATAAATTCCTGGAAGAGGCCAAGTTGAACATGGAGAGGGGGAATCCAGAATTTGTTGATGTCACCAATTGCGGCTTGATACTTGACACTGTACTCGTCACAATTGTGTTCTTCAGTTCGAGCATCCCAATCTTTCGACCATTTAGTTTCAAAGTTGGTGCTGGTGGTCTTCCAGATGCAATAAATGCACATGTGTCTCGGTCGGCCACTTTTGAGTCCATTCAACAAGTTGGTCACCTTCAAGTCCGAGCACACCTGCCATTTGAACTGGTCATACTTGATCAAATCGACGATTGCCTGCATCGAGAAGTGATCTTCTCGCTTTCGGTCTGGACCACCATATGCAAGTGGAATTGGACACTTCTTTGTCTTCGAATCATTATGTAATAATAAACATTTTAAACTCTGTTTGTTTGAATCAATTGACAGTCGCCAGTCATCCTCCCAGTTTGGCTTCGATTCAACTCCACACTCCTTCAGTAGTCCCACAATGTCAGCACAGTAGACATATCCATCAGAATCGGCGAAATAAGGCTCAAATCGTTTTTGTCGCTTTCGAGCGTGAGTGACACGAACGTCTTCTTGCACCAACTTGCGTTCTTTCAGCATTGAAGTGGCAAGTTCTTGGGCTTGCACTGTTGGACCACCATGCATGATTCGACGAAGAAAATCATTCAATTCGCCCTGAGAAAACAATTCTGGAATGTCATCCTCCGGCGGGTCCTCAAAGTCCGAACTTGAATCATAGTCATCTTCTTCTGTTTCACTTTCGCAATCATCCTCGGCATCATCACTTACCGGCTTATGGATAGGAGGAGGAAATTCTCTATTTGGCTCACCTGGCAAATGTCGGACTGGCATCGAAGCGGACGATTCTCTAATCACTTGTTTGCCATCGTCAGATACCATTCGGAAAAAGTACTTATCGAGTCTGTCCCGAGTTGCAGCAGTCAATCCGAATATGTTTGAGTTGCAGAAGAAGCATTCTTCTTCGTGATTGATTGCGTTTCGCCAGATGACAGGAGTTTTATACCATCGAACAGGCTGGAATCGATGATACCAATTTTTGAGTGCAGAATGGCAAGGCCGGCATATCGAGTCCGGTGCCCAACTGGTTCGCTCGTCAAACTTGGAACCGAAGTACGAGACATAAGCTAACTTTACCCACGGATGCTGGAAGCGATCGATTCGTTTAGTTTTGAGTTTGTCCTTTGATGCAACAGCCACTAGGCCACAAACATAGCAATGGTGATTTGTTGTCTTGCACATGGTGAAAGTTAGGCGACAAAGACAAAAAGTCAAGTCAAAGTGCACAATGCGGCAACACGTGAGACTGTGTGCGCGATGTGCGTGCAGACAATACGCGCTCAAAACGTAAACACGAACGTGCGTATATGAATGACCCTTGCTTGGCGGACAATATAGTGGGCTCTGGCGCCCACCCAAAATCGCGGTTTTTTTTCATTTTGTATTTTGGATACTGTTCTTTAACGGTTTGGAATATTCCAAATCTGCCTTTTGTAGGTTATAGTAGAATATTAAAGCTACCGAAAGGCAATAAAAAACCAAGAAAAAGTCTATGTATAGCATCTTTAATAGTTGACTGAAAGTTGACATATTGGGGGAAAATCGACAATTCAAATTCGATTTCCCGAAAAAAATGACCTGTTTGTGGGCTAATTTTTTGCCAGGTGACCAATAATGATCTATAGAATCACTGGTTAAAATATCTAGGCTGGCCTATTTGGGCTGTTAACTTGTGCCTGGTGAAACTCAATTTGCTGTTTGTCCACTCGTTGATTGGTGCTTAGAACGTCACTTTGGAGTTGGTTGATTCCTTGATCAATATATTTGATAGCAGTTCGGGTTTCAGCATGCTGCACTTGAAGACTATTCTCTTGCTTGTTAAATCGTTGTTCATTTTGCATTTGAGCAGTGTTGAAATCAATTTTATGTTGGTCAGCTTTTTGGTTAGCGTACTGTAGATCACCATGAAGAGCTTTAACATTTTTATCGATAAACTCCATTGCGGTCTTAATTGTTGTTTGGGTAACTTGCAGTTGACTGAAACACTCGACAGACAACTTCTGTGAATTTTCGGAATCAATTTTGTGTTGATTAACTTTTGTATTGATTTTCCGTAGCTTCAAGTTCGATCTGTCCAAATTGTCATCAACAGAGGCAAACTTTGTTAGAGTTGTTTTCTGGTTCATTCGGTACTCGTCAATGTGATCCATAACTTTTTCTTTGACATTTTTAAGCTCTTTTTCTAGTTCACGTTTTTCTTGCTCTTGCTTAACTTGATTCTTTTCAATGTACTCAAGTTTGACCTGATTGACTTGCTTTTCAATGAGTTGATCATTTTGTAGTTGGTTGAATTTCAGCTGCTGTTCAATTTGATTTGCAATGCTCTTCTCTCGTTGGTGCAGGAATGCTATGACCAATATAACAAGGAAACCAATACCAATGATTATTGGTTCCATTATACTTTTGTTATTATAGATTTTTAAATAATTAAAATTTGTTACATAAAATATTAATAAACTTACAGATTAAACACGAATGTAAATATCAAATAAAATGGTCGATGATCATACCAATGATCAATTAATGTTACTGTTGCATTACAAGTGAGTCTCAATACACGTATATTTACTAGCCATTATCATCATTAGTTTTACTGCTGATAAGGCAGTTTAAATTATAATCCTTTACCGATATCATGACGCAAATTGGAAGTATGTGAAACATTTACGCATGAACATATCATAAACAGTAGGAGTATTCCTTCGGGTTACTTGTTAGTACCGTTGAACCTAAATTCATTGATTCATATAGAAAATCTACTTAAATTTGATCATATGGGAAAAGGTATCGAAAACTGGATTTAATTCTAAACAATAATCCAAAATTTTTGTCCCAACATGTATATAAAAGTACAACATTACACAGTCGCAATTAAAGTGCACTACAGTGAGAGTCTTAAATGTAACTGTACGTATACTTTCTTCTGATGTGCCAAAGTACCAATCAGAAATAATACTTATTTAAAGCTTTTAGTATCTCGAGTGTAAGACCATTTTGATGTTCCTGATGCAAAGGTATAATCAATAGACAATAGGGTGATAAGGCAATAGGTTCCTGGTTTAGAGTTGCTTATTGTTGCTTTTGATTGAGTGCTTGGTACTTTTGCTTTTTATCATATGTGCATTTTTGCTGATAAAGCTAATTAAACTCCCATTAAGTTCGTTCTAATTAGGCTGAAAATTTTGAGCACAAGTGGGGATAGCAATAATTTAGGCCTCCTGATTTGTATTTTGTTGTCTACAAATGTTATATATAATTTATGATATGTTGCTTTCAGTGCGGCTGGTTGCTTAATCCTTTTGATTGATTAATTTATAAATTGCACACTTTAGCAACAATCTTGTAGAAATATGTTTCAATCTTAGATTGACAGCGCGTAAAATACTTTGACCAACAATACCAGCACCAATGTTAGTTGACTAATAATCGTAATTGACAATAAGAATTCAAGCAATTTAAATCAACAAACAAAATAAAACAAACTGACTATCATTTTCTAATTCCACGTAGACACTGTTGTGCATTTTTCATCGGTTCGTATACCATTGTATTTTACAAGTAGGTCACTAACCAACATCCATCTATTGTAGATACTTGGGAACTTTTAGCTGAAACCATTAAATGAAAATAGATTTAACATTATAATTTTTCTGAGATCCCCACAATGGCAGAAAATGTGCACCTTATTAGTATGGCCATTCTTTCAGCACTTTTCATTGCGCTTGGTTATAATTGGAGTGCCGCTACAACTGAAATTTACATCAATTTTATGATAATACTTGCAATTGTTGGAATTATCTTTGGGTATTTGTTTGTACATTTTAAGCAGCAATATGACCAAGAATATCAAAAGCAGTTAAATCAAATTCGGCAGCAAATTGAACAACAATTTCAAATCCAGCAGAAACAACTTTTGCAATTTCAAACCCAACAAAAAGAATTGCAGCAGTTTCAACAAAATATAGGACCAGCTTTTGATAAAATATCAAACGTACTAAGCGAGCAAACAGAAGTAATCACACAAATGTCAGTACTTGTCAAAGATCACAACCAATCAATTTTATTGAATATGGAAACTTTTCTATTAAATCATAAGGAGAGTATCAAAAATTACGATCAACAAATTGATAAATTAATTATCGTTAAAAATGAAAGTCACGAAAAGCACGAAAAACGATTTGGAAATTTAGAATCTAATTTTAACAAAAGTGTCCTAAATTACGACCAATTGATCAGCAAGTTAGAATCTAGTCTTAACGAAATTAACAAAAATCACGAAAAACGATTTGGAAATTTAGAATCCAATTTTAGTAAAAGTGTCCTAAATTACGACCAATTGATCAACAAATTAAATTCTAATCTTAACGAAAGCAATAAAAATCACCATAAACAAATCAGTAATTTGGAAACCGATCTTAATGCAAATAATAAAATTAACAACGAAAGAATTAGCAAGTTTGAAACCTATTATAACAATAAGAATACAATTTCCGAAGAATGGTTAAACTCGTTGAAAATCAACAGTCATCACGAAAGTAACCAATTATGTGAATACAATATTTTGCTGCTCGGTGAAACAGGCGTTGGTAAGTCAACCGCCATAAATGCTTTTGCTAACTACATTAAGTATGACGAACTTGAAGATATAGGAACAAATTTTATAGAATTGATTCCATCAAAATTTATTCACCAAGACCCGTCAACATTGGATTCTGTGAAAATTAAATCAAGATTTGGTGCTAACGAAACGGGAGGCTATGGCAGCTTAATGACCAAACAACCACAAACATACAAATTCAACTATTGTCACAAAGTGATTCGATTTATTGATACACCCGGAATTGGAGATATCAACGGCACCGAACAAGATAGAAAAAATATTCTCCAGATTCTCAGCTTGTTGCGCTACTATAAAAATTTGCATGGAATAATCATTTTTATTAAATCGACAGAAACCAGACTAACATCTTTCTTCAAGTATTGCATTTCCGAATTGCTCACTCATTTACTGAATAGTGCATCTAAAAACATTGTCTTTTGTTTTAATTTTAGCAGAATTACATGTTTTGGGCCAGGCGATGGTTTCCGTATATTGAAAATGTTTTTAGAAGAAGAATTGCATGAACTAAAAGTTGATTTGATAAAAAACCAGAATTGTTTCTTTATTGACAATCAGGTTTGTCAGTTTCTGGTTGCAAAAAAATACGGAACAACATGTCCTGAAAATCTGGTCGGTATGTATCAAGAATGCTGGAACAAGTCAAAAGAACAATTTGAAAAAATGCTTGGTAAAATAATCGAAAATAAACCACATGACCTACAGAACATAACCTCGCTGAACAGTAGCCGAAAATTGATATGCGAATTGAAAGGATGGAATTATTCAAATTATTCAAACAGCCCAATTGAGAAATACAAGATTAAAAATATATGTATGAAGTTGGCAAACTACATAATGAAACATTCTATTATGGTGAGTTCAACCTATTCTGCTTGTGAAAAAAAACACTTATAATTATTTTTATATCGCTAACTTCCTAAATAGCCTTACAACAAGTTTACCGAGCCGTATTTAGATTTTTTAATTAACCAAGAGAAAATGATCGTGAATGGCAACGAGAATTATTCGAATAAAAAACTAAATTCATTAGTAGCGATGAAAAAAGATCACTTAAAAGAAGTTGAAATATTGAGAAATGCCATAAAGGATAGTTTTCAAACTTCAGCTTGGATCAAACAAATTATTGACTGCAAGAACGACATTATCACTGACAATAATGTAAATTCAAATTTAAAAGCATTGCTTGTGAGATATTTTAAAGATGAAGAAGAAATTTATTTTAGTTGAAAAAGTGTTTTTCAGATTAAAATTGTTTTACTCAACTCCTTTAGAACAACTAACTTAAAAATAAAAATAATAATAAAAAGATAACAATATAACAACTCTATTAAAAGATTGAACAGATAACAGTAAAATTCTGAAACAGAATTGTCATTTAATTAGATTTGTTTGAGAAATTCCTAACCGGAACAACAAAAGTGTTACTTCAAATAGATTATTTTGATAACAATGTTCCACTTTGGATTTATATTAAATCCACACATATGTTACAACAACAACAACAACATTTTGCTGTTTGGACAATCAATGTATTTCGTATGCGGATGTCTATAATCAATTTGATGGAAATGTTTGCCGATCACTGGCTGGTAAGCCAAAGCTTTTCTTTATTAACGCTTGTCAAGGCCCCAAAAATGATTACGGTGCGGAAATAAACACTGAAAATTGCGCTGACGCATGTGAGCCTGCTGATTATAGAACAGGGTCAAATAATCACAGGGTTCCCATAAAAGCGGACCAATATTCGTTTTACAGCAGCTCCGACAGTAAGTGTATTTTATTTTACATTATTATATTCAACATGTGTTTTTTTCCCTTTTAGGCTTTCTCTAATTTTGTTCCCCCTTATCGGGATCTTCGTTTATACAGGAGCTTTGTATGGCACTTGATGATCATGCAAACACTGAAGATTTGGACAAAATTGCCACAAGAGTGAAATGTTGTGTTGCATAGAGGGAAATCGTTGAAATGAAAATTTCAGTAGATAAGTCCGCTTATGTCAAGCAGAATCCGGTGACTGTTATTGAACGCAATGTAAAACAGATGCCTGTGTCTCTGTCATCACTTTACGCAAGAAAGTGAAATTCTGATTTATGCTTGAAACTACAGAGTTATGCATAGTTTCTATTGAAATTCAATCATAAAATTGATTATTATATTATTAACAGTTTCTTTTCTCTATCTACATTCATATGTCAAAATGAAAAATATATTAATAAAATTCTTTGAAGCTTTACAAATCGCTTTATTAATCATGCACAAAAATTAAACTAATCTATAGGAATTGTCATTTTTAAGGTACTCGGAATTATATGTGTGATTCTTACAGCATTTTGGACGTAGAATTCGATGGTCTGGTCAAAATTGACAGTTTGTCTTCAAATTTTGAGATATTCAAGTTTTAATCCCATTTTTGTCCAAATTTCGAATTTCTAGGCTCTAAACTTCAATTTAAAGCTAATTTTTAAATTCTCATCGTTTTTTCTGAAAATTTTAAGCACAAGAACGTCCAAATCGCTTAAGATTTACTATTTAAACTCATCAATTTCAAGCAACTGTATGACAGAGAACAGCAAAATAAGCTAATCCGAATTCAAAAAATGATAATCAAAAAACAAAAGCAAAAATTTAATTATCAGCAAAATTAACTACTGGAACTGAAAAATGTTTTGAAACCAACTTTTGAAGCAATAAAAAACAAACAAAACTCCCAAACCGAAGTGGTTCAAGGAGTTTGCTCAATTGTCAAAAATCACGACGAATTCATCACAAATCATGAGGAACTGATCAAAAAGTTATTGTCGGATTCTTGCAAAAGTAACAAAAATCACAACGAACTTTTTGCAGAATTTAAAACCAATAATGAGGAAAACGATAGGCGAATTGACAAGTTAGAAATAGCAAATCATTTGGAAAGTAACCAAACTTGTGACTACAATATATTAATGCTAGGCGAGATTGGCGTTGGCAAGTCCTCTGCAATAAATGCATTTGCAAATTACATGAAGTATGACAAATTTGAGGATGCTTTAGGAAGTAATTTTTTAGAATTAATTCCATCTAAATTTGATAACGAAACAGGAAGCAAATGCAGTTCTGTGACCACACAGCCACAAACTTACAAATTCAATTATGGTCAAAAAGTGATTCGATTTATTGACACACCAGGAATTTGTGACAGCAACGGCACCGATCAAGATAAAGAAAATTTTTCCCAGATTCTCAACATGTTGCGGTACTATAAAAAATTGCATGGAATTATCATTTTGATTAAATCGATAGACACCAGACTGACAACTTTCTTCAAATACTGCATTGCTGAATTGTTTACTCATTTTCCGAAAAGTGCACGAGATAATGTAGTGTTTTGTTGCACTTTTAGCAGAGATTATAACTTTGGGCCTAATTATGGTTTCAACACTATAAACAGGTTTTTTCTGCAAACAGAATTTACTGTGTCACTTGATTACTCATCGGCAAACCAGAATTGTTTCTTTATTGACAGTGAAGCATATCTGTTTTTGGTTGCAAAAAAATATGGAATAAAATTTCGGGAAATTTCTGACAATATGAAAAATACAAGTTGGGACAAATCAAAAAATCAATTTGAAAAAATGCTTACTAAAATAATCGGAAATAAACCACATGACCTGCAGAATACAATCTCACTGAACGGTATTCGAAAAATGATGCACGAATTTGAAAACGGGAATTATCTAAACAATCCAATTGAGAATGGCATTATTAAGAATATGTGTTCAAAGTTGGAAAACTACATATGGGGACATTCTATCGCGGTGAGTTCAATATATTCCATTTGTTAAAAGCATTAATAAATTTTTTTTAATCACAAACTTTTCTTTTATAGCCTTTCAACAAGTTTACCGAGCCGTATTTGAATTCTTTAATTGATGAGGAGATAAAGAAAATGACAGCTAATAAAAATTATCAAAACAAAAAGATGATTTCATTATTGGATATGAAAGAAGCTCACTTGAAGGAAGTTCATCGGCAATTAGATGCCATCAAGAGTACTTCGAACCGTTCATTTTTAATTAAAGACATCTTTGCATGCAAGAAAGACATCATCTCGAACCGTAATGTCAGTCCTTATGTGAAATTGATAATTAAGAAGTATTTTGACGATATAAATGAGAAAATTCGTTTTAGTTAAAACTCCTATATTTATGTTATTTAATCGTTAATCAAATCGATTTGTTCTATTGTAATTTCTACAGACTGTTCATTGTTTTGTTCGAGTTTGGTTGGCGCATCTGTCACGACCATTTGATTGTTTCCGTTTAGTTGACAAACCGCCGCAGCCAACTGATCAATCCGTTCCTCGTGCCGTTTGACTATCTCCGTGATAGCCTGCAGTTGTTGTACCATCTCAGCAATTGCGCATTGGTTATTTAATATTTCCGGAAATTTTTGATCCATCGAAATCTGTACCAATTTTTTCAATTGCTCCTGTTGTTCTTGAATTTGATTCGAAAATTTTTTGTTACGAATTCTTGTTAAAATTGTCAAAAATAAATAGACATAATTGTACCAATAATTGAGAGGATTATTCTTGTCAATTGGATGTATAATTCAGTAAAATGTTGGCTCAATACCAATTGTAGCTAAATGCATTGTAAAGTACACAAAGCACACCTACTGTGATGTTGTACACAATTTTAGTCTATAACTTTTTGTTGGATTTCAAGTAATTTTAGTTCGAAGTCGAGTGATAAAGATGTGCTGAAAGGCGTGCAATGATTGATCTGTACTGGATTGCCAATTTGTATTTATCAAAGGCACACACGCACAAACTCGCATCTATCTGTGATTTAGTTTGTCAGTAATAGAACTAAATCAACACAAAACGAACGAACTCTAATAAATAATAACTCGAACGATAACTAGCAGTAGGATTCGGGCGAATTTGAATCTGAGAAATATGTTGCACATTTGTTTGTATTTTTTAAAAATAATTTTTGTGTTTGTATTCGAGATATTCAATATTGAGTGAATCGTTATAAAATCTATGCACAACTTCCAATATTCCAAGTACAACTAAGATAACAGTACTTGGCTTTGAAATGGCTTTGAACATTTTCGAAAATACTGAACTTGTTATATCAATTGGCTTGTTTGTTTGTTTTGCTATCTTACTGCGGCAAAGTATTAGGTGACAACTTATGTTATGATAATGGCGGCTTGCTTTAAAATAACTTTTTGTCCTAATCTAGGTGGCGATGTGATTTTTTGAACTTTTCAGACTTGAATTATGTCTGATTAGTCACTAAATAATGCAAAAAATCACATCGCCACCTAGATTAGGACAAAAAAGTTATTTTAAAGCAAGCCGCCATTATCATAACATAAGTTGTCACCTAATAGTAGCACGTACATGATTGAATGTCAAAGTTGTCAAGCAGAAACCATGAGAAATTGTGATAAAATGAAATCGCTTGATATATCACTTGCGACGATGAGTAGATTTGGTTTGTTATCAACACAGTAAAAAATCGCATATACGAATACGTAAAATTTGTAGTATTTTACAATTACGTGAATTTTTATTTTACGATTACCGAAATTTTCGAAAACTTTGCTTATACATGAATTCTCAAATTCACGGAAACGCATAATTTAATAATTTTACAATTTTGTAAAATTTTGAATTCATGAAAATGTAAAATTATTGAATTATGCGTTTCCGTGAATTTGAGAATTCATGTATATGGAGATTTTATTTGCTGTGTATTATTTTAGATTTCCATAAATTCTAAAATTTACAAAATTGTAAAATTATTGAATTTTACGTTTCCGTGAATTTGAGAATTTATGGAAATGTATAATTATTGAATTATGCGTTTCCGTGAATTTTAGAATTTATGAATATGGAGATTTTATTTGCAGGTTGAATATTGAATATTGAAGGTATTTTACCTCGGCTAAAAAGTCCTCTAAATGTATGATTTCGTGAATTAAGAATTTACGTATGCGTAAACTTTCTTTTAAAAAAATTTACGAATACATAAAAAAGAAAATTTTACGTATACGTTTTCAGTTACTAACTTTTTTACGAATTCATAAATTTTTGGAGGCAAAATTTTTAACGGTGAAGAAGTGAACCCCAATTGATAGGAATTGGCCTGTTTCTTTCCCGATAATTAAAAGCACAAATGATTGAACAATGTTTACTAGGAATTGGGCGTTGGTTGTCTTGGTTGAGAGGCAAATGCACGTTGTACGAACGTGGGGACGCTTTCTTGTTGGCAACCAAGTCTACATAAGATTGCCATGTCAATGAACCAATAATAAAAATTAATAAAACAATTAATAACTTTATTAATTGTTATTAAATATTATTTTAAAAAATATTATTTTATAAATCCATTTCTAGTATTTACGCCTGGACCTTGAATGTTGTGAAAAATGGATTAATTGTGGGGTGCAGGCAAAGAAAAACTGGATTCGGTTCAATAACTTCTTCGACAACTTGATATTGCAACTTATTTTATTAAACAAATTATGTTACGCATCTTGTTTTTTAAACTTTAAACTTTACATATTGAAAGTTTGAGAATATCACAATATTCCACAATCTAGTTCCTTTAATCTCTTGCGGCTCAATTCGTATGATTTATTTTTACAGTATCTACTAGTTACTTGTAAAAAGATATAAAATCAATTGGGGTTGTATTATTACAATTATAATTAGATTCATTTTTTCGGATTCTTAATTTCGGTAGTTGTCAAAATGTTAACGGTTTTTAATTTTGTGTTTCTTCTTTTATTTCTTTTCACGCATTGCATTTCCACAAATGTGAGTACAAATGCAAAAGTTAAAATGTTAAAGTTGTGTATAATAAAAAATAAAAGAGAATCTTAAAAAGGGCCTTTACCAAAAATCATTTTGACGTTTGCGTAAATTTTGGAATTGGAACAAATGTTGTTCAAACTGGTGCTTAAAGTCATCGCGGTTAATGTCTTCATTTGCTATGCCAAGAACAAGATTCAATTGAAGATTCATCGGGAAAATGATTGAAAAGACGCATGCTAATGGCTCAACACTGGCAAATTCCCGCCGGTCAAATATGCCAAAGAAGTTTGCAGGTCGTGACAGAAGAAAGTTAAGTGGATTTATATTGAGCAGCGGCATGTCTCAACGAGGCGATGTCGACATTGACGTTCCGAAGCTCAAGCTCAGACACGTTGGTGAGTTTGCCAAGATTGATAATCAGATTGGATGTCACTACAATTCGTATACAATTACAATTATAAATTACAAACTTTCTCTCATTTAAAATTTATTCAACATTTTAGTATGCAGAATGCTTTGTTTTGGTTATTTGGATTTTTGTGTGTACAAAGAAAAATGACAGACATTGATTTAGTGTTTTATATCAATCCACAAATTATAACTAAGCTTTTGTCAAGTTAGTTTTATTTTCTATAAATTCATAAAAATATTTCTAAAAAATATTTAAAAAATAAAATAGAAATTTAAAATCTATATGTAAATCTCTTATTCCCAAACCACTTTGAAACCACTGCCAATGTTCCATTGATTGTTCTTTTCTTTTTCTTTTTCCTGTTCCAGCCACTTCTCCACTTGATTGATCTGTTTGCTCAAACTATCCATAGCTTGCGCGATCTGTTGAGAAAGAATACTGTGGTTTTCTACGTGAATTTGTGAAATTTTATGCAGATTTTCATTTGCTTTGTTTAAAAAATTAACTTTTTCCAAGATTTCTGTCCGAACTTGATGAAGTGCTTTGAAATATTTAATAATCATCGGTTCTTGTTTTTGTTGTGATTGTTCAGTTTGGTCATTTGGAGTGGGATAAAGCGTCCGACATGCCTCAATGCACAATGCCATTTCGTATTGGTCTGGTGACCAAGATTTTGTAAGTCCAAACACATCAAAAGCACACAACTTGAGACACGCACTCTGTGGATCATGAAGTGAGTCGGGATGATTTGGCACATTTTCTTGTAGATTGTGCATTTTTGCTTGAAAATTTGCTTGATGTTTGCTCATTTCGATCGGTTGCTTCAATTTATGTATAAAAACAAATACTGATATTAATATTATAATTGATAAAATATAATTTTCCATTTTCTACAAAAATGTTGAACAAAGTTATGGCAGTAAAAATATAAAAATTATTTAATGCAAAATTTTATTACTACCGTATTTTTCCGAATATAGCCCGCCCCCCCGATTATAGCCCGCACCGGTGTATAGCCCGCATTTTTTGTACAGCCAAGGTTACCGAAAACAGCATTTTAAAAAAGTAAAATCGTGTATAGCCCGCGGGCTACATTCGGGAAAATACGGTAATCACGAAAATCAATTGAACTCTGTTGCTAATTTTGACTGTTGTTATCAGTAATTAGTACGATGAGGTACAATTGCGACATAAAAGCGCTCTTTCTCTGCGTGTAGGTCTCAAATCTCATATTAGTCTCCCATCAAACGGCCAATTGTTAATATCTTATTTTATTGTTATCAAAGCAAATTTAATATTCATTTTTATCAAACGTGAGTCTGTAAATTAAAGATTAAATTTTTTGTGAGTTAATCTGCCATCAGTGGTAATTAGTAATAAATTTATTGATTATCTCAAAACTTGTTTTATAAGTCCAATAAAGTTCAAATTGATTTAATTATTATTTAAATTTGATTATTTGGTTTAACTTGACTATGTTTTGTATAAGTTGAGCCGCTGTGAGTGGCCTTCATGATTTTTACTTGTAATAGCCCCAGCTGCTCGTCTTCCAACTCCACTCAAAATTGGGCTAGTCAAAGGGGCAATAAAACCTAGAATCTCTTTCAATGAATTGTTCCGTTTTACCCGACGATGCAGAGCTTGAATGTTTGCCTGATTGTCATGAACTTGATTGCTGATGACTTGATTGAAGCCAAGCTGACGGCTTCTGAAATCGTGGAATTGATCTCGATTGTGGTTGAATTCCACTTGCAGGTTGTTTAGATTAGAAGTTTGTGTTGCTAGATTTTCCGTAATGCCACGATTAAATTCATTTTGGATTTCAGTCCCTCGGCTGTATTCTAGTCTAAGAGTGTCATGATCGACTCGAAGTTGATCTGTCAAAGCCTGTTGGCCATTGAGACCTACTGCAAGTGTACGAATGTCAGTTCGATTGTCGTGGATGTCTGCTTCATTGCGTCGGTTATCCTGTTGGTTGGTATCATGTCGAACTTGATTAATTCGCTCTTGAGTTTGCAATTCGTTTTGGATTTTTTGCTTATCCAAATCATTTTGGAAATTCTTTTGATTCTGGTTATACCACATGAATCCAACAATAGCAAGAATTGCAACAAATCCCAAGATATATTCTGTTTGAACTGGATTTGTGGATACAGTTTGTTGCGGCGGTGAATAATAATGATTTGGAAATTGCTTATTATTTGGAGCATCATTTGTGGTTGTTGCAATTACGCATGCGTTGATACACTGGTCGTAAATTTGTTGATTGGTTATATATTGACAGGCATGGAGACATGCTTTCAAGTCAATGTTACATTTGATCAACTTGATGGTAATTAAAATGATTAATATGAGCGAAATATGGAGTGACTTCATTGTTCAGGGAATTTGTGGAAAGTTTTGCTTTATTTTTGGGATTCAGTTAACATTTGGCATATACGGAACTCGTATTAATGTGAGTGCTTCAACTCATTAATAATTGAACTTATTGTGCACTCAGGAAAGTCTGTGGCCGTCTTAATGTCGCCAAAGTTTGTCAACAGATACCATTTTGAAGTAGTCTCTTGTTGATAACAACAACAAACAAGTGCAACTTAATCTCAAGATCCCCCTTTAAGTGGAAAGATTTAAGAGTGAATCATACACAAACGTACTGTACCCGACATTCTATTCTTTCCATTATTAACAATATCAATGCAGATTTTAGGTTCTTTTTAGTTCCTAAATCGTGTGCCTCCATTGGTGGCGGCACTTTCAACTCACAGCACATCCGTCGCGCCTTATGCAACTGGAGCGCAATCATTATCCTCTTTGCTCATTTCTCATTTGACCGTTTGTCTGCACGGTCATGTGTGAATATGAATTTTAAAACTTTTGCGCTATTCTATGTGGCAATTTTAACTTTGATTCTCAGTTATCGATACTTGCGAAGTTCAAACTCTGACATTGAAGCACAAGTTGTC
This sequence comes from Rhizoglyphus robini, assembly GCA_023373905.1. NCBI lineage: Eukaryota > Metazoa > Arthropoda > Arachnida > Sarcoptiformes > Acaridae > Rhizoglyphus > Rhizoglyphus robini. The sequence continues at coordinate 388,133 of JAKIJQ010000032.1, read as the reverse complement.
GCTTGTCTGGAGATATGTTTCAACGTTGATCACCAGAGCAGCGACGATTTCGATGAGTGCACAAGTGACTGCTTTATGGACAGTACAGTAAAGTTGCTTCAACAACAACCACATGTGTACAGCCAATCATAATTCAACCAATTGTCTCTTTGTTTCCTATTTTTCCGATTTTATTTTTAATTGCTTTCATATTTTACTGTCTATATGAGTACATAGCTCTGCTTGTAAAGAGCCTCGAAGCAAAACAAAACTTCAATCAATCTGCTAATTTGCGAGAGATCAACAAATTGCAGAACTGTGTTGCAGAACTAAATGCTAAAATTGAAAAACTCTAACCCAATTCATAAAACATTTATGTTTTTTTGGACACTAATTTAAGAGTCATTTCAGCTTTAAATAATAATTTTAATCAGTAGAGGGAGTTATCCAAACTATTACAGAGCGTATGTACAAATTAAAATTTTACAAAATAAAATGAAATTTTATTTACTTTAGAATTAAAACACAATGAATTTGTCTCAATTCATGTTCAACATTTGCATCGTGATGTTTGTTGCTTTTGTTTATTTTGAATTGTGGGACAATGAACAGAAAGTAGCACCAAAGGTAAAATCCTATCAAAGATCAAATTCGAATTCCGCAACAATTCAACAGCACAAAGTTATTTCAAATCGAAATAGAAAAAATTCAGCACCACAGAATAATGATCAATTGAATTCGTGTCTGCGTGCATGCCAAGATCAAGAGCATCATCAACGCTGCATCAAAGCTTGTATTGAGTATTTCTCATCAAATACACAAAATTCTCGATCCCCATCATCACCTGTAATTCTGATCCAAACAATCCAGAAAGAGTCTGAATTAGCAAACACATACATAGCCATATACATTGGCATATACATTATTATTGGAATTGTTTGTTTTCTAGCATGGCAACTTTTTCAAGAGAAATACAAAAACATGAAGATCTTGGTTAAAGTTAAAGAAAAAATCAAACATCAAGAAATTGTCGCTGAAATTCAAATTCAAAATATACAAGAGAATTTGCAATACATTCGTGGTGATTTGGCCAATTTGAATACTAATTGTAAAAATCTTAATGAAAACCAGGCAATACTGGCCGATACAACAAAACAATTGTGCATTGGTCTTCAAAGTTGTGGTGATAGGATTTATCAACTTAGTGGTGCACTAGAAAATGAGCTAGTACGAAGAGAGGACTTTGAACAACGACAAATTGAGTACAATTACGAGACTAGTAGATATTTAGCGAATGATAAAGCAAGACTTGATGCAATCGCGAATAGTCCTCCACAAATTCGATATATAAATTATTCAGACGATGAAAGCTCCGGTTGCACAATTTTGTAATTGACTATTTTTTTTTAAATTATTTAATATCGAGTAAATTTAATCGCTTCAAATTGACATGTTTCAGTTCATTTTAATTTCATTAATTTCATTATAATCTCAATTTTTAAAAACGGTCAAAAGTCTTTGGGTTTGAAATAAATACATTGATTGTTTTGAGCGAAATTTGTCTGAATTAGCTGGAAATGCTTATAAACGAGCGAATGTTGATAGGAACAGCCTCTCGCAGCCAATGCATAATCTCCCTCTTCCATCAGCGTGGGACAAAATGGAAAGTGAGTAGAGGTAATCGTACACACACAAAGCAGTCATAATTTGTTTGTACAAATCAAGTAAACACAGAGCTCTCAATGTCGAAGGCATACTTACTGCTAAAGAGGGTTACACTTCTCGGAAATGGAGAGCGATCAGTAAATTTCTGTACAACTGAAAGTGAAATAAGCGCAAATATCATAAATTGAGTCATTGATGATAGCTAATTTCGTAACAACAACAACAACATCAGCACAATGCAACCAGAGTGCAATCATTACCATCCATGCTAATGTGAAAACTTACTCTCAATGAGCATCATCATAGCTCATTTCGACTGTTTCAACTCTAAATGATCGACTTGAAATGAATTTCCGAACATTTGCCCCATATTATATCACAGTCATATCACTATACCTACTTTATCGATATTTCCGAAGCTCAAGCATTGAATCCCAAGTTGTGTCCTGCTTGGAGACTTGCTTCTCAGTCTCGCACAGTAATGACAATTTTGATGCGTGCACAAAAAGTTGCTTGATTGACAATACTGAAAAGTTAATTCAAAACCAACAAGAAAAATCACAAACCCAACCACGACCAATCATAATCAAACATCAACCGAGTGTTTCAATATTCTCAAGTTCAGGTTTTCTAATTTTAATTGGATTCATATTTTATTACATTTATTCGGTTGCAAGAAAAGTGGACAAACTTGCAGAAAAACAAGCAGAAAATCAGCAAGCAAATCTGCGTGCAATTGCCAATTTGCAAGATAGTGTTTCGCAGTTGAGTGCTCAAATTACTTAACTTTTGCCAAATTCATCAAATTCGTCATATTCTTCAAGAAGGAATTATAGAAGTATTGCAAATTATTAGATTAAATTTTTAAAAATTCATAAAAACAAGTAAAATTCTTAATTTTTATTATCAAAAATATTAATCATTTTTGTTATATTTAGGAAATCATGAATTCGTCTCAATTGCTATTTAATCTTGGCATTTTCTTATTTGTAATTTTTGTTTATTGGGCAAAAAGTGGAAATAAACAGAAAAGTCTACAAAATCCTGTAAAAGAAGAACCGAAACAACAGAATCAAGTTTATGTTCCAACATCAATTCAACAATGGTCCTCCAACCAAATTCCGAATTCTGCAAATTTCCAAGAGAATCCACTAAACTCCTGTCTCCGTTCATGTCAAAGTCAACAAAACCAACAACAGTGCATCAAAATGTGTCTAATTGCTTCGGATCCGAAAAATAATTTTCTCCAGAATATTCCTCCTCCACCCCCTCCACCTCCTCAACAACCAGTAATTCTGTTCCAAACAGTCCAGAAAGAACCAGCAACTTCAAGCACATTCACAAATGTAGTCATATGGATAGTTCTCTTTATACTTTGGAGACTTTATCAAGAGAATCGTGAAAATTTCTTAGATTTTGTCCGACTTGAATCACGAGTCGAACGAAATGAAGTGGTAGCTGAAATTCGGAACGAAAATTATCGTGATAGTTTGGGTCGTATTTATGGTGATCTGAGATGTCTTGAATCGGACACTAGAAATTTAGCTGTTGGTCAGGGTGTGCTGGCCGAGGCAACGCAGCAATTGCGCATTGGTCTTCAAAGTTGTGGTGATAGGATTTTTCAACTTAGTGGTGCACTTGAAAATGAGCGAGAACGAAGAGAGGACTTTGAACGACGGCAAATTGGTTTAAATTACGCAAATAGTAGCTATTTGGAGAATTATTCGAGACGTATCAATTCCATCGAGAATCGTCCTCCTGAACGGGCAATCGAGCATACTACAACTGAAAGAGTAGTGGAAAGGTCTATTTGTATAATTTCGTAGTGATTTTATTTTTGCATTTATTAAAAAAATTTCAATTTTGATTAAATTAAATTGTTTCGATTTTTAAATTTAGCTGTTCTTTATTTCTTAAATTTATTTAATTTAGTGAACTTTTTGAAATGATTAAATCATTTGAACAGAGAAATAGGGAGACATTGTAATTGATTGTTGAATGTATTTTAGTTGAAAATGTCATAAATGCTCGGTTGTTGATGACAACAAGCAGTGGCGGCTTTCTATCAGCGTGGGATGCAAGATTCAAAGTGTGCAGAATTGGAAGAACGACCAATAAACCTTAAAACTCACAGAGCATTCAATGTTGAGTGCATTACTACTAAAGAGGGTTGCTATTCTTGGAAATGGATTGTGATCAATAAATTTTAATACATTGACACATGTGTCTTTGTGTTAGTCACTAAAAGAAGCTATGTTTGTTAGTTTTATAACTTGACACTCAAAGAAATAAATTTATGAGAGAGGGAACACATTTATGCAAGTTTAAATCGCAACGAAGGAGATTGATGATGAAGGACACTATTTTCTGTGTGTCTATATGTTGACACGTAATATTTCTGGTGCAATTAAAAAATATCCGGTAATAGGAAAATGTGCAAACGAAAATGATAAAAGCAATGTTTATTTAAATGTAAACTTTATTATTCATAACCTTACGGCAATAGCCTATAGACTATAGTGAGTCATCCAGGATGACTCATCCTCATCGAGTATGACATCATACAAACACTCAGAAAACACATTTTCAGTTGCATCTGAAATTTTTCTCATTTTTGGAGATTATTAGTTAATTTTTATTGACTAATTTAAGTGCGAGGAATGCAATTATGGACAATTGTTGGTACTAGGACCTCTCTTTGACAAAAATGGTGCTCAGAATAAAATTCCTAGCCTTTGAATTATTAAATAAAAATTAACTAATAATCTCCAAAATGAGAAAAATTTCAGTTGCAACTGAAAATGTATTTTCTGGGTGAAGGGGATAAAAAAGGTCATTAAAAACAAAAATCTATCTTCGATTAGGAATTGGTTTAAATTGTCGTTGGCTTGTACCACCGTAATTATTATTATTAGCAAAAGTTTTCGCCGCTTGTTGACCGAATCCGCCCAAAAATGGACCAGCCAACAAACCAAGAATCTGTTGAAATAGATTGTTTTGTTGTTGTTCCACCTGATGATGCACGGCTTGAATGTTTGCCTGATTGTCATGAACCTGATTGCTGATTGCTTGACTGAAGCCAATTTGACGGTTTTGGAAATCACTGGTTTGATCTCGACTGTAGTGGAATTCACCTTGCAGGCAATCTAGATTGGAAGTTTGTGTTTGTGTTGGAAGGAAATTTATTGATCTTTCAAAATGCACATTTTCCTGTACATTTCCTTTACGGTGCTACTTATCTTCATGCTATCATATTCTCTCTTAATTCTTTCACTTGCTCGTTCTATTCGTCTTTAAAATTGTGATCGTTCTACCACAACTTCACCTGATGCAACTAGACCGCAATCAAAACAGTAATCCACCTCGAAAACAAAGTATTCTCTCCCATTTCAGGTGTAACTGTTTGTCTGCGCGGTCATGTGTGAATATGAATTTTAAAACATTTGCCTTCTTCTATGTCACAATTTTATCGCTGATTCTCAGTTATCGTTACTTGCGAAGTTCAAACTCTGAAATTGAAGCTCAAGTCGTGACTTGTCTGGAGAAATGTTTCAACGTTGAACAACAGAACAGCGACGACAATTTTGAAGAGTGCACAAGTGACTGCTTTATGGACAATACAGAAAAATTGCTTCGACAACAACAGCATCAACACACTCAACAGCAAATCATAATTCAACCAATTGTTTCACTGTTTCCTATTTTTCCTATTCTGTTTTTAATTGGTTTCATATTCTACTGTTTATATAAGTATTTTGTTGTTATTGTGGAGAAACTCGAAGCAAAACATAACGAGGATCTATTAGAAAATTTACGCCAGATCAATAAGTTACAGAGTTGTGTTGCACAACTGAATGCTCAAATTGGCCAACTATCAGCAATTTCCAAATTATCAAAATTTCAAAACCGCGAAATTCAATTAAAAATTCAATTCGAAACATCTTAATCGAGACTACTGCTGAAAACTTCAAAACTACTAAATGTTTGTAAATCTGAAAAAAAACTTGAAATTTGTGCACCTTAAACAAAATTATTGAAAGCATAAAATTATTAAGTTTTAAAAATTAATTTTTCGTCTAAATTAGATTTAAAACACAATGAATTTGTCCCATTTTATGTTCAACATATGCCTTGTGGCATTTATTGCTTTTGTTTATTGGACCAAAAGTGGAAATGTTAAACAGAAAATCCAGAATATTCAATCAGAACAAAGACCGAATACACGACAAAATTCAAATTCAGCTTTATTACAACAATCGAAAGCAATCTCAAATCCAAGTAGAAAAACAGCACAGAATGACCAATTGAACTCGTGTTTGCGTGCTTGTCAGAAGCAACAACATCAACAAGAGTGCATCAAAGTGTGTCTAATTGCGTCGGATCGGAATTATTTTAACCCAAATACACAAAATCCTCTACCCCCTCCACCATCGCCTATAATTCTGGTACAAAACAGACTGAAATAACCAGAATCCTTAAACATAACCATTGTCATATACATTGAAAGTGGAATTGTTGTCTTTCTAGTTTATTTGCTTCTTCACGAGAAACACGAACGTATTTTGGAAAGTGAAAAACTAAGTTCAAAAATAGAAAGACAAAATGAAGTTGCCGAAATTCAAAACAAAAACACAAAAGATCATTTATATATGATTCATGGAAATCAAACCAATTTGCAGTCTGAAGTTCAAAATCTTGCCGTCGGCCAGGGAATGTTGACAGAGGCGGCGAGACAATTGGGCAGTGATCTTCAGACTATCGACCAACGGATTACAGGTGCAATTGAGCATGAACGAAATGAACGAGTGGATTTTGAGCAGCGACAAATTGGCTACAATCACGCGACTAGTAGCTATTTGGAGAATAATTCAAATCGATTGAATTCTATTGAGTCCACCGGCGATTGAACGAAGAACTGAACGAGTAGTACCAGTGCCTTGTGTAATTTCGTGATTAATAAATTAAATATTTTTTATTAACAACAAAAAAACAAATTTAAATTTTTATTGAATTGTTTTAAATTTTAAACTTACTTGTACAAAAATTTAACTTTAACTTTACGTTTTTCAAATTTCTCAAATTCATTTAAACCTATTCTTTCTCCGACTAAACGATCGATTCTTGCTTCAAATTGATTCGTGATTCAAACATTTGACAGATTCATTCCACCTTTAAGTTAATTCGATCGATTTTTAAAGCATCCTACTTGTAAAAAGTATTGAAATAAATAAATGAATTTGTTTTGGTTTACTGTATTAGCTGGAAATGTCTAAATACGCTCGATTATTGAAAAAAACAGGCAGTGGAGGCACAATTTTCCTTTTATCAGCGTGGGATGCAAGTGAGACGCAAAGTGAGTAGAGGTAATGCACGACAAATAAACTTATAAGTTACATGTGTCACAAAACTCAATGCTGAGTGCACTTATTACTACTAAAGAGGGTTGCTATTCTTGGAAATGGAGTGCGATCAACAAATTTCTTTACATTGACACAAATATCTTTGTATTAGTCAATAAAAGAAGCTATGTTTATTAGTTGCTAACTCATGACAAGTGAGTGGAATCAAAGTCAAATCGAGTCACGCCATTGGGGGCTGCACTTTTGTCATATACAACTACATCACAATGCAACCAGTTTGCAATCATTGCAAGGATTGAATATATGCAAACTAATTTTCATTACTCATTTTACAGTTTCTCTTGTTAAAAAATTCTCAACTCGACTTTACTAAAAGAGAATATGAATTTCGAAACATTTTCATTTTATTTGATCACAATTTTAACATTGTTTCAGATTTATCGTATTTTCCAAAGTTCGAGCATTGAAACTCAAAATAAAAGCCCAAAACAACAGAATCAAAACTCCGTTTCAAAACCAATACAACAATTTCCGATTGCGAAGCCAATTCCAAATGTTCCAAACGCCCCAACCCAAAACAGTCAACTAAATTCCTGTCTCCGTGCATGTCAAAACCAACAACAACACCAACAACAGTGCATCAAAGTGTGTCTAATTGTATCGAATCCGAATAATAATTTTCTCCAGAATGTTCAAAATCCCCGACCCTCGCCCCCACGGCATATAATTCATTACCAACCGGTCATAATAGAACAACAATCCTCAAACACTTTCATATACACAATCATTGGATTTGTGCTCTTTTTACTATGGAAACTTTACCAAGAGAATCGTGAAATTCTGTTGGATTTTGTCCGACTAAAATCACGTGTTGAACGACAAGAAGTTGTAGCTGAAATTCGGAACGAAAATCTACGTGATAATTTGAATCGAATTTTTGGTGATTTAACCAGTCTCGAATCGATGAGTAGAAACTTGGCTGTTGGCCAGGGAATTTTGGCACACGCAACACGTCAATTGCAGATTGGTCTTCAAAATGTTGGCGAAGATATCAACGAACTTAGAGAAGAAATTGAAGATGAAAGAGACGAAAGAGAGGATTTTCAATGGCGACAAATCGGCTACAATCACGCGATTAGTAGACATTTGGAAAATAATTCAAGACGTATGAATTCGATTGAGAATCGCCCACCTGAACGTTCAATTGAGCATACTAGAACTGAACGAGTCGTGGAAAGGTCATTTTGCATAATTTCGTAATGATTTTATTTTTATTTATTAATTAAAATTTTTATTAATAAAAATCACAAATCAACTTCGATTAAATTCAATTGTCTCAATTTTTAAATTTACCTGTTCGAGTCCATCTTTAATTTCACCCATAATAAATTGATTCATCTGAACCTGTTCGGCCACTGACTGATCGATCGAACCTTTCACCAAATCGATTCGTTGATTCAAACTTTCAATTGACTCATCCAATTTTAGAGTTAAGAGATTCAATTGATTTTGTAAAACTTCCTGTTGAGTTCGAAGTGTTTCCTGTTGATCCAAAATTGGTGCCAAAATCGCTTGAATGTTTTCGGTTGTTTGGCGAAATTCGCCTTTTCTTTCGTCGAATTGCAGTTGAACTTCCTCTTGTACATAGAGAAACACTTGTTGTTGATGACTTTTGTAGTAATTCCAGAAGCAGAAACTGAGAATTGATACCCAAATTGAGAGTACAATTGTCAAGTATTGGTAAAAATCCGATTGGGTTTCTACTTTTTGTTGGTAAATTATTTGTGGTCGAGGTTGATAATGTTGATATGGTTTGTTCAATTGTTCCTCCACAACTTTGCATGCCTCAATACATGCAAGCATGTTTTCATTAGCGACACTTGTTGCGCATGTCTTGAGACATGTGCTCAGACGATCAACTGTTTGTTGTTGTTGTTGTGCTGCTGGTTCGGATGCGTATTGATATTGAGGTTGAGATTGTTGTTGCATTTGATGTTTGGAAGACTGATTCCAGTTGTACAGTATCACCAAAAGTCCAATTGAAATTACAATTATGATTTCTCTGGATTCCATTTTGAAATTTTCATCTTTTTGCGAACGTTTCAATCGTCAATTTTGTCTCCTTCAAAACACAAAGTTCTTTGCGCGTATTGCAACTTCTTAGTAAGTCACATGTGAGTAAGTAAGTGAGTAAGTTGATAGTGAAATCTAACAGACGATCAAAACAGTCGCAATCGAGGAGAAAAAGCATCAACGACAGTCATGACAAATGTGAGGGAGAGATGGAACATTTATGCGTAAGTGTCTAAGTCGCGACTGACAGATAGTGGTCGACACGTTGTTGAAGGCCGCTATTTGCAGTCACATTTACTGGGTGGAATTAAAAAAATCCATCTTAGGAAAATTGACAAAAGTAATGTTTTTATTGAACAATTGATAGATTTTATTCATAATAATGAGTCATTCGCATCGAGTACAAAATTAATAGGTAACAAATTAGACATTTTACATTTATGGCTCTAGATAAGCTTCATTTTGATGTTGTTGGTTGTGAATGTAAAAGTTTGTTGCGCTTGAAGGACTGTTGAATCTCTTGCCGGACCTGTTGACGAACTTGTTCCAACTGTTGTTTGTGATAATTCCAGAAAGCATAACCCAAAATTGTTACTGAGATTGTCAGTATTACTGTCAAGTATTTATAAATGTCTGATTTTTGTTGTTGGCAAGTTATTATTTGAGGTTGAGAAGGCTGTTCTGGAGATTGATACTGAAATTGATTTGTTTTGGTCAAATGTTCGTCGACCACTTTACATGCCTCAATGCATGCAACCATGTTGTCATTGGTGACAGTTGATGCGCATGTCTTGAGACATGTGCTTAAACGATCAACTGTTTGTTGTTGTTGTGCTGGTTCGGATGTTGCATATTGAGTTTGCTGTTTTGTAGATTGATTCCAGCTGTAAACGAGTATCATAAACACAATTGAAATCACAATTACGATGACATTTGATTCCATATTGAAACTCAGAAGTTAGATACAAAATTTTATATCAGTCTATTAGTGTGCAAATGAATCTGTGCTAATGGGCGCAATGCAGAGTAAGAATTACATCTGCACACAGTGATGTACGAGATATGTGAAGCATGTGAAGTAGTGACTCACTCTCTCATGAGAGTGAGTCTAGTGAGAGTTATACAACAAAATCAAACAGACGATCAAGCAGATGATCATGTAGTCGTAGAAAAAACACACGTTTTAGCACGTTTCGATGGTCAATGTCTGTAACTTTACGTCCGCTGTATCGCACTGTTGTATAAGTCCACATGGGTTAAAGGGATCACTAAATAACTTTACGCTAAGATCGTCTGTACGGTAATTTGAAAGCATGCACTGTTTATTTGTCATCTTTATGATCACTCTCTAATTCTGGGAAAAAGTAATCCTCATTCACAGTGTGCAACACTGTCGCCATGTGTTGTTGTCGCCTCCAGTGCACACATAAACACAACAACGTCCGTTCATGTCCCATCGATTGCCTGCGCTCGTGTCCCCCTTAATGGGAAGATTATGCAGTAGTAGTTATCATCATGCATTGAACATCTTTTCCAGAGAAAGGCGCGACGCTCAATTCTACTTTGTGTCTAGTGCAATACCTTGAAACACTTAAAGTAACAGACCAGTTCTTCCCAACTTACTTCTCTTAAAAATCAACCACAATTTACGAACACAAAAAGTCATCAATCAAATTAAATCAAAAATCAAAAAATGAAGTCAATCAATTTAATTTCGATTCTATTCGTAATTTTAATTACAAGCAAACCATCTAAGTGCAACATTGCACTACAATCGTGTCTCCAAACATGCCAACAGAATGTCAATCATGCAAATTCCGAACAATGTATCAGTGCATGCGTGATTGCAACAAGTGCCACAAATGATGTTCCAAATAAGCCGATTCCACATTATTATCCACCAGTTCTCTACCAACAGCAGACAACAAGAACCATTAGTCCCAAGTTCATTTCAAACCTATTATATCATCGGTTTCGTTGCAATTCTTGTCATTGTTGGTTTCATCTGGCATACCCAAAATCAAAAGAATCACGAAGTTGAACTAAAACACCAAAAAATCGAGAACAAAACCGAAACAGACAAACTACTGAATCAAGAACGATATAACAACATTCAACAGGATCACCGCCGCTATGACGCAGACATCAACGACAATCGAACCGACATTAGTACACTTGCAGTACGTCAAAGTGGCCTACAAGCCGCAACAGGTCAACTTCGAGCCGACCATGACGCCCACAGACTTGAATACAACCGAGCGGTTGATAACCAAAATATGTTCAATCGTGAAATTACCGGAAATCTCGCAACTCAAACTTCTAATCTAAACAACCTAAAAGTGGAATTCAACCACAATCGAGATCAATTCAACGATTTCCGAGACCGTCAAATTGGCTTCAATCAAGCAATCAGCAATCAGGTTCATGATAATCAGGCAAACATTCAAGCAGTGCAGCATCAGGTGGAAGCTCAACTGAACAATCCATTGCAGCAGATTCTTGGTATGGTAGCTCCTTTTGCTGCTCCACTTTTGGGTGGGGTCGGAAAGCAGGCAGTGAGAGCACTCACTAATGATAATGGAAATCGTAGCGGTAGTAGCTCAAGAAACAGCTCGAACAGTGCACGACAACGACCATCAAGACGAAGTAATCGATAAAATCTTGACTTTTTGCACTCTACATGATGAGTCATACTAGATGATGATGATGATGACTCATTGAGCCATAAATAATAATAAGAAAATAAACTATAAATAATATATAAACTTTTTTAAAAAATTAAATTTAATCAAATTTAAATCAAAGTAAAAAAGTTCATTTTTTCAAACAAACACTTCACGATCTACGATTAGCATTTCTTCTTGCTGGTCGTTGTTGTCTTCCCATGTTTCTTGAGCTCCCTCGATGATCATTAGCAATGGCTCTCACCGTTTGTCGTCCAACTCCACCCAAAATTGGAGCAGCAAAAGGAGCCAAAAATCCCAGAATTTGTTGCAATGGATTGTTCTGTTGTTGTTCCACCTGATGCTGCACCGCCTGAATGTTTGCCTGATTTTCATGAACCTGATTGCTGATTGCCTGATTGAAGCCCAAACTACGGTCTCGGAAATCGTAAAATTGATCTCTACTGTGGTTGAATTCGAGCTGTAGACTGTTTAGATTAGAAGTTTGTGTTGCAAGATTTCCGGTAATTTCACGATTGAGCATATTTTGGTTTTCAAGCGCTCGGTTGTATTCAAGTCTGTGGGCGTCATGGTCGGCTCGAAGTTGACCTGCTAGGGCTTGTAGGCCATTTTGACCTACTGCAAGTGTACGAATGTCGGTTCGATTGTCGTTGATGTCTGCGTCGTAGCGTTGGTGATCCTGTTGGATGTTATCATATCGAACTTGATTGACGCGCTCTTGAGTGTGCAATTCGTTTCTGATATTTTGTTGATTCAAATCCACTTGAAAATTCTTTTGATTCTGGTTATACCAGATAATTCCAACAATAGCAACAAGTACCAAAAATCCTACGATATATTCGGTTGGAAAGTTTGAAGTTGGTGTCACTGGTTGTTGCTGGTACTGCTGTTGATGGTATTGGACTTGTTGATAATGTTGCTGTTGTGGATTATTCGGAACACCACTTGCACTCACGCATGCGTTGATACACTGGTTGGGGTTTGGATGATTGGTAGCCTGTTGACACACTTGGATGCATGATTGTAGGTCAATGTTGCATTGGGCTTGTTTGGTTGAGATTAAAATTGTGAATATAATTGAAATTAACGAATTGATTGACTTCATTTTTTGATTGACTTTTGTTAAGTTGAGATTGATTTTGCTAGTGAAACAAGTGAGTAAACTCTCGTCTGTTAGTGAGTGAGTTTCAGTGTGATTGCAGGAGTGCAGTCTTGTTTGTGAATTGCTGGTGTCGCCTGTTGTCCAATTGCGCCTGCTCTCTTGATGCATGAAATGATGATAACTGACTGCATCACGGGAACACGAGCGTAGGCTATCGAGAGACAGGATCGGCGGAACATGGACAGACATTTGTGTGTATATGTACGAATGTGTACATGTGTGCATTGGACAACTACTCGTACCCAACACAAACACATGGCTTCAGTGTTATTTACAGTGAATGAGGGTTAGACTTTCTCGGAATTAGAGAGCGATCATAAAGAAGACAAATAAAGAGACAATTTTTACATTAGTCTTGCGTTTATGTACGATACGATGATAGTGTATGGTAATTTATTGATCGGTTTAATATGCATGTTTACAATATACAGTACATTACGATACTGCGCTCAATTTCACATTGCCACATAACGTTACTGCAATGTGTGTTTACTCTTAAAGTGTTACGATTATGAATTTTGCCAATGAAAAAGTTATGAATCATAATCAAAATTAACAAGCTTTCGACCAAACTGTGTTAACTGTGTTGGTCATTAAAAAAAAGTTTGCTATTTAAGTTTGTTTTAGTTTCATGAAAAGAAGAATGGATTTTTGACAATCAACAAAAAGAACATGCTTGTATAGGAAATTATCTAAATAATTCAATAAAATAAATATTTAAAATAAATACAAAATGATTTTAAACTATACCATTTGAAAAGTGTTTGATGTAATGCTATAATTTCCAATCAATCGAAAAGTGTACGGATCCAAGCGGTTGCTCATTTGCAATTCCTCTGCCTGTTGGAAATAAAAACAATTAATTCTATTTTTTTGGAATAAAATAAGTCCAATTATTTTTACCAAAATAAAATGTCGCACTCGTTTAAATTGAGATTGTTGAAATCTAAGAAAGAATTTACGATTTTGCACTTGAATGCGCAGGTTACACTTGTACAGTTGAGCACATCTGTTGGTGAGGAAAAACAGAAAGAACCCAATAAAAGTCGAGGCAAAATAGAAAAAATATTTCTGAAACAACGGAATTGAGTCGAGTCTCATGTTTGTGTAAAGTAAATAAGCCGAAACCAGGATGCAACTTGGAAAGGCCATACTGAGGTACGTTCTCCAGTAGCGACTGTACGAGTTTATGGAGGCGCAAAGTTGTACCAATTTTTGGTTTAAATGCACAAATTTAAACCAATTTTGATAATATTCAAATGATTTTGGAAGTAAATTAGCCTTTCGTGTTGCAAAATTGATGTCTTTCAACTGTTCCAAGATGCTCAGCTGCTGAATTTCTAGACAACGACTCGTGTTGATAACATAAACAGCAAATCCAAAATAAACTTTAGATATTTAAAAATATTAAAAATATTAAAATATTAAAAAATAAATTATTTAAAATACTTTAAAAATTTCTTACCGAAAATGCAATATAAAATGAAAAGTGGATAAAATCCAAACCAAAACAGCACAGAGAAAATATTCACCGTAAAAACTCCCCTCAACCAAATATTTGTGTAAAAATATGTAAAAGCCATAACAGTGTAAATCGAAATTAGAATTGAGAAGATTCGTTTGGAAATGAAACGAAAATTCATTATTTTATGGCAAACTTCGCTGTTTAAAGCTAGATTTAAAAAATGGTGTTAAAAATTTCAAAGTATTCTTCAAATAGGTAAAGCTACCTTTCGAATAGACCATCAATTTTTGACCATCGTACAACATTCGATGTCTCGGTTCCACTTGAGCAGTGAAAACAAAACTAAAATAAACACAGACCGCATGGAAAGACACAAAACACAGCAGCACATCGCTGCACAGCCAAACTTGTGGTGGAAACATTTGATGACCAAAAAAATATGGACTCTTGCTGAATGATCTGAAAGCACCAGTTTTCTCAAAGTGCATGAACAAAGTTCCGTATAGCCAAGTGACAATACACACGAATACTGGAAACATAAATTGTCGATTAAGTTTTGACGAAACCGAGGTGATCGAGTTGAATTGGGTCCATTGCGTTGGGGTTAGCACCTGTACCGCATCTAGTTGTTCGAGTAAGCAGTTGAGATGTGACAAAATTGGGCTAAATAATAGTTTTTCAATTTTTCGAATAACAAACATTTTATTTGATAATTTGGTAATTTGATAAATTTTCACAATATATTTTAAAATTTTTAAATATTTTCACAAAATGAACTTGGTAACGCAGAATTTATTTTTTATGCAAATGTACATTCAGAATTTTTATTCATTATGATAATGGATTTTTAATGGCGGTTTTTTCGTATGAAAATAAATGAAAAATCAATATTTCGTTAAACCCAACCGGAAACTAAATGATGATAATGATTTTTTAATTAGGAAAATTTACGAAAACGATCAATAATTGAAGCAATCTATGATTTTGTGTCCTTTGCGTTTCACCAAAATTCACGTTCTACATCTGGAAAATTTTGTGTAACTTTTATTTTATATCAATAGCAACAACATAAAAATTATATAGATATTAGAAAGATTAGGATTTTTATTAAAAATTCGTAAGTAAATTCAAAAATTATGTAAATGATTTTGTTTGTTAACAGAAATAAAATTCAAAAATCAATGTTTTCGAATTGGTCGCTGATAACGCTGATAAGCAGGTCGATAATGTCTCGGCACAGTAAAATGAGCAATTGGACCGGTAGCAGCAGCAGGAGCAGTTGCAGGGCTAGAAGCAGGCTGCCTATTCTGAAGAATACTACCAATCAGTGGCACTCCAACACCAGCAATTGTAGCCAGTAAATTTGTCAATGCATTGCTCTTCTCAGGTTTACTATCCAAACCGTTCTGAATTCTGTTGATATTGCTCGCTGTCGTTTCAAGTCTACTGTTCATCGAATCATTGTAGCCACGTTGTGCCAGAGTGAATTGATAGAATTGTTCTTTGCCAGTGTCGAGTTCAACTCTCAGTTGGCTTGTACGTTCACTGTTGATCGATGCCTTCCTGTCCACCGCTTGAAGGTACGCGTTTTGATTCTCTAGCGCACGTGTGAAATCAGCCCTCGAACTGGTAAAGTCACTTCTCAGTTGATCAGTCTGTGCATGAAGGGCGCTCTGTTCCACTGCCTGGGCATGAATGTACAAACGATTATCAATCGATTCTTGATTGACTTTATCCAAATTTTCTCTCAAACTGTCAAAGTTAACTTGATTAACTTGCTTTTGAGACTGAATTTCGCATTGAACTTCAACCTTGCTCTGGCGGATTTCTTGTTTGTTTTGATTATGAGACCAGAAAACAAATAATACAAGAAATTTAATTACAAAAGCGATAACAATTTTGATGAGGTCAAGTTGGATTGTAAGTTGTGAAGTTGGTTGTTGTTGGTCAGGAAAAGCTTG
Organism: Rhizoglyphus robini; assembly: GCA_023373905.1. Taxonomy (NCBI): domain Eukaryota; kingdom Metazoa; phylum Arthropoda; class Arachnida; order Sarcoptiformes; family Acaridae; genus Rhizoglyphus; species Rhizoglyphus robini. The sequence goes on along the minus strand of JAKIJQ010000032.1, from coordinate 371,784 downwards.
TTGCTGTTGGTAAGAAGATCTGAAAGGCTGCGGTTCATAGTTTTGCTTGTTTTTCGGAATACAGGCCTCGAAACACTGCTTTTGACTTTCCTGACTAGCCATCCGTTGACATGCGACCAAACATTCGTTCAGATTTTCGTTTGATGAACAGACGATTGACTCAGGACTAATCTGCAGGACAGAAAGTAGAATTAATACAAAAATGCGAAATGTCATTGTGATAAAAAAAATGTTAAGTCGTAAAAAATTGCTGAAATTAATGAAAATTTAAATTACTAGTCTAAAAACTAGAGTTTTTATATCAACAGAACACGGTTAGTAACACAAAACCGGTGATGACTAACCGAGCCTGTTGGCAATACAGGTGATTGCATTATATCTTATACTTAAATATCGTAGTCGTTTTTGGCTCCACCTCTGCTGTAACTGTTTACATTACACACAAACTCCTCCTTTTTCTTGAATGTTCGATTAATGGCGGATAGCACTGTGGAAGGCAGAGGCGCTCTTTTAGCAAGTTCAATAAGTAAGTGAACACCAATTTATGCGTTGTCTTGTGTTACGACTGTGAGCAGGCAAACTTCATGAACACACAACACAGCCAGCACACTCACTTTTCTGTGCTGTCCTGTCCGTGTCGTCGCTTGGAGGAGCCACCGCTCACGCGCTCACACAACAAATCTGTCGTGCGTTTGTGTTTACTTTACTAACATCTCAGCTGTTGCTGTTCATGTTGAATTGTTTTGATGCAAATGCTTTGCTTTGCTTTACTTTGATTTAATTGATTTGATTTAATTAAGCTCGATCTCTACTCCTGTAATGTGTTTATCAACAATGTTAGTTATGACCTCCATTGTGTTTTGTTCATTTGTTCATCGACTTAGTATTGTTTTGATACCGAAACCAAGTATCTACGAAACAACAAAGAATATGTTACTTCAAGTCTTGAAGTTCAAGAACCCGAATTGTTTCTTTTTTTGTGTTTTTTCATCACTATTTTCAAAATAGACCAATTTCCACTTTGTTATGCAAAAGTGAATCTATTGCATCTATTCGGAATCGTTCAAAATATGTGATGTGAAGCAATTTCTCCACCTTTGGTGGCTATCTTTTCAATACTTTACAATATTCACAGGCAGTCTGGTTGGTCACAACATTCAAACTCAACTCATCGATCAGCCCTCTACGGAAATACCGAATAGCCAACGCTAAGTTGGCATAATATCGCCGTCATGTATTGTGTTTCTGCAACAAATGTCTGGCACAGACCAAGAATTACTGCATTTATGGCAACAGAAAGTATCATTTGACTAATCTTCCGTGAATTGTTCTCAGTCTTTTACTCTTTTGCCAAACCTTGTCTTAGTTCAACTTTCACGAATTTCACGAATGTTTGCATGAAGCTTAGTTCAAGAAAAATGTAGATCACGAGGATTATCTAATTGAGAAATTACTTTTACTTATTGTGATTGAACGTGCCGACAGAAGCATATTGCACTGTGTGTCTAAAGTATAGCCAATTATGATCAAATGTGCAAAGTCAAATATGGTCAATTCTTAGTCTCAGTCTCAACTTCCCTGAGAATCTAGAAGAACGTCAGTTTTGTCTATTGCGAATCGAGGAAGAAAACCCCAAGCTCAACCTCTCCACAGAATTAGTGTACACTGTGACATGTCATCTTGGTATAGCTCTCAACACAAAAGTATCCGATAGAATGTACGTCAAACAACAAAACATTTGAATGGTTACAGTTTCTGCAGAAATCAAATAAAAACTAATTGCCTTTTTGCCAAATTATGCCAATTTGTAGAATAATCTAATTGAGAACAAGTTGATCAGTACAAAAGAAATTGAGTTCTTGCTGAGGGCACTCAAGCATCGGGAAATTAACAGTTGTTTAATTTAATTCATTATCAATGTACGCAACAACCATTTCTTCGATGCGGGCTCGCATACCATCCTGGCGGGCTCAATGATCGAGTCTCAGTTGACATATTTCTTCCATTACCTCGATCAACGCTCAAAATACTTAAACATTTTCACAAATCTTTAGTCTTTTGAGTTCAAGTTGACTAACGAAAATGTACTAAATCTTACCAGTGGTATCGAAATTTGAAAGATATTTTGTCGATATTCTACTATTGGTATGTTTAAATTGGAATGTGACTTCCAGCGAAATGCAACTAAAATGTCGTTAAATCTTCTTGACATTGGTTTTACATGTTTTAATTAATTGTTTTAAACGTTTGGTCAATGTATTATTTATGTGGTTTGTTTCCAAATCTAAATTTAAAAATCTTCAGCGAAATTACGAAATATTGGTTGAAAATGCATCAAATCAATTCGAAAACAAACACTTACACTAATCATTATTTTAAGATCATTTCTAACGTTTACTAAAATAGGTTGTCTATATTGAATCCATTGAACAATTCAGAGCCGGCGCAGCAAATTTCACTTGGTCATGAATCACACATTTTTGCATTTCGGCGCCCCTGTTTTCAGTTTTGGCGCCCCCCCATTTTTCACTAATTTAACCCTTATATATTTTTTTAAAATTTTGAAAACAATTTTGAATTCAAATTACATTTTCTATTGTTTGTTTTTGCCTCAAGGATTTATATAAGTTTTTATACAATAAGCCATAATGCAAAACTTTAGTTTTGTGCGACTTGTATCAAAGGTACGACTGATACAAAGTTTTTTGCTTATTACTTTAGTACAAAAACTCAAAAAAGGTTTTGTAGAAATCTGTGAAACATATCAAAATGAATTTCTGTAAATTGTTTGTTAGCTTGATTGTAAAGGTAAATTGAGTTAAATGTGACTTTGACCTGCTTATCGTACTTTTAACATTTGTCACCAACACTAGTGTTAGTATATTAATAACTTTTTGATTTCAAATTAACACTCCAATTACAAAAATGATGGAAACATTTGATTTATAAAAAAAACTTTATTGGTTTATTACATTTTGCTCAATAGTAAGTAAAAACATAAGAAGCAAAGTAAAAAAATATTAGCAAATATATATTCATTATAAAATATTTATAAAATTAAATACAATCTTTAGAAAAGAAAATTTTGCGAGAATGCGTGTGGATAAATTTTACAATCAAATCACTTAGTTTAATCTCAGAAGCTATCTCATTTTCAATGGATATGCTTGCAAGTGAGTCAAGCTTTTCTTGACCCATTGTGTTACGAAGGTAGGTTTTAATTAACTTTAGTTTAGAAAATGTTCTTTCAGCTTTAGCAATAGAAACTGGCAATGTTAAAAACAATCTTAGACAAATGTATAAATTTGGAAGGGTTTGAGTGAAATTGTTTTTGCAAATAAATTCCAATAAATCAAATGATGATTCAAATTTAAAAAAATTTAAATGATTTTTTACATACAGAATTTCTTGTGCCAATATTTTGCCATCCAAATCCGAATTACCATCTTCTTCAGCGTAAAGTATTTCTAATTTCATGCTATTTTCTTTTATTTCTATTTCCGAAAATGTAGAAATCTTTTTTATGTTAAACAACAACCCAAAATTGTCTTCTTGAAACTTTAACGACTCAAATCGATCAGTCATCGAAACAATTACCTGATCTAAGACTTCAAAAAAATAAATTCGAAATTTCTGTTTTGGATTTTTTTCAATTCTAGTTGTACTAAAATATGAAAAAATCTCAAGTTCATTTGAAATTTGTTTGGCTTCAATCAAAATTTTATCAAATTGTTCATCACTTCTATATTTTTTCATAAAATTTAGAGTAGAATCAAGGTGAGAGATTGCTTGTGAAATTTCAGTTTCACCTTCTTGGAAAGCTTTGCTAACATAATTAACTTCATTTAGAATGTCTTGCCAAAATATCAAGTTACAAATGAATTTATAATTTAGAATTGAATTCAGGTAACCGACAATTTGTGCCTGAATCTTTTTCTCTTCTTGATTGTTTGCTTTGATTTGTAAAAATGATTCAAAGGCAATGCAAATGTCCTTCAAATTGTGACGAAATGCATTTAAAGCGTCGTTTCTACTGGACCACCGTGTAGGAGAAAGTTTTTTCAGTACAGAATCACAATGAGTTTTCAGTACAGTCCAACGTTTAGCTGAATCGGCAAAAAAATTGTAAATGCTTGAAATCATATCAAAAAATGATATTCCTTCAGGTGTAGATTTGACAGCATCATTGACGACTAAATTTAGTGTATGCGCCGAACATAGGATGAAGTGCGCTTTTGGATTGATCTCAAGGATACGCGTAGAGACACCTTTATAACATCCAGTCATATTTTTGCCATTGTCATATCCTTGGCCTCTCATGTCATAAACGGGAATATCATTTTGAGTTAAAAAATTAATGGCAATATCAGCAAGCCCTTTGCCAGTTGTGTCATCAGCATTGATGAATGCTAAAAAATATTCACATACTTCAACATATTTTCCATCATCATTTTGCTCATCTGCACAATAGACAAAGCGCACATTTAGAGAAAGTTGATCAGTTTTTGAAATATCTAGCGTGGTGTCAAGCATTAGTGTGTAATATTTTGCTTTCTGCAGTTTTATCAGAATTTTACTTTTAGTTTCATTTGCCAACATTTCTATCATTTCTGTTTGGATGTCTTTGCTCAGATAATGTCGCTGAATTGTTCGATTGCGATATTTCTCTAGATGACTATTCAGAATTGAGTCAAATGTTGCGGTGCTTTCAATCAACTGTAAGAAGTTACCATTGTGCTTTTCAAATGGTTTGTCGCTTGATCCTCTAAAGGCAATATTCTGTTTTGCAAGATACAAAATTATGGTAAAAATTCGAAATAAAACATCAGTCCAATACTGAATGTTCAATTCCACTACTCGTTGTCGATGAGCATCGATCGTTGACTTTTGCAAAAGACCAATTCTCAATTCGTTCCATTTCTGCATACATTCTCTATGATTATTAGTCTGTTCGTGTATTTTCAAATGGTTCGCTGTTTCATTCCACGATCGAAATCCAAATCCTAAAGTTACTTTGTCAATTTTAGAGAAAATTTTACAAGCGAAACAAAAAATTGAATCTTTTGATTTCGAATATACCAACCAGTTTCGAAAATATTTTTCTCCGTTTGGTTGTGTTGAGTTAAAATATGATAATTTAAATTTTCCTTCTTTTGTTGTAGGATAAATATAATCAGGTGGAGGTTGTTTGGGTCCAATTGTAACCAAAATTGTTGATAAAGTCGAATCAATCAACTCTGGCCACTTTCCAATGTCATAATGGATTCGATATTCTTCAGAATCTATGAGAATCATTAAATCAATTAATTTTACATTTTAATCAAATATTTAGTAAACCTTTATCGAACACATTTCTGGATTCTGAATTTTCTTCAATTTTCGAGTTTGTAATCAAATTGTATGTTTGCTGTTTATTCTGTTGGCTATTTTCTGACTGTTCAATATTTTCATTAAACTTTGGCTTTTTAGATTCACAAATTTCGTTATCGTAACCTGTAATTTCATGTAATTCGTTAGCTAATTGAACTGATGGAAGTTTACGTTTTAAAGGTGAGAGATGTAATGATTGAGAGGAAGTTGGTTGCTCAAACTTTTCACTTTGAGTTGTTGCTGTTTTCGTGTTAAAACCTGACGAAGGTTGAGATTGAGATTGAGTTTGAGTATTGAGCATCGTAGTTGAAGCATTAGAAAGTTGAGCATTTGGAGTTTCCGATTCAGGGCAAAAAATATCGTTGTCAATTGTACAATTTGCTGTTGTTATTTTGTCAGAAAGTAAATTGTCAATGTCAGGCTCATCTTCAAGCAAATTGTTGTCGGGATCATTTTGTTTGTTGGATTCGTGAGATGATGGATTTGGTTGTTGAGTTGGGTTTTCTGATGAGTTTGGTTTGACGTTGGTTCCAGAAATCTTTCCTGATGACAAAAAATTGAACAACTTTTTAGATGCATTTTCATTCTCGATTTTCGTTTGTATTTTCTGATTTCTAAAGAAACAGCCCGAACCTTTTTTCTTATTGTTACTCATTACTTAAAAATGACAAACAAAAGAAACGCCAAAAGTTGATTCAAACACTACAGATCTGCAAACAATAAGCAAGCTAGCTCATTCGCGACTGGAGAATCATGAGAAATACATGTGCTTTTTGCAGTGGCGTTAAAATGTGGTCTAAACATAAAACTGCACCTGAACCGATTTTCTGAATACGTTGCCTTTATTTGTTTACACAAAATGCACGCTACAAATGTAAACAAACATAACTCGGTGCACATACCCAAGTTCCTTACACAAATTAAGTTTGAAATAATATCAAAACAAATGACTTTTACTCAAAATGATTTTACTTTCCATAGATTTGTTTTGTTTTGTCTTACTTCTCCTCGTTTTAAGTTTTTAAGTCAGATAGTGTTTGAAATAGTGGACATGATGATGGCTGATTTATGAATGAATTTGACTAGTGACACGATGTCGACGCTAGCGTGCTGTGAGCATTGCCACCCACAATATTGGTGGATATTAAAGATCTCTAGATACCATATTAGAGCTGTGGCTTAGGTAATTGTTAAAGTTAGACCAGTGATAGATTGCCATTTGTCTGTGGCTTGAATTATTTTCCATGATAGTTGAGAATTGAAATTGGCTAATTCTATCAAACCGAGTGTTTCTGTTTGAAGTAATCCTTGAAAACCATTTGTGCTTCATTGTGAGATTTGGTGAGAATTCCATCCTTATACTTGCATTTGGATAATAAGTGCTCTGCGATTTCACTGCGATTCCAACCCTTGAAATACTTAATGTACTCCAGATTGTAGACTGGGCGCCCTTTTGGTGACAGAAACTGGTGAAAACTAAATTGTACGACCCGAGGGCGCCCATTTGGGGAAAAAAATTGAGGAAAACTAGATTGAAACGTCGAAAGGGCGCCCTTTTGGTGACAGAAACTGGGGAAACCTAAATTGTTCGAGCTGAGGGCGCCCATTTGGAAAAAAATATTGCTGAAAATTTTTCCGCTCGCTTCGCTCGCCTCGGCGCCCCATCCGCTCATTTGGCGCCCCTAGCCAAAGTTTTTGGTCATGCGCCCATGACCTGGACAATGGGAAGAACCGGCCCTGGAACAATTGATATTCTTTTACTTCAATCGGGTCGAATCAATTCACCCGAAGGGTGTTTTTTTACAAGAAAAACAAACCGCAGCGCAGCGGAGGTTTCGCAAAACGTGAAGCCAGGCTTTAGCCGCTTCACGCCATGCGGTTTTTTCTTGTAAAATTTACATACTAAATTTTCTTCCACTTCACTTTGCTTCAATTTTGTTTGTCTCGTGTATTGTACTTTGTCACTATCCCTTGTTCTTAGTGTTATACATGCCTCTTTCTTAATTCTTTGATGGCATCAAGTCGGAGCCAGAGTTTCGTAGGTACACTTTGCATGTTTATGTCTTATTCTTATCAGTTGTATACTTTTGGTCAAAATAGTAATACAAATGCTCAAGAACTCGCTCCGTCACACAAACATTTTTTTATTTGCATTCGCTCTCAATGCTCTTGACCTTGCCCTTTATTTAATTAACTCAACCTAAAGTGTGGGTAAGTTTTTAATTTCAGATGAAATCGTAATTTGCCCACTTTGCCGACTGATCGGCTGATTGGAAATTTTCTTGTCTGCATACTTTGAGTATGACTTGATATCACAAATGTCACTTTGGGAAAATATACAACGTTTTTGAAACGAACTACATTGGAAGATTGATTGATGATTTCATTTCTTTGCCCAAACCCACTTTGGTTATACTTTTGACACCTTTGAGGTGTGATCAAAAATACAGTTTACTGCCACGCATGTGCTCTATGAACAATGCTGAACGAGAACAAACATTGCACAATTTGTAATAACTGTATAACGGAAATTTTTTCTACTTTAGTCATTGGCTGCGTGTACGAGATTCGCATAAAGGAAAAATTTGATACAAGAGAAAAGTGCTCATAAAAAAGAATATGCATAGAAATCTGTTGCATTTTTTCTTTGCGCAGGTTTCTCTTGTGCTTTTATTGGCTAGTTTGCACCAGGAAAATGCATTAGCATTGTATTAATTTTAAACATACAGTTTGCCAAGGGAATTATGCGCAGAAGAATAATGCCACACATTTCAATGCATATTTTTTTAAACTGTATTTTTCTCTTGTGGCAAATTTCCCTCGTTCGAATGCTGTACACGCACACATTTAGTCAATATAGAGCATATAAATAAGATTTCTGAGTACTAATATAACTTATGCATATTGTACTACTGAGTTCGCAAAATGAATTTTAGCAAGATTCTCTATGCAGTTTTAGTCTTGAACTTCTGGGCTTCATGCCTCAAGCCCGAATCCACAATGAACCCAAACGTTCACTTCAATCTGTGCATTCAAATGTGTCAGATTGCTTCAAAGTCTTACTTTGGCTTCTTGAAGCCGTGCATTGAGGAGTGCTTGTTTTCTTCCAATATTGAAAATGATCATGCCAAACCTGCAAGTCAGAAAGCTCAAGTTGAAACCAATTGGGAATTGCAATTTAGTTTGCTCTGTACGATTGAACTAGTTTTCGTTGGATTTTTTTGCTTTGCGTTATGGTCTCTAAAAACGGAAATCTCGCAACAAGTACTAAAGCAAGTTGAACTAGACGGAAAACTTAAGACTCAAAATGAGTTGATCAAAATGTTGATGGAAAAAGTCTCCCAAAATCAGAACCGATTCGATAAGGATATTTCAAATCATAAATTAATCTTACAAACTTTGTCAATCGAGCAGGCAAAATTCGGCGAACTAACTCGTCATTTGAGTCAAACTAGTGACGAGCTGAAAGGTGAGTTAGCCTGCCTCATGCTAAATCAACAACAATTCAACGGTAAAGTTGATAGAGACATAACTCTACACTTTGAGCGCATCGATCGATTGAGAATTGATTTTGAAATTGCAAGTGGACGGTTCGAGAACATTCAAGAAAGACAGCTAGGATTTAATCAAACAATGAATCTTCTACTGCACGAGACATCTGAAAGGGTGGCCCTGACCGAGGCTCGTAGGGAACGGAACAACGATGGCGGATTTAATGGATTTGGTGTTACTTCGGGCTTGGCTACTGCAGTACATGTGGTCGGAAGGTTGTTGAGAATTTAATAATTTTTAAAATCGTAAAATTAAATTAAAATATAACTGCATTTATGCGCATTTTCTTTAAAATTTCTTTTAAATCATGTCAATGACACATGATCATACACTCATGAGTAAACTTTGTTCTCTCTAAACGATTTCTCAAATCATTGATCAAAACGCAACAAAATCGTGCTCGATAAAATTTAATAGAAACAAACACCAAAAAACAACATGATTAGTACTCATTAATAGAACATGAGAAAGTGATGATAAATCACTTTCCCACCACTCTCAGAAAAGTATGCAACAGATGCTACTTGTTAGATGATAAGCATCCCAATTGCTAGTTCAATTTGGGTGCACATACAATAAGTTTCTTGTTGGAAAGTGGGCAAAATTAGAAAATAAAATTTTTTATACTTTTTGAAAACCAAAATAAATAAATAAATAAACCTCATTTTTGAAATCGTACGTTTCGTTCTCAAAACGTTTTCAAAATGACACAGACAAGAGAAGCATATTGCACATTGATCTTTTGTCAAGAAATCGAATCACTTTCGTTTGGGGTTGCAGTTTGAGATAATAACTATTTTTAAACCTAAACTTATTTGCCAAATATGGGGGCTTCCGATTTTGTTGATATCACTCACGAAAAGACTTCCATTTATCACGAAAAGGGTCACATCATTTTAGTGCCAAAATTTAAATAGTTGATATTGTATAAAAGAGGCTTACAAGAATGGCTACCAAACATCACAACATTTCTGTTTCTTGTGGATATTTTAAAAATGGCAAAAATAAAATCATTTGCCTTCTTTTTGGTGATTCTCGGTTTGAGTAATATTGCTGCACTTGGGCAATTAACTCAAACCGAGCAACCGATCCAACAAGTTCAATTGGAACAAAGCCTTGATAAAGTTCAAGCAAATCAACAGCAAATCCAGGAAGCTTCCCAGAAACCGATCCAGGAAGCTCAACTTGAGCAATCGTTGGAACAAGTTCAAGCCCACAACCAAACTCAGCATGCTTCTGAGCAGCCGATTCAGCAAGTTAAACAGTCAATGCAGCAACTGCCTCAGGTGATTCAACAACCAATTCAGCAGCAAATCTTGCAAACTCAAATTCAACAGCCAATTCGACAATCTTTACCAATCCAGCAACTCTTGCCAATCCAAAAATTGCCTCAATTGCAGCAATATCCGTTTTCTATTCAAGCGCAACAGTTTCACCAACAGGCGATATACCAACAACCCCAAAACTACTATCCTTATCAACACCTACCACAATTTCAGCCCCAATTACCTTTTCCCCTTCAACAGCAACTTTTCCACCAACAGGCATACCAACAGCAACCCCAACCCTACTACCCCTATCAACAGCAACAACTCTACCCACAGCAGTTTTACCAACAACCTTACTATCCCCAGTTTGGATATCAACCACAACAACAACTTCCGGTTTATTATCCTCAAAATCAAATGTTTGTACCAAATGAAACGCAGAACAGTCTTCAATTCAACAACTACAACCAAACAGCGGAACATTTAAACAAAGATGATCAAGCAAAAGTGAACAGTCAAAAGAGTGAAAATTCTCATTTTTGGCGTTCAACTGCTGTTGATGTTACTGGTGAAATTCTTGGTAGTGTTGGAGGTGCAGTGGCGGGCCAGGTTGTAAAATCACAAATGGAAAGGTTGATGGGGGGTGGTGTTATAACGCCTGGACTAAATGGTGGTCCAAATGGTGGGACAAATGGTGGTTTCGGTAGTGGGTTCAATAATGGACTCAATGGTGGACTCAATGGTGGACCAAATGGTGGACTCAATGGTGGTTTCAATGGTGGACCAAATGGTGGTATCAATGGTGGGATCAATGGTGAAAAAATTGGTGGTCCCAATGGTCAACTAAATGGTGGACTCGATGGAAGACAAACTGGAAGACCAAATAGTGGACTAAGTAATGGTCACCATAATGGACCCAATAGCGGAATCAATGGTGGAATAGTTGGTGCCCAAAATAGTGCAAAAACTGGTGGCCTTAATGGTGGACTCGGTGGTGGCCTCAATGGTGATTCCAATCGCAAGTCTAAGAAGAAATGGTATAGCTCATTCTTTTCTAAGAAATTAAAAATTAAAAAGTAGATATTTTAAAAACCTATTTACATTATTACACTTTAATTTTGATTATAAATCATTAGGCATTTATTTTAAAAGCAAAAGTGTCCTCCACAAGCAATAGATTTTTCTTTATTTTAAAGTTTGAAATAAAAATCCGTAAATTTTTAAAATGTTTACTTTGCTGCATAACATTAAAAACAAAACAAAAATCAAGGCGTTCACGTGCGTTCACGGTTTGTTCAAGTGCACAGCTCATTAAGTGGGGCAAAGGATTGATTAATTTATGAATATGAAAATTTAAAATAAAATTAATCAATTTTCAAGTGCATCAGTATGTACATTTTCGATGATGCATTTCCTTGTGTGTTTAATCTAAAATTGTAATTTCTCATTTCAAATTTCGAGTTATGACAAGTTAGTGAACAGGTTTTCTGCATTAACAATTGTAAAAGTTCAGTACAAATGTTGATGCAAGCTATTTAAGGTGAGATTTGACGTTCAATTTAAATACGATTCGTTTTAGTGAATTCGACAATGAATATAAACTTTTTGGAATGGAGCATAAAATCTTTTGGACGTGGATGGGTCCTAGGATCATAATATCTCGGCTTGGTAAAAGTAAACTTTCATTGGTAAATATTTTAAACGTTTATTAAAATAAAAATTTTAGCGAATTTATTATTTTCAATCACCATTTGTTGGTTTGAATCTCATTCTGGTTAGGCTCCACCAAATGTTTGTTCAACATTTTTTTTGAATCTGTTTGTTTTAGACAAATGAAGAATTAATAAAATTCAATTTATTTAATAAAATTTACTTCAATTTTTAAAAGATACATTCACATGTTTGAATCGATTGGGTTAATTTGTAAATTATTTGTCCTCAATTTGTCTTCAAGATATTTTAATCCACCAAAAATATAAAACCAATTTTTTGTCTAAATAATTCAAAACGATCATTGGAACAATAGATAAGTGATTTTAAAAGTACAGCAAAATTTCCAAATAAAAATGGAAATACATATTTTGTATTCAAAGTTTGAATTGCTATTTATTTATTAAAGTTTATCAAGAATAATCATCTCAAAAGGAAACACGTTTTTGATATAAATAATATAAAATACATAATTAAAGGGGATAATAAAAATTAGATTGTTAATTTGAGTAGCATTGAAATTCTCAATTGAAAGTTTGTTGATTTCTTTGAATGATTAGAATCTTTTCACAAACTTTAACCCATAATTTTTGGGCGTTAAAAATAGAGCATACTTTGGATCCGACTCCTCAACTTGATCCAACAAAGTAAACTCGTAATTAGTGACAAAATTGATAATGAACAATTTAGCCGTCATCATTGCATAATCTTTTCCGGGACAAATACGACGACCGAAGCTGAAAGGAATGTAGGCCAAATCAAATTTGTTGTTTTCAGTGTCACTCGATTCCGCGGAATTTTGAATCAAAAATCTTTCAGGCAAAAATTGTTCGGGCTCTCGAAAGTACCGCTCACTCGTGTGTATTTGATTTAGGCTAAAAATTGCATCAATGCCACCTGGAATCGTAGTTTGTCCATTCACAGCATGATCCTCCTGAACGTGTCGTCCAATAAAGTTCACCGGTGGATTCAAGCGCAGCACCTCTTTGATCGTCGCTTCAAGATATTTTAATCTTTTCAAATTCAAAATTGTAATTTCCTCTCCCGCTTCGTCGAGACTTTGCTTGAATGAGTCAATTTCTGTTCTTAAATTCTCTTGAACGTGCGGATGTTTTGCTAGTAGGTACAAGGCCCAAGACAATGTGGGCGTTGTGGATAGATAGCCTAATTTTTAATTAAAATATTAAAAATTTGTAAAAATAATTAAAACATTTTACCTGTGTTCACAAATGTGATAAGATGACAAAGAACAGTCCAAAATCCTGTAACATTTCCTTTGATTTTATCCACAAGTCCGGTTCGTTGTGGAAGATTTTTCAGAATAAGTGACTCGAGCAATGTTGGTCGTACACTTTCAAATTTTGTTATATTTTTGAATATATTTTTGCGTACATCAAAAATCATTCGAATGAGCGCCGAAATGTAGTGATAGTAGATCTTCAAGTGTTTGCCCTTGTGCACCAACAACTGATCGGGCATTTGCATTAGTAGCATGAGAAAACGATTTCCGAAACCCTGTTTCAGTGGCGAAACGTACACCTCATCGAGAACACTAATCAAGTCAAACATTTTGTCCGTCCAATAGGGCACTTGATTTTTGCTGATTGAATCGAAATTTGTACTGAAAAAGTTTACTAAACAAAACAAACAAAATAATGTTATTTTTAAAAATTTTAAATATAAAAAAATTAAATTTTTAAATATTAAAAAAACTTACATCCAAGTGTGTCTAGCACGAAAGGCTTTATCAGATCATTCGACTGTTCACATCGACCATCGTTACTGTTCACCAAAGCATCGATTCGCTGGTTTAATTTGCTCAAATTGAGCAAAGTTCTTGGAATGTACGTTTCAAGTGAGCTCACATTGAAAAACGTTGTAAAATAGGTTCGCAATTTTCCGTAGTTTTCCGATTTGCTAAAAATGTTTTATAAATTTTTTGATGTTTTTAAAGAAATAAACTTACCATGTCATCAAGCTTTGTGTTCCAACCAAATTTGTGAGCATATCATAGTGAGACGACTTGTCCAAATGTTTGCTGAGCATTTTCTTTTTTATTAAGAAAAAATTAGGAAAAAATGCTTGAGAAGAAAATATATTTCACAGTACCTTTGTCAGGTCAGCATCACCGATTAGTACAAATGGTTTGAATGGTCCCATCCACATGCGAATAAGTCCCTTCTGTCCGTAGGACTTGAACAAATTTTCCCATTTATCGTTGAATTCTACAAAATATTTTTTTTGTTTGAATTATCAATTTCTAAAATAACTTTTATAAATTTAAAAACAAACCATTTTTAAGAGTAACTTCTTTGTTTTCCAATTTCGATGCAGCAGAAAAGTAATTCAAATTTCCCTTCAATGGGCCTTCGATTTCCGGTCCGGGTAGATTTTTCATTGATTGATACAATTTGAATTGAGAAATTGTGAATTTAAACAATTTTAAAATGATGTACCCAAAGACGATACTCAGTGAATAGTAGAGAAGAAACATTTTTCAATGATACAGTTTTTTGATTGTTAAATCAGTAGAAATGCAGTAAATTGGCAAAAAATTTAAATCAATGAAATCAAAATGAATTCTGCTTATTCACAATAATAACTAGATCACTGCAAGCATCCAAAAGGCAAAATATGAGGTAAAATATTAAATAGGGCTCAATAATGAGACAAACACATTCTGTTAGAAGCACTTTCTTTAAACTGCTAAAATTTGTCTTCTCTCCTCTTCTTGCTTGGACATACAGAACAGTCTTATAAAGTGACCCTACGCGTAATTTACGTGATCCGTCACTGTTCGTCGTCTCAATACATGTACACTTTATTGAAAATTAACATGTACAACTATGTGCGCACACAAAGTCGCAGAGAGTGAAGTAATAATAAAAAGAATCGTGTTGCTTTCCCTCTCGCAAACCGTGAAAATTATACTTATCTTGACATCAAAAACATTATTCAGTTATTGAATGAATAGGAAAACCAGTGAGGATTGTTTTGAATAAATTGATTATCGATTTGATAAGAATGTACATAAAAAATATAATATTGATGTTTGTCATGCAATGCAATGCTTAAACAATACCAATCCAGAGTAGACATTAAAACAACTGTTTTGTTTTGTTTTTGCAAATTGAACAATTTTTTGGCGAAACTATGAACGCGAGTCAAATTTTTGACATGTTCGAATCAAAATTTTATATTTTGCACTCCCTTGAAAACTAAACAAACTTTGAATCACCTTTTACCTGTCTAGCTATTGATGGATTTTAACTTTGTCCTTCAATATCGGTTTCTTCCCTTCAACACCTACCTATACTTGGTCAAGTTAATTGACCTCTGTGGTTAGTCCTGTTTTTGAAATAACAGAAACTTCTTATGTACTCAAAGATCTTTCGAGCGCATTTAATTATCAGCAAAAAAGCATAAAATAGTTTTATTTTTTTTTCAAAACAAGTTGTTCACTTTAGTTACAAGTTGAGTCACTTGTATCAAAATGTACTTCATTTGTTACTTTATTTTAACTTTAAAAACAGAATTTATAATTATTTCCACTGAATTTTAGTTTTATTAAATCAAGATGCTTGATCATCATGATAGGCCTGATAGAACTGACAAACCCGCTCTAAAGAGTCACATTGCCTAAGGCATTCGTATGAATTTTATACCTCTTTTTATTGAGTTTTTAATTTTGTTGTTGTTGTTGTTCTCAGTTAAAGGAGATCAGCAATCATCATGATTTACGTCATCATCCGCAAAGCGAAGCGATGCATTAAATCAAGGTGTTAATGTGCTTCTCGGAAGAAGTGCTCCCAATGAGATTGATTAATCTAAAATTTAAAATATAAGACAAGCTGTGCATATGAACATGTAAATTTTCTACATTGTAAATGTAGAAATATGGGAGGAGCTTTTGTCCGGTATTGGCGCTTTCATTCTATTTTTTGTACTAAAATTTTCTTGCTACATTGAGTATATGGACGTACATAGAAATAAATTAAAACATAAAAACTAAAATTGGTAAATTATTCATGAACCTAACAGACTCACTCTGCCTCCAAAATTTAGAGGCACTGCTAATTTATTATTGCTGTTGTGCATTTGCACCCTTACAACATTTAGTCACTTTTACCGATACAGTAGCATAGAATACATTTTGAATGTCGGAACATTTTGAAAATCAAATGAGCAATGATTAGAATTGCAATTTGTACATTTTTCATTGTATTTTTTGTAAGCGAAGAAAAACGTTTTTTAGGATACAAAACAATTGTACCTAGAACGAACTTGTTTCAATTTAGATTCAATTGATAAATGTAATTTCATTTCAAAATTTGAAATTCAAATATTCAATAAAATGTGAATGTGAATATTAAAGTCAGCATTGCTTCTAATAAAAGCAATGACGATGATGATAACGTATTCTACTATTGTGATTGAGTATCTATCCAAAGAATCTCAAAGTCAAAAACGAATAATTTTCAAGGAAATATAAAAAGTTACTTGAACATGTTCTTTTACTTCATGTCTTTAAGCGTAATTTATTGATAATTACCAAAATATTTTATTTTATAAACTCGAAATAGGATCGTGAATGTCAAGCCAAACAACAAATGTTTGCTTCTCTGCTGAGCATTAAAAAACAAAATAATCAAAATATAAATAAATAAAGTATAAACAGTATAAGTTTGTTACTTTGTTATTCCTTCAAAATATCTACACATCTGTCCTTGAGTTTGAGTTAACTGATATTTCATGTTTCACTCTTTAAGGCAAGAGGCGGCGCATTTTCAATGAAAATAGCTGCCAGTCAAAACAGCGGGAAAAAGTGGCAATCTTTGGGTGCACTTTTCTCTTACATTTTTAAACCGATTTTGGTGTATTATAGTTTTTATTAAAGGTAAATGTATAGACTTTAAATTTATCAAGAAAAATTCCAACTATTTAATAATATTTTTACAAAATATGCAAACAATTTGAAAAAATTTGATTATTTTTTACTTTGAACTCAACTCAAGACGGATAGATATTTAATACCTATGATTTTTCTAGACAAATTTAAAGTCTATACATTTACCTTTAATAAAAGCTATAATACACCAAAATCGGTCAAGAAATATAGGAGAAAAGTGCACCCAAAGATTTCCACTTTTTCCCACTGTTTTGACTTGCAGCTATTTTCACTAAAAATGCGCCGCCTCCTGCCTTAACTTCATTTTGAACTCAAACTCAACTTAGGCGATTAATTTTATCGTACATTCGAATCTAAAACGAGTTTGTAAATTATACAAGTGTATTTTTATTGCTACAATATGACGTAATACCGACACGATTTGCAATTTTATCTTCGAAGCGATAAAACAATTTTTTGTGTTTGTCTTTACTAAGTTTAAAGATACTGAATTAATTGAGAGTAACAAAGAAAAATTTTTATAAAATTTTTGCTGTTTTAGTAGAAGTGAATTAAACGCTTGCGATTTTTTTATTTCGTTCGAGTATGATTAGTTCAAAACATTCTTTGGATATGAATGAACGGAATGATATATCATCTTTATAAAGCTTTGAATTTTATAAATGTTCAAACCTGCCAATAGAAATGTAATTTCATCTGACCTTTCAGCCGACCTCTCCCCCGAAATTGTTGATTCATTATAATAATTGAATCAAGAAGTGAATCGCCATTTGATTTTGTAATACTTTGTATAAATATAATGATTTCCTAAAGTCCGTTTGTTGGACCATTGTTTGAAATTTTTCGATATCTTAGAAACTTGAAAATTGAATAATCTCATCGAACGATTGCTTAATATTCTTTAAAATACAATTGTGCAATTGACTCATTTATCAATATAAGATTCATAATAAATTCATAAATCATGAATTATAAAAACAAATATATCTGTCAAAACACAAAAACAGTCATTTCCACACAAATACCCTGAAAAAGCTATTATTGGGGCAATAATTCATTAAAAAGTACAATAAATTTGGAATTTAAAAAAATATTTTTAAATTATTGAGAATTCGTATTTCTATTGCATTCTGTCTTTCATGCAGACCACTTTCTACCCGATAATCATTTTCAAAAGGCTGCAAAATGTTTGACTGTTCAACCTTCATTCACTTTGTTCCCAGTCAAATCAAGTACACCTTTGAACAGCACAACTCGAGAGGATTCAAATTTAAACGCAATTTTGAAATGATTGTTCTATTTGTTTGGCTGCTTCGATTGGTCAATTGTGTTGTAATGTTTCGATTTGAATGGTACGCCTATTGGAAGTACGGCGATTGTGCCTACTTTCTCTACAAAGAGTTTGACATCTTCTTTGTATTCATGCTAATTGGTATTTGGCTGTTTAATTTGAACATTCAATTTGCTATTTACCATCAGTCGGGTAGCTGTTTGTTTGCTTCAAAATTTTATGAAGTTTTGGTTATCGATGCGGAGAAGGCGAAATTGTGTTTTACGGAAAAGCATTTGTTTGAGCGTGAGTTTCGATCTGAAATGAGTTCAATGTTGGCTGAAGTGGAGAACTTTAAATTCGCTCAGTTGATTCCGAAAATGATTTTAGGAAAAATTTGTTACGTAATTGTTCGTGAGAAAATGGAGTTCAATTTGAGCCACATCAATTTGGTCAAACTGAACAGTCAACACAAGTTTGCATTCTTTCCAAATTTGACGCTGAATCTGCGAAAACGATTGATTTTGACTCAAACTGTCCTCGACAAGTTGGCTCAAGTTCTGTTGGTTGCTTTGGCATTTGTCTTACTGTCTCACTGGTTTGGAAGTTCTCGGATTTACTTTGAAAACTACCACCCCTGGGCCTGGCCACTCATCATGATTGACTTGCTATTTCAAGGTCATTACTTGTACATGCTTTATCGAAATATGTATTTCATCCTCAACTACCGTAATTTCGTAATTTTTGTCACACTGTACTGTCAACACGCTAGTGACTGCGTGGACATTCTCAAGTGTTTCTTAAAACGATTTCAACGAAACCGAATAACCAATTTCACCGACATTTACTGGTTGGAAGTGTTTGCCTTTGAGCACACCTACTACGGCGGTATGCTTCTACTGGAAGATCGTGAATTCTGGAGTGGATTCATGGCTCGGGCAATGCTCTCTCAGATACCGATCAACATTTATTTCGTGAATCAACTCTTCTCACAACAACAATTCACAAGTGCTCTACAGTTTTACTCTATTTGGTCACTTGTACTGGTGCAGATTTGTGTCTTTGTGTTTGTCTTCATTTTCGTTTCGGAGATTACGAGTGCAATGCATCGTGCGCGAAAGTATTTACCCAAGATCCTGATGATGATTCCTGGCTGTTCGATTGAATGGGTTTACATTAAGCTGAAAGTGCTGGCATTGTATGAGCGAATCAATTGTGAGAGTCATTATGGCTGGACTGCAGGATGCTTTGGTGCGATCACCAATCGATGTACCATTGAGGTATAAATATGAATTGAGAATTTAAGAATATTCTAATTATAAATTTAGATATTAACGCTCTACATCGTTTGGCTGTTTAACCTGTTTACTCTTGTCAAGAATTTCAACAAATTCTAATCGATAAAATGTTATTAATTGCAAATTGTTTCCTTATGAGGAAATGCAGGTAGTCGCAATATTAAATTGCATTGCACTAAATTAGATAATAGGAAACGACATTAAATCATCATTTGAATTGTATTAGTTTGACATTAGAAATTTAAAAATAAATCAAAATTAAACTTTGAAATGTGACTCAGTTTAATGTGAAAAACATTAATAAATGATTTATCACAAAAGTAAACCGACTTAAGGTGACGACAAAGATGGTTAAAGTAGAATAAACTGCCGACGAACAATTCGAGTACTCTTCCCTTAAGGGATACAAATGTAATAATTGATCTCAAAAGTAAACCCTTTAAAAATACGTTTAAGGATGCAAAGTAGAATCAACTTCCGTGAACCCAATTGATTGCTGGTCTCCTGAATCGTACAAACTTCTCCAATTGATCATAAAAGTAAACCGACTTAATTGTCTCACAAGAAGGCTAAAGTAGAAGCAACTTCCGTGAACCCTATCGAGTGACAGTCTCCTGAAGTGTACAAACTTCTCCAATTGTTCTCAAAAGTAAACCGACTTAATTGACTCGCAAGTAGACTAAAGTAGAAGCAACTTCCGAGAACCCTATCGAGTGACAGTCTCCTGAAGTGTACAAACTTCTCCATTAGCATTGGCAAAATGTGTCACTTTTCACAGAATTGCACAACCGAGACCTATAGTATTGTAAAGTACAGGGGGGTTCATAAAGATCGCTACACTTTTTAACTGCACTGTTTTAAGCCTTAATGATTTTCTTGAATATTCTTTTTTTACGTAAGATATTCTGTGAAATAATACCTTTAAAATGAGCCACTCAAAATGGAAAAATTCATTTCCGGTCCAGAGTTATTGGACCGGAAGCCAAAATGACGAATTTCGAAATTTGCCGTTTTTTAAGTTTATTTATTTATTTCAATATTATATCCTTTTAGTATAATTCAATACCTTTCTAAAACGGTATCACTCTTGAAGATCTATTCATTTGTTCAGAAGTTACAGGCAATAATATAAAATCAGTTTCTTATTTTTGGAACCATTCTATCATAGCAATAATAACTTTATCAGTTTAAAAAAGATTTGGAACAACAACAAAAGCATATATTTTCTGTTTATTAATTAAAAATTGTTTTTAAGATGTCTAGGTGCATCCAGACAATAAATAAATGATTGTTTGTGAAGTTTCAACATTAGTATTTTTCACTCGATTTTCAAATTATAGTCATTTTTATTTCAACTTCGGTTTGCTTGATGTTTCTATCAAGTTAATCTCTATTCAATCAATTTTTATGTCATTAGACAATGCAGGTTAATGACAAATGCATCAAAGTATAACAAAAAGCATACACAATTAAAATTTGTAATTTTTACTTCCGGTCCAAATTTTCTGAAACGGAAGTAGGTTTAGTAGATTTATTTTATCGAATAATGAACATATATGGGCCAATAACTTATTTGAAATACATCAAACTAACATAATCTCAATAATTATATTTTTTAACTACATTTATTCAAAATAATGGTCAAAAGAATATTAGATGTCTCGATTTGGATTTACAATTTTGGGCATATCTTTTGAACGGTTAAGTGGATTTTCATGATTGGAAATGTTTTGGAAAGCTAACAAACATCTCTAAAAGGATTCCATGCAGAAAACAACATTTTAGCTTAAAACACGGCTAATTTCGAAATTCGTTATTTTGACATCCGGTCCAAAAACTCTGGACCGGAAGAAGAAATGTCCAAGTTTAGTAATGCATTTTAAAGGTATCACTATGGGGGTTATTTTATGCAAATATAAAAAATTTAGAAAATTGTTTAGGCACAAAAAACGGTAATCGAAAAGTGTAGCGATCTTTTTGAACCCCCCTGTAGTACAACTGCCCAGTAAAAGGACCATGTTATTTTTCATTAGCATTGGCAAAATGTGTCACTTTTCACAGAATTGCACAACCGAGACCTATAGTATTGTAAAGTAGTACAACTGCCCAGTAAAAGGACCATGTTATTTTTCATTAGCATTGGCAAAATGTGTCACTTTTCACAGAATTGCACAACCGAGACCTATAGTATTGTAAAGTAGTACAACTGCCCAGTAAAAGGACCATGTTATTTTTCATTAGCATTGGCAAAATGTGCCACTTTTCACAGAATTGAACAACCGAGACCTATAGTATTGTAAAGTAGTACAACTGCCCAGTAAAAGGACCATGTTATTTTTCATTAGCATTGGCAAAATGTGCCACTTTTCACAGAATTGAACAACCGAGACCTATAGTATTGTAAAGTAGTACAACTGCCCAGTAATAGGACAATGTTATTTTTCATTAGCATTGGCAAAATGTGCCACTTTTCACAGAATTGAACAACCGAGACCTATAGTATTGTAAAGTAGTACAACTGCCCAGTAATAGGACAATGTTATTTTTCATTAGCATTGGCAAACTGCTCCACTTTTCAAAGAATTGAACAACCGTGATAACTAGTTCTGTAAAGTAGTACAGCTGCCCAGTATAGGACCATGTTATTTTTCATTAGCATTGGCAAACTGCTCCACTTTTCAAAGAATTGAACAACCGTGATAACTAGTTCTGTAAAGTAGTACAGCTGCCCAGTATAGGACCATGTTATTTTTCATTAGCATTAGCAAACTGCTCCACTTTTCAAAGAATTGAACAACCGTGTGGCTAGTGAAGTAAAGTAGTGCAGCTGCCCAGTGATAGCCCGAGAGGCAATCATATTGAGATTAGCAAAATGTGACACTTTTCAACTGAATAGCACAACCGTGTGGCTAGTGAAGTAAAGTAGTACTCCTGCCCAGTGCAGGTGCCAAGTGGCAAACCTCTTGATTCAGCAAAATTTGGCACTTTTCACTGGACCAATTCATGAATAGCACAACCGTGTGGCTAGTGAAGTAAAGTAGTACTCCTGCCCAGTGCAGGTGCCAAGTGGCAAACCTCTTGATTCAGCAAAATTTGGCACTTTTCACTGGACCAATTCATGAATAGCACAACCGTGTGGCTAGTGAAGCAAAGTAGTACTCCTGCCCAGTGCAGGTGCCAAGTGGCAAACCTCTTGATTCAGCAAAATTTGGCACTTTTCACTGGACCAATTCATGAATAGCACAACCGTGTGGCTAGTGAAGCAAAGTAGTACTCCTGCCCAGTGCAGGTGCCAAGTGGCAAACCTCTTGATTCAGCAAAATTTGGCACTTTTCACTGGACCAATTCATGAATAGCACAACCGTGTGGCTAGTGAAGCAAAGTAGTACTCCTGCCCAGTGCAGGTGCCAAGTGGCAAACCTCTTGATTCAGCAAAATTTGGCACTTTTCAACTGAATAGCACAACCGTGTGGCTAGTGAAGTAAAGTAGTACTCCTGCCCAGTGCAGGTGCCAAGTGGCAAACCTCTTGATTCAGCAAAATTTGGCACTTTTCACTGGACCAATTCATGAATAGCACAACCGTGTGGCTAGTGAAGCAAAGTAGTACTCCTGCCCAGTGCAGGTGCCAAGTGGCAAACCTCTTGATTCAGCAAAATTTGGCACTTTTCACTGGACCAATTCATGAATAGCACAACCGTGTGGCTAGTGAAGCAAAGTAGTACTCCTGCCCAGTGCAGGTGCCAAGTGGCAAACCTCTTGATTCAGCAAAATTTGGCACTTTTCACTGGACCAATTCATGAATAGCACAACCGTGTGGCTAGTGAAGCAAAGTAGTACTCCTGCCCAGTGCAGGTGCCAAGTGGCAAACCTCTTGATTCAGCAAAATTTGGCACTTTTCACTGGACCAATTCATGAATAGCACAACCGTGTGGCTAGTGAAGCAAAGTAGTACTCCTGCCCAGTGCAGGTGCCAAGTGGCAAACCTCTTGATTCAGCAAAATTTGGCACTTTTCACTGGACCAATTCATGAATAGCACAACCGTGTGGCTAGTGAAGCAAAGTAGTACTCCTGCCCAGTGCAGGTGCCAAGTGGCAAACCTCTTGATTCAGCAAAATTTGGCACTTTTCACTGGACCAATTCATGAATAGCACAACCGTGTGGCTAGTGAAGCAAAGTAGTACTCCTGCCCAGTGCAGGTGCCAAGTGGCAAACCTCTTGATTCAGCAAAATTTGGCACTTTTCACTGGACCAATTCATGAATAGCACAACCGTGTGGCTAGTGAAGCAAAGTAGTACTCCTGCCCAGTGCAGGTGCCAAGTGGCAAACCTCTTGATTCAGCAAAATTTGGCACTTTTCACTGGACCAATTCATGAATAGCACAACCGTGTGGCTAGTGAAGTAAAGTAGTACTCCTGCCCAGTGCAGGTGCCATGTGGCAAACCTCTTGATTCAGCAAAATTTGGCACTTTTCACTGGACCAATTCATGAATAGCACAACCGTGTGGCTAGTGAAGTAAAGTAGTACTCCTGCCCAGTGCAGGTGCCATGTGGCAATCTTGTGGGCAATCCTACTACAGTTGTGTTTGTGAGTTGTGGATGTAATTCCACAAAAAATCATTTTAATAATAATTTTTGATTTCAGTTGTGTACACACTACTATGCTATGTAATCATAGCGAGCAAATACATTGCGATTCAACAGAAAACTTTGATAAACAAATCGGATAAAATCAATGAGAAATTGAGAAAAATTTCGAATGAACGAAAAACTACTTCAAATCAAATTGTTCATCATGGCCGTCTCTTGCACAAATTCGTCCATGTGAACATTAAAATTTGTGCCGTTTGCAAACGTCTACGAGAATATTCTCGTTTTTGGTCACAAATGTTGAACATGATTTTTGCGATACTAATCTCAATTCAATGTTACTTCTTTTTCATGTGTCTATTTGCTGTCGAGCTGCAGTTGGTGATGAGATTAATTGTCATGTTTCTGGTTTTGGGCATAGTTTTAGATGAATTTGTGTTGATTTCGTTCTGTGGTGCGGTTGTCAAGAATTTCAAACGGATTACGAGAGGAAATAGTAAATTCTATCAGGTCTACAAGAAAATGAAGCCTGTTTTGAGTAGAAATGTTGTAAAAGTAAATAAAATTTTTATATTTTTATATATATTTCTAAATATTTTCTTATTAAAATTCCATAGGCGGAACTTCTTCAGGACAGTCGAATGCTTCTCTGCTATGCATTTCGCTTGTTTGGAAATTATCGAATTACTAAAAAAAAAATCTTTTTACATTGTAAGTAAGTTATCATGAACAATGTTTGAGTAGTGTCACTAAAGTTATGTGAGTTTTTTAAGGTTATTTAATCCTTTATTGGTCTTTAGAACTTGAAAGGCTTGACTTTTTCGAAGGCGTCAGGGGTGGAGGAAGAAGCGTCGCTCAGTTTAAGTTCATGGCCAAGACTGAGAGAAAAGATGGGAAGGGCTTGACTTGTTCAAAGGAGTCGCACAGTCAAACTCAAAGAGTCAAAGACAATACCCAAGACTGGGCTTGGGTATGCCTCTTTTATAGTATCTAGTGGAACTTTCGTAAAATTCGGATTTTGAAAATTCCGAATTTAATTTAATTTGGAACGTTATTGAACGAACTGAAACCAAAAACTCGAATCATGTTCAAAATTTGTTCCAGCGCTGTCACGTGTACACCGTAGAATTCCAATTCGAAGAACAGAGCTCCTATTTTGAAATGGAAACATTGTTTAAAAAAAAGTGAGATTGTACTATAGTTGGGCAACCAACCAAAAAAATCGTGTCGAGATTCTTGACATGTGTTTGTTTTATTGTAAACGCTTGTTTAAAATTGAAAGTATAATGTGAGAACATGAATGAAACAAATGAGGTGAACGGGAATTGACACTTGTTGTCACTTTGTTCATTAAATGTACAAATGTACATTATTCAGATAAATATCGCAGAATATTCTTAACGGAACAGAAAGAGGTAAAAGGTAAAAAGTAAAAATAAAAGGTAATATATTAGAGTGGCGAGTGCTGATACTAAAACAATGTGAAGGGCAGAGAGAGAGAGAGAGAGAGAGAGAGAGAGAGAGAGAGAGAGAGAGAGAGAGAGAGAGAGCACCTCTGAATCCAACAAATCTTCTTTCGCTCAAACCACCAGTCAGTTGGTTGTTGTCCACCAGTCGAATGGCCTGTTCGATAAACTCTCGAACTGGAATAGTTGTCGAAACAGAGTGTTCTCTAACACTAAACTCTCGGACAATCGTCGCTCTTTCAGTGCACTAAAAATGACAATTTGGTGTTAATGTTAATAATATTCGAACACATCAAAAGGTGACTTACTCGGTGCTGATGAAAATCTCCTTTACCAATCAACATTTCATCGGACATCAACACGAGCGATCCAACCACTGGCTCCACAACGCAGTCAGCGGTTGGGTCAATGTCGAGAAGAGAATTGGATATTACTGTCTCAAAACCTTTCTTGTGCTAGATTAAAAGTTTGACATTATTTCGGCAATAGATTTAAAATTCGAGACTTACCCGATAGACAAGGTATCGATTCAAGTCGTTGTACAGCCTGTCTGAATGCCTATCTTCAAAGTAAATCAGTCTGTCTCCAAGATTTTGTAAATTGCGATTGCAGCTGATTGTAGAAAAATCTATCCGCTTAGACCGTAGTATTTGCCGTAATACGATTCCAGTAGTATTCTCCCCACCGTCCAGCAAAAACTCAGAGCCATCATCGGATCCGAGTTCGAAAAATGGAGAGCAGCAAAAGCAGTGACGGCTGAATAGCCACAGACCAGATATTTAGGCGATAGAGACGAGATTTGGAACACATTAGAACAGTGCGTCTCCTGCAAAGAGAATATTCATCAATCAAAATGGAATTAACGCAAAAATATTATTATTATTACAATCACAAGTTGTACTCGCCAGTCGACTTCGGGAATGTACACAAAAAAATTGCTCTGCCTCCAGACTTCCCACATTTGGTCCGACAGACAGTACTTTGCCCACCACCTGAAAAGTAAATATTAAAATTCAAATCCACCGTAAATTATGCAATACGTACTTCGTTCAAGCCGTGAACTTCACACGGATTCTCATATAACCAAAGGGTAGATTTTCGGGATACTGCTTGGTACCGATTCTGGAAAGTCCGGGAAAGTTCGGTTGCGCCATTTTGCTAAGTCCGCGAAAATTGTCACACATTCAGCGATGGTCTTCTTGTGACATGGTCTTGGGTAAGAGTACGAAAGAGGCTTGACTTGTTCGATGGCGTCAAGGGTGGAGGAGAAGGCGTCGCTCAGTCTAAGATCATGGCCAAGGCTGGAAGAAAAGATGGGAAGGGCTTGACTTGTTCAGAGGCACAGTCAAACTCAAAGAGTCAAAGACAATACCAAAGACTTGGCTTGGGTATGCCCCTTTTATAGTAACCAGTGGAACTCTGCTTTCTCTTAAAATTCTTATTTCGAAAATTCCGAAAACTATTAATTTGGAACGTTATTGAACGAACTGAGCCCTAAACTCGAATCATGTCCAAAATATGTTCTAGTGCTATCACGTGTACACCGTAGAATTCTAATTTAAAGAGCAGAACTTCATTCTTGAAAAGGAAACATTGTTTTACAGAAAATGATATTGTGCTAAAGTTGGCCAATCAACCAAAAAATCTTTTTTGACATGTGTTTGTTTTATTGTAAACGTGTGTTATTTATTAAATATACATTATTCTGATAAATATCGCAGAATATTCTTAACGGAACGGAAGAGAGGTAAAAGGTAAAATCCATTTATTACCAAGAAAACACATTAGTATTACAATCAACACAAACACACTAAGAAACAAACACACAAATCACTCGATGTCGACAAAAACCTTGAGAGTTTCGCGCCCAGAAATAAAGTCCGCGACAGCATGTCGTATCGAACGAACTCCGTAACGTAACGATGGTCCGAGGGCAGGGTTCGTTTTGTTGTAATTGTAAATCGTTTGAATATTGAAAGTAGATAATGCGAACATGAATGAGGAAGAGAGGTGAAAGGTAAATCCATTTATTACCAATTACATTAGTATTACAAATAAGCAGACACACACAAAAAATCATTATAATCCGAAAAAACATATTCAACATTACAAGCAAACCATCACACAAATCACCCGAGGTCGACAAAGACCTTGAGAATTTCGCGACTCAAAAATAAAGTTCGCGTCAGCGTGTGGTACCGACCGAAATCCAGTGTAATGCTTGTCCGACAGTCCTAAGCGAAGCTGGCCACTGTCAACGAGTCGGATAGCCTCCCGAATGAGATCGCCGTAGGATACATCAGTGGAGGTGTCGGTGAGAGAGAATTCGCGTAGATTGTGGCGCCTTTCATGCACTGAAAATAACAATTTGGGTGTTAATGTTAAAATATTTGCATACATAAAAGTTGACTTACTCGATGCTGCTTATGTTTGCCTTTGCCAATCAAAATCTCGTGTCCGTGCATCACCAGGGAACAAAACAATTCAATTTCGTCTTGTCGAAATCGAGTAGTGCACTGCAGAAGACGGTGTCGAATCCCTTACGAAACTAAATTAAAAAATTACATTAATTTTCATATATAAAATCAAAATTAGTGCAAACTTACGGATGTTTCGAGGTAGCGCTGGATCTCATCATACGTTTCGGGACCTTCTCGAAAGATTCGATTGTCACCAAAGTTTGGGACACTTGCAATGTTCAACGTAGTCAGGGTGGAGTAGGAAATTCGTTTCGAGCGCAAAATCTGTCGGAGCGCAATACCCGTCGAGTTATGACCGTCTACCAAGAACTCGGAATCCCGATCCGATTGTGTGAATGAGATCGAAGTAAGTGCAGCGAGCGCGGTGTACCTACAAATGAGATACTTGTAGGAAAGAGTTTCGATTGGAAACACATTCGTCTCCTCGGTCCCCTGCAAAGAGGATTCATTATAAACAAATAAGCTTCAACTAAAAGAATATATTACCAGAATTTTATACAGCTTCCAGCTGATCTCGGGGATAAACACGAACACACTCTGACGAAGTCCAACATATCGAACGCCATCACCAACTGCTACCACCGTGCCAACCGCCTAAAAAAGTCAATTTTAACATTTAAATCTACAATCTACAATTATGCAACACATACCTCTGTCACACGGATGAATGGGAACACGTCGTTAGCCAACGCTCTAAGCTTGAAGAATAATTCGGTAGAATTTATAGCACTGTATTTGACACAGGGTGGAGGAGGAGACGTCGCTCAGTTTAAGTCCAAGGCCAAGACTGGGAGAAAAGATGGGAAGGGCTTGACTTGTTTAAAGGCGTCGCACAGTCAAACTAAAAGAGTCAAAAACAATACCGAAGCCAAGTCTTGGGTATGCCTCTTTTATAGTGCCCAGTGGAACTCTGCTTTCTCTTAAAATTCGTATTTTGAAAATTCTGAAAACTTTTAATTTGGAACGTTAGAATTTAGAACTTAACCCAAAACTCGAATCCTGTCCAAAATATGTTCCAGTTCAGTCACATGAACACAGTAGAATTCTAATTCGAAGAGCAAAGCTTTAATTTTGAAAAGGGAATATTGTTTTGGCGAAAGTGAGTTGGGCATCCAGAAAAAATCGTGTAGAGATGTGAGATTTTTTAGCTTTATTGTAAACGTGTGTGTGTTAAAATTTAAAGTACAATGAAAATATGAATGAAAAAAAAATGAGGTGAAAAAGAATTGACAACATTTTTTACTATATTTATTAAAAAATTCAAACTTAAAATTTTTAACGAAACAAATGTTTTGCCACAATATTGTGAAATTTCCAACTAATTTCCGGGATAAATACAAACACCGATTGGTGCGGTTCGACATTGGTCACACCATCACCAACTGCCGTCACATATCCAACAGCCTGAAAAATAAATTTTAAAATTTAAATCTACAATCTTAATTATGCATACCTCTGTAACACGCAAAAAGGGGAATAGATCAGTTGATTGGGCTCTCCGCTTGTAGAACAGTTCGGAGGAGTTAACAGCCGAATATTTGATATAGATTCTGACATAACCAGGCCGAATTGGGTCACTGTACTCAGACATTTCGATATCGGTAACGCCTCTACCTTGCTCCCAAAGATTCATTTCTGGATTAATTGTAGAGAAGAAAGTTCTGTTGCTGACATATTTTCGTTTGGGTGACTGAGCATTAAATTGACCTTTATTGTCGTTTTCATTTAGAGATTCTGCGATAGGCCTCGAAAAATCCTCCTGCGAGACTTTGGACCAATCAATGGTGGGAATGGACTGAGGAGGCATTCGTTGGGGACCACCAGATGAATTAGCAAGAAGGTACTGGTATGGATGCATAACCAGCGCTTCTCGATCAACATTCACCGATTTAGTCCACTGGTCGACGAGAAAAAATTTTCATAAATATCCACACCCTTTCGTAGTACGATCTTCTTGAGGAAGTCTTCCATAAGATTCATATAAGGCTTCGAAACTTCCATTCCGACAGCTGAACATCCTAGAGGAGATAAGGCAAATATGATTTTTTAACTCGATTTATAAAGATTACATTTCACAGGTAAAGAGGCTACAATTTGAATCTAATCAAAGTTGTGTAAGTCTCATGGGTAATCAATTTACCTGCAAGATTTATCCCTAAATATCGAATTAAAATATTAAATCTTGACTAATTTTGGTGTTCTTTAGCTTAAAATTTTCAGAAAAACTTATAGAATTTGATTTTAAAATAAAATCTTTATATATCAAAGGCTTTGGACTTGAAAAGGTTAAAAACAAGTTTAAAACTTCAAAAAACATCAAAAAATGAACCAAACATGAATTTCTGAGTAGAAATTCGAAATTAGCGTAAAATAATACATAAGATAGGATATGTGGGCTAATTGTTCCTTCAACCTCAATTTGGATGTCCATCTGTGTTATCACAATAAACAAATAAAAATGTGATTCTACCTTGAAGCTGCTGCTGTTGCTGGAATGAAGCTTTCGGTTAATTCTTTCAGTTCCTGGGGCCGAATTCGGGTGCCCAACTTCGATTTCGACTCGGTCAGAGCCTCCAGAATGTGACAAGAATAGTCAAAACGTCTCTACGCGGAATAAAAAAAGAAATAATAATGAAAATAAACATTAAAAAATAAAACACAGAAATAAACTAATAAATCAAAAAATCAAAAACAAAAACAAAACCCAACAAAAACAAACTAATAAACAATTAAATACATCCCATGGAAAAAATAAATAAATAAATACAATTCAAAATTAAATTCCACAAAAAATTAATTAATTAATTATATTTAAAATTAAATTCCACAAATATCCCCACACTTACCTGTAAAGTTTTGCGTACTTTGTCGGAAGAATGTAGATTCGTGTCACAGACCTGATTCCAGAAGCCACGCAATTTGATTGCTACAGAGCGAGCTAGTTTGTTGACATTTTCGGTAATGTGCACATCGAGATACATCTTCACTATTTCGGCAAATCCTCCCAAATGATGCTATCCAGTCTTCCAAATGTCAACAAATTCGGCCACGAACCGCATCACAGATGTGAGGGCTGCTCACAAGGAAGGTCGATTCGAGAGTGCTCATTTTCAGACTGATCTGTTTGCATAGAAGATCGATTCGATGCGGATTATTAGGCACACCACCACGAGCCAGGATGATCAGTTCGAAGACCGAGCGCTTCAGTCGGTCAAATGCAGAAAAACAGTCGAGAATATTGTTTCTACCACTTGCTCCACCATGGTTTCGCAGTCATCTTGGGACATGGCCTTGGGTGGGAGGACAAAGGGGGCTTGACTTGTTCGAAGGCGTCAAGGGAGGAGGAGGAGGCGACAG
Organism: Rhizoglyphus robini; assembly: GCA_023373905.1. Lineage (NCBI taxonomy): Eukaryota > Metazoa > Arthropoda > Arachnida > Sarcoptiformes > Acaridae > Rhizoglyphus > Rhizoglyphus robini. The sequence continues at coordinate 340,514 of JAKIJQ010000032.1, read as the reverse complement.
GTTGGCAGGCGTCAATGAGGGAAGAGAGTTAGGAGGAGCTTGACCTGTTCGAAGGCTTCGCACAATCTATATCCAAGAGTCATGGACAATTACCAGAAGTGAGCTAGGGCATTCCTCTTTTATAGTACACAGTTGATCATTGTCTCATACGAACACTCGAATTTGGAAAATTTCGAAAAAGTTGTTTTAGAATAGAATTCAAAGCTTTAAACCAAAATAAGTTCTTTAGTCACAAAAGTTTAACTAAAAGTAAATGATTTATTGTTTTGTAATGCACCGGATCTGCATGATTACTTTTGTCTTTTGTCCAAATAAAATTCTATGTCTCTATAGTTTCAAATATGCACTTGAATATCTCACAACCAATACTCTTATCTTTTTAAAGTTGAAGCTACTGACGACGAAGTGATAACCATGGTTGCAACGATCACAACAACTTTTGACAACAACTTTGCTTATTGCAGTATCAACATCGTCTCCTGAAGTGTACAAACTTCTCCAATTGATCATAAAAGTAAACCGACTTAATTGACTCGCAACTTGACTAAAGTAGAAGCAACTTCCGAGAACTCTATCGAGTGACAGTCTCCTGAAGTGTACAAACTTCTCCAATTGATCTCAAAAAGTAAACCGACTTAATTGACTCGCAACTTGACTAAAGTAGAAGCAACTTCCGAGAACTCTATCGAGTGACAGTCTCCTGAAGTGTACAAACTTCTCCAATTGATCTCAAAAGTAAACCCACTAAATTGACTCGCAACTTGACTAAAGTAGAAGCAACTTCCGAGAACTCTATCGAGTGACAGTCTCCTGAAGTGTACAAACTTCTCCAATTGATCTCAAAAGTAAACCCACTAAATTGACTCGCAACTTGACTAAAGTAGAAGCAACTTCCGAGAACTCTATCGAGTGACAGTCTCCTGAAGTGTACAAACTTCTCCAATTGATCTCAAAAGTAAACCCACTAAATTGACTCGCAACTTGACTAAAGTAGAAGCAACTTCCGTGAACCCTATCGAGTGACAGTCTCCTGAAGTGTACAAACTTCTCCAATTGATCTCAAAAGTAAACCGACTTAATTGACTCGCAACTTGACTAAAGTAGAAGCAACTTCCGTGAACCCAATCGAGTGACAGTCTCCTGAAGTGTACAAACTTCTCCAATTGATCTCAAAAGTAAACCCACTAAATTGACTCGCAAGTTGACTAAAGTAGAAGCAACTTCCGAGAACTCTATCGAGTGACAGTCTCCTGAAGTGTACAAACTTCTCCAATTGATCTCAAAAGTAAACCCATTAAATTGACTCGCAACTTGACTAAAGTAGAAGCAACTTCCGTGAACCCTATCGAGTGACAGTCTCCTGAAGTGTACAAACTTCTCCAATTGATCTCAAAAAGTAAACCCACTAAATTGACTCGCAACTTGACTAAAGTAGAAGCAACTTCCGTGAACCCAATCGAGTGACAGTCTCCTGAAGTGTACAAACTTCTCCAATTGATCTCAAAAAGTAAACCCACTAAATTGACTCGCAAGTTGACTAAAGTAGAAGCAACTTCCGAGAACTCTATCGAGTGACAGTCTCCTGAAGTGTACAAACTTCTCCAATTGATCTCAAAAGTAAACCCATTAAATTGACTCGCAACTTGACTAAAGTAGAAGCAACTTCCGTAAACCCAATCGAGTGACAGTCTCCTGAAGTGTACAAACTTCTCCAATTGATCTCAAAAGTAAACCCATTAAATTGACTCGCAACTTAACTAAAGTAGAAGCAACTTCCGTAAACCCAATCGAGTGACAGTCTCCTGAAGTGTACAAACTTCTCCAATTGATCTCAAAAGTAAACCCACTAAATTGACTCGCAACTTGACTAAAGTAGAAGCAACTTCCGTAAACCCAATCGAGTGACAGTCTCCTGAAGTGTACAAACTTCTCCAATTGATCTCAAAAAGTAAACCCACTAAATTGACTCGCAACTTGACTAAAGTAGAAGCAACTTCCGAGAACTCTATCGAGTGACAGTCTCCTGAAGTGTACAAACAAAGTAGAGCGAAGTGGCAAAGTTACTAAAAGGAAACTTCAAATGTCATTTGGCCCGAGGCGATTGCTTTTCCAATTGATGAATGAGTGAAAACTCAGCCATCGCTCTTCCACCCAATGCTCCGACACTGATGTGAACAAATCGACAGTGAGCATCAGCAATAGCATGGAACACGATTGAGTTGTATAGCTTATAATTGAAGTAAAGTGAACCAGAATTTGATGACTGAACTATTCGAATGTGTTTTCAATCGATACTCCCAATCACGTGCGGGAATTGCCACATTCGCTCATTTTCTTGGGCAAGTTCCTTCATGTATCGTTGGGTTAGTTTCGGAAAGTGTTCTTGATGAAAATAATTCCAAATGGCAGTGTACGTATCATATACTTGATCGTTGTGTGCGCCATAAGGAATTCGAAAGTTAGAGACCGAAATGACATTTGTTGTGGCTAGAAATACATGTGAATTAAAATTACGATTATTAGTAAGATATTAACCACTTTTTTCTTTTACCGAATCGATCGAAAAACTAAAGAAGATATGGAAAGGAATTCGAAACAATGATCGCAAACGAGTGAACCGAGCAAAAAACAAAGCTTCTGGTTCTGCTGGTAGAGGAGGAGAAATGCACATTGCAAAAAGTGAAATCGAGTGGATATACGACCAGGAACATTACCGAAATCAGAGCGCCAGCGAGAATATTGCCACCACCAGTGGAATAAAACAGACAACAACAATCGACATTGTACAATCAGATCAAGAAGAGCTCGAGAACAACACTAGTGCGATTGGCTCAAGTGAGCAAGATCAGCAAAATATCCGAGACAATTTGATCAATCTACTCCCCCAAAGACAATCCGATCATTCCACCAGGTGTACCAGAAGGGAGTGACGTTCTCAGGTCTTGCTTATTCAGCTATCGCTGGTTGGATTGTTTCTGGGGGGAATCCTCTTTACAATCATGATGATGATGATTTTGAGATGCAGATTGCCCCAACAGAAGAACAACCGAGTCACGCAAATGAGTACTTTAGTCAATTTGCATCTCAATATGAAACAGAACAGAACGTATTCGGATGATTCACGCATTTACTTTCAAAGTCTTGATCTTTCCTCTTCACTCGATTTCGAACCATTTTGTAAATAGCAAGGATGGATTACAATAAAATACACAAATGTACAACGTTCAACCTGTTTTATTCAAATATTAGAATTCAGTAAATAAATAATTAATAAATAGACAAACCAGACAAATCTCAAATCACAAAGCAAACGAAGATAAAGTCAAATCAAACAAATGGACCAGTTTGTGACATAAATGTTAAGCAGAAATTGCAAAATGCACTGTGATGATAAATAAAAATTAAGGCGGGACGCGATACTTCAAACATATGTGAATGACCCCTTCACATATTAGTGTAAAAAAGTGGTTTTTGTGTTTGTACCTTTTTCTCCGGAACCTATTTACCGATTTTTGTCTATTATAGCTTAAAATAAAGGTAAACGTATGATCTTGAAAATTGACGATCTGAAATTTTTTATAATTTATTATATTAAACAGTGAGAGTGATTCAGGCAACTTCAAGTAGCAAAAAACATTGTTATTGTTTACATTTATGGATGGATTTTCTTAGTTAGCTCCAAATAAAAAATTTCAGATTGTCAATTTTCAAGATCATACGTTTACCTTTATTTTAAGCTATAATAGACAAAAATCGGTAAATAGGTTCCCGAGAAAAAGGTACAAACACAAAGTCCACTTTTTTACACTAATATGTGAAGGGGTCATTCACATATGTTTGAAGTATCGCGTCCCGCCTTAATAATTTTGAATTTTAAAATTTGTTAAATTACCGAATCAAATTGATTGCAATTTATAAAATGCAAGAGAAACAGAAAGAACACAAAATCGCACTAGACAAATTGGAGGGAACGCAGACAAGACCTTGTAGAGCGAGTGAGAGCTACAGTTGCCAATAACAACAACTCTCGCTCGCACGCCGAAGACGTCCTTTGTGAACGCATCATTATTTGATTTTTGTCTGCTCGCTTACGCGGAATTGTCATAAAATTGCCAATTTTGGACCATCTGATTAGTCATGATGCCCACCAGATCTAGCCTAACTGAGCTTACCAGTCGATCTAGAATGTGTTAAATGTGTAAGAGCCAAACGGACGACCCGTGAGAAAAAGTTGACTTAATTTGTTGCCGTGTGCTATTTGTGACGGCAGACTCTAGTGAACGTCTAAATGTGACTACGGTTCAAAAGATACCCAGTAGATTAAAAGAATAATTTTGTCTGTCAAATTACTAATTGTCAAACAGTATGCATTGACTTAAGTTGAATACTTACACGTTAACATTGTACTTTACCAGCACAATGTTTGATGCATCTGATATTGAATGAATATTTTGATTGTCTGGTTTTGATTAGACAACACTGATTGTAGTATCACAAGCAACACATGTAATGCACACGTAATGTAATTCACTCTGATTTCAAAAAGAAAAGTCCTGAACAAAATCCACCAGAAACAGTCAATCCAGAGTTGTCATTCAGTGATGAATAAATCATGTTTCTCGACAATTTAAATGAACCAACTCCAACTGAATGTTTATAGAGTGAACATGACTTGGTTTAATTGAGAAACAAAACAAAATGCTTCCAGAACGAAAATAAACAATTCCATCAAGATTGAATAATTTTTATTTTTTTAGTACAAAATAATAACTAAATTGTTGACTTTAGTTGAATAATCAAAACACTAATTTAAAGTTGAACTGCTCGCTTGCATTTGAAGATAAAGTTTTGATTCTTCTGCTTTATGGAAGTAGTAAGAGTGCAGAAAAAGCATTTTGTCAATACGTTCTGGTAGCATTTTGTTTCGCTTTTCATTGCAAATCATGTCTGCCTTATTCCATACGCGTTCAGTTGGTGTCGAAGTAGCAGGTATCTCAAGGTATTTTACGGAGAAATTTCTGAGTGATTCATTGCTGAATAACATGACTGATCCGAAATTGAATCCCATTCAGAATTGGTCAGGTACAAATCGGTTAGACCAGAATCAATCACAACTTTTGTGAGTGATTTTCTAATTTCTAATATTCGTTTCTAACATAAACAATTCGGAATTCCACCAAGAATCGACCATCAATTTGGTTTTCAGAATTTCATCTCCTAATTGAATTTGGGCACATTTCAGATTGTAAGCAGGATTTTTGACTCTTATAGTAGACAGATATTTTCTGACATTTTAAAACCAACAGTTTTCCATCTTTGCAATCGTTCAACGCATCGTGGTAAAATGTTTGAAGGTGGTGCCCTGAGCATCGAAAGTAAGGCAATCGAAGGAAATTTTCCACTGCTGAACGAATGTTTGAACACGCGTCTGTGACTACGACCGTGATCTTGTGCATAATGTCCCAACTGACGAGCATTTGTCTCATTTTTGTCCGCAATCATTTCGCCAGTTTTAGGACCTTCGAGGTAGATTGATCCGAGAGTTCGAAATTCGAGTTTAAGTGATTCTGGATCAATAAAGTGAACTGTGACTGCGAGAAGAGAATTTTGCGAGTCAGAACGCCAAATGTCACAAGTCACTGACAGGTGATCCAACTTGGCCAAAGTTACTTTAAACAGTCCAACCTTATCCTCATAATCATCATCGATTCGCTTTGTCATTGTTTGCCTTGTCGGGATTTTGTATCGAGGTTCAAGGCCATGAACAAAGTTGACAAATCCAGTCCCCTCGATTGAAGAAATTGGTCGAAAGTCCAAAACAACAAACTGAAGCAGAAGATTGTCCAATCTTGATTTCTCTTCCTGTGTCAGTGGACTAAGTTTCAATTTCTTTCTAGATGGACCATCGAACTCAGCTTGCTCAAGTGCACGTTTGTAATGATCTGAGTGCTTGTTACGAAAATGAGTATTCAGAACGGTTGTGGCCGAGTTGGAAGAGTACTGTTTTGGGCAATGAAGACACTTGATGTACTTCTTACCATCTTGTGCTTGGATGGGTTCGCGGTCAAAGCATTTCCATGCTGGGGAATTTGGTTCAGGTGCCATTGTGACGAATGATGAATGTTCAGTTGTGATTTGATTGATACTTTCTCAAAAAATGTACAGAAATGCACGAACAAAGCCCAAACAGAAGTCACTTTAGCATCAAACAAACAAGCCCGAACAGATGTGTTTTGTGTAGCACTACCGAGTGTACATATTTATTAATCTTAGGTTCATATTTCAAACTGCAATTCAATTTCAAACTCATATTGCTCATTATACATTGATAAGATGCCCATTTGACAATTTATTTTTTGTTTTATTGTGAATATTTCTTGCTACAAGAAATGTAGATTAATGTTATCGCCTACTAATACAATGCGTACAAACGCCGTGCAATGAAAGTCAGTTTAATCGGTTTGTTTGGCGACTATTAGTCAGTCGTGTTGTATTGATATGATATGATTGAAAGTCGAAACGAGTCGTATCGAATCAATTCGACTCGACTCGGAGTTGAATGAAAATTAATCGATTCATATTTTTTTACATCACTATACAGATGACAATTACGAACCCAATCCTAATAATCGTCGAACAACATTTTCAGAGTATCAAGATGAATACGAACGAAACCCACGTCGAACATCATTTATGGTTAACATGATTCTCAACATAACGCTCACAATCCTCACTTATGAATCTATCAGAGTTTTCACACTCAAAAACAGCACTCAAAAACCAAATATATTTACTATAGTTCAAAATACATTAAAAAGTCAAAACAAATTCAACAAATCAACCATATCAACTCGAGACTAGCAGTACTAAAATTAGTCGCATTTCACACTCAATCTCAAAATCACAAAATTGCAAGAGCATCTAAAGCTTAACCAAAACTCACTGATACAACAACATCCTACAAGGCAACTCATCGGCAAACATTCAACTCAATCATTGGCATACACAACCTCGAATAATGAGCATATATATAATTATAATAAATATATAAATAAATCGATCCAACAAGATTCAGCGGTATCGCAGCGAACGGAACCTTTGAAAAGTTCATTTTAGCACTAAAAGTTGGTAAACCTTTGGAAAGTTTGTCCTTGGGAAACACTTGAGGAGATTTGAGTCCGGTGGTATGAATCAAAAACAGAAAGTGACCCCAAAAGAGCGGTAATGATCGACACTTGAACTGAGGCTAGTTGACAAGTTGTTGCGTTTTTAATCAGCGAATCAACCGTAAAAATCATATCATATTTAATAAGTTTAATAAAAAAAAGCATTAATAAAAACACACAACAATTGTCATCAGAATACAATTAAAAGCAATATAAAAAAGTCCGGCAAGCAAAGGCAGTAAGCGAGACTTAATGTAGTTAAAAAAAATAAAAATATATTTGCCGAGGTGGGAATCGATCATACAACATCATACATACATACACGATGGAAAAACCATTAGATTGACTTGATCTTCGTGTTATGTCTCGCTAAGAATCGAATCAATTCTCGATTAAACTTACAAAAACTTTTCCAATCGTAGCCGGATTCATTGAAGCTCGAACAGCTTCTCCGATACATTCAAGACCAACGAAGGGCGTTTCACAAAGGCCAGTATTGATGACACCGTTTTCAACATCAGAAATGAGCTGTTCGACGACATCCTTGTACATGGAGTAGTGGCCAGTCAGGGAGCGATCCAAAAAATGAACACATTCGAACGGTGGGACAATTGTAGATCAGCTAAAAACAGTAGATTTAATATTTGCTGATTGTAAAACAGTAAAACTTACATCCCATATGATTGGTTGATGGTGGTCAAGCACTATGAATGGTTTGTAGCCAAATGAAATGATGGTGCTAATTACCGGGAAAATGTGCATAAACAGTCGGTGCTGAGGGCGTCTTCTCTGGAGAGGGACACAGACAATGTCGAACTTTTGATTCTAAACAAGAAAACATGTTAGTATGTTATTAAATATAAGTTTACCTACCAAACGGCGAGCAGTAGCCCAGAATTCCGATGAGTCCTCGAACACCGTAACTCCTTGTACAGCCCCATACAATTCCAACTGACTAGAAGGGACAATCATGGTAATTCGAGTACAATTGCATTGTCGAATCAGTTGGAAGAAAACTTGTGATAAAGAAGTCTGCATACGGTCAATAAGAACTAATGAGTTCGGAGTTACGTGCGAAAAATTCATAGCCAGTTTAGCGCAAATCCCAGGCGAACAGGCAAGCAAATAACGCGAATCGAGGGAGTTGATTCGGAGAACATATTCGTGAGATATGTCCTGTAATTTTAAAAATTACTAAATTGACCAATAAAGATCATAAAACTTACAATGATGGTGCGAAAAGTTGTGATCATTCTTGAGTTGAACACCAAGACAGAATCTCCGTCGGTAACATTTCGTACTGAACTACCAACTGCCAAGACTGTACCAACAACCTAGAGGAAATTTAAATTTATTACAAGTTACAAGTTTTTAAGTATTTACCTCGGTGATTGGGTAGATGGACATAGGTTCACCAAGCAGTTCGGATAGATCTCCTGTGTGAGCAATAGGCTCTAGGCCGTTCACCCCAAAAATAAGCCACCTGTATCAAAACGGAATATTCGTTGGCCGCCTTGCGTGATACACTGTCATTTTTAATACGATACACACCACGGTTAAGATTCCACTGTGGTATGTCCAGACTGATTGAAACACTTCTTCTGACGACGGTGTCTTCAATACATCCAGGCAGTGCACCAACAATAGTGGAACGTTGTTCAGTAGAAGCCGAGTCTGGTGAAACCTTTTCAGAAATCGGTTCAATCGCAAATGAAGGCCCGTCAAAGCCGGAAATGTCTTGCTGTCGAACCGAATTGGTCACTTGTGGAGTGGAAATGTTCATTTCGGTTGGTGGACCACCAGATGGATTAGCTAGGTGCTGGATGAATTGGTAAATCGCCAACGATTCTCGAGACCGTTCGTGAGATTCGAGATAGTGATCGACAATACAAAAATAATCCAAAATAGATGATCCTTTTGTTTCAATCATCTTTTCCATGAATGACTTCAAAACATCAAACAGTGGCTTCATCGAATCCTTCTCATTACCTAAAAGAATGTAAATGATTATCAAATGCACACATAAGAATAAGACTATCTTACCTGAGTATAGATCAAATAACAAAGTTAAATTATATAAGACCACATCGAGATTGAGGACATCAAGAGATGTAGCCACAGCCGCTTGGAATCGTTGATAAAACTGAGCGAATAACTCAACGAAAGCGTCTATGTATGAGCCGTTGATCTCGGCCCTGGATTTTCGGTGCCCGAAAGAGGTGAAAACAAATTGAAATTTGTCCAAATCGAAGTAATAGACGGTGGAGGCAGGTAACGAGAGATCGCCCGCGGAGGTTCGTGTGACAAACTCTCGGAAAATCTGCAAAAGTACCACCAACAGTGTTGTAGGGTCCAGTAAAATGAGGCCTTGGTTGAACAGTGTGTCGAGCACCAGGTCAAGGCACTTCAGATCCACCGGGAAACGATCTACAGTAAAGTTCGAGGCCGACCGGACAGACTGACGGATAGCCAGGAAGGGAATGACCGACTCGAGTAGATTCTTCAGTGCATAGCGATGAATACGGACAGCAGACTCCGATAATGCGATGGATTCCATGACACGACAACCATCATCGAGCATACCCTACACGGGATAGTAAAAAAGAAATATTAATAAAAATAATCATAAAAAATAGATAACAAAAATAAACGAATAAAAAATATATAAATAAAACCCACAAAAATAACCTAATAAATCCAAAAATTCAAAATCCAAACTAAACCCAACAAAAACAAACTAATAATTATTTAAACACATAAATAAAACCCACAAAAATAGCCTAATAAATCCAAAAATTCAAAATCCAAACTAAACCCAACAAAAACAAACTAATAATTATTTAAACACAAATAAAACCCACAAAAATAGCCTAATAAATCCAAAAATTCAAAATCCAAACTAAACCCAACAAAAACAAACTAATAATTATTTAAACACAAATAAAACCCACAAAAATAGCCTAATAAATCAAAAAATTCAAAATCCAAACTAAACCCAACAAAAACAAACTAATAATTATTTAAACACATAAATAAAACCCACAAAAATAGCCTAATAAATCCAAAAATTCAAAATCCAAACTAAACCCAACAAAAACAAACTAATAATTATTTAAACACAAATAAAACCCACAAAAATAGCCTAATAAATCCAAAAATTCAAAATCCAAACTAAACCCAACAAAAACAAACTAATAATTATTTAAACACAAATAAAACCCACAAAAATAGCCTAATAAATCAAAAAATTCAAAATCCAAACTAAACCCAACAAAAACAAACTAATAATTATTTAAACACATAAATAAAACCCAAACATAAAATCCACACTCTTACCTGTAGATCATCGCGCTCTTTGTCGGTAATTTCCACCTCCAAAAATCCTGCCTGTGACCAAAAATCACGAAATTGTTTGGTGGCAAAGCCGACCATAGTGTTGACATCATTGTTGTCGAGATTGTCCAACGCCCGAAAAGGTGATGACGATTCTTGGGAGTTGTCCATTCGTTCGAGGATAAAGGCAATAAGAATCGTAAAGAGATATAAAAGCAGATTCTACTTTGTAGACAGAACTGCAAACAAAAGAAAGACGAAAAACACGAAGCCACCACAATAACACAACACACCACCACCGAAAGCATGCGAGCAGAAGTCCATTCATAGAGTACGTTACGTTCCTTTGATTTTTCAGAATATAACTTTTGAATTAACCCAAAAATGGCTTGTTATAATTTTTTTCGGAAACCAAAATTAAATTCTATACCTTCGCCTATTGGATAATCTGTTTTACCATGGCTCAAAATCAACACAATGCTCCAAAATGGCGAAATTGCAGCGTGCAACATGCAATAAATTGCAGGCAATTAGTTTCTAATTTGGAAACTAGATGGCGCCACTAGTTGAAATTGCTGCAATTTGCGTATATTTTTATTTTTGAAAGGTGAAATAAAATGATTTTTCTAATTTAAAAGATTGAAAAGTTCAAATTCGTGTTTATTTATTAAAAAATAAAATTAATAAAATAAGAAAATAATTATTAAATTCGATTTAAAGTTCACCAACAGAAGACAAGAAGCACACGATGCAGTCACTTCGGTTTGTTGTTGTTGATGATTCGGTTGTTGATTCGATTCCTACTTGAGGGCTAATAAAGCCACCAACACGAGACCAATTTGCAATGAAGATCATCTCCTTGATGGATTCAGAATAATCATCATTCGACCTCTTCTTTGCCTCATCGGATGCATAACTCGATGCGGACAGTTCCTGTCGAGGGTGACTTCATTCAGCCGAAATTGTTGCCAACTTGGACAGTAATATTCGAGATTCAAACAGATTCGGGCGGTAATGTTCTGTCCTGAATTTGAGTCGTTTTGAAGGTGAATCCGTTGGAATTGCCAAGGTTCAACCCAGTACAGGCCAATCGGCACACGCTTCCAGAAGATCGACGAATCCGAACATAATTATAATTAAGGCGACAGTTCCGTTAATATTCTACACGAGATAACAATAAAACAAAAATAAATATTAAATCAGTAATATACAATGTACTTACTAATGTAAAATGATTTTATCGACAATCACAACCCATTCCAGAGTCCAAACACGAGGCAAAACTGTCCCGAAACGAACCAGAATCAGGTCGTTGACTGCGCCACCGAACTGCATTTCCAAAAGCATCGAGAAGCGCGTCATGACAGGCAATGTACGAAGAAATCGTCATAAAAGTCGAGTCTATTTTGGACATCACCACCACAAACACAGATTTCCGAATTGCCGAATAGTTCGTTTCGTACAGGAAGCCATCTCCATCGAAACCGTTTCGGTGATCTTGTTCGGATAACTCGGCGCGGACAATCCCGAACAGGGCTGTATGGTTCAAATACCGAATAGGTTTCACTGGGTCAAACGCCAGAACGCTCTCCATACAGTTTCGTATCCGCCGATGGTGGTTAGAAGGTTGGATAAAAGGTTGTTGTTGGTTACGAGTACGAAATGTGAAGAAGTGGAAATCGTTGACAGAAGAAGGTCGAACGAGAATGTAAATGTTGTTTTCAACTTTGAACGAAATTCGGTGAATATCTTCAACAGGCGGCAATTGTAGTTCAGAATATTCTACACGAAAAAATTAAAAGAAAATATATAAATCGGTAATATCAACAAAAAAAATAGCGAAAATCAAAAAAATAGTTTCACTCACTTTTTTAAATGCGGCGATCTCCTTTTTCGGCAATGGCACCACATTATCCGAGTCCAGGGTAAAGGTGATTTGATTGCATGATTTATTTCTTTGTTCGTAAATCAATAATAAACAAATCTTCATTTGGTGGTATACGAGACATTTGAAAGAAGAGAGGCCAAAAAAACTGGACATAATACCGGTGAAATTGCATTTTGATTTCGATACACCAAAAACAAACGAAAATGCCGATTAAGTTGAAAGCATTTGAGAATGATGGTTCACTTGTACCAATAATACGGAGAGGAAGTAACCAGAGAATGTGGTGCGAATCCAAGTAGCACAGAATGTAAATGGGAAACAAATCAAAAACCTAAAAATCATTAAAAATATAGAAAAATATGAATAATGGCAAATTAAAAGGTCAAAATATATTTACCAAAAATGATTTCAAATAGGCTGATTTATGAGGCTGAATTCTGGTTGGCTCGGAAATTTGGTAACAAAAAGAGGTAAAAATAGACTAACAACAATCGAAGTAATACGATGTACGAGATTCGAGGTCATCCCCAGGGAAGTGACACGAGTGACAAAATCCAGGAAAAATATTCAAAAGCAGAACCACCATCAAAGTAGTAGGATGAGACCTTTGTTGAGAAGTAGATCAAAGCAAAACAGGAGAACCAGAAAATCACCAAAAAGTAGACGAACTTCGATCGGGCATAAACAGGAATAGGAGAAAGCTCTCAATGAGATCCTTAAAGTACATCGTACACGCCGAATCATGCCAACTTTGACAAGAATTAGGTGAGCATCTTCAAAAGGCGAAGTTGTAGTCCAAAATATTCTACATAAAAATAAACCATAAATAAATCGGTTATTGCATTAAAAAAATCAACTAAAATAGTCTCCCTTACTTACTTAAAATGTGGCATTCCCTTCTCGGCAAAGGCACTTTTTTGTCCGAGTCCTGGGAAAAAGTGATTTGATTGTACGATTTATTGTTTATTGTAAATCTATAAACGAATCTTCATTTGATGGCATACGAGACATTTGGAAAAAGAGAGGCCAAACTTTGTGCCTAGGGGCGGGTGAAATTGCATTTTGACCTCGATCCATTAAAACAAACGAGAATGTCGATTAAGTTGAGAGCATTTGACCACGGTTCACTTGCACCAATAATGCGGAGAGGAAGTAACCAGAAAATGTAGTGCGAATCCAAAACGGAGAATAGCAAACGTCAACATACATCCTAGAAAATAATTAAAAATATAGACAAATATGAATAATAACATTATTAAAAGGTTTACCAAAAATGGTTTACTGTAAGCCAATTTATCAGGCATCTTCTGGTTGGCTTGGAAATTTGGTAACCAAAAGAGATAAAAATAGACGGGAAACAATCCAAATCGAAGTACTAAATAAAAGTACGAGATTCGAGTACATTCACAGGAGAAGACACGATCGCCAAAATTCAGGAAAATATTCAAAAGGCACCACCATCAGAGCAGTAGAGTAAGGATATATTTGTTGACATGTTCTGGACATTCTTGGTCGATGATGCAGTAGTACAGGACAAAATTCGGAACATTACCAGAAAGTAGACGAAATAACGAACTTCGATCGGGCATTCGTAAATAATAAAATAACCAGGTATGGGACAAAATTCTCTAAATGAGATCATCGGGTACACACAGCACACGCACGAATCATCGCTTCCAACTGAATCTCCAAAAGTATCGCCAAAAAACGAACCAGTTTTGAGTATCTTCAAAATATTCTACACAAAATAATAAAAATAAATAAATAAATATAAAACAGGAATAATATTCAAAAAAATGTATAAAATAATCTCACTTACTTGTATAAAATGTCGAGGGCCTTTTTCGATAATTAACTTTGAGATTCCAGTCCTATGAGACCAAAAAGGGCGAAACTGGTCCGAGACTAGCCGTACCAGAATGTTGTCAGCGAAATATAGCCACCAAACTTCTTACCGAAATTGTCGTAATTTTTCGATGATTACACCCGAGGCCATCATAAAAGCATCGACAACCGTCCACACAGAAAATGTTCGTGTAAATCAGCGTGAAGCGCCTTAGTTTGGAACTGGTTGTTGGTGATTCGAGCACATCCCCAGAAACCAAGACACGAGCGGAAAAAAATCCTGAGATAAAATGCAAAAGCAGAATCACCACCAGCAGGATGAGACCTTTGTCGGTAATGTTGTACGGTCAACATAGAAGAGGTCAATTCGAAACAATACTAGAAAATCCACGAATACGAAATTCGGTGGGCCAAACTGACGAATAACAACAAACGAGACAAATCCGCGGCCAACTTCGACTCAAATTCGGTGAATATGTTCAACAAATCATTCTATACAAGACAATAAAAAGTATAAATAAATAAATAAATCGATAATAAAATCCAAAAATAAAATCAAACAAAATAGTTACTCGTAAAATATTACCGTTTGCCTTTAAAAGCGCCTTACGAACCGAATCCAAATTCGGTGAAAATGTCACGAAACGGCGCGTACCAGATTCGTTGTCCGCGATGTGGCCATCGAAATGCATTTCCACGGGATCATCGGCACATTCTTTTAGGAGTATAATTAAATCCACAAGTCCGTAAAAATATCGGGAAGGGACAGGACAAACATACGAGAATATCGTCATAAAAGCGGAGCCTATTTTGTTGAAAATCATCATCACCACCACCACCGGTTTCAGAATTACTCGAAAATAGTCTGTTTCGTAGGAAACCATTCGCGCCTAAATCAGATCAATAATTTGGACGATGCAGTGGGGATAATTCAACAAACCAGCCAGAACTAGGCTGTACAAAATACCGAAAGCCGACCAAATGCCGTAGCGCTACCGAATAAATTCGTATAACCACCTAAGGAGAAGGAGATTCTGGTGCTCTTGGTATTAAAAAAAAGAATCCATTTTCGTTACGACTATAAAACTTAAAAAAAAGTATCCAAAAACAACCAAAACACGAGACCAAAACCGCAAAGCAGAAATCGCCCAACACAAACACAAGAAATCAGCCAGCAGAAAGCAACAACAAAAGCGAACCGTTCATAGAGTACGCGACAAATAATTTAAAATGAGCGCGCAAAAAAAATATTTTATGATTTTAAAAAAAATATCAAATTTAAATTAAATTTAAAATTCAAAATTATTATATTCTATTTTATCCTCGCCTAATGGATCATTTGTTTTGTTATATATGTCTCAACAAATCTCATACTACAAGATGGCGCCACATGTTCCAAAATAGTTACATTTTATATTTAAAAAATTAACAAATAAAAATGATTTTATTTATCTTTTAATTGTACAATTCAAATGCAAAATAAAATACAAATTCACGTTTATTTATATTTATTTAAAAAAATTATTAAAAAATTAAATCAATTTTTATTAATTAATTCTTGAACTCGATTTAGAGTTTTTGCCGCTCCAACAGAAGTAAAAGTATTCGTTCTATTCGATCCATTCTGTTGTTGTTGTTTGAGTTCATTCTGTTCCCACTTGAGCAAACTCAACGCACCAATAAAGCCCAACACCAGTCCAATAGCAATCAAAATCATCTCTTTGATCGATTCCGAATAATCGTTTAACCGTTTATTCGCTTCCTCCGATTCATATCTCGATTGGGACATTTCTTGTTGTTGGTTGATCCATTCCGTAAGATTGTTGTTCACTAAACAGTAGTTGATGCAGGCAGAAATGCGGGCGGTCATGTTCTGTACCGAGTTGTGCTCATTTTGGGTTGATGCTTCACTGGATTTTCGTGATTCGGAAGTTTGCGTAAAGAGATACCAACCGTAGACACTTGCGACAAGGATGAAAAAGTCTATTAGTAGTGTCTTTTTGGGTAGCATTTTGTTGTTGGGTTCGGTAACAGAAAAAATAGTTGCAAATGAAGTTACAAAAATGTATGTCAATTCAACAACACAACAAAAATGTGTCGGCACGTCTTAAGACTTGGTACTTCTAACCACAAATGTCAATCACAATTAGCTACTTTCTCATTCTTATCAGAAGTAAAAGTGCAATTGAGTCAATTGTGATAGACAATTTCTATAGAAACAATATTTGATAAGGCGTAAGTGTGTGAAATTGTCTCGATAACAAACCAAAAATTGTGGACTTTAATCCTTAAAGATAAATAGTTTGTTGGATTGGGCAGACTAAATTAAAAATTTTGAAATTTAAAAAATTAAATATTTAATTAAATATTTGAAAAATTTTGCTAAATTAAACAAAAATTATAATTACCTTAATAAATAAAATTTAATATTTGAAAGCACGCTAAATTAAACAAAAATTATAATTACCCTATTAAATAATATTTTAAAACGACAATTTTTAGGTCGAAATATTTACTCTTCTACATATTCAAATTCAATTATCACAAAATATTCTGTATTATAATTATTCTTCAAAATGACCTAATTTTTATTGAAATAAATTCCCAAAGCAATTATTCTACTCTTTCCTTTTTTGTCACCCGGCATTGTGAATTACCCTCTCAATATCTCCCTTTTGTGTTATAATAATTTAATATAATCTAGGTTAAAGTAGAACGTTTTTATTTTATTTTATTGTTTTAAAATTCATAACGGTACTTATTATTTCCAGTAATTCCAGTAATTCTGGTTAAAATAGAAAGTAGTTCAGAATTAATTAAAACAAAAAAAGAATCGAATTCTGTTGGATTATTCCATTATGAGTTATGTTGGAATGTTATAATATTTTTTAAAGCGTGTACAAATGATAGATAGGTGATATCCAGGTGAATCCATCATGTTATGAGAGTGTCAAGTGCGTTCGAAAAATTTGTAGAATTTTAGAGGAATTTTTTGAAACGGTTTGTCGCAGAGGGCATTTCCCTCTTGGGACTTTTCCTCTCACTCAACCCTCAACTCTCTCGGTCGATTATGTTAATTTAGTCGCGAATTTTTCCAACGTACTTTTTCTCCCTTTCACTCTCACTCCCTCTCTCCCTTCCTCTCCTCACTCATTTTCGTTGATTATTGTTTCATGTTGTATTGTAAATCTTTCCAGTTCATTCTGAGGGTATGAGAGAGTTTGGTTTCAATGACCGCTTGATTGGTGCACACTCGTAGACACGTAATCACTTTCTCTCTTTCATATACCGAGAACATAATAAAAGGTTAATTAAACCACTGGTTAATTGACCACTAGGCAGGTAGTGTTTTTTGTTCGTTCGTTCGTTCTCGCTTAATTACAGAGAGATATAACATGCACTCGAATGAAGTGAGTGAGGTGAGTGAGTGACCATTTGCGAACTTGTAATGACTGAACGGATTCAATTTGGATTCAGTGGTCGCTTTTTTGTTTGGTGGAGGGTTTGCGGCTTTTCCCTTCCTTTTTAGGTTGAATGCATGAAAAATTGATTGAAACTCCTTTGGGATTTAAGAATATGTTGGTTAGTAGTATCGGCGCCTAGACTGATACAATTAACCCAAAAATTGAATGTAGGTTATTATGTAATGATTCTGTGTGTAGGGTGTAGAATATTCTCTTGGGATCAATCTACCCTTGATACAAGTTCTTTTTGGGCTGTTGTTGTATACTAAAATATGGGCTAATTGTGTTGTTGTTGTATGGGAGTGAGTTTTGGAATCTGACAAAATGAGTTCATTTTGTTTTTTAAAATTATTTTTAAAAAAAACTTTTAATAATCATATTTTCATAATATTTTCAAATTTAAGAATTGATTAATCTAATCGTTCATATCCAAAGATATTAATTTGTTTTGTCAAACGCGCAGGAATGTGTCTACTCTTGGTAGAAAAACATATAAAATGGCAACAATTTTTATTTGAATAAAATCTGATTTTATTCATTGAATTTTAAATTTTATTTAAAACTGTAATAAAATGTTAACATTGGATTTGAATCAATCTTGAATCAGACTTGATTATATTGTTCATTATTAAAAATCAAAATTAAAGTATATATTGTAAAAATAATTTTGCAGATTAATTCGACAAATATATTTGTTTTTGTCCGATCTACAAAAATATATTTAAATTGTTTTTCTGTTTTTTTTTGTTTATTATCATATTTTGATGAAGAAATGCAGCAAAAGAAGATCTATCACACGGATTAGATCCACTTTCTTGATGCTTTAAGAAATAAAACCAAACAGCAATTCCCGTATGCTTTGAATATTTTATTTGAGACTTGTCATTGCAGAGTCTAAATAGCGAGTCTTGTTCGGTTGCCCGCCAATACGTGAGTAACAATCAATTGAACATACATTGAATGAATATGATGTTATACCGGATGTTAGTGTTTACGTAATAGCAAATGTACATGTAACAATGTACATGATCTCGTCAAGTGCGATGCAGACGTAGTGCTGCTGAAAGAATGATTGAATTTTGCTAGACAATGTTTATGAAAATTTAGAATTTATTGAAAAATGTTTATAGAAACCGAAATATTCAAACATATTTGTTGTTGTGATTATTTTCCTGTTATAAAAATCCTGTTTTGATTTTATTTTTGTAGAATATAATATAAAAATAAATTTACAATATTTTTTTGTTAGTTTATTAGTGATTAGTGCACATGTGTGAAGGATACGCAGGATTTTTACCACAAATGGGCAATGGATGGCCTTGAGCATTAAAAACCCATTGATCCAGTGGTAGTACATCGTCATCGGTGAAAGTCAGGTACAGATACTTTAGAGTGGCACTCAGAAATTCAGGATGTTGATGATTGTCTTTGACAGTTGGAATCTGATCAACATTGTCAATTCCCGAATAACCTCCACTTTCAACACGACAGAATCGTTTGATCGCCAGTGTCATTTCCCATGCATAGTCTCGGTACTTTTGTTCGTGTGTCAAATGCCATAGAACAAAGTTACTTTCAGCAAATTCGGAACTAGAATTTAGAATTAATAAATGATCATCATGTAACAAAGTCACAAACTAACCTCAAATGATATTCAGAATTATACGTATGCATACCTATTGGTAGATCATATTCATAGAAAAGCGAATTTTGCCCCAGTCCAGTTTTGGTTCGACTCGATGCAACATGACACGTCTCAGTTAGCTTTTCAGCCAACTCCCAATGATGATGAATTCTGTAGAGTTCTTTACTTTTCTGGCTTCCTCCCATTGAGCTGTTCATGGTCAGTGCGCGTTGCATTGCATTTGCACCCATTGACAACATTGCGCCCAAGTAACATGAACCATACTGCATGTACTCACTGTATGTGTTTGATCTGTATTGATAATTTAGGGAATAGTACAGTCCATCAGAAGAACCATTTATCATCTTGACCGCCTCCACCGCGTCCATTGCTTCTTTGTACATTTCGATCGATTGCACATCGAGGTGATTCGATTGAATGTAAGATTTGACCATAGAAATGTAAAACTCGCGACAGTAAACAGACAGACAACTTAAATAAAAATTCCAATAATTTTCGATATTAATGCTAACATAAAAAAGGTTCATAGGCTTTTTGATTTCTTTCAAATTTTGTTGAATTCTATTGATCATGTTTCTGTATTTTGTTTCATTTGCAGCATCACTTAAATAATTGAAATCCACGTGGAAACCACTAATGTCAGATAAAAGGGGAATTCGTCTTTTGATTTTCTTGATTTCAAATTTATATATGCATAAGGTATACCTGTGAATGTTCATAAATGATTAGTAAACATTAAATGTCTAATGTCACATATTTTACCTGTTGTAGTGTTGAATGCAGGTTCCATCAGTTGTGCAATTTCCTTTGCTTTACTCAGAAACATCGAATCGTTAGTCAAGGCATAACAAGAAAGAAGACCACCAACATAGTGAGTGACAACATCAAAAACTTTAACATTTCGATTCAATTTGCTCAAGTCGAGTTCTGTTTCAATCCATTTCTTTCCTTTTTGGAACTCTTCTGTTAAGTTCATTGTCCAAAGGGTGCTCATCGAGGTGACCATGCTTAGACCCGAGTTTTTTCCAAAATTACCATCTGAATCATTTTTCGAAACTGGTTTCAGTGCTTCATGTCCCCATGCACTCTGCACGTAAGCATTCCACGAGTTGAGCATCATTTCTCGAACAAATCGACGCCTCAATTCCAATTCCAATTCAATTTTGTATGTTGGTGATGATGACGAAGGACACAAAGTCGAATTTGTTGTTGCTGCTGTATGCTTCATCGATGGCTTCAACCAAACCAAATCACAACACAAATCAACAGAATCACAAGTCCACTTAGCAAGACCTTTCTCATCAGTACATTATTTTTCCTGTTGCGCTCCACCATATGATTTGGTGAATAATTTTCAATGAATTTGACGTCTTCAGAACTGTTGCTGAACGCAACACTGTCCATTTTGACAAGTAGGTAAAAAGTTGAAATCGATTTGAGATACTGAGAGCAGAGTGGTTCAGTAAAGTCAGTAAATGCAGTCAAGTATTGATGAACATTCCGTTTTATATGACACAAGAGAGTGAGAGATTGAGCAAACAATTAGGCAGAAAAAAACGAATTCATCAGAATGCAATTGTTCAGTATAAACAAATGAAGAAGGAACTCTCACAAGCGTGTACTAGAGTCAAGGAAAGAGAGTGCTAGATTCAGTGGAGTGACAGTGAAACTAGTGTCCTAATGGTCCATTAAAGTAATTGCTCTATTCCGAGAAAATAATCCAAGTGCTCTCTGTTCTCTGTGTTTCTAGAAATTCAATTTGGAAAGTCAATTGCGTGGATGGCATGGGAAAAGTAGAGGAGCTTGTCGGCTTGAGTTCGGGTGATTCTTGAGGTGGTTGAGTTGACGATTGTGGAGCGGTTGTGTTGAGGTAGTTGGTATTGATTCACGTGGTTGGTGATGAATCAAATAATTGGGGACACAAAATAATAACCAAAAGTGATTGCACACAGGCAACACAAGGGAAAACGTAGTGTTACTCACTGGTAAACGAATCGTGATTCCCAGGGTATCCCACAGAATTGGGTGAATGAGATAAACTTGCCAAAACGGAAATCAAATAAAAAAAACTTGCAAAAAGCGAAAGCAAGAAAAAAGACACGTAAAAGACAAGAAACTCATGAAATGTTTACTCGGCGGTGGTCAGCAGTCAAGTTATTATAATAAAAGTTGAATTTTATTTTAATGTTTAAAAACTAAAATATTTTTTTGTTGAATAAATTAAGAAATTGTATTTAAATGTTTTTGACATTCTTTGTTTAGAGAAACAGAATTTTGTGAGTTACAGTTTATTTAAGGTTTAGTGTCTTAAGTGGAAGCAGTTTTGGAAGAGTTGGCAGGCTTCGCAGTCGGGACTAATCGAAAGGCTGGTTTATCAGCTGTTATAGCTGTTGGTTTGAGAGTTTGTCGGACCAATGGTTTTGGAGTAACCAATTTTGGAGTAACCAATTTTGGAGTTACCAATCTTGGAGTAACCAATTTTGGAGTAACCAATTTTGGAGTTACCAGTTTAAACTTTACAATAGGCTTTGTGGTTGTTTTCACCACTTTCTTTAGAGCTGGTTTCGGGGCCTGCTTTATTGATAATAGCTTTAAGATTTGTTCAACAGTAAGGTAGGAAGTTTGTTGAACTTCTGGTTGGACTGCAGCAACTGGTTTCGGAGTCTGATTAGGTTCGGGCTTTGAGGTTTGATTTTGGACTGTTTTCCCAACTTGCATTAGATGTTTAATTTTAAGTTCAATTTCGGTAATTGCTGGTAATTTGCGGTGCAAAGTTGAATTCGTTGCTATTATTGCAGTTTGTTCGATCGATGGTTTCAACCAATACCAACCAAACAAAATCAAAGCACAAATCACCAACAGTACAAGTCCATCAAGCAAAGCCCATTTCAGATAACTCTTTTTCTTGGTGGGCTTCTCCGTTAAATTCAATGGTTCTTTGAAAATTTTTACTTCTTTTGAACAGTCTATAAACGTAACAATGTCCATTTTGACATACAGGCAATTAAACTAAGTTCGAGATGTATTAATAGATTCAGTTGTATGTCTAAGCTGTATAAAAGCTAGCCAAGTAATGATGATGAACATTCAATTTGAAAATGTCCAAAGCAACGATGCATTTATAAAGTGACTCATTGAGTAAACAATTAAACAGAAAAACGAATGCAATCAGAATACAACTGAATTGTAATCCTTCATTAAAAACAAGTGCAGAGGGCAACCAAATGAGCACTAGTGTTTATGGTAAAGAGTGCAAGGCTAAATGCGGTCATAATGGAAATAGTGTTCTATTCGGAGAAAACAATAATTCAATTGGTGATTTGTGGTCGCATTGTTGATAGACGATTACTTAGAAAAGCTTATGAACAATTCAACATTGCAATTTGTTTCAATCCTACTGTCATGGAAATTGAAAACAAAAAGATTTAATCACAATCTAATATTATATTCAAGATATTTATTAAATGATTTTAAAAATTATTACTCACAATAAAAACACATTTTTTCAATTTTTTTGGTAAAAAA
Source organism: Rhizoglyphus robini (assembly GCA_023373905.1). Classification (NCBI taxonomy): domain Eukaryota; kingdom Metazoa; phylum Arthropoda; class Arachnida; order Sarcoptiformes; family Acaridae; genus Rhizoglyphus; species Rhizoglyphus robini. Next base: position 317,648 of record JAKIJQ010000032.1, on the reverse strand, counting down.
AATAAATACAAGTTTGTTTAATTAATAATATTTAGCACACATGTGTGATGGATAAACAGGATTCTTGCCACAAATTGGCAATGGATGGCCTTGAGCATTGAAAACCCATTGATCCAGTGGCAGTACATCGTCATCGGTGAAAGTCAGATACAGATACTTTAAAGTGGCACTCAGAAAGTCGACTGGTTGAAGATTGGGTTTGCCAGTTGGAATTTCATCAACATTTACAATCATCGAATATGCTCCACTTTTAACATGACAAAATCGTTTGATTGCCAGTGTCATTTCCCATGCATAGTCTCGGTACTTTTGTTCGCGTGTCAAACGCCAAAGAACAAAATTGCTTTCAGCAAATTCGGGGCTAGAATCTAATATTAATAAATGATCATGATAAGCAGTCACAAACTAACCTCAAATCATATCTAGTTTGATGCCCAGTAGATGCTAGAGGGTGTCTATAGAAAAGCTCACGTGGTCCCAGTCCAGTTCTGGTTTGACTTGATGCAACATGACATGTCTCAGTTAGCTTTTCAGCTAATTCCCAGTGACGATGAATTCGGTAAAGTTCTTTACTTTTCAGATTTCCATTTAATGACTTGTTCATCGTCAATGCTTGCTGCATTGCATTAGCACCCATTGACAACATTGCCCCCAAGTAACATGTCTCATACTTCATTTTGCCATCGTAGGCGTCGGTTTGATATTCTTGAGCATAGTACAATCCAGAGGAACCATTTATGATTTTGATTGCCTCCACCGCGTCCATTGCTTCTTTGTACATTTCGATCGATTGCACATCGAGGTGATTCGATTGAATGTACGATTTGGCAAGGGAAATGTATAGCTCGCGACACATATAAGACAGACAACTTAAACCAGTAGTCCAGTAATTTTCAATATTGATCAAAGCATAATAAAGATTCATAGGTTTTTCAATTTCTCTCAAATTTTGTCGAATTCTGTTGATCATATTTCTGTATTTTGTTTCGTTTGTTGCATCACTTAAATAATTGAAATCAATTTGGAAACCACCCATTTCAGATAAATAAGTATTCTCGCCACTTGATGCGCTTGAATTTAAGTTTATTCGTTGATAAGGTATGCCTGAATTGATATGATTAGTAAACTTTAAATGTCAATTTTTGCATATTTTACCTGTTGTAGTATTGAATGCAGGTTCCACCAGTGAAGCAATATCCTTTGCTTTATTTAGAAACATCGAATCGTTAGTCAAAGCATAACAAGAAAGAAGACCACCAACATAGTGAGTGACAACATTAAAGACTTTAACACTTCGATTCAACTTGCTCAAGTCGAGTTCTGTTTCAATCCATTTCTTTCCTTTTTGAAACTCTTCCTTCAAATCCATTGTCCAGAGGGTGCTCATCGAGGTGACAATGCTTAGTCCTGAAGCTATTCCAAATTCTCCATAATTGTAAGCATTCTTTGAAACTGGGTTCAATGCTTCATCTCCCCAAGCATTGTGCACGTATCCATTCCACGAGTCGAGCATCATTTCACGAACAAATCGACGCCTCAATTCCATTTCTAGTTCAGTTTTGTATGTTGGTGATGATGTGGGACACAAAGTGCAATTTGTTGTTTGCATCGATAGTTTCGACCAATTGCACCAAATCAAAATCACAATACAAATCACAAAACATACGAGTACAAGTCCACTAATCAGAACCTGCCTTATCAGCCCATTATTTTTCATTTTGTGCACTTCCCTGAAGTTTTTTGAATAATCTTCAATGAATTTGACGTCTTCAGAGCTGTTACTGAACGCAACACTGTCCATTTTGACATGCACAAAAAATAAATTAGATTTGAGATACGAAAAGCAGCTTTGTCTGATCAGAGCTCATAATGAAATTCAATTTCAAATGACAAAACAATTCATCTGCAGAGTTTGTCATTAAGTAAACTGTTGAGCTGAAAAACGATTACATCGGAAAATAACTGCCATTACCCATTACAAACAAGTGCAGACGCGGAGACGGAGCTCAAACATGTGCACCAATGCTCATTATAGAGGAGAGAGCGGCTGTTTCATTGTGGTAACAGAGGAAAAGTGTCAGTCAAGACTGACACTGTCAAATGTCCTATTAGTCATTAAATGACTCTATAGATCTATTCTGAGGAAGCAACACTACAGTTCATGATTTATGTTTGCAGTTTTGTCTATAGACTTTCACTAAACAATTTTGAAAGACAAAACAGGCAAACAATCAATCGCGACTTTTGTAGAATAACAAAGAAAAATATAAATTAAAAATGTTTTGAAGCATTTTATTCGATTAAAACCTAAGCGTCAATCTTAATAAATAATTCCATTTTTTGGTATATATAAAAACAAATATCTCATAGATAATACCGTGTGTTCAAAAAGTAACATCATAGTTATAACACAAATAACCACAATTGTTAACAACAAATACATCTAGCTCAAATGATTTTACTTTGTCAACATTTCCATTTGCATTTTGTTTTGCTTGTTTGTTTTTGTTTAATTTCTGTTCGATAAAAATATTCATCGATAAATTCTACACATTTTCATAAAATTGTCTTCAAAATTTAATAGTTCTATCTTCATCATAATGATAATAAAAAACAGAAAATTGTTTTTTAGCGAGACTCTTATAGAGTCGTAAGCTTATGATATTGCCATCGTGTCTGTCTGACCGTCTGTCCGTCTGTAAACCTTTGTCCATATCCTGAGAGAACCGTAGACCCTAAAATTATCAAATTTGGGATACATACACTAGGGAGTATATGTAATCGACTAGTCATACCAAAACTGGGCGCCATGGATCATGACGCCCATTCTGGTGACAAATGTATTCTGAGAGAACCGTAGACCCTAAAATTATCAAATTTGGGATACATACACTAGGGAGTATATGTAATCGACTAGTCATACCAAAACTGGGAGCCATGGATCATGACGCCCAATTTTGGTAGCGCCAAATTTTATAAAAGTTTTTTTGTGGTCACTATGTTGAAAATGATGAATAAATGTGTTGCACATTTTAAATAAAAAAATATTGGTTCCAATACACCTCTTTAGTGATCCAAATGGATCAAATAAAGTCGTTTTAAAAGTTTCTCAGTTGATAGTTCAAGTTTCTATTTTTAAAAGTCTCGCACTTTGCCTGGCTTGCCAGACAATCTTATTTAATATATTTTTGTGAAGCGCATAAAAATATATTTATCTCATTAATCTGGAAATTATTTAAATAATTAAACATTTTTAATTAAAAATTTATTTTTGATTTTTAAATAAACAATAATCAAGAGAAGCTGTTGTCACTGAAATTTAGTTTGTCAAACCCAATGTTGACATTTTTCTGCATTTTTCTCAATTTTTCTTATTGGCACATCTCGTACATATTTGAAATGATTACGAAGAAATTTGTGTAGAATTAGAACCACTGGAACTTTTTCCCACTGACCGCCTGCTAGCAATTCTTTTACGATTAGCCCAATGCAGGTAGTACTGCTCGATAAACAACCAAATTCCCTAATTAAAAAACACATAGAAAAGTTTATGCTAAAAGTATAAAATCATTCCTTGTACATGCCTGTGAGCCATTAATGACAATAAACAAATATGAAAACACAGTAGAGTAAAACCATTCATTGAGATAGGTGAAATACATGAACCAGGGAAGACCAAAGTTGAATGCAATTGTGCAAGTGATTAATAGTTTGATCAATTTTTCTATTTTTTGAAGTATAATTTCGCCGATTTTGAAACACAACAAAAAAGAATTCGACAAAGAATAGCCAAATTCAAACATATAATGAATGTCATAGGTCCTGATGCAAACAAAAAAATATTAAAACAAGAAAAAACAAATTCAATTTGTCACCCAAAAAATAAGTAGATTCGATTATTGTTATCCGAAGAAGATATCCAACAACTGAAATACATATTATTAAAAAAGTTAATTGTACCATATTAAAATTTCAAGACTTACAAATATTCATTTTTCAATGAGTGAAAAAGTGTATCGAAGCTTTCCTCAGTGCTATTGTTTTCAATATAGAATATATAAATCAACGAAAATATTACAATCAAAAGAGGAACCAAATATGCAACAATTGCATAGTGGACAAAAGCGAATACCCTTGAAGACAAATCTTTTCGAGGTGGACATGTACAGATGGGCGCTGAGCATTAGCATAAAGGTGAATGTGAGCAGCAAAGTGTACAACAGAAAGATTGAAGTGATTGCACAGGAAATGTTGCTAAAAATGTCAATTTTGTGTTGATTTGAAGTGAATATTTTGATGAAAGATTCCAAAAATTTCTATCAAACAGCGTCATCACAATGATGTGCGACACCAAAAGCCAAATGGCAATCTGTCTGATCAGCCGTGATCGATTGGATTGCATTTTAAATTGAAACTTTTCAAAACTATACGAATTGCGATTGTTGAACTTGACCACCAGATAGAGTGTCCCAACGATGGCCAGGCATGTTATACCCGAACAGATGTAGGTCAGAATTAGTTTGGGTATTCTGCCAATTTCACTGTGCCGTGTGCTGATGATGGCGGCAAAGTTAGTCAAATGATCACAGTAGCACACGGAGAATGTTCGATTCGATTCACTTTTCTCATAATAACAACCACTTACGTTCCAATTGAGATTGTATGATGTTAGAAAGCGACATTGAGGCTCATCACCAAATATCAATGATTTCAAATTGGGCATTCTGATAAAAAAAATTGAATTTTAAAATATTTTTTTATTTGAAATCACTTACGAAAATCTTAATTTGTTTTCACCGATTAATTGTTCACTTTCTCTTTGCTGTTCGATCATAACTACCAAAACTGGACTGTTCACAACTAAATAATTCTGATAATTCATGGTTGGGAAATTTTTTGATGTATGCCGTCGTAATAAGAACATGCTCGGTTGAAATGTTCAAACCATTGAGCGGAATTTCCAAACGAAAATTAGAATCAAATTCAAAATGAACACTTTTGTTGGACTCCATTTGAATAAGCTTTGTTTGAAGCGACACATTTCCACTGGCAATGTCCATTATCAATGTTTCATTTGTAAATTCGCTTTTATATTGTTCTTTTATACCGCCCATTAAGATGGCCAAATTTTCCACAGTGCTAATCATTGAAGCACGTGATTGAATTTGATCATATCTATTTAAATTCCTCCAGATTCTATCCTGACTGATCAACAAATTTAACACATTCACGGTAGTGTTTACAGTTTCATTCAAGCTCACATTTGAGATAGAATTGTCTTCAAACACCTGTGTCACAAGCTGTGACACACTCTCTTCAACAATGTTCAGTGTTTCAATCCAATCGCCAATTGACGCTGTTTGGTTGGTAATGTTTTGTCGAATATCTTCAATAATTGCCACAACTTCTTCAATGATGGGAATGTTTACAGCCGAAAAGGCCAGTGACAAGTGATGGTTGCATTCACAGGCGATTTCATTGGGAGAATTTGACAATTCTTCAATGTGAGTAACACATTGGTCGAGTGACCATTTGAATGATTCGGCATTCCAAGTGGTGCATTTTGTGTTATTCTGAATTGGAGTAAGTAAATTTTTGGTTCTAAATAAAAAATAAAATAAAATCTATCATCAAAAGATCTTATATAACTTACTTGTATCTAATCTTGTATAGTGTTTCTTCGGGTACTAGATTAATTGATTCATTAACTCCAAACACAATAGAAAATGTGTCCGCATTCACTGCATAATTATTCGATAAATAAGGTGCCAAATTCCGTATTATCACAGCAGTGGCAATATCGGTAAAGTTGACATATTTTATCGGCACAGTAATGTTGAATTCATCGAAATTAAATTCAAGTTGTTTATTTTCAGAATCATTATTAGCATTGAACATTTTTGTTTTGAAATATAAATTTGTTTCCGGAAAATCGTCAAAATGTTTGAAAAAGTTTAGCAACACACACAAATCTTCAAGACTAGAAAACAATTGTGTTGAAAAAGTGTGTTCGTTCTCCAATTGTCAAAAGGTCCCAAATATTTGTTTTCTTAATTAGACGGTTCAAAACGTGAATTGATATTCGCACCAGCTCATATGACTCGAGTCCAGACAATTGTAGCATCTCATCAATTTGAGAAAATTTCGATAAAATTGTCGAAGTTATTGTCAAGAACTTTTTCCATGTTATTTGGTCAATGTTTATTGCGTACAAAAGTTCATAATTCATGTTCTGTAATCTTCGCAATGAATTTTTTATTGTTAATGACTCTAAAAATAATATTTAACAAATTATTAAGTTTAATTTATGTCTGTTGAATGAAAGATTCAAACATACCATCTTCAGTTTCGCCACTATATAAATAAACCATCACACCTCCACCTACAAGTCCAACTATTAATACAACATTTACACTAACCAAAAGTATTAATCTAATTTTCGTTTTGATTTTGTTTGACTTCTTTTTGTCGACTATTTCTCAATGTTTCATTGAATGAATTAACGTCATTTTCTTTAGCAACTTTCTTCCTTTTCGGTTTGATGCACATCACAAAGCCAAAATTGACTACATGAAAAACTATTAATGCGGCTTTTATTCCCATCAGCAAATCTATTTGAAAATAATTATTAAAAAAATCATATCATGTCCAAAATAGGTCATATACTTGGGTGTTCAATATCACGAGTAAACATCAATTCAAAGAATTCAAACGAAAATGGCAAAATTAACCAAAACAGCGCATATTTGGCTAAAAGTGCACCAGGAGTGTTTTTCTTTTGGAAGATTATCAATATAACATAGGATATAAAAATAAATGTTTCTACTCCAAAGACAACCACAACAACAACATCTATATAGAATCCAAGTATTTTTCCACCATTAATTTGATTAATAATTGAAATAACACGTACCGTTTTGAATGAACACCAAAACTAATAATGTGACAAATAATACAATGACGATTGAAGTGACCAGATAAACGGCATATCTTAAATTGGCATTGCTTTTAGTGGTCAAATTGTTTTGATCACTTAATTTTGCCTGTTTCCTGGCATGATAAAGAAGTTCACTTCCAAAAAGTTGCGAGTGACAAAAACACAAAATAATTATTCCAACGTAATTTTCGTTACCTAGAAAAAAATTCGTATCAGATTTCCATCATATAATTTATAGTTCGTACTTACTTAAATTACGGAATTGTTGAGGGATAAGAAAATAAAGAGAAAAGCCAACAAATATCAACATGAGCAGCACATATTCGATAATCATGGGCTGGCAAAAAGTGTCGGAGAATTTTCTAATTTTACATTTGACAATGTAGCCAATATAGAGAATGTGCAACAGTGACAAAACCGAAATAATAATTGTGCAAAGAATTGTTTCTAAATTACGAGGAAACAAACATATATTTCTTTAAATTAGCGATTGAAATTTGTATATGTTACCGTCCAAACGCGAAATTCGTCATTCCGTGGATTGCCTAGGCAGTCTAAGGATTGACTAGGCATTCCGCGTTTGAAAATACTCACTTTAGGCAAAAGTGGAAATATCTAATTTTTTATCTAGTTTTGCCTAGGCAAACCACGGAATGACGAATTTCGCGTTTGGACGGTATATGATACCGGCAAAGTGGAAAAGTCGTCATTCCATGTTTTGCCTAGGCAAAAGGCAAAATAATTTTAACTGTAGGAAAACTTTATTTTTTAAATATTGTGATTTTAAAACATCATCAATTTCTGGAAATCATTAAGTTATTTCATTATATAACTTAACAAAAATTAAAATTTGTATTAAAAGTTAGTTTTAAACATGCTTATGAGCGAAATAGCAATTTTATCGTTGTTCGTTCATTGAATTTTCACTTTTGCCTAAAATGAGAATTTTAAAACGCGGAATGCCTAGTCATTCCTGAGACTGCCTAGGCAAAAGGCGGAAAATGAAATTTCAACAAAATTTCTTTGATTTGCCTAGGCAATCCACGGAATGACGAATTTCGCGTTTGGACGGTAACATATACATACCTGATAAGTAGAATATCACGAGTGCAAGAATTACAAAACCGGCTGTAATTTCCAACAATAAAACTATGTAATACTTTGATAAATAAAATGTATGCAGAGTAACTTCGATCCCGATTATCGCTATCGAAAGTATTGTAAACATGTTTCCATTCGCTGAAAATAATGAGAATAATATTAATAAAAAATATTTTTACAGAGTATATATATTACCCGTATAAACTATAATATTTAGCCACAACAGAAACAAGATGATCACGAACATTGAGTACTTTGAAAGTAGTGAAGTGTTTGAAAGCATTCTCATTCTCGAAGAATCCCTTTCGGATGTAGAGTTTGGCGTAGAATTGTTTCGTTTGAGCAAGGTCAAATGATGAGAAGCTACGTCTAATAAATCATTGTACAAATTGCAACCATAATAAGCAATGTGCAGCATTACAATTAAATGTGTCAAAACAATGAAAGCGAATTCAAATATTTGTATACTCATTTCACTGTCATTATATGTAAAGTTAAATATAATGATAGCCCTGAAAAATAATGTTACAAAACAAGCCACGGATTTTAGTAATTCAAACAAAACTGTTATCAAAATTGATAGGACTGTTTCCGTTTTTCTCATTGCCTGATTTTGCCAAATTTTCTGATCGAATTCAATTGGATTTGTTAAATTGGATAAATTCACGTGATCAGTTGAGATAGACTCCCCGGGTGTGTCATTGTAGGGAATTGTTGAAATAGCCGACACAGCTAGAGCAAGTGATTCGAATGAGTTGAAATTTGTCTGATTTGGGCACGCATCTTCAGTGGTGTCACTTTCAGTGGTCACTTTTGAATCAAATCGTTTCAGCAAATAACCAAAATAACACACATGCAACACTATGCTTACTAGAATTAATATTTCAATTGTTAGACTCGAACAAAAAATGACGCCAAAAGAGCAATTAATAAAATAGTAGTCCGCAAGCAAGTAGTTTGCATAGAACGAATAGAATAAAATCACAGCAAAAATTATTAGAATTAAAAAACAACAAAACATAGATGAACAACAGCAAATTAATCTGGTGTTTGGCAACTTTAAAAAGTGCTAAATTTTGATGCAGTTTTGGTCGCTTGAATTTGATGACATGATCAAAATATAAAAAATGCAAAATAATTTCCAACAAAAACAATACCAACATTCCTAAATAAATTTTATAAATTTAATAAAAATAATAATAAATTTTTTTTTAATTTTTTAATCATACATACCATAGTTCTGTATAGAAGGAGTTGTAAAATATAGCACAAGAATTACAATTAATAATATTTTTAGCACAATTAGTACAAAATAATCCATTTTCAAAAATACGCTCATTTTCTTTGGTAGGTTTGAATCCGCTTGGTCAGCCATATTGTCTGCTTTCATAAAGTGAGCAAAAGTGAGCTAATGTAATAGTGATCGTTTATTTTATACCACAACGTATAGACAATTATTTGATTATCATTGATAGCGAAACACTAATTTACAAGATCCTGGTCTCCTTGAGTTCCGTATAAAATTGTTTTTATCAGTTAATTGGCAATAAAAAGTCATAATCATCATAAAAATTTATCTCTAACTTAGGTTACGAGGTCTACAATGTTTGATAAATTGCTCATAAATTGAATAAATCTGTATCCTTTATCTACAAAATGGGACAAAGATAATAAGTAAGGCAAAATTGTTTGAACAAAAATTTAGCAAATGACGTTCCTAAATTGCTGAAGAATACTTTAAATACTAAATGGATTATTACCAAATTGTTCTCCCAATTTGTATATGCAATTTTCAATGCATTAAATTTTTTCACAATATATGCACCGGGTGTTCATGGTCAGTGCTTGTTGCATTTCATTCGCACCCAAAGACAAGTAACCCAAGTACCCAAGACCCAAGTAACATGTTCAATACTCCATTTCCTCACTGTATGAGTAAAAATATCTGAATTTGATATAATTGTCATATGTTTGAACATAGTACAGTCCGCCAGGGGAAACATTGATCATTTTGACGGCCTCCCGCCGCGTCCATTTCTTCTTTGTACACTTCGATCAATTGCACATCGAGGCGATTCGATCGAATGTACGATTTGACCAGAGAAGCGTATAGCTGGCGACACATAATAGATATACAACTTATACCAGAGGTCCAGTAACTTTCAATAATATTGATATCGTTTGATTCATAATAAAGTGTTTCTGGTTTTTTAATTTTATTCAAATATTGTAGAATTCTGTTGACCATATTTCGGTATTTTGATTCGTTTGCAGCATTGCTTAAATAGCTGAATTTCACATGGATACCGCTAAAGTAAGATAAAAACAGAGTCTCGCCAATTGATGCATTCAAATTTATATATGCATAAGGTATGCCTGTATGAATGTACAACATAAAATGATTAGAAAACTTTAATTTTTTGAATATATTTTACCTGTTTCAGTATTGAATGCAGGTTCCACCAGTTGTGCAATCTCCTTTGCTTTATTCAGAAACATTGAATCGTTTGTCAGCGCATAACACGAAAGCAAACAACCAACATAGTGATAACATCGAAAAGACGAACATTTCGATCCAACTTGCTCAAGTCGAGTTGCGTTTCAATCCATTTTTTTCCCTTTTGGGAACTTTTCCGTTAAGTTCATTGTCCAAAAGGTGCTCATAGAAGCGACAATGCTTAGACCTGAATGATCTTCAAGGTATCCATTGTAGGAAGACTTTGAAACTGGGCTCAGTGCTTCATGTCCCCAGGCATATCACTCGTATGCATTCCACGTGTCGAGCATCATTTCGACGCTTCATTTCCATTTCAAGTTCAGTTTTGTATGTTGGTGATGATGTGGGACTCAAAGTTGAATTTGTTTGCGTTGATAGCTTCAACCAATTACACCCAATCAAAATCACAATACAAATCATAAAACATACGAGTACAAGTCCAGCAAGGAAAACCTGTCACATCCGCACATTATTCCTGCTGCGCACTTCTCTGAAGTTTCGTGAAGAATCTTCAATGAACTTCAAGTCTTCAGAGCTGAACGCAACACTGTCCAATCCAGTGTCCATTTTGACATGCACATAAAACTAAATTTTAGATATATTAAGTTGCAAGCTGTATTGGCAGAGTTGTTGAAATGAAATCAAGTATTGATGAACAATGTTCATTGAACTTTCAATTTCAAATGACAAATCATTTCACTTGCAGAGTCATTAAGTAAACAGTTGAGAAGAAAAAACGGACGCATCGAAATATAACTGTGATTAATTTTTGCCCCATTCAGAACAAGTGCAGAGGGAGCTCTCACTAATGTGCATGAATGGTTTAGAGTAGAGTTGTGGTGACAGAGGAAAAAGTGACAGTCTACAGACACTGTCAGATGTCTTAATGACTTTATTCTGGGTAAGCAACACTACAGTCCGTGATTTATATTTGCACTGCTCAGAAAACTTTCACTAAACAATTAGGAAAGCCAATAAATGATTTGCAGTGCTAGATATTTGAACATGTTTAAAGTTATTTTTTTGCAAACAGAACACTTTCCCAGAATAACTAACAAATGAAAAATATAAATTGAAATGTTTATTATATGCACAATGGAATCAATAATATTTATTTATTAAATTAACATTAAAATTTGTTATTCCATAAGTTTAGTTTAGTTTAGTAATTATAGTGCACATGTTTGCAGGATACGAAGGATTTTTGCTAATCTACTCTGTTCAAGTTGGTTTTAATTTGTGGTCGCGTTGCTACTGGAGTTTTACTTTGAAAAAAACCAGAATACCGTTTTCATAGACCATTAATTTGATGGGCTCCGATATGAGGATCAATACGAAGTCAATCAACTGATATCATCATCATCAAAATATGAATTATATTGTATTAAAAATACTGTGATTTTAAAGTTAATATCCGATATAATTTGACTTGGAAAAGCATGTTTATTTAGATCCGCAAATGATAATTGCTGTTTAAATATCTAAATCGAAATATACACCAGAATATTCTAGACTATTTTAGAAAGATCTATGAGATATAGAACATATCTATGAGGTATGTTTTGGTATATACCAAAATGTGTTGAATTTATTAAAGATTGCCGTTTAAATTTTAATCGAATAAAATCTTTTCAAACATTTCAATTAATATTTTTTTTATTCATTCTACGAAAGTCACGATTGAGTAACTGTGCTGTGTTAAAAAAACACAGTAAACATGTTCAAATATCACTGCAAATCGTTCATTGGCTTTCCTAATTGTTTAGTGAAAGTCTACTCAGCATTGCAAACATGAATCACCGATTGTGGTGTTGCATACTCAGAATAGAGTCATTAGGGACATCTGACAGTGTCAGTCCAGACTGCCACTTATTGGCTTTGTCACCACAATGAAGCAGCCGCTCTCTACTCTACACACTCTTGCAACATTAGTGGGAGCTCCATCTGCACTTGTTTTGAATGGGGCAATAATTAATCAGAGTTATATTTCGATGCGCTCGTATTTCTGTTCAACTGTTTACTTAATGCCAAACTCTGCAGATAAATTGTATTGCCTTTTGAAATTGAATGTTCAATAAACATTGTTCATCAATACTTGACTTCATTTCAACAAATCAACCTATACAGCTTGCAGATAATAATATATCTCGAATCAAGTTTATTTATTTTTCTGCATGTCAAAATGGGCTCTGGATTGGCCAGTGTTGCGTTCAGCAACAGTTCTGAAGAAGTAAATTTCATTCAAGATTCTTCACCAAACTTCAGGGAAGTGCGCAACAAGAAAAATAATGCGCTGCTGAGACAGATTTTGCTTAGTGGACTTGTACTCGTATTTTTTATGATCTGTATTGTGATTTTGATTTGGTGCAATTAGTTGAAGCTATCGAATCACGCTGCAGCAGCTACAAATTCAACTTTGTGTCCTTCGTCATCACCAACATACAAAGTTGAACTTGAAATGGAATTGAGGCGTCGATTTGTTCGAGAAATGATGCTCGACTCGTGGAATGCATACGTGAAAAGTGCTTGGGGGACATGAAGCCTTAAGCCGAGTTTCGAAGACTTTCTATTATAGAGATTTTGGAAATCATTCAGGTCTAAGCATTGCCAGCTCTATGAGCACCCTTTGGACAATGGGCTTGATGGAAGAGTTCCAAAAAGGAAAGAAATGGATCGAAACAAAACTTGACTTGAGCAAATTGAATCGAAGTGTTAGAGTTTTCGATGTTGTGACTCACTATGTTGGTGGTTTGCTTTCGTGTTATGCCTTGACTAACGATTCAATGTTTCTGATTAAAGCAAATGAAATTGCACAGCTGGTGGAACCTGCATTCAATACTACAACAGGTAAAATATAAAAACTAACATTTATAGTTTACTAATCATTTATGTACATTCAGGCATGCCTTATAGAAATATAAATTTAAATTCAAGCGAATTAAGTGGCAAGAATTCGCATATATCTTACATTAGCGGTTTCCAAATTGATTTCAATTATTTAAGTGATGCTGCAAATGAAACAAAATACAGAAATATGATCAACAGAATTCGACAAAATTTGAGAAAAATTGAAAAACCTATGAAAAATCTTTATTATAATTTGATCAATATTGAAAATAACTGGATTGTTCATGTAAATTGTCTGTATGATAAGTGTCGAGAGTTTTACATTTCCCTTGCCAAATCTTACATTCAGTCGAATCACCTCGATGTGCAATCGATTGAAATGTACAAAGAAGCAATGGACGCGGTGGAGGCGGTCAAAATGATTTATGTTTCCTCTGATGGAATGTACTATACTAGAGAATATGGCAATTATTCGAAAGATGCGGGAATGTACAGTGAGGACATGAGGTATGGAACATGTTACTTGGGCGCGATGTTGTCAATGGGTGCAAATGCAATGCAACAAGCACTGAACAGGAACAAGTTATCAATTAGAATAAATCTGAAAAGTAAAGAACTCCACAGAATTCATCACCACTGGGAGTTGGCTGAAAAGCTAACCGAGACATGTCATTTTGCTTCGAGTCTAACCAGAACTGGACTGGGGCCATATACACTTTTTAAACACACTTATGTTCAACACGCTGAATATCGTTTGAGGTTAGTTTGTGACTGCTTATCATGATCATTTATTAATATTAGATTCTAGCCCCGAATTTGCCGAGAGCAACTTTGTACTATGGCATTTGACACACGATCCAAAGTACCGAGACTATGCATGGGAAATGACACTGGCAATCAAACGATTCTGTCGAGTTGAAAGTGGAGGTTATTCGGGAATTGACAATGTTGATACGATTCCAACCAGCAAAGACAATCATCAACATCCTGAATTTCTGAGAGCCACTCTCAAGTATCTGTACCTGACTTTCACCGATGACGATGTACTGCCACTGGATCAATGGGTTTTTAATGCTCAAGGCCATCCATTGCCAATTTGTGGCAAAAATCCAGCGTATCCTTTACACATGTGTAAAAATTACTAACAAACTTGTCATGATGTTTAATTTTAAAAAAGCAAAAGTGCGCTTTTATTTTGTGGAATAATTTTTGAAATAACTTGATAAATATCTTGAATTTATTAAATTGCGATTAATTTACAAGTGGATTAAATCTTTTTGTTTTGGATTTCCAAGACAGTAGGATTGAGGACAAATTGAAATGGTGAATCATTCATTAGCTTTTCTAAGTAATTGTCTATTAAAAAGGCAAACGCAAATCGCTAACTGGATTTTTGTTTTCTTCGAATAGAACCATTATGACACCATTTCCATTATGACCGCATTTAGCCTTGCACTCTTTATCATAAACTCTCGTGCACTTTTGATTGCTCTCTGCACTTGTTTCTCATGAACTATTACAATTCAGTTGGATTCTGATTGCACTCGTTTTTTTTAATTGTTTACTCAATGAGTCACTCTGTAAATGGTTCGTTGCTTTGACATTTAAAATTGTGGAATGTTCATCATCAATACTTGACTAGCTTTTACACTGCTCGCACACAACTGCACCAAGTAATACATTTCCAAACTCAGTTAGTTTAATTTTCTGCATGTCAAAATGGACAGTGTTACGTTTATAGACTGTTCTAAAGAAGTGAAAATTTTAAAAGAACCATTGAATTTAGCGGAGAAACCCACCAAGAAAAAGAGTTATCTGAAATGGGCTTTGCTTGATGGACTTGTACTGTTGGTGATTTGTGTTTTGGTTTTGTTTGGTTGGTATTGCTTGAAACCATCGATCGAGCAAGCTGCAACCACAAATTCAACTTTGCACCCCAAATTATCATCAACTTAAGAAGTTGAACTCAAAATTAAACAAGAAATGCAAGTTCAGAAACCAGCTCAAAATCAAACTTCAAATTCCGCTCCAGAACAAACCTCAGTTGCAGCAGTCCAACCAGCCGTTCAACAAGCTTCCAACTCTTCTGTTGAGCAAATCCTAAAGCTATCAATAAAGCAAGCACCAAAAGCAGATCTAAAGAAAGTGGTCAAAATAACAACTCCAAAACCTGTAGAAAAGTTTGAAGTGGTAACTCCAAAAATTGGTAACTCCAAAACCAGTGGACCGAGAAACTCCCAAACCAACAGCTAAACCTGCCGTTCGATTAATCCCGACTGTAAAACCTGCCAACGCTTCCAAAACTGTCACAACTAAAAGGATACTAATCCTTAACTAAACTGTAACTCACAAAATTCTGTTTCCCTAAACAAAGAATTTCAAAAACATTTATAAACAGCATTTTACAATTTTTTTAAATTTATTCAATGCATAAATATTTTTATTTGAATGTTTCTTAAATATTAAAATAAAGTTCAGCGTTTTTTATTATCATAATTATTAGTACAAATGTGTAGAGGATACACAGGATTTTTTCCACAAATGGGCAAAGGATGACCTTGCGAATTGAAAACCCATTGATCTAATGGCAGTACATCGTCATCGGTGAATGTCAAGTACAGATACTTTAGAGTGGCACTTAAAAATTCAGGTATTTGATAGTCCAGTTTTATTGTTGGAATTTGATCAACATTTTTAATTGACGCATATCCTCCACCTTCAACTCGACAGAATTGTTTGATCGCCTGTGCCATTTCCCAGGCATAATCGCGATACTTTGGATCATGTGTCAACCGCCATAACACAAAGTTGCTTTCCGCAAAACTAGGTCTGTTGAGAAATAAGCAATTAGTTAATTCAATAATTATACCTAAAACTTGCTTTAAATAATATTCACTGTCTGTAATCGCGAATCCTTCAGTTTTGTTAAAAACAAACGAAACCGGCCCCAATCCTGTTCGAGTATGATTTGATGCCACATGACAGGTCTCGGTGAGTTTCTCAGCCAACATTCGATGACGATCGATTCGGTGGAGTTCTTTGCTCTTTTGATTCTCATCAATCGAGCTGTTTAGTGTCAGCGCTTGTTGCATTGCAGTTGCACCCAATGCAAGCATCGCACCGAGATAACAACCTGAGTACTTCATGTATTTACCAACTGTTCCATCCATGTGATAGCTTGTTGAGTAATGCAATCCACCAGGAGAAAGACCAAACACCTTAACCGCGTCCATTTTGTCCAGTGCTTCTTTGTACATTTCCAACGATTGCACATCTCGATAGTTTGATTGAATGTACGATTTGATAAGATTGGTGAACAAATCCTTGTTGTTTGTGAACAAATCCATACTCGAACAACTGAAGCGTCCTTTGTTGACATTCATAAAACAAGTGTATTTCATGTTTCGATTCTTAACTTTATTTATCGCATTTTGTATTTGCAAAATTTGATTTCTGAATTTTGAATTGCCTGATGCATCACTTAGATAGTTGAAATCCAACTGGTAACCACCGAAATAGGACAAAAAAGAATACTCGCCGGAAGCTTTGCCTGATTTGAGTATGATATGTTCGTGTGGTATTCCTGTTGGTGTATTGAAAGCAGGTTGAACCAATTGTGCAATTTCCAATGCTTTATGCAGAAAGGTCGAACTATTAGTCAGCGCATAGCATGAGAGCAAACTGCCGACATAGACAGTGACTACTTCGTACACGTAAACATAATTATCAGACTTGCTCAAATCCAATTTGGTCTCAATCCACTTTTTCCCCTGTTCGAACTCTTCTTTCAATCCCATTATCCACAGAGTGCTCATTGAATCGACCAAGGTGAAGCCCGAATTATTGCCAAATGTTGCATTAGAAGCAGTTTTTGAAACAGGATTCAGTGCGACATGTCCCCATGCATATCGAACATATGCGTTCCACGAGTCGAGCATCATTTCTTTGATTTCTTTACGTTTTACATCAAATTCGTTTTCCGTTTTTTGAATATTCCCAGACAAAACAGTTCGGGTGGTTGTTGAAACAATTATAGAATCACTTTTGGAAACAATTGTTTGTCTAGAAGTTGAAGCAACAGTAGAAGAAGTAGTTGATATTGTATTTGAAGAATCACTTTTATTATTAAAGTTGTTTTCTTTGCTCAAATCTTTGTGTTCACCTAACATGTTCAAAATAAATATAACGAAGATCACACACAACAGTACTGCAGCCACAATAATCACGCAAACAAACACAACTATCAAAATTTGTTTGATCATTCCCAAATTATCTTTTGATTTGTCTTCATTTTGTTCAATGGTCGAATACCGCACTCGTTCATATTGATGATCACTTGACGCATATCGTCCATTTCGATGTATTCTCGATTGGTCGAATGTCGATTCAGTTGAGCAATTTCATCGTTTGGCCGATTCAACATTTCACAGTACTCTCGGCGTCTCATGTCTGAGTATTCGTGGACACTTCGACTTCTTGGATCAATAATTTCAGAATTTGTTGCCATCTTTGAAAAGTTTAGATTTAAACAAAGAAAAATGGTGGACTGACGAATAGAAATTCTTTAGATATAATCATTTATATACACGAAACTATATCCTTTTAAAATCACTCAAACTTTTAAATTAACAAATAACATTTTAAAATGCTAAAACTTTGCAATCTGTGATCTTGTAATATTCAAAATTGTTCTGCAACTACTCAGATAAGATTCGCATTGCACATCCTCGCACAATTGACATACATAAATTGATCATCAATTATTCATGTATGCCATTTCAAATTGAATTTAAAGATGATTATTATCAATTTATATCCTAAGGATGTGAAACAAAATGTGATTGATTTTTTTATCAAAATAACAATTTTAACAAATTTTTTCAATCAATATTTTGTCTATATATTTTTTGAGCAACTCAGCACAGTTGTGATAACAGCCAACTAAGTGGCATAACTTTAATTATACATTATAAAATGAAGTTTGAGGATTGGCCTAATATCACAACAGTCTGACAAATATGGACTGTCTCACACCGGTCTGATGTTTGAGCAGCACTGTGATGGACAAAAGCACCAGATCACGTAAATACTTGATTAGATACACAAAGTCAACACAAACGACCATCAATGCACAGCAGTTGATAATGGTCAAGATATGGTCAAAGACTGATTTTATCAAGAGAATGAAATGTATGAACATGTGAAAAAAAAGATAATGAAGACATCAAATCCAGATCAAATTTCTATTTCTTGTCAAAATTCATGACAGTTCATTCATTCGATTGTATTTGCGTGTTCATCTAAAGTTTAAATCAACTGAAAATTGATGCTTAGATTTAGAGTTCGATTGACAAATCAGAATCTTTTAAAACATATTATCTATGAGATATATATTTTGATATACCAAAATGTGTGGAATTTATTGAAGATTTTGTCGTTTAGCTTTTAATCGAATAAAATGTTTCAAAACATTTCAATTTTATATTTTTCTTTGTCATTCTACGAAAGTCTCAATTAAGTGTGCTGTGTTTATAAAAACAGTAACATGTTCCAATATCTGGCAATGCAAATCGTTCATTGACTTTCCTAATTGTTTAGTCAACTCAGCAATAAAAACATAAATCACGTACTGTAGTGTTGCTTACTCAGAATAGAGTCATTAGGACATCACACAGTACTGTCAGTAGTGTCACTATAGACTGACACTTTTTCATTTGTCACCACAATGAACCAGCCGCTTTCAACTCTATAATGAGCATTGGTGTACATTTTTGAATACTCCGTCTCTGTCTGCACTTGTTTGTATTGCAGTTAATGGGTAATGGCAGTTATTTTCCGATGCAATCATTTTTCTGTTCAACAGTTTACTAAATACAAACTCTGCAGATGAATTGTTTTGACATTTTAAATTGAATCAGTTTACTCTATAATGTTTTAGTAGCTTATGAGCTCTGATCAGACAAAGCTGCACCTTGTATCTCGAATTTAGTTTATATTTCTTTGTGCATGTCAAAATGGACTCTGGATTGGACAGTGTTGCGTTTAGCAACAGTTCTGAAGACGTGAATTTCATTCAAGATTCTTCACCAAACTTCAAGGAAGTGCGCAACAAGAAAAATAATGCGCTGCTGAGACAGATTTTTCTTAGTGGAATTGTTCTCTTATGTTTTATGATTTGCATTGTGATTTTGATTTGGTGCAATTGGTTGAAGATATCGATTCACGCTGCAACAGCAAAGAATTCAACTTTGTGTCCTTCGTCATCATCGACATACAAAACTGAACTAGAAATGGAATTGAGGCGTCGATTTGTTCGAGAAATGATGCTCGACTCGTGGAATGAATACGAGCGATATGCTTGGGGAGATGAAGCATTGAGCCCAGTTTCAAGAACTGCTTACAATGGAGGAATTAAAAGGTTTGGAAATGATTCAGGTCTAAGCATTGTTGCTACTATGAGCACCCTCTGGACAATGGATTTGATGGAAGAGTTTGAACGGGGAAAGAAATGGATTGAAACAGAACTCGACTTAAGCAAGTTGGATCGAACTGTTAAAGTTTTCGATGTTGTCACTCACTATGTTGGTGGTTTGCTATCGTGCTATTCACTGACTAACGATTCGATGTTTCTGAATAAAGCAAAGGAAATTGCACAACTGATGGAACCTGCATTCTATACTGAAACAGGTAAAATATACAACAATTGACATTTAAAGCTTACTAATCATTCGTGTATGTACATTTAGGCATACCTTACGAATATATAAATTTGAATTCAAGCAAATCACATGGTGAGGTTCAGTTTTTATCTTACATGAGTGGCTTCCAAGTGGATTTCAATTATTTAAGTGATGCTGCAAATAAAACAAAATACAGAAATATGATCAACAAGATTCTAAAAAATCTGAGAGAAATTGAAAAACCTTTGAATATTTATTATGGTGAGATCAGTATCGAAAATCACTGGAGTATGGATGATGCAACTTGTCTGATTGCTGCATGTCGCGAGCTCTATATTTCTCTTATCAAATCGTACATTCAATCGAATCACCTCGATGTGCAATCGATTGAAATGTACAAAGAAGCTATAGACGCGATCGAGGCTATCAAAATGATTAATGTTTCCGCTGATGGACGGTACTTTGCTCGAGAATATGACAATCATTTCAAAGATTCTAACCCATACAGTGATGACATGCAGTATGAAACGTGTTACTTGGGCGCAATGTTGTCAATGGGTGCGAATGCAATGCAACAAGCACTGAACATGAACAGTTCAATTGGAGGAAATCTGAAAAGCAAAGAACTCTACAGAATTCATCACCACTGGGAGTTGGCTGAAAAGCTAACCGAGACATGTCATGTTGCATCGAGTCTAACCAGAACTGGACTGGGGCCACATACGCTTTTTAAGCACTCTCAAGCATTTACTGATCAAACTGATCAAACGTATCAAACTGGATATCGTTTGAGGTTAGTTTGAGAATTTATCATGATCATTTATTTATATTAGATTTTAGCCCCGAATTTGCTGAAAGCAACTTTGTACTATGGCGTTTGACACGCGAACAAAAGTACCGGGATTATGCATGGGAAATGGCGTTGGCGATCAAACGATTCTGTCGTGTTGAAAATGGAGGCTATTCGGGAATTTTCGATGTTGATCAAATTCCAACCAGCAAAGACAATCATCAACATCCTGAATTTCTGAGTGCCACTCTAAAGTATCTGTACTTGACATTCACCGATGACGATGTACTGCCACTGGATCAATGGGTTTTTAATGCTCAAGGCCATCCATTGCCAATTTGTGGCAAAAATCCTGTTTATCCATCACAAATGTGTGCTAAATATTATTAATTAAACAAACGTGTGTTTATATTAATTTTTGTGCCAAAAAGAAAAGCAAAAGTGTTCTTTTATTGTGAGAAATAAGTTTTGAAATCATTTAATAAATATCTTGAATTTATTATTAGAGTGTGATTAATTTAAAAGTGGATTAAATCTTTTTGTTATCGATTACCAAGAGAATTGAATTCAAGGAAAAATTGCAATGTTGAATTGTTCATAAACTTTTCTAAGTAATTGTCTATTAAAAAAGGCAAACGCAAATCGCTAACTGGATTTTTGTTTTCTTCGAATAGAACCATTATGACACCATTTCCATTATGACCGCATTTAGCCTTGCACTCTTTATCATAAACTCTCGTGCACTTTTGATTGCTCTCTGCACTTGTTTCTCATGAACTATTACAATTCAGTTGGATTCTGATTGCACTCGTTTTTTTTAATTGTTTACTCAATGAGTCACTCTGTAAATGGTTCGTTGCTTTGACATTTAAAATTGTGGAATGTTCATCATCAATACTTGACTAGCTTTTATGCAGCTCAGACACACAACTGAACTCGAACCAAAACTTTTCTGCATGTCAAAATGGACAGTGTTACGTTTATAGACTGTTCTAAAGAAGTGAAAATTTTAAAAGAACCATTGAATTTAGCGGAGAAACCCACCAAGAAAAAGAGTTATCTGAAATGGGCTTTGCTTGATGGACTTGTACTGTTGGTGATTTGTGTTTTGGTTTTGTTTGGTTGGTATTGCTTGAAACCATCGATCGAGCAAGCTGCAACAACAAATTCAACTTTGTATCCCAAATTATCATCCAAATACGAAATTGAACTCAAAATTAAACAAGTAATGCAAGTTGGGAAAACAGCCCAAAATCAAACCTCAAAGCCCGCTCTTGAACAGACTCCGAAACCAGTTGCAGCAGTCCAACCAGAAGTTCAACAAACTTCCTACCTTACTGTTGAACAAATCCTAAAGCTATTATCAATAAAGCAGGCCCCGAAACCAGCTCTAAAGAAAGTGGTGAAAACAACCACAAAGCCTATTGTAAAGTTTGAACTGGTAACTCCAAAATTGGTTACTCCAAAATTGGTAACTCCAAAATTGGTAACTCCAAAATTGGTTACTCCAAAACCATTGGTCCGACAAACTCCCAAACCAACAGCTATAACAGCTGATAAACCAGCCTTTCGATTAGTCCAGACTGCGAAGCCTGCCAACTCTTCCAAAACTGCTTCCACTTAAGACACTAAACCTTAACTAAACTGTAACTCACAAAATTCTGTTTCCCTAAACAAAGAATGTCAAAAACATTTAAATACAATTTCTTAATTTATTCAACAAATAAATATTTTAGTTTTTAAACATTAAAATAAAATTCAACTTTTATTATAATAATAATTTGTACAAATGTGTGAAGGATAAGCTAGATTATGACCACAAATGGGCAATGGATGACCTTGAGCATTGAAAACCCATTGATCCAGTGGCAGTACATCGTCATCGGTGAAAGTTAGATACAGATACTTTAAAGTGGCACTCAGAAAGTGAACAGGTTGATGATCGTGTTTATATGTTGGAATCTCATCAACATTTACAATCGTAGAAAAGCCCCCATTTGCAACTTTACAGTACTGTTTGATTGCTCGGGCCATTTCCCAGGCATAATCACGATATTTTTGATTTTTAGTTAGGCGCCATAGCACAAAATTGCTTTCCGCAAATTCAGGGCTAGAATTAATTATTTAACAATTAATAAATGATTTTAAAAATATTCATATTTACTTTAAATAATATTCATGGTCAAGAATAATAGTTTCTTTAGTATGGTTAAAGTAAAAAGATTTTGGTCCTAATCCAGTTCTGGTTTCATTTGATGCAACATGACAAGTCTCTGTTAGCCTTCCAGCCAACTTCCAATGACGACGAATTCTGTAGAGTTCTTTACTTTTCTGTTTTCCTTCAATTGACCCGTTCATGGTCAGTGCTTGTTTCATTGCATTCGCTCCCAAAGACAACATTGCGCCCAAGTAACATGTTCCATACTGAATGTATTCGCTGTATTTGTTCGCTGAATTGTATTGATACTCTCGAGCATAGTACAGTCCACCAGGCGAAACCTCGAACATCTTGACCGCCTCCACCGCGTCCATTGCTTCTTTGTACATTTCGATCGATTGCACATCGAGATAATTTGACTGAACAAAAGATTTTACCAGAGAAATATAAAACTCGCGACTTAAAATGGACAAAGAACTTAAGCCATCACTCCAGTAATTCCGAATATTAATCGTTTCAGAAAATAGATTTTTTGGTTTTTTAATTTGCTTCAAATTTTCTTGAATTCGATTGATCATATTTCTGTATTTTGTTTCGTTTGCAGCATCACTTAAATAAGTGAAATCCACTTGGAAACCGCCAATGTAAGATAAATACGGATCCTTATTATTTGGTTTGCTAGAATTTAAAGTTATATTTTGATAAGGTATGCCTGTGAATGTACGTACATAAAATGATTAGTAAACTTTAAATATCAATTGTTGCATGTTTTACCTGTTTCAGTATTGAATGCAGGTTCCACCAGTTGTGCAATTTCCTTTGCTTTATTCAGAAACATTGAATCGTTTGTCAGCGCAAAGCACGACAGCAAA
Organism: Rhizoglyphus robini; assembly: GCA_023373905.1. Lineage (NCBI taxonomy): Eukaryota > Metazoa > Arthropoda > Arachnida > Sarcoptiformes > Acaridae > Rhizoglyphus > Rhizoglyphus robini. The sequence goes on along the minus strand of JAKIJQ010000032.1, from coordinate 293,766 downwards.
CCACCAACATAGTGAGTGACAACATCGAAAACTTTAACATTTCGATCCAACTTGCTCAAGTCGAGTTCTGTTTCAATCCATTTCTTTCCTTTTTCGAAACTCTTCATTCAAATTCATTATCCATAAGGTGCTCATAGAAGCGACAATGCTTAGACCAGAACCTTTTCCAAATGCTCCATCGTAAGCAGACCTTGAAACTGGTTTTAATGCTTCATCTCCCCAAGCACTCTGCTCGTATGCATTCCACGATTCGAGCATCATTTCTTGAACAAATCGAAGCCTAAAATCCATATCAAGTTCATTTTTGTATGATGATGATGATGATGTGGAACATAAAGTTGAATTTGGTTTGAACCAATACCACCCAAACAAAAATATCACAACACAAATCACCAAAATTACAAGTCCATCTAGTAAAACGCGTTTCAGTACATTTGTTTTCATGATTCGCTTCAGTATTTGGTGAACTATCTTTAATGAATTTCACGTTGTTGAACTGTTTCTAAACGTCAAACTGCTCAATCCAATTACCATTTTGAAATAAAATGCAAACTCGATTCGAGATAAATCACTTTAAGCGTTTTGTGTAAACTGTTACAACTGCCTGATGCATGTAAAGTATTGATGAACATTCAATTTCACATGACAAAACAACGATGCATTTACAGGGTAAGTAATTGATTAACCAATTAAAGAGAAATTCGAACGCATACAACGCATTGAATTGTAATTGGCCTTTGTCAACGAGTGCGCACAAATGTTTGAAGACACGAGAGTTTGAAGTAAAGAACGCAAAGTTCAGTGTAATGATAGTAAAAAAAGTGTCAAATGTCCTAATGATTCTATTCCAAAAAAACACTTGAGTTCGAGATTGTTAGGTTTGCAGTATCGATAGACTTTTATTTTGGACTAATCCTGGTTATATTAACTAAATAATAATGAGATTTATGATAATGTATTAAAACATCATTTGGCCAGAATATACAAACCCAAGTATAGAAATTACAATGAAACATCGTTCATTGGTTTTCCAAAGTCAAATTCTAGAAACACTGACAGCAGCGAGCACTTGGATTGTTTTCTCGGAATAAAGCCATTATACTAATAGCCCATTAAGACACTTATTTCACTGCAACGGTATCACCAAATTGAACTCGCACTCTCTACCCTAAACTCTAGTACACACTTGTTTGCATTGCTACTTCCTCTACAGTTGTTTAATAAACAATGTTTATACTGAACAACTGTAAATCACATTTGTATTTTCCGATGAGTTATTTTTCTTCTTAATTGTTTACTCTCACTCTCACTCTCTTGTGTTATATAAAACTGAATGTTCATTAGTACTTGACTACGTTTTTACTGAACAACTCTGCTCGCAGTATCCCAAATCCAGTTCAACTTTCTACCTGCTTGTCAAAATGGATAGTGTTGCGTTCAGCAACAGTTCGGAAGATGTGAAATTCATTGAATACTGTTCACCTAATCTTATGGAAGAGCGCAACAGGAAAAATAATGTTCTGACACGTGTTTTGCTTGATGGACTTGTGATTCTGGTGATTTGTGTTGTGATTTTGTTTGGGTGGATTTGCTTGAAGCCAACGATGCAAACAGCAGCAACAACAGATTCCACTTTGTGTCCCACATCATCATCAACATACAAAATTGAACTTGAAATGGAATTGAGGCGTCGATTTGTTCGAGAAATGATGCTCGATTCGTGGAATGCATACGAACGATATGCTTGGGGACATGAAGCACTGAGCCCAGTTTCAAAGTCTGTTTTCAAATACGGAAATTTTGGAAAAAGCTCTGGTCTAAGCATAGTCACCACGATGAGCACCCTCTGGACAATGGATTTAAAAGAAGAATTTGAAAGGGGAAAGAAATGGATTGAAACTGAGCTAGACTTGAGTAAGTTGGATGAAAGTGTTAGAGTTTTCGATGTTGTCACTCACTATGTTGGTGGTCTTCTTTCTTGCTATGCACTGACAAACGATTTAATGTTTTTGAATAAAGCAAAGGAAATTTCTTTACTGGTGGAACCTGCATTCAATACTCCAACAGGTAAAATATGCAACAATTGACATTTAAAGTTTACTAATCATTATGTACCTTCATTCAGGCATACCTTATCAAATTATGAATTTGAATTCAAGCTCATTTGGTGGAGATAATCCATATTTATCTTACATGAGCGGGTTTCAAATTGATTTCAATTATTTAAGTGATGCTACAAACGAAAGAAAATACAGAAATATTATCAGCAAAATTCAACAAAATTTGAGAGAAATTGAAAAACCTATGAATCTTTATTATGCTTTGATCAATATTGAAAATTACTGGACTACTGGTTTAAGTTGTCTGTCTTATATGTGTCGCGAGCTATACATTTCCCTTGCCAAATCGTACATTCAATCGAATCACCTCGATGTGCAATCGATCGAAATGTACAAAGAAGCAATGGACGCGGTGGAGGCAATCAAAATCATAAATGGTTCCTCTGATGGATTGTACTATGCTCAAGAATATCAAACCGACACCTACGATGGCAAAATGAAGTATGAGACATGTTACTTGGGGGCAATGTTTTCAATGGGTGCTAATGCAATGCAAAAATCATTGACGATGAACAAGTCATTAAATGGAAATATGAAAAGTAAAGAACTTTACCGAATTCTTCGTCACTGGGAATTAGCTGAAAAGCTAACTGAGACTTGTTATGTTGCATCAAGTGAAACCAGAACTGGACTGGGACCACGTGAGCTTTTCTATAGACACCCTCCAGCATCTACTGGGTATCAAACTGGATATGATTTGAGGTTAGTTTGTGACTGCTTATCATGATCATTTATTAATATTAGATTCTAGCCCCGAATTTGCTGAGAGCAACTTTGTACTATGGCGTTTGACACACGATCCAAAGTACCGAGACTATGCATGGGAAATGACACTGGCAATCAAACGATTCTGTCGTGTTGAAAGTGGAGGATATTCGGGAATTGACAATGTTGATCAGATTCCAACCAGCAAAGACAATCATCAACATCCCGAATTTCTGAGTGCCACTCTAAAGTATCTGTACCTAACTTTCACCGATGACAATGTATTACCACTGGATCAATGGGTTTTTAATGCTCAAGGCCATCCATTGCCCATTTGTAGTCATAATCCTGTTTATCCATCACAAATGTGCACTAATTACTAATAAAGCAAACGTAGCATTATCTTTATTTTTAATAAGCCCACTTTTGATTTACTAAATTATGAACGCTTTTGTGAGAAAACATTGCTATTCACTAAATTATCCAATAAATATATGGATTCATTAAATTGTGAATTAATGTAAAAGTTGAATCTTTTTGTCTAAATTTCGTTTATTATTTCGTTTCGTAATTTTTGTTTTCAAAGTTGAAAATTGTTTTGTTTGAATTAAGAAATTAGATTGCAATGGAAAATTTGATCATTTCCAAAGTAAACGTTTATCAATACCACGACCACAAATCATGCAATTGTTTGTTTGTTTTCTCGGAATAGAACCATTATGACATTTCTTTCACTATCACCGCACTGAGGCCTCGATTATAGTATACACTGACAATTGTGAGCTATCGTGCATGTTTGTCAGCTCAAATTCCTCTTCTGTACTTGCGGGTAATGAACAATTAAAAGTTGTATTCGTTTGTTTGTTTTCACAGTACTCGTAATTGTTTACTCAATGACTCGCTCTGTAAATGCATTTGTTGTTTTGTCATTTGAAATTGAATGTTCATTATCATGAACTTTAGAACGTTTTGACAGCTCAAACAAAACAGATCGCAGTAATACATTTCGAATATCGTAGTTTAATTCTCTACCTTTCAAAAATGGTGATTGGACTGGACGGTGTTGCATTCAGCCACAATTCGGAAGATGTGAAATTCATTCGAAACTTTTTAGCAAATTCCAAGAGGAAACGCGCCAAAAACAAAAACATTCTTCTGAAATGGGCTTTGTTTGATATGATTTTGGTTATTTGTTTTATAATTTTGTTTGATTGGTTTTGGTTTAAACCGTCGATTCAAACAGCACCAGCAACAATCGCAAATTCAATTTCTTTTTTGTGGTCCAAATTATTAAAATACAAAATTGCTCAAAAACAGGCTCAATAACAAATATTATAATTTCCTAATTTATTAATTAATTAAATCCTGTTTGGATGTCTGGATTTCAGTGATTATAAGTGAACATTAAATGATTGTAATCTTTTAGTCGAATAATGATTTATCTATTGGCAAATATTTCCGTTTAATTTGAGATTTTTAATTTCTAGATTTTTCGTCTTGGAAGTTGAAATATTGAAAAAGTGTTGCACAGATTTATGTCACTTGACGACAAAATGTCTTATTACATTTATGTTTAATAGAAAATATTCATTTTACCAATCATTTTTCCTCTAGTGCCAAGATGGACAGTGTTGCGTTCAACAACATTTATGAAGATGTGGAATTTATTGAAGATTGTCCAACAAACAGAAATGTAAACGAAAATGTCAAGAAGAAGTGCGACAAGAAGAAGAAATTGTTGAAACGGGTTTTGCTTGATGGACTGGTTATTTTGATAATTTGTGTTGTGATTTTGTGTGGGTGGAATTGGTTGAAACCATCGAAGCAATGCGGAAACCCCCAAACAAGATTATCTACTTTTCCCAATTCTTTGTCATCCAAAATTGACCCAGAAATGGAAAGGAAACAAAAAATTGTAAAAGAAATGATGCTCGATTCGTGGAATGCATACGTGCGATATGCCTGGGGACATGAAGCACTGAAACCAGTTTCAAAGTCTGCACATTTAGGTTCATTTGGCTTTAACTCGGGCCTGAGTATTATCGCTTCGATGAGTACCCTCTGGACAATGGGCTTAACAGAAGAGTTTGAAAAGGGCAAATTGTGGATTGAAACTAAACTCGATTTGAAAAGTCTAAGTTCAAATGTCATTGTATTTGATGCCATCACTCACTATGTTGGCGGTTTACTGTCGGTTTATGCTCTGACTGGTGAAAGAATATTTCTAAATAAATCACTTGAAATTGGACTATTGATGAAACCAGCCTTCAACACTAAAACTGGTAAGTTAAGCAAGTTTCGTTTTTGTTTTTACAAATAAAAATTAATAAATTCGACATAGGAATTCCTTATCAAAATATTATTTTAAGCTCTGGTGGGACAAACGATTTACGGCCATATCTCTCTCTTCTCAGTGGGTTTCAACTTGACTTTAACTATCTAAGTCAAGCATCAGATGATTCAACATTTCGTAGTCAAATTTTAAAAATAATGTTTGTATTAAGAGATGTTGAAAAAAACAAAAATCTTTATCTGGGAATCTTAACTACTAACGGAAAGTGGGATAATAATGAAAGTAACTTATTTACTCTACGCCGCGAATTGTACATTTCACTGGTTAAATCATTTATTCAGTCAAACTTAAAGAATGTGCAATCAATCGAAATGTATAAAGAAGCCCTGGACGCCATTGATTCCATAAAAATGTTTGAACAATCTCCGGGCGGATATTACTACACTAGACTATATGATGTTAATTCCAATTCATATGGCCAATCGATGGAGTATTCAGGTTGTTTTTTGGGTGCAATGCTGTCGATTGGCGCTAAAGCAATGCAACGAGCTCTCGACAACTCAATTGGAGAGAATCTAAAAAGCAAAGAATTGTATCGCATTTATCGACATTGGCAATTGGCTGAAAAGTTAGCTGAAACATGTAATGTTGCTTCGATTCATACTCGGACTGGATTGGGACCAAGCTCATTTATTTTTAACAATACACATGATGCTGTTGTTTTTGGCACAGGATACAATTTGAGGTATATTTTGATTTGCTGTTTTTGATTTAACATTTCCATAATTATTAATTAATGAAAAACATTTTCATTAATTCTTAGTCCCGAACTTGCGGAAAGCAACTTTATACTTTGGCGATTGACCCATGATCCGAAATACCGTGATTATGCATGGGAAATGGTTTTGGCACTGAAACGATTTTGTTGGATTAAAAGTGGTGGGTTTGCTGGAATTAATCATGTCGATGCCATTCCAACGCCAAAAGATGACTACCAACGGCCCCATTTTCTGAGTGCCACTCTAAAGTATTTGTACCTAACTTTCACCGATGACGATGTACTGCCACTGGATCAATGGATTTTCAATGCTCAAGGCCATCCATTGCCCATTTGTGGCAAAAACAAAGCCAATCCTGAGGAAAATTGCAAATTTTGATTGTAGTTGGTCTAAAGAAGCTAATTGTTGAAATTGATTGATTTTCTTTTATTTTTAAAATTCAAATTTAAATTGATTGAGACAGAATTTAACAAAAATATGATCAATAAAAGTTCTTGTGTTCAAAAATGCCACTTAATGTGTAAATAATTTGTGCTGTCGTGTCGTACGATATACCGTACGGCGTACGGTATATCACGATGTGCAATCGATTGAAATGTACAAAGAAATACTGGACGCGATCGAAGCAATCAAAATGCTAAACACTTTTTTTGCATTGCTATTTACTAAATTCTCCAATAAAAACATTAGATTTTGATTAATGTAAAAGTTGAATTGAAATATTTTGTTGTTGATTTCTGTTTTGTTTTGTTTTCAAAATTAAAATTTTGAGAATTATTTTTGTTCCCTTGGTTTAGGTGCTTAGAGCCGACCTTTCTCTACAAGCATTACTTTCTCTGGTTGCCTAAATTCTATTGTGTTTATTTTCATAAATAATTTCGAAATTAAAAAATGAAGCGAAAAACAGATTGCAATGGAAAATCTATCATTGGACTTCCAATGTGAATGTTTATCAATACTATGACCACAAATCATGCTATTGTTTGTTTGTTTTCTCGGAATATATTCTATAGAACCATTAGGACAGTCCTTTTACTACCAAAGCATTGAGACTCTCTTTATATATGTAGCATACATTAAATTCTCATGCATGTTTGTCAGTTCTAATTTTTTTTCTCTGCACTTGTTGGTAATGAACAATTAAAATTTGTATGCGTTCGTTTGTCCTTTTTTCACATTAATTGTTTACTCAATGACTCACTCTGTAAATGTATTCGTTGTTTTGTCATTTCAAATTGAATGTTCATCATCGTTAACTTTATTACGTTTTAACAGCTCAGACAAAATTGATTGCATTAATATTTCTACAATCTCGTAGTTTAATTTTCTACCATTCAAAATGGTGATTGGATTGGACGGTGTTGTATTCAGCCACAATTCGGAAGATGTGAAATTCATTAGAAACTTTTCATCAAATCCCAAGAGGAAACGCGCCAAGAACAAAAACATTCTTCTGAAATGGGCTTTGTTTGATATGATTTTGGTGATTTGTTTTATGATTTTGTTTGTTTGGTTTTGGTTTAAACCTTCGATTCAAACAGCACCAGCAACAATCGCAAATTCAACGTCTTTTTTGTGGTCCAAATTATTGAAATACAAAATTGAACCTGAATTTAAACAAGAAAATCGAATTCAAAAGCAAACCTCAACACCAACTCCTGAACAGACTTCGGAACCAGTGGAGGTCCAAGCATCCGTTCAACAAGATTCTAACCTTTCTGTTATGCAAAAACTAAAGCTATCAATAATGCAGGCACCAAAACCAGATCTAAGGAAAATGGTCAAAATAACTACAAAACCTATTTACCAAGCCAAGCCTACTGCCGCTAAACACTAAAACTTATTATCAAACGCTCACAAAATTCTGTTTCTCTGTTAAACAAATAATATCACAAATGACTAAAATGCAAATTGTAATTTCCTGATTTATTCAATAAATAAATTTCTATTTGGATGTCTGGATTTAAGTGATTACATAAATGATTAAATGATTAAAATCTTTTTGCTAAATAATGATTAATTTGCGGATATATTTGTCAAATATATCCGTTTAATTAGTGGTTTTTAATTTCAAAATTTTTCGCCTTGGAAGTTGAAATATTAAAATGATGTTGCAAAGATTTATATCTATTGACGACAAAATGTTTTAAAACACTTTTGGATAATAGAGAACATTCATTTTACCAATCATTTTTCATTTAGTGTCAAGATGGACAGTGTTGCGTTCAACAACATTTATGAAGATGTGGAATTTATTGAAGATTGTCCAACAAACAGAAATGTGAACGAAAATGTCAAGAAGAAGTGTGACAAGAGGAATGAATTGCTCAAACGGGTTTTGTTTGATGGTGTTGTGATTTTGGTGATTTGTGTTGTGATTTTGCTTGGGTGGAATTGGTTAAAACCATCAGTGGAAAGAAAGAAATCTGAAACAAGTTTGTCTACGTTTTCCAATTCTTTACCATCCAAAATTGACTCAGAAATAGAAAGAAAACAAAAATTTGTCAAAGAAATGATGCACGATTCATGGAATGCATATGTGCGATACGCGTGGGGACATGAAGCATTGAAACCAGTTTCAAAGTCAATTTATCCTGGTTCATTTGGAAACAACTCAGGCTTAAGCATTTTAGCCTCGATGAGCACCCTCTGGACAATGGATTTAAAAGATGCTATCTCTAGAGTCTATATCTTAGAATGCTAAACGTTGACGGAAAATGGGCTAGAACTGAAAGTACTTTATTTACTCTATGCCGTGAACTGTACATTTCACTTGTCAAATCTTTTATTCAGTCCAATTTAAAGAATGTGCAATCAATCGAAATGTATAAAGAAGCCCTGGACGCGATTGATTCCATGAAAATGTTTGAACAATCTCCGGGCGGATATTACTACACTAGACTATATGATGTTAATTACAATACCTACGGCCAGTTAATGTACTATTCAGGTTGTTATCTGGGTTCAATGCTGTCGATGGGCGCTAAAGCAATGCAACGAGCTCTCGACAACTCAACAATTGGCGAGAATGTAAAAAGTAAAGAATTGTATCGCATTTATCGACATTGGCAATTGGCTGAAAAGTTAGCTGAAACATGCAACGTTGCATCGATACATACTCGGACTGGATTGGGACCATACTCATTTATTTTTAACACTACACATGATGCTGCTATTTATAGCAATGGATACTATTTGAGGTATATCTTGATTAGCTGTTTTTGATTTAACATTTCTATAATTCGTGAATATCATTTTCATTAATTCTTAGTCCCGAACTTGCGGAAAGCAACTTTATACTTTGGCGACTGACCCACGATCCGAAATACCGTGATTACGCTTGGGAAATGATCTTGGCACTGAAACGATTCTGTTGGATTAAAAATGGAGGATATTCTGGAATTTCACACGTCGATGCAATTCCAGCACCAAAAGATGACTTTCAACGACCTCACTTTCTGAGTGCCACTCTCAAATATCTGTACCTAACTTTCACCGATGACGATGTATTGCCACTGGATCAATGGGTTTTCAATGCTCAAGGCCATCCATTGCCAATTTGTGGCAAAAACAGTGTGAATCCTGAGCAAAATTGCAAATTGTAGTTGATGATAGATTGAAATGTAATGTTGCTTATAAAGTAAAATTATGAAATTTTTTTATCGTGGGTCCATTAAACCATTGCAATCGTTCATTAGCTATCCTATGTTATCAGTCTAGCAACAGTGCCACCACAAACTGGAATGTTGTTTTCTCGGAATAAAGTCATTAGGACAGATTGCACTCTTTTCACAGTACTGAACCACGCGCTCTCTAGAGTCTAGACACTCGTGCACATTTGTGAGCGTTCCCCTTCTGCACTATTGCTTAACAATTGCAAATTGTATTGCGATGCATTCGTTTTTCTGCCTAATTGTTTACTCTATATGTAACTCACTCTGCAAATGATGTTTTGTCATTTGAAATTGAATGTTCATCAGTATACTTTACAATATCTTTTAGTAGCTTATGAGCTCTGATCTGACTTGTTAGTTGCTGGTCTCACAATATATTCGTAATACTCGAATATTATTTGTTTTTCTGTTCATGCCAAAATGGACACTGGGTTGGACAGTGTTGCGTTCAGTAACAGTTCTGAATACGTGGAATTCATTGAAGATGATTCAAATGGTTCACCATATTCATCAAATCTTATCGAGGAGCGCACCAAGAGAAATAATAATGTGCTGAGACGTGTTTTAATTGGTGGACTTGTGCTTTTGGTGATTTGTGTTGTGATTTTGTTTGGGTGGATTTGGTTGAAGCCATCGTTGCCAAATGTTGAGTCAAATTCAACTTTGTGTTCCAAATCATCATCAAATCTTCAGAATCTCAAATCAAATTATCCACAAATGGAATTTAGACGTCGATTTGTACGAGAAATGATGCTCGACTCGTGGAAGGCATACAAGAAATATGTACCGAGGCCAGTTTCGAAAATTGCTTTCATTGAAGAACCTGGACATAGTGACGGTCTAAGCTTTGTCGCTTCTATGAGCAGCCTCTGGACAATTGACTTGCTGGACGAGTTTGAACGTGGAAAGAAATGGATTGAAACTAGGCTCGATTTGAGCAAATTGGATCGAAATGTTCGTGTTTTTGAAGTTGTCACTCACTATGTTGGTGGTCTTCTTTCTTGTTATGCCTTGACTAACGATTCGATGTTTCTGAATAAAGCAAAGGAAATTGCACAGCTGGTGGAACCTGCATTCAACACTACAACAGGTAAAATATACAGGAAAATTAACAATTAAAGTTTATTAATAATTCATGTTCACATTCACAGGCATACCTTATGAAAATATAAACCTAAATTCAAGCGAAGCAGAAGGCAACAATCAGTTTCTATCTTACATGAGCGGTTTCCAGGTGGATTTTAACTATCTAAGTGATGTTACAAATGAAACAAAATACAGAAACATGATCAACAGAATTCAACAAAATTTAAAAAAAATTAAAAAGCCAAAAAATCTTTTCTATGCCTTGATCAATATTAGAAATTACTGGAGTACTGAAATTAGTACTCTATCTAGTATGGGCCGTGAGTTTTACGCTTCTCTGGTCAAATCTTACATTCAATCGAATCACCTCGATGTGCAATCGATCGAAATGTACAAAGAAGCAATGGACGCGGTGGATGCGGTCAAGATGTTCGAGGTTTGGCCAAATGGGCTGTACTATGCTCGAGACTATTACCAACATTTCAGTAAGTATGCAGAATATGAAACGTGCTACTTGGGCGCAATGTTGTCAATGGGCGCGAATGCAATGCAACAAGCACTGACCATGAACAAGTCATCAATTGGAGGAGAGCAGAAAAGCAAAGAACTCTACAGAATTCATCGTCATTGGGAGTTGGCTGAAAAGCTTACAGAGACTTGTCATGTTGCGTCAAGTCAAACCAAAACCGGACTGGGACCAGAGGCTTTTTACTTTGATCACACTAATGAAACTATTATTCTTGACCATGGATATAATTTAAGGTGAATATGATTATTTTTTAAAATAATTTATTAATTGTTAAATTAAATTAAATTTTAGTCCCGAATTTGCTGAAAGTAACTTTGTGCTATGGCGTTTGACTCGCGATCCAAAGTACCGCGATCACGCTTGGGAAATGGCACAAGCAATCAAACACTTTTGTAGTGCTGGAGGTGGAAAGGGATATTCGGCAATTGATAATGTTGATGAGATTCCAACTGAAAAAGATTACCATCATAATCAACCAGCTCATTTTCTGAGTGCAACTTTAAAGTATCTGTATCTGACTTTCACCGATGACGATGTACTGCCACTGGATCAATGGGTTTTCAATGCTCAAGGCCATCCATTGCCAATTTGTGGTAAGAATCCTGTGTATCCTTCACACATGTGTGCTCATTATTTATAAACCAAATTTGTATTTATTTTAATTTTTTTACAAAAAGTGGTCTTTGTGAGGAAACGCTACAATTTTCTATATTATTCAATAAATATCTTAATTTATTTTTGATTGATTTGATTGGGATTAATCAAAAAGTTTAAATATTTAAACAAATATTTAAATATTATTTTAATAAAAAAAATTGAACTTAAATTAGATTGCAATGCAAATTCGTTCATTTCCAAGTATCCAAAATAAAATTTCCAACAGCACTGCGACCGCAAATCACGAACTGGATTGTTTTCTATTCTCGGAATAGAATCATTAGGGCCATTACTCTAAAACTCTCGTGCCTTTGTTTGTGAGCCCTAATTCTCTGAAACTGTTTGTAATGAACATTGTTGGATTTTTCCGATGTGTTTGTTTTCACATTAATTGTTTACTCACTCAATCGTGAATGCATTTGTTGTTTTATAATTTAAAATTTAAAATTTTGTTTGTCAATACGTTTTAACAGCTCAGACAGAACTGATCGAAATATATCTCGTAGTTTAATTCTCTCAACCAGTCAAAATGGTGATTGGATTGGACAGTGCTGCATTTAGCAACAGTTCTGAAGACGTGAAATTTGCTGAAAACTCTTCGCCAAATGAGATTCGCAGCAAGAAAACCAATTTTCTGAAATGGGTTTTGCTTGATGGACTTGGAATTTTGGTGATTTGTGTGCTAATTTTGTTTGGATGGTATTTAGTAAAACCGCAGATGCAAAATGGTATTGTTACAAATGCAACTTTGATTCCCACAGCATCAATCAAAATCTCCCAATCGAAGAAATTTGTAATTGAAATTAAACAAGTTGCAAAACATGCAAATCAAAAACCAGCCCAAAATCAAAGCTCAATGCCCGTTCCTGAACAGACTCCGAAGCCAATTGCAGTCCAACCAGTAGTTCAGCAAGTTCCCAAGCAACCTGTTGTCAAGCAAACACTAAAGTTTAAAATAAAGCTCGAACCAAAAGCAACTCCAAAACCCACCGTCAAACAAGCCCTGAAAGCAGCCCAAAATTAAACCTCAAACCCAACTCCTAAACAGACTCCGAAACCAGTTGCGCTCCAACCAACAGTTCAACAAACTTACAACTCCTCTGTTGTGCAAACCCTAAAGCTATCAATAAAGCTGCCACAGAAGGAAATTCCAAAGAAAACAGCTCTCAAACCAACAACTAAACCACCCGTTCGATCAGTTCCTACTTCCAAATCGACCAGGCCCCCTAAGGAAAAACCCCCAAAGACTTAACTCAACTGTATCTCACAAAATTATGTTCTCTTAAACAAATAATGCCACGAATGTTTAAAATGCATATTTAAATATTAAAAATAAACTAATTTACAAATATCACAAATCAACCAATCGCTTCTATTCAAATCAATTAATAATTGAATATTTTAATTTATTCAATAAATATTACTCGGTTGGATTCAAGTAAATAGAAATTGACTCATTTTACAAAGAAATTCTCTCTTTCTTTCATAACTCACACGGTAGGGGCCAAAGTTTCGAGTAATGAAAATTGCTTCATTTTCATCCAATGCCATTTGTCACTACTTAATATTCCTATCATCTTATAACATATTAATAATTCAGAATTTTATTGTAGTAATTTTACAGTACAATAATTGTAATTAATAAAATATAATCGAGCTGTAATTATGCATAGATTAGCTGTTAAGTGTACAGAGCACACACCTAGGATCGACTCAATTGTGTGTGGGTGCGATAGATTTGCGCTACTTGTGGTCAGGATTGCCATCTTGGTCACCGTCCTCGTCCTCAGAACAATCCTTCTTCTTGGTAGGGCCCAACATTGGCAACATGATCACAGAGATGTCCTCTTGTTCAATGGCCGAGCTTGATTTGAGCTCCGACTCAGTAGGTTCTGGGTTGGCGACCACTGTCTTCTCTTGCTTTTTTGTTGGTCCCTGGAGCTGCTTTCCGGTTACAATCGTCGGCTCGTTTGGCTGCCGACTGCACAGTTCCGACTTGCACGTTCACTGGTCGCGAACCACCGCCAGCTTTCAATTCATTGACCACCAGAGCCATGTCACCCAACTAGGAAAGCATACATAGGCAAACATTAGTTATGTAGTCTCAAGCAATAGCAAAGATTTATTATTACCTTTTTCTGCAGCCTCCCAAAGTCGTTTCCATTCTGGAGCTCGTTGTCCTTGTGTTGAGCTTTTTTCACCTTTGGTGGTGATGGGATAAAAAATGAGATTGATTCAGGTTGACCATGATCATCTTACCTGTTTTTTCACTTTTTTCAGGTCCGCGTTCAGCTGATAATACTGAACGCGCTGCCGCTTTTCCAGATTCACAAAATTGATGCTATAAAAGTTTTGCAAAATTCGATTGTACATATGGACAACCTGAGTAAGGTCCTTGTTGGTGCCACCATCACGGTTGGGACTTCCAGGTGTCTTGGGAGATGAGGGAGGCTGAGTAGACGGCTTACCAACTGGGCTCTCCTTAGTACTCTGGTGTGGTCGAAGTTTGTTCTTCTGGTTGCGCTTTTGATCTTTGTTCTTTTGGCCGTTGGTTTTGGATTTCCTCCTGTTAGAGACACCCAGATAAATGCAAAGGCCAAGCAGAGCCACCACGAGCACGATCAGCACAGCCATCGGTGAGGTCCATGAATTGGTCAGTGCAGAAGACTTGCTCAAAGCTCCAGTAGTGGTGCTGGTGCTGTTGCCACCTATAGTAGAGCCAGTAAACAGATGGCGGTGGCGGTGGCGACGGACCATGGAGGATGGGGCCTCATCAGAGGGCATAGCGAGAACGGCTACCAGTCCTCTGATGCGCACCAACATGCGAACGCTATCGAGGAGGCCACAAGAATGCATACTTGGGCGTTGAGACATTTGAAGTAGCACAAAAAATATAAAATGACATAAAGACGCTCTTCTCCCTTTTATTGGGCGTCATGTGTTTGAGAACAAAAGAACTTCGAGAGAATTCTTCGAAGTTCGATCATTTTGGAACTTTACGAAACAATATTTTTATTTGAAACACTCTAACCGGTAGACATAATCATTAAATAAATTTATATGTGCATCTTTTAATTGAAGTTTTATAAAAGTAAAATATTAATGTTTTGGATTCATTGATTTTTGAAATTCTATAAAGAATTTTTTACATGATGCCTTGCCAGCCAGACATGCCTGGGGACATGAAGCACTGATGCCAGTTTCAAAGTTTGCTTATTACTATCAATTTGGCAACAACTCACAACTAGATACGCAGCAAGAAAACCAATTTTCTGAAATGGGTTTTGCTTGATGGACTTAGAATTTTGGTGATTTGTGTTGTGATTTTGTTTGGATGGTATTTAGTAAAACCGCAGATGCAAAATCGTATTGTGACAAATGCAACTTTGAGCGCCACATCATCAGTCAAAAACTCCCATTCGAAGAAATTTGTAATTGAAATTAAACAAGTTGCAAAGCATACAAATCATATATTTATGAAATCCAAGATTCAAATGATAGATTTTTTATTTGCGCTTGTAAATGATTGAAACAAGAAAATGCGCTTGGGAATGTTGAAAACAAGAAAATTATCACTTATGTAATATGTTTGAGATGTTCTTTCAATAAAAAATCAGGCGGCGAGTTATCTTAACCTCATCGTGGTGGCATTTTGGGTAGATTTCAAAGAACGGAAGACAAAATGTAGAGGTTGGAAAATTTAGGAGCATGGGTTAACCCTAGTCTGTAAAAGGTGTCTCCGAGCCATAAGAATGTTAATACTAGTTATAGATGAACATTGTGGAATTTCTAAAGATTAAGATGAAGGATTCATTTTTCCTGTAATAATCGCACTCATATGGATTAATATGAATTATTGATTACTCAAAATTACAAAAACGAAATCAAAGTTTGATTAAAACTGACATTTCTGTCTTCAAACTTGCCAAATATCATCTGACCTCATCTTTCTTAATGCTTTGCTATCACTGTGCATCCACTGTATTTAGTTAAACATTCCAAATTATCGAATCAATACCTTTTAATATTGTATTTCTGGTTCTAATTAACAATTCACACTTTCACATTAAGGATATAGATCCAGAATATTCTTTAATATTTGTTCAAACTTTGTTTCAAAAAGTATATATTATTATATTAAGAAAACTTACAGCAGAACTTAAGCAGAATTACAATTTATGTTTATAAATTTCTGTTCAGAATTTGGATATACCGTGTGTTCAATAAGTAACAACATAGTTGGCCGTCAAAAAATGTTGGAAAACCAAATGTTTCGGATTTAATTTTTGATTTTGGGTATGAGATGCTTGACCCTCGTAATGAACAAAAATATTGGTTTCCGAAATCCTGGAACACCTACAGGGGCTATACGATATATCAAATCATACTAATTTTGGACTTAGTTATTGTTTTCATTATTTCTTCGGATTTGACCAGATAAAAATTTTTTTTAGGCTGATTTGTATTTAATTATCTATTTTATTCATAAATAGCGTTCGAATTGAAACATATAAATTGAAAATAACATAGCTTTTTAGTTTAAAATTGGCTTCTAAAATTATTAAATTTCAGTTACTTAAATTATTAATTATATATTTTATAGTTTATTTTTGGATATTTATATCTCTTATTTACAATTTAAAAACATAAACAAAAATTTAGGTAAATTTTTATCTGGTCAAATCCGAAGAAATAATGAAAACAATAACCAAGTCCAAAATTAGTATTATTTGATATATCGTATAGCCCCTGTAGGTATTCCAGGATTTCGGAAACCAATATTTTTTGTTCATTACGAGGGTCAAGCATCTCATACCCAAAATCAAAAATTAAATCCGAAACATTTGGTTTTCCAACATTTTTGACGGCCAACTATGTTGTTACTTATTGAACACACGGTATGTTTTAACTCTAAACTTATCGGACACAATCAAGTGTAGCCTTGCCAACTTTTGTTAAGGGAAAGAAATGCTGATCGTAAAGTACGTTACACTGCTGCTGTTTTTCAACAACTGTCTACTGGCAAAAAGCTATGACTGGTGCAGCGGTTAGTGTGTTTGTCAAATAACACAACGTTCCAGTGTTCAAGTCGCCCTTCAAAACCGTTTTTTATTTTTTTATTTATTCTTTACTTGTCATTAAAATGTCAATTAGAATGTAATTGAAATATGGAAATTCATTAATTTGAATTATTTGAATACAATAATTGTCAAACATTCCCTTAATAAGTGTTTTGTTTTACATTTCCGTATGGCTGTGCTTGGCTGGTAGTAGTGCTACTGATAGTATTCATAATTTGGTCATTTTTATTACTTGCTTACATTACTTAAGTTCACCCATCGAGCATGTCACCATCATCACTCAAATTCTAAATCTTCTTAATGGACGGAGTAGGCCACCAGAACGCCTGGGTCGGCATGGTTCAAGCACTGGCAAAAATGTGGCCACTGTATTCAATTTCTGCTCAATCCTGCTTTCAAAGGTCAACATAGAAAATTTGGGTTAAAATAAATCTATTTTATTTGAATGTTGCAACCCAAATGATTGTTGATCCACCAACAACCAATAACCAACCAAATCCAATCAAACAGTGAGAAATGAACCAGATTGATCTGCAGTAAATCAAGGCTCGAAAAGTTGAAGGACCAATTAGCCCGTCCAGTACCGCAATTTATGTCTAAAATGAGAGATACAATGGTGGAGTTGAATCCACAAATTGAGAAGATCATCAGGAAGGAGAGGTTTCATCTAGTGATTGTGGGCCACTTGTTGATTCCACTAACGATTCCAATGAGTGGCTTTCCATAGATCGGTCTGAATATTTGAAATCCAATGACTCTACAGCTGTTCGATTCGAGAAGTTGCCACCTTGTGGTGCTGGTTTCGGCATTGGCTGATTGGCAGACTTCATAGAATTACGTGTGCAACGTTCCGCTACCACATATCGTCGTTTACAAGCGGAAATAAACAGTCGATTTCATTACAATTCATTAGAAGTTTGGTTTCATTTGGAAGATGTTGTATCTACGTACCTCGATATTTATGGATATCGAGAAGAGTTTGACTATCACGATATTGTCCCCATTCCGGATGGATTTGCTCAGGTTGATGCGTTCTTTCGAGATGATTAGGATTCTAACCATTCGAGTTACCGCTAAAGTTCGCCACTAACAAGGACAAGTTGTCTAACTTGGATCGATGGGTTCAGTTGATGTGAACTTGATGAAACGGATCACTTCTGTTTTGGCTAAATTTCCTCACAAGTTTATCATCTCAAAAGGATCAAGTGTTGAAGAATATGAACTGCCATCAAACTGTTAAGTAGCGGCATTGCTACCCCAAACCCGAATCCTGTCTTTTCTGGACCTTGTGATCACTCATGGAAACAACAACAGAATCATTGAGACATTCTCATTTAGCAAACCAATTATCGTTCTCCCACTATTCGCTGATAAATTTGAAAATGCACAAAGAATAAAAGAGATGGGATTCGGTGCTCGAATAGAAATTTATATTTTTATCGAACAGGAACTACTGAACACAATTGAACGACTACTGAACGAACCAGATATGATAGTGATACTGCCAGACAAGTACAGCCAGAAGTTATACGGAAATGTAAAACAAAACACTTATTAAGGGATTGTTTGGCATGTATTTTGCTCGTATAATCCAAATTCGAGAATTTCTGTATTCTAATTACATTCTAATTGTTGTTTTAATGACAAATAAAGAATAAATAAAAAAATAAAAAAATGATTCTGAAAGGCGACTCGAACACTGGAAGGTTGTGTTGTTAGACAAACACACTAACCTCTGTACCAATCATAGCTTTTTGCCAGTGGGCAGTTGTTGAAAAACAGCAGCAGTGTAACGTACTTTACGACCAGCATTTCTTTCCCTTAACGAAAGTTGGCAAGGCTAATCAAGTGTAAGGATCTTCTGTTCAGAATCTGAACTTCAGATGTTCATTATAATGACCAACCACGATCAAGTGATTAAAGTATAATTCATAACGGAACTGTTTGTAGCCATTTTCTATGTCCAAATGCTTCAACGGCATAGTATTGGCTTTTATTATTTTGAGAATTCATATCTCACTAAAATTATCATATGTCATTTTGCTTGACCAAGCCTCAAGTTCTAGATGTCAGGTATTCTCCGCCGCCTGATTTTTTATTGAAAGAACATCTCAAACATATTACCTAAGTGATAATTTTCTTGTTTTCAACATTCCCAAGCGCATTTTCTTGTTTCAATCATTTACAAGCGCAAATAAAAAATCTATCATTTTAATCTTGGATTTTATAAATATATTTTAACCATTTTCAGTTTGAACTAATGATTTCCAGTTAGAAATACATTTGAACCGCAACTATAAAAGTGAAAAGTACACGAATCCACGTAAAACACCTAAAAAGAAATCACGTCACAATTAATATTCTCGAGTTCATTCCTTGAGACATACCTCGTTACCATAATAAGATTTGGTGCTTGGTACATTAGTCGATTCCAAAATATTACCAATGCTTTTCCCAGAAATAATTTAGTATGAAGTTCAAAAATGAAGGCAAACATTTCATGACAAAATGATATCATGCATTCATAATGGTAAATTATCCCACGTATTCCTGTAAAGGTACAAAGACAAAATTATAAGTTTAAATTTAAGTTTAAAGTGAAATGCATCATTTAGCTTACCGTGTTAAACATAAAGTGTAAATAAAAAATAATCCAAAACAGAACGAGTATGTTGAAACCAAGGATAACATATCGCTTACATGATTACGTTCAGACTGTTCGTTTAGACCGTGAAATTGATATTCATCAATATCTGAATGGTTCGATAAAAACAAAAAGAACAATTTAGAGAGAAATGTCATATCAAAACATTAATATCACTCACAGTCTTACACCCACATTGATATACAGATTGATGAAATGAAACGTGTAATTCCATGAGAATATCCGAGTAAATCTAGTACAACAAACAAAAGTAAAGAATAAATTGATTCACCAAAAAGCACCACACAAACATCAAAACATAAACAGCTGATCGACGTGAGGACGATGTTTTGATTGTAACACGAGTTGAGTTGATTGAGAGATTGAGTGTTGAGGGTTAGATGCTGAATGTTATTATGTGGTAAGGATGATGAAGAAATTCTCTCTTTCTTTCATAACTCACACGGTAGGGGCAAAGTTTCGAGTAATGAAAATTGACTTATTTTACAAAGAAATTCTCTCTTTCTTTCATAACTCACACGGTAGGGGCAAAGTTTCGAGTAATGAAAATTGACTTATTTTACAAAGAAATTCTCTCTTTCTTTCATAACTCACACGGTAGGGCCAAAGTTTCGAGTAATGAAAATTGACTTATTTTACAAAGAAATTCTCTCTTTCTTTCATAACTCACACGGTAGGGCCAAAGTTTCGAGTAATGAAAATTGACTTATTTTACAAAGAAATTCTCTCTTTCTTTCATAACTCACACGGTAGGGCCAAAGTTTCGAGTAATGAAAATTGACTTATTTTACAAAGAAATTCTCTCTTTCTTTCATAACTCACACGGTAGGGCCAAAGTTTTGAGTAGTGAAAATTGCCTCATTTTACAAAGAAAATCTCTGATTGCTTCATAACTCACACGGTAGGGCCAAAGTTTCGAGTAGTGAAAATTGCCTCATTTTACAAAGAAATTCTCTCTTTCTTTCATAACTTACACGGTAGGGCCAAAATTTCGAGTAAGGAAAATTGACTTATTTTACAAAGAAATTCTCTCTTTCTTTCATAACTCACACGGTAGGGCCAAAGTTTCGAGTAATGAAAATTGACTTATTTTACAAAGAAATTCTCTCTTTCTTTCATAACTCACACGGTAGGGCCAAAGTTTCGAGTAATGAAAATTGACTTATTTTACAAAGAAATTCTCTCTTTCTTTCATAACTCACACGGTAGGGCCAAAGTTTTGAGTAGTGAAAATTGCCTCATTTTACAAAGAAAATCTCTGATTGCTTCATAACTCACACGGTAGGGCCAAAGTTTCGAGTAGTAAAAATTGCCTCATTTTACAAAGAAATTCTCTCTTTCTTTCATAACTTACACGGTAGGGCCAAAATTTCGAGTAAGGAAAATTGCCTCATTTTACAAAGAAATTCTCTCTTTCTTTCATAACTCACACGGTAGGACCAAAATTTCGAGTAAGGAAAATTGCCTCATTTTTCAAAGAAATTCTCTCTTTCTTTCATAACTCACACGGTAGGGCCAAAATTTCGAGTAAGGAAAATTGCCTCATTTTTCAAAGAAATTCTCTCTTTCTTTCATAACTCACACGGTAGGACCAAAATTTCGAGTAAGGAAAATTGCCTCATTTTTCAAAGAAATTCTCTCTTTCTTTCATAACTCACACGGTAGGGCCAAAGTTTTGAGTAGTGAAAATTGCCTCATTTTACAAAGAAAATCTCTGATTGCTTCATAACTCACACGGTAGGGCCAAAGTTTCGAGTAGTGAAAATTGCCTCATTTTACAAAGAAATTTTCTCTTTCTTTCATAACTTACACGGTAGGGCCAAAATTTCGAGTAAGGAAAATTGCCTCATTTTACAAAGAAATTCTCTCTTTCTTTCATAACTTACACGGTAGGGCCAAAATTTCGAGTAAGGAAAATTGCCTCATTTTACAAAGAAATTCTCTCTTTCTTTCATAACTCACACGGTAGGACCAAAATTTCGAGTAAGGAAAATTGCCTCATTTTTCAAAGAAATTCTCTCTTTCTTTCATAACTTACACGGTAGGGCCAAAGTTTTGAGTAGTGAAAATTGCCTCATTTTACAAAGAAAATCTCTGATTGCTTCATAACTCACACGGTAGGGCCAAAGTTTCGAGTAGTGAAAATTGCCTCATTTTTACAAAGAAATTCTCTCTTTCTTTCATAACTTACACGGTAGGGCCAAAGTTTTGAGTAGTGAAAATTGCCTCATTTTACAAAGAAAATCTCTGATTGCTTCATAACTCACACGGTAGGACCAAAATTTCGAGTAAGGAAAATTGCCTCATTTTTCAAAGAAATTCTCTCTTTCTTTCATAACTCACACGGTAGGGCCAAAATTTCGAGTAAGGAAAATTGCCTCATTTTTCAAAGAAATTCTCTCTTTCTTTCATAACTTACACGGTAGGGCCAAAATTTCGAGTAAGGAAAATTGCCTCATTTTACAAAGAAATTCTCTCTTTCTTTCATAACTTACACGGTAGGGCCAAAATTTCGAGTAAGGAAAATTGCCTCATTTTACAAAGAAATTCTCTCTTTCTTTCATAACTCACACGGTAGGACCAAAATTTCGAGTAAGGAAAATTGCCTCATTTTACAAAGAAATTCTCTCTTTCTTTCATAACTTACACGGTAGGGCCAAAATTTCGAGTAAGGAAAATTGCCTCATTTTACAAAGAAATTCTCTCTTTCTTTCATAACTCACACGGTAGGACCAAAATTTCGAGTAAGGAAAATTGCCTCATTTTACAAAGAAATTCTCTCTTTCTTTCATAACTTACACGGTAGGGCCAAAATTTCGAGTAAGGAAAATTGCCTCATTTTACAAAGAAATTCTCTCTTTCTTTCATAACTGGCACGGTAGGGCTAAAGTTTCCAGTATATTTCCGTTAATTTGAAGTTGAAAGGGATACCAATCGCAAATTTAAGTTCAAATTACGAATAAGGGGAACTTTCTTTTTTTGCTAATAATTTTATTAAGCAAAATTTGCATTTCGATTTTCGATTTATGCACATTTTCGAATTAACGGAACCATTTGTACAGTGGAAGGTAGCGAATTACCAAGCAAATTTTAACTTCTAATTTCGAATTAAAAGAGTCATTCTAATTAGAGTATGTTCGACTTAACGGAACTTTGCTGTATTAATAATTCATAATTCATAATTTTATTCTATTATTAAGTTGATTAAAAAATTAATACACAGGTAATTTTATCATACGCATTGTACTTAAATTTTTAATATGTGAAAAATATAAACTCTAGTTAGGTACGAATGCATTTGCATACATAGCAGTTAGGAACGACTCGATTGTGGGTGCGATAGAATGCTCTATTTGTCCTCTTGTTCCCCACTCTCGTCCACCGATCCATCATCCTTTGAAGTAGGCCGCAACTGAGGCATAACTATGACTGAGCTCTCCTCATCTTCAACCCCTGAGCTTGACTTAAGCTCCGACTGAGTCGGCTCCGGCACATGATCGACCACTTTCTTGACTCTCGTTTTGGGCTCTTCATTAGTTCGATCTGCCTTGCGGTTTCCAAGTTTGTCGCGCCCTTTTGCCGTCTGCACTGTTCCGACTTGCATGTTGACTGGTCGCGCATCTCCGCCTGCTTTCAATTGGTTGACCACCAAGGCCATGTCAGTCAACTAGAAAAGCATACAGAAAAAAACATTAGTTATATATTCACAAGCAATTGCAAAGTTTTATTATTACCTTTTTGTGCAGTTTGCCATAGTCTTGTCCATTCTTGTGCTTGTTGTCTTTCTTTTGAGCTTCTTTCAGCTTTGGTGGTGATGGGACAAAAATGAGAGTGATACAGGTTGACCATCATCATCTTACCTGTATTTTCACTTTTTTCAAGTCTGCGTTCAGCTGATAATACTGAACGCGCTGCGACTTTTCCAGTTTCAAAAAATTGATCCGATGAAAGGTTCGCAAAATTTGGTTGAACTTGGTGACAACATCAGTCAGATCTTTGCTGGGGCTTCGCACTCGGTTCGGGCTCACAGGAGACTTGGGGGAGAGGGGGGCTCAGTTGACGGCATACCAACTGGGCTATCGTTCGATCTTTCCCTGTGGTCGATTCTTGTCATTTTTGGTTCGAGTGTGCTTTCGGTCTTTTGTCTTTGGTGCTTTGGTGTTTGACTTCTTGCGAGAGGCACCCAGGAATATCAGAATCACTGCAATAGCCATCACGATCACGATGAGCACAGTGAGAGGTGAGATCCAGGAAGTCTTCTCTGAGAATTTGCCCCTAGGTCCAAAAGTGGTGTTCGTGCCATTGCTAGTCGAGAATAGGCCGCGGGGGCGGTGGCGACGGACATTGGAGGATGGGGCTTGACCAGAGGGCATCGCTAGTAAGGCTACCAGTCCGAGGATGGGCACCATCACGTGAACAAGGAGACCAGAAGATTGCAAGTAGACACACTTGGAGACACTTGCAAGTAGAGACATTGAAGGAGCTGGAGAAAGAAAGGTCCACCCTTGAGCACACTCAAATAGAAAATGACCAAACATAAAGACGCCCTTCTACTTTCTATTGGGCGTCATGTGTTTGAGAACAAGAGAACTTTGAGATAAGTTCGATCATTTTGGAACTTTACGAAAGGAAATTTTTATTCGAAACGCTCAAACCGATAGACATAATCTAAATGTGTAATCTTTTAATTGATAAAAATTAAGGTTTTGCATTCATTAATTTTTGAACATTTATCAAGAAATTCTTAATTCTTAATAAGAATTTTCTCTGTCAAAAATTTCAACATTCATGGCAAAAAAAATCCAATGTATCCAGAAGTGAGAAGTGCAAGTTGGTGAGTTATTACTTTCGAGAAATGCAATGTCAAAATAGCAAATTGCACCATAAACCGCCATTTAAAACTTTATCTTTGTCAGGAAATATTTTGGGCATCCGCACAAACATGACAAGTCACTTGTTTTTCACAATAAAAGGACAATTCCCTGCTTCTATTATTGCTATTACTCGTGAATGAGTAATTTCCTGTTTGTTGTTGTTTTGAGTAAAATAAAATCGTGTTGCAGTAGAATTCAGTTGTCTGGATTTTTAAAATGTTACTCAAAATGTTTAAAACATAATTTGAATAAAATTGTGATTTTATAAGTTTGAAATAAGTTTGGAAAAAGTCTGAAAAATAATTAAAAATGGCCGAAACCGCAACAACATTTGACAACACCCAGAAGCAGGTGAAATTCGTCGAGGGCACTTCTGACAAATATAAAAACGATTTATTCACACGAAAATCGAGTAAACCACAAAAATGTTTTTGCATTGGTTTTGTGATTCTTCTGCTTGTGGCTGTGATACTGATGACTTTGTATACGTTGGACTTGAAAACCATGAAACATGATCCACTTTATCAAGGTTTAAATGAATCAATTACTTTAGTGAATGAAACAGTTTTACCTTTTGATACAAAAGTAAACTCAACTACAACAACAATCTCAAATATTGAAACTACAACTGAAATTTCGACTACTTCAACTACAACTATAGAAACTACTACAAAATTTGTATTTGAAGTTGAGAGTAAACGTAAATTGGTCAAAGAAATGATGTTGGACTCGTGGAATGTCTATGAAAAGTATGCCTGGGGACATGAAGCACTGAGACCAGTTTCGAAATCTGCTTATTCTGAAAGATTTGGAAGTGATTCTGGTTTGACGATAACTTCCTCGATGAGTACTCTTTGGGTAATGGGTTTGAAGGAGGAATTTGCGAAAGGAAGGAAATGGATTGAAACGAAATTGGATTTAAGTAAATTGGATCGAGATGTTCGTGTACTGGATACGATTGTGAATTATGTTGGAGGGCTACTTTCTTGTTATGCTTTAACCAATGATACTCTTTTCCTTGAAAAAGCTAAAGAAATTGGCCACCTAATGGATCCGGCATTCAGCTCCCGAACTGGTCTCCCATACGAGAGTATCAACCCAAAATCGAAAGATCAACTGTACGAATTTCCCTATCTATCACAAGTGGGCGGTTTTCAACTCGACTTTAACTATCTGAGCGATGCGTCTGGTGAACCACAATTTCGAAATCAAACCCGCAAAATTCTTGAAACGTTAAACCAAATTGAAAAGCCCAAAAGCCTCTATTTCCGTTACATTAGTGTCAATGGCAAGTGGAGCACAGATGTGAGTGATCCGTTTGCGCTGGGGCGGGATTTCTTCACTTCACTGGTGAAATCTTTTATTCAATCAAATTTGAAAGATGTGAAAGTGATTGAAATGTACAAAGAAGCGGTGGACGCAATGGAGAAGGTGAAAATGTTTGCGACTTCGAAAAAGTCCAATTTAACATACATTCGAGCGTACAATCTTGGATCGGAAACATTCGACGATTATATGGAGTATTCGGGTTGTTATCTGGGTGCAATGTTGTCTCTAGGAGCAAATGCAATTCAAAAATCAACAATTGAAAACCAAACAGATTCAGCCAATCAAACAGCTCGAATTGACCGTCACAGGCAATTGGCCGAAAACATAACAGAAACATGTCGACAGGCTTCGATTCAAACAGAAACTGGTTTGGGTCCGAGTGTTTTTGATTTTAAGGACACAAAACGAAATAGAACGATTCATGGAATTAATAATCGATTTACTTTAAGGTTTGTTTGTATTTTTTAATCCAAAAATTTATATCTTTTATTGATAAAATAGTCCTGAATTGGCTGAAAGTTATTTCGTACTATGGAGACTTACCCGTGATGTAAAATATCGTGAATATGCCTGGGAATTGGCCCAAGCAATCAAAAAGTACTGTCGAGTGGAGGAAAGTGGTGGATTCTCGGGTGTGTACTATGTGGACTTGGTGCCAACCGAACATACAGACTATCAGGAACCACACTTTCTAAGTGCCACACTCAAATATCTCTATTTGATTTTCTCGGATGATGATGAGGACCTACTGCCACTGGATCAATGGGTTTTCAATGTACAGGGTCATCCGTTGCCAATTTGTGGAAGGAATGCAGTGTATCCTAAAAGTCTATGTAATAATAATTTTGTGTAAAAAGTTTTTTTCTGTGGCATTTTTGGTTGTGAAGATGAGTAAACAATAAATGTAAACAAAATTTCCGTTTGATAATTATCTTAATAATTTATAAATTTGTTTGAATCTAATGAAATGTCAATGGTACGTTGGAATTTGTTTGGATTTGTTTGAAAAGTTGAAATTTTAACTTTAATTTAAACAGATTCTGATAGTTATGTTTTTTGACAAATTCAAACACAATTTCATATTGAAATTAACATGAATTGGAATTTGTGAATGTAACGTTTAAATTTTTCTTTATTTCGCATATTGACATGACAACACTGGTTTGGAAATAAACATGGACACAACATCACTACGTCACCATCGCTCACCATGGGAAACTTGGATTTGTTTATGCTTATTCGAAAAATTGAGAACTGGTCAACAGTCTAATGTGTCTGGATCAATGACTTGTGTAGATTTGGCGACAGATTACACTCGATCTGAATCACAGATTAATTTTGACCCAAATAGTCAAATTGAAGCATTAGAGTCAAATGTTGTGTTTTGTCATCAGTGGCGTGCATTCACTTGGGCGAAAATGGGCAGGCCCACAGGCGCAACTTAGCATGGCGAAAAATAGGTATAGGGGTACCATTATATACTTAGGCGCAATTTTTTTTGAAAAAACATATAAGGGTCCACCCTTATAAACAGGGATTTCGCCCAGAGGCGCAACAGCCCAGTGCACGCCCCTGTTTGTCATGTCAAACTGGTGGTTAAACTTTACCAGCGATCAATCAATGATAATTAGATATAAATAAATAAATAAAATACAGTGAACAATGAGACAGTAAATTCATTTTATTGTGTTTAACAGTATACTTTCTGTTCATCAACATTGAAGCAAACCTTAGCTCAACCATCGAGTGACCAACATTCCGGATGCCGAGTTCAGAATGATGAGTTGATCATTTCGTTTAATGTGTATTGCCAGTATAGATTAACTGTTCATTTGATTGCTGAGCCCGCCATGGTTCGCTTGAAGTCTAGCACAGACTCATAGACCATGCAGCTCAATGCAACAAGCATAAGACTTCCAATACAGAGCGGAATTCCCAAGAATCCGTCAAAGAGCGAAAATAGGCCCGAATACAGGAAAGCAGATGCCATCGGTGCAAAAACTTGCACCGAATAGCTTAATGTAACTATTTGGGTGGCCTCGAGTGGTTCGACCAATTTGGACAATTCTTTTCTCGCGCAGGACACTCCAACAGAAGAAAACGCGCCTAATAGGGTAAAAGAGAAAGTTTGCCTATTTAGTTACTTGTGACATGATGCAATTGAACTTACCAATTATCACCGAAAATATGAATCCGGGTATTGAATCCTTCCAAAATAGTCTGAGAGCCGAGGAGACTATGTTTGCGAATAAAGCAAGATATATTAAAATCCTATTGGAGACTTTGAATTGTTTGACCAGCAGTTCGGATGCTGCCGACGATAGAATTGCACTCAATAAACGGTGAAATTCAAATAGGGCCAGCAGTTCTGTTTGCTCAATGGTCGAGTATTTCTGCCAAAACTTGAGCTGCAGATCGTTGGTCGTTGAGTTGGTCATGGAAAGAATGAACAGAACCAACAAGAACAGTTGCATTTGTCTTTTAACATGCTTTTCCCTCTTTCGTGAATAGACATTTAATGTCTGCAAAATGTTGTTGTTTTCCCAAAAAGAAATTTTTTCAGTCGAAATGTTTTCACTTGGAATTTCCAGTACTACTTCGTTATTGTTCGTAACATAGCTGACAAATTTATTGCTGGTTTTTGCTCTTTTTCTGATGAAATTGTGTTTTCTTTCTTCTGGTTGTGCCATGTGACTAATCCAAGGACCCCGAGAACAATGAACGTGGATTCGTTTTCACTTTTTCTCAACGAACTTACACTCATTCCACCTCTTACACGTATATAAAAAACAAAAACCCCTTGCACACCCACACCCACCGCGGTGGGCGTGGCCTATTTGTTGTTGTTGTTGTTGTTGCTGTTCCAATTGGAACGAAGAGAGAGCAAAAAGAGAGGAGGGAGAGACGGATTACCTGTACATTGATCCAGGAGAAGCACTGGGAGAGTAAGAAAGACAAAAGGAAAGGTACAAAGGTCAAAGGGATATCCCAGTTCCAGTTGGATCGATGCAATAGTACCGAATTTGCACTTTGAAGGGGTGATTCATCGAGTACGTGACGCAATTCGCTTACGTCATCGCCATTTTGGTTTGGAGAGTGCTCTCGAACCTTCTGCGGGAAATTTCCCCGGAATTACCAGAAGAACCAGAGAAAAACTTCCCAGGAACTTGCCATATCTCCCGGTTAGTGGCGCTCCTGTTGTGGTATAAATAGCGAGCTCCAGTTAAATTGGCGTCATTAAGCATTTATACTTCATCGAGAGCAGTCGATTTTAGTCTAAATGCTTAATGCTAACATGATTAGTTGAGATTCTGGGTAGGAAATTGGGCTATTTCCACCGATTCTGGGTTAGATACTTTAACCGAAAAGGATTAGTTGAGATTCTGGGTAGGAAATTGGGCTATTTCCACCGATTCTGGAGTTAGATACTTTAACCGAAAAGGATTAGTTGAGATTCTGGGTAGGAAATTGGGCTATTTCCACCGATTCTGGGTTAGATACTTTAACCGAAAAGGATTAGTTGAGATTCTGGGTAGGAAATTGGGCTATTTCCACCGATTCTGGGTTAGATACTTTAACCGAAAAGGATTAGTTGAGATTCTGGGTAGGAAATTGGGCTATTTCCACCGATTCTGGGTTAGATACTTTAACCGAAAAGGATTAGTTGAGATTCTGGGTAGGAAATTGGGCTATTTCCACCGATTCTGGGTTAGATACTTTAACCGAAAAGGATTAGTTGAGATTCTGGGTAGGAAATTGGGCTATTTCCACCGATTCTGGGTTAGATACTTTAACCGAAAAGGATTAGTTGGAGATTCTGGGTAGGAATTTGGGCTATTTTCACCGATTCTGGCCTATTTGCTTTAACCGAAAAGGATTAGTTGAGATTCTGGGTAGGAAATTGGGCTATTTCCACCGATTCTGGCCTATTTGCTTTAACCGAAAAGGATTAATTGAGATTCTGGGTAGGAAATTGGGCTATTTCCACCGATTCTGGCCTATTTGCTTTGTTTGCGAGTTTGAGTCCACAATTTCAAGTACCGAAAGGATTATTCCCACAAACCAAATGATACATTCAGAATTTTGCGTTTTGGCATGCCAAATGTACACAAGCACAACTAAGCATGATACAGCTGGCTCGGCTGAAAATTGTAATTATGAGTTTAGTAAAGTTGATTCAAATAATTTAATTAAAAAAATTACTTATTGGAACGACATGTTTTTGGACCGAATGGCGCGTTGTTGGCCAACCTTTGGATGCACTGAATACATCGTACTGATAGGCACATAAGTCGATCATCACTCGTCCTCCAGAAAAGCCAAAAAATGTGCTGGACGCGAAAAGCAAGGCTTGTACTTTTCAAAAAAATAATTAAAAAATTAATATTTGATAATTATTGCAAAATTATCTATTTGTACCTGTGGCACTATCATCAAATCCAATGATATGAATAATTATTGTACAAATTATCGACAATAGTAGATATAAAAAAGCCACAACCAAAATTCGAAAAATCCTATTGGTTCGTGCAATATATGAGCCGACAAACAAGGACCACAAAAAGAAGATTGTGCACTCGAGAAATTTTCTAAAGGAATTCACAGACAAACAAACAAAATATGAACACTCAATTTGCTTATATGAGAAAAAATTTTACCGATAACTTTCATTAAGAACCGACTGTGAAAGAATTTTATTTCGAAGATTTATTTCTTTTTTGTGCCACTCATTTGAATGGTACTTGAAGCGTCTGTAAACCCGCTCTTAATTGCTTTGCACAACGAATCTTGATTGGCTATAATCCTAAAAATTCTCATTTGCGAATACACTAATCTGAACAAGAAGCATATTATTTCGAAGAGAAAATAGTTGCATTCACGCAGTAAAGATAACAGAGACCACAATGGGGCCATGGAAAAACGCATTTTTGCAATGAAACAAAAAATTTTGCACAGATTTGAGTTGGATAACTTTTTTGTTGGATTAAACTTTTGAATAGAATCGATTGAAAATGAAATCGACATTATCTGAAAATTTTCAATTTCAAAACATATTGATGAGTTGAGATCAACAAGAGTGGCGTCATTGGTGAATCTGAATGACGGCATATTGACTAATTATAGATTGACTCAGTTTTTACTGTTTACAGTTGATCAATGCACCACTTTAATTGGTTCATTGAGTTAACATCGCTACAAAGTAGTCGTTGATGACACGTCACAGTGACACATAGTAACGTAATAGAAAAGTTAATTTTTTAAAATAATAATAACTGAAATGTAAAAATTTTATTTGGCTCAATTTTCAACTGGATAATAATTTTGTATTGTCCTTCGATTGGATAATGTTTAAAAGACGAAACATAATCCAAGACAATTAAATTGATAAAACATTTTGTGTTTGACATTGAATGAACACTTTGATTGAAACATTACACAATCGAGTCATTGTCCAAGGCCCATTTTCTCCACGCCTCATAGTCATACTGGTTTCCATTTTCACAGATGTCTTTGCTGAATGGACATGCGAAAATTAGCGCGCCATAGGTACACTTGACGCCGACCGCCATTGGCCGACAACCGCCCACGCAGTTGCAGCCCAATTTGTTACACGGACCGAAAGCACACGCGTTGGTCAATCGACTGCCGACCTCAGTGCAGTCGGGACACAGACCACTGCGTCCAATATTGTCACCTGAGCAATTGTACACATATCCGGGTTGGGGACAGCAGTTCAAGGAGAGCACCAAGGCTGGCAGAGCCAACAGCAGTAAAGGGACGGATAAATTCATTGTCGATGGCAAGCTTCAATGTTGATGGACAAAATGTGCACTAGTGATAACTATCAAACACAAGTGATTGCCAATTGCAAAAGTTGACGTTAATTTATATGATCGGAGCGAGACCAAATGCACATTATTTCTGTCCATAGTAACATACACAAAAATATACTTTGACATTTGCAATGCAATTAGA
The DNA here is from genome assembly GCA_023373905.1 of Rhizoglyphus robini. Classification (NCBI taxonomy): domain Eukaryota; kingdom Metazoa; phylum Arthropoda; class Arachnida; order Sarcoptiformes; family Acaridae; genus Rhizoglyphus; species Rhizoglyphus robini. The sequence continues at coordinate 261,998 of JAKIJQ010000032.1, read as the reverse complement.
CTGGACTTGATCACTCTAGTTACGAATAGGATCAATCCACCAGTGTACTCATAAATATTTACTTGAAAATGTCATTCGGCTACTAGGCAATTGATTGCACAAATTGATCACAATTTGAAAACATTCCACTCAAATAATATTAAAAATTGGTATAGATTAAATGTCACAAGTTGGAATAATGCAGATTTGTGGTGATCGCTGGTAAAGTTGAATCACGAGTTTGATATGCCAAAATTGACTAGAATGATTCACTTTAACAATTCGAGTCAATGTTGACATTAATTGTCAAATTGTACCATTCAAATCAATCTGTTGTATTATGTCAAAAATTCGACAGTCAAACTAATGGTTCAAATTCGCCACAAATTTAGCTCAGTTTCGGACACGATATTAATTTTTTAATGTAATGTTTCAATTGGATAATGGGTAAAAAATAAACAAATGCAAAAGAGTTGAATTGATAAAACATTTTGTGTTTGACATTTGTTGAATAAACACTTTAATTAAACGTTACACAAACGAGTCATTATCCATTTTCTCCACGCCTCATAGTCATATTGGTTTCCATTTTCACATATGTCTTGGCTGAAAGGACATGCAAAAAATTACCGCGCCATAGGTACACTTGAGCCCCACCGACATTGGCCGACAACCGCCCACGTAGTTTTAGCCAAATTTGTTACACGGACCGAAAGCACACGCGTTGGTCCATCGATCAACTGCCGACCTCAGTGCAGTCGGGACACAGATCACTACGTCCAATATTGTCACCTGTGCCATTGTACACATATCCGGGCTGGGGACAGCAGTTCAATGAGAGCACCAAGACTGGCAGAGCCAGCAGCAGTAAAGAGACGGATAAATTCATTGTCGATGGTAAGCTTCAATGTTGATGGACAGAATGTGTTCTGTCAAACAGATTGCCGATTGTAAAAATTTATTTAATTTGGAAAAATAGCGATGATAAACTTTTGAAACGACCTTATTGGATCCATTTGGATAACTTACATTGCCAACAGTAGCAATAGGACCTAATTGTATGTTGTTTGGGAAATAGTGTTGCCAAACTTATGAAACGACCATTTTTTGCATGAAAACCAAATTCCCATTTAGATCTGAATTTTATTTGATGAAACAACTTTTAGCAAACTCGCTTTGGCCATAAGCCTTAGGCTCATCTGAACTAAATAAAAACTCATTAAAATCCTGGGAAAACGACAGCATGGTCGAAAATTTTATTTTCACATTGATAAATCATTTTGTGTGCATATTGACAATGTGACAATGTGATTCACAATTTGTGAATGGCTTTATTGAAATGCTACTAAAAAGCTTAGTTTACATTACAAGTCATAATTTACAACTTCAAATTAACCAGATTTTCTCCATTTTTTCCATTCGTCATAGTCGTACTGGTTTCCTTTTTCACAAATTTCTTGACTGAATGGACACCCACCACCAATAACCCTATTATATTCACATTTGACGCCCACAGCCATCGGTCGACATTCACCAAGGCAGTTGCAACCAAAACGGTTACACTCACCAGTTGCACAGCCCTTGCCTTCTTCAGGCGTACAGTCAGGACACATATCGATTCTGCTCATTGACAGGTCACCTGTACAGTTGTACACCGCACTAGGCTTAACACAACATCCCGTGAGTACCAAGGTTGGGAGAATAATCAGCAATAAAAGGCCAAATAAATTCATTGCGGATGGTTTGCTTCAATGTTGATGGACTTGAAAGTGTACAAACACAAACACAAGTGATTGTCCATTGCCAGTTGTCGTGGCTTTATATATGATCGGACCAAGGCTAAATGCACAGAATTTCAGTCCATAGTAACATACACACAAATACACTTTGAGATGACATTTTCAATGCAATTAGACTGGACTTGATAACTCCAGTCACAACTCGGACCAGTCACAAGTTCACTCACAAATATTCACTTTGAAATGTCATTCGGCTACTAGGCAATTGATTGCACACACACAGATGGATCACAATTTGAAAATTTCCCACTCAAATTATATTAAAAGTACATCCAATTCAAATGTCACAAGTTGAAAAAAATTAAATATTTATGGTGATCGAAGGTAAATTTGAACCATTTTTTGACTGTCAAATTTTTACATAATACAATAAAATGGTACAACTTGACAATTAATGTCAATATTTAGAGATAAATTGAGAGCACACTTTTGCCGAATGAGTACAAATCGATACTGACACACTCGACTGTTACATCGATCTCGATTGTAGAAAACATAAACAAATTCAAGTTTCCCATGGCGAGAGACCTGTGACCTGCGATGTTGTGTCTGTGTTTATTTCCGGACCAGTGTTGTCATGTCAATATGCCAAATAAAAAAACTAGAGTATTGCATTCAGAAATTCTAGTTTTTGTTATTTCTAAAATGGAATTGTATTTGTCAAAATAACATATTACGGTTAAACTATCAGAGTAAGTCCAAATTAAAGTTTGAATATTTCGATTTTTTAGACAAACTATTCAAAAGAATGAATTGACATTTGCAAAGTTTCAAAACAAGACACAAAATTTTCAATTACAAAAACATACTAATGAGTTGAGATCAACAAGAGTGGCGTCACTGGTGAATCTGAATGACGACATTGATTGACTAATTATAGATTGACTCAGTTTTACTGTTTACTGTCGATCAATGCATCGTGCGTCCAAATTGGTTCATCAAATTGACAGCCCAAACAAATCTGTCATTGGTGACACGTCAAAAAAAACGTAATAGAAAAAAGCAAAAAGTATCATGAATAACCGAAACGGTAAATTTTGTAACAAATTTGCATTTTTTCAACTTGTGACATTTGACTTGGATTTATTTTTAATATAATTTGAGTAGAAATTTTTTAAATTGTGATTCATCTGTGTGTGGGCAATCAATTGCCTAGTATCAGAATGACATTTTCAAAGTGAATATTTGTGAGTGAACTTGTGGCTGGTCCGAGTTGTGACTGGAGTTATCAAGTCCAGTCTAATTGCATTGCAAATGTCATCTCAAAGTGTATTTGTGTGTATGTTACTATGGACTGAAATTCTGTGCATTTAGCCTTGGTCCGATCATATATAAAGCCACGACTACTTTTGCAATGGACAATCACTTGTGTTTTTGTTTGATCGTGCAATCTCTGTCCATCAACATTGAAAGCATTAACCTTGTCCACAATGAATTTATTTCTTCCATTACTGCTGGTGCTCGTGCTGCCAAGCTTGGTACTCACGGGATGCTGTCCCAAGCCAAAGACAGTGTACAATTGTTCAGGTGACATGTTAATGAGCAGCGCACTATGTCCTGACTGTACGGTATATGAAGGCAAGGGCTGTGCAACTGGTGAGTGTAATCGTTTCGGGTGCAACTGCCTTGGTGACTGCCTCTCAATGGCTGTTGGAGTTCGATGTGATTATGGTGGGGATATTTTTGGTGAGTGTCCATTCAGTGAAGACATTTGTACACATGGAAACCAGTACAACTATGACGAATGGAAATGGAAACAATCTGATTAATTTGAAGTTGTAATGTAATCTATGCTTTTTAGAAGCATTTCAATAAAGCCATTTATTTTAAATTTTGAATCACATTGTCAATATGCACACAAAATGATTTATCAATGTGGAAATAAAATTTTCGGCCATGTTGTCCTTTTCCCATGATTTTACTGATTTTTATTGAGTTCGGATGAGCCTAAGGCCTTAGACCCTAAGCGAGTTTGTTAAAAGCTGTTCCATCAAATAAAATTCAAAGCCAAACAGATGAGAATTTGACTTTTGCGCCAAAATAGGTCGTTTCATAAGTTTGTCAACACTATTTCCCAAACAACATACAATTAGGTTAGGTTGCTATTGATGGCAATGTATGTTTCTTAATACTATTTTTCAAATACCAAAGAAACTTACAAATGCTCAGACAATACTGTTTGCAGTAATATGTCTAGTTGTCGAGCTGTTTTTTTAACGATTACTTTGTTTTTAACTTTGTTAACGATGAAAAAAAATGAATTCAGTAAATCAGTCTGTATATTGATTAATCACAAATCTCAATCTATAAATAAAGTCAATATCGTCACTAGTGTAACATTATAGTGACGATTCACTAGTGACGTTACTTTTGACGATCTCAACTCATTAGCATGTTTTGCAGTTTTAAGTTTTTTGCTCAATGTTGATATAAATATGTCACTTACATCTCGTACTGCTGATTTGATTCAATTCGGCTCGTGTTTTCACTCGCTCTCAACATTGTTTTAGAATTAAAAATGTTTGTCAAATTGTATACTCTCATTTCAAAAATGTCTTGTCAGTTGTTGTCTTTGTATGCTTCATTGCTGCAAAACAAGTTTTTTTCTTTTCCAAATTATATTTTTCTTATTTAAATTGACATGTTTACTTATAAAGTTATTTAAAATCATGTCCAATCAAGACTCACTATGCCGTAATATAAACAGCATATACAGTGATGCTTGCTTTTTTAAGTATCATTCATCCCACTTCAACGACGCTGAAAAAGAATTACGAAATAAAGTTCTCTCAAAATCCATCCAATTCGATAACTATCGGTAAATATGGCATAAAATCAAACTATGTTACACTTTTCTATTGTTAATCCCTCCAGAAAGTTAATCGAATGCTTGCTGTCTTGTTTGTCTGCATTGTTTGTTGGCTCATTCATCACACGATCATCAACCAAAATATTTTATGTCTTGATAGCCGCTATTGGATTTCTCCTACTATCTGTATTGCTATATTTGGCAATAGCAACTGATTACATCAATGATGATGACTTTACTCTCGGTAAGGCATTAGCCAATGAGATACTTGTGCTATGATTTTAATAATTGCATTTATACTTAATCAATTGTCATCAATAAAATCACTGACATGTTTACTTGTGTGTAATTCAGAGTAAATTGTACAATTTCTCAAAACTATGCAAATTATTAATCTGATTTTAATTATTATTATCATTTTTTAATATTCTTGTATTGCAGTACAATCCTTACTATTTGCTTCTTCTGGATTTTCGGTCTTTCGGGCGGACAAGCAATCATTGACTTGTGTGCCTATCAGCACAATGAATTTGCCAAGTCTAAAGACATGTCTACAACACGGCATATAATCTACAAGAATGTCATCCCAATTGGAAAGCTTTTGTGAATGGCATGTTGTGTTATCGTTGCACTTTTACTCACAATTACAATTTACAGGCACATCGGCATTGACATGCATCATCATATACGTGATCGTTTTGAATGTCGAAAAGCGCAATTCGGTCCGTATCATTGAGCTTTCGCTAGAATTTGTATTGGGACTTTTAGTTCCACTTGTGGTCCTTGGAATTGTCCTTTTGTGCAAGCGAAAAAAGAAAAATACACTAGACACAGCAGCACAAACCAGCGATCGTGATTCAGCGAATCATGAGGCCAAAGGTGGACAGGACGTGGTACTCGACATTCCAAGCGATACGGTGATTGGTGCAAATGAAAAGATTCCAGTTGAAAAGGTTTCTTTTTGGAAAGGAAATCATATAGTGCAAACGTTGAACGTTTATGCACGCAAAAGAGAAAAGCATGTCAAAAAACAAATCAATCTGCTTCTGGTTGTACTGTTCACTCTATGCATGACCAACTCCACCACCTATGATCTGCAGTATAAGTTCTGGCGAATACATTCGGACATTGAGCAAACAGAACTACTCGCCATATTTGAATTTCATCGTGTTTTAAGCACAATTTTGTCATGCCTCATATATGAAATATTTATACATCAACTAGAAGTCTCCAATATGACCATTATATGGACGTCTGTATTCGGAAACATACTCTCAACGGTTCTAAGACTGTTTTGGAAGGACTCAATACCGGGATTAATATTCTCTGTGTTGATTGGTAAGTTCAATTGAAATTTCATATTAATAATTAAATGGATAAACTTACTTTTTTACACCATTAGGCACTTTTTCCTATACTGGAATGTCCTCGATCAGGAAGGAGTTGTCCAAATTGGTGCAAGCAAATGAGGCCACCCAAATAGTTGCCATATGCTACTCGTTGCAAGTGTTTGCACCGATGGTGAACTCTTTCTTCTATTTATTAGCATTTTCCCACTTGGACACTTTCTTTGGTGTACCACTCATTATTTTTTTGTCTAAATATTGTAGGAGTAGCCTGTTTATGCTTTGAAACGGCTGCTGACTACCTTCGATCAGTAACAAAATGATTTGTATATTGTATCGCTATTATTTTACCCTCATCTTTCAACTCATCAAAGTACACTGCCCAGAATTGATGTCAATATTCTACACACTTGATAAACAATTTTGTATACACATTAAATGACATTAGATATTAAATTTAATGTACTAATTACATTAAGGGATTTGTTCGAGCGATTTAAACCGATGGTGGGCCAACAATTTAAAATGAACACAACACAGACGATTGACTCAAATTGACAAGATCAATATATTAATCGGAGTCAGATCGAGTGTACTCTGTCACCGAATCAACACAAGTCGGTACATTCGACTGTTGACTAGTTCTCAATTTTTTTGAATAAACATAAACAAAACCAAGTCTCTCATGGTGAGGGATAGTGACCTGCGATCGTAATGTTGTCGTGGTTCAATCACTTTCGAACCAACCAACTGTTATGTAAACATATCGCAGTTCAATGGGTAGCTTCTGATCTTGTTCTAGATCGAAAATATCGAGCTAGTATTGAAATAAAGAAAATCAAGTCTTGCATTCAGAAAATCTTGTTTTCAATAATTTTTTTAGTATTGTCCTACAAGCCATACGTAATCATCGTATAAAATGTCGCTTCCAAAACTTTTTTTTAATATAAAAATGAGAAATTTAAAACAAAAAAAATTTGGAGGCGCCGGGCATCGATCCCGGTACCTCTCGCATGCTAAGCGAGCGCTCTACCATCTGAGCTACGCCCCCGATCCAACATACTGAGTCATACACAATCAACACTCTTAAGCTAAACGTACACAACTTCCTAAGCGAAACAACAACAAAATAATCAAAAATCAAATGCAAGACTAAAGAGAACGGAAAACTAGTTCGATTACAGGTGCGGCACAGCAGACACAAACACATTGTAAACACATCTCGCAATTGGTCGATTGAGCTGATTGACTAATTGACTAATGAGTGAGTGAGTGAGTGACCATGAGTGATGAATTAATGCACAAAGTCGCATAATTTGTCAATAAATGTGTCAATAAATGATTTATTTATCTATCCGTTAATTTTTTTTTTAAGATCTGTTGCGACAGATTTTTATAAGTCAAAATCAATTAAATTAAAATACAAATTGCAAATTAAATTAAATTAAATTAAATTAAACAAATTAAAAATATAAAATAACACTAATAAAATTCTTAGAATGATGACTTGCTTTGGATGAGTTGTATGATTCACTTTATTGGACGACGATGAATTTGGTTTTACCAACTGGCAATTGCAACACAAATTGTGACTCATAAAGTTGATTTACAAATCAATTTTCCTTATCAACTTTATAGGCTCAAAGTTTTGTCAATTTGATGACTAATGTACAATTAAATGCAAAAATGGAACCAAACAAAAATTTTGTATAATGCGTAACATGGAAAAATGTATTGACAAAATTGAAAAACAAATCACAAACAAGACATTGATAAGTGTTTATCACGAACTCATTTTATAATCGTGATTTTTGTATGTCTTTGGGTTTTCCAAATCTAAATGCAACATTGGATTCAAAGAATTGTTTATCAATTTTTCTAGAAAAATTTTGTCAAGTTTGCTGACTTTGAACGTGTGTGCAAAAGTTTTCCAAATAATGTCAAAACAAATGCCAAATCGTTTTTGCTGACAAAGAATTTACAACAGCAACTTGTAGCTTGAGACGTACTTTTCAAAAGCACAATTGATAAGATAATTATTAAAAACATTTGACGGAAAAGGCGGCGCAATTATATAATTGGATTTTAAGTTTTATAAAGAAACGAATCCAAATGAAAAGTTCTCAAATGCGTTTTAGTCTTCTTAAGTGGCAGACCTTCTAGATAAGACTAATGAATTAAATTGTCCAATTCAAAAACAACAACAATTTGGACAAAATGGAACTCGAAATTGAAGACTTGAAAAGTGGTCGTCTATCAAGTGACCCTCAGGACGGCTTTTCAAGAGTGATTCAACAGAGCATCACTTACTTGCCGAAATTCAATTTCAAATTAATCAAAAAATATTTGACCATCGCTGCGGTAACTTTATTTTCGATTTTCTTGTGTTTGGCTTGGGCAATTGTTTTTCACAACTTGCTGAGCGGTGATAAACATTCAAATAAAGATGCTGAACTGATTGAAAAACACCAAGTTTTTCAGAAATTTCCGACTGCTGCTGAAGATGATGATTTTCTGTCCAAAAATGATCCTGAAACTGAAATGAAACGTGAATTTGTCAAGGAAATGATGCTCGACTCGTGGAATACCTACGCTCAATATGCATGGGGAGATGAAGCAGTGAATCCTTTTTCAAAGAACTCTTATTAGATAGTTAGATAGTTAGATAATTAGTTAGATTTGATCCAAAAATAGAGTATTTTGACTTTTTGGGTAACAGGATTTTTTATTGCAAAATAAAATAGCAGCCATATTTAATCAATTAAATCAATCCAACAGGAATACCATATGAAGATATTGCACTCAAATCGAGGTATCCTTCGGACGTACTGCCTTATTTATCTTATTATGGTGGTTTCCAACTTGATTTCAACTATCTAAGCGATGCATCAGACAATTCAACATTCCGAAATCAAATTATGCAAATACAAAAAGTAATGCTCAAAGTTGGGAATCGAAAGATGAAGTTTTTCTGTGGTTACGGTATGAATGTAAACACTGGACTATTTAGTTGTTCGGTTGTCGATCTGTTCACCAACAGTCGTCACATGTACAACAATCTTGTGAGATCGTTTATTCAGTCCAACTATCGAGACGTGCAATCGATCCAAATGTACAAAGAGGCACTGGACAAAATGGTGGCAGTCAAAATGTTTGCCGTTGCTTCCAATGGGCTGCATTACGCGAGAAGATATCACACAAATGGGGCATTTGATCAGTACATGGAGTACTCGGGTTGTTATCTGGGAGCAATGTTGTCACTTGGTGCGAATGCAATGCAACGAGCATTGGAAATGAATAGCTCGATTGGCCAAAGTGAAAAGAACAAGGAACACTACCGAATCTATCACCATCATGTGTTGGCTGAGAAGCTCACCGAGACGTGTCATGTTGCATCGGAACAAACTCGAACCAGATTGGGGCCAGCTTCGTTTATTTTCAATAAAACGGAGGGAGTTTCGATTACAGATAGTAGATTTTATTTGAGGTATGGGGACACAAAAACGATACAGGCGTTTGTCTTATTGGAATTGAAATGACTAATTATTTGTTTATTTATTTATTCTAGTCCCGAATTTGCGGAAAGCAACTTTGTGTTATGGCGGTTGACTCAAGATCGAAAGTACCGCGAATTCGCATGGGAAATGGCCCAGGCAATCAAACGATTCTGTAAGGTTGAAAGTGGTGGTTATTCGACAATTGGCAATGTTGACAAGATTCCAACTGACAAAACCAACCATCAACCAGCTCACTTTCTGAGTGCCACTCTAAAGTATCTGTACCTGACTTTCACCGATGACGATGTACTGCCACTGGATCAATGGGTCTTCAATGCTCAAGGCCATCCTTTGCCCATTTGTGGCAACAACACTGTCTGCTAATGTAGTCAAGTTTAAACTTTTTTTTAAAAAATCCACTTATTTATATTAATCCATATATTATCAATTTGATGATTTTAATATTTCACTTTTGTTTTTAAAGTTAGTTTAGAAATATAGTTTAGTTAGCCAACAAATATATTCCTTCTGTATTTTCGATTAAAAGTTTTCACAAAATGATTCACTTAGCATGAAAATGAGCAAACAAATCTCGCGTTCATTATAAAACCAAATTTTTGTCACTTGATTGTCTTATCACAACTGCAAAATTGCATGCATCAATCGAACCAAACATCACTTTGATAGGTAACATGGAAAAATGTATAGACATTATATAGATTGACAAAAATAACGCGAAAACAAGATATTGATTAGAGCACAGACATGTTTATCATTATAATTAGTTAGAAATATTTCCTCATGAATTTATATGTTTGTATTTCCAACTTTAATTGCAACGTTCGATCTTTACTTCTCTTCAATGTTTGTTTGTCATTTTTTTAGACAAAAAATTTTTGTGTTACATAATGCCACTCACAGTATGTTTGTGACTTGTGATGTCGTGCTCGAAAGAAAAAGTTGATAAATCATGTTGTCGAGTTAAGCAATTGACAAGTGAACATTTTAATCAATAAATTAGTTTGAAATTGGTAAAAGTTGTTTGATTTTTTGTCTAGACACTTAAAATACTTCAAAAACTTCATATGACTATCAATTTTTTTGTAACCAAAATCAAGCCAAAATTAGAAGCATAGAGAACATATTCACTTAAGACTTACATTTACTGTTAATTGATTAGACAAACATTGGATATATTTGGTTCACAACAAGTAATGCCTCATTATATTGATGCAATTTTCAAGTATAAATGTTTCAATTGCAAATGAATTCTATTTTTCAAATCTATATACATAAAATTGAAAGTATGTGCCTTGGTAATCGATGGATTCGGAAACTACTGGATCAATTTTGATGAAACTTGACATGGATGCTAAACTCGGGCTAGGAAAGGTTTTAGTCTTTGTCCCATGTCAAAATATTATGTGGAACTGGAGATATTCGGATTCTTAGGATTCTAATGAATTAATGCTATTGCAGTGGCGCATGCGTATATGCAATTAGCAAGAGTGGGCATTCATTTTTTTCAACACTGAGGTCCTATAGTATACTAGAGATATATCAATGGAATGTTCGAGAAACTTCTAGAATGTACCTTCCTATGAGTGGTATATCCATGGAATGTTCGAGAAACTTCTAGAATGTACCTTCCTATGAGTGATATATCCATGGAATGTTCGAGAAACTTCTAGAATGTACCTTCCTATGAGTGGTATATCCATGGAATGTTCGAGAAACTTCTAGAATGTACCTTCCTATGAGTGATATATCCATGGAATGTTCGAGAAACTTCTAGAATGTACCTTTTTAAGAGGGATATATCCATGGAATGTTCGAGAAACTTCTAGAATGTACCTTTTTAAGAGGGATATATCCATGGAATGTTCGAGAAACTACTAGAATGTACCTTTCTATGAGGGACACATTCATTGAGTTTTCATTAAATTCATTAGTTCCGGAGCGAAGCCCGGGTAGCACATCTGGTTTTGCATAAACAATACATTGATTAGTGTTTTATCACAGCACTTTGGTTTGATTTATAGTCATTTTGCATGTTTTGGTATTTCCAACAGTAAATGCAACATTTGGCACACTTCCCTGGCTTGTTTGTTTATTTTTTTGAAACATGGAACAGTGCAATTTTATCATTCACTTGGACGACTTTATACGTCTACGAAAATTTCCTGTTAATTCCACCATCATAAGTGAAAATCTTTTTATTTTGACAAAAGGAAATCAATCACATTTTGTTTCACATCCTTAGGATATAAAATGCTAATAATCATCTTTATATAAAGTCTAAAATGTAGTAAATACATCAATAAATGATGATCAATTTATGTATGTCAATTGTGCGAGGATGTGCAATGCTAACCTTATCTGAGTATTTGCAGAACATTTTTGAATATTACAAAATCACAGATTGCTAAGTTTTAGCATTTTTAAATGTAATTTGTTAATTTAAAAGTTTGTAATATTTTAAAAGGATATAGTTTCGTGTATATAACTGATTATATGCCATGAATTTTTATTGACATTTTTATTGTTTAAATCTCAAACTTTTCAAAGATGGAAACAAATTCTGAAATCATCGATGCAAGAAGTCAAAGTGTCCACGAATACTCAGACATGAGACGCCGAGAGTACTGTGAAATGTTGAATCGACCAAACGATGAAATTGATCAACTGAATCGACATTCGACCAATCGAGAAAACATCGAAATGTACTATGCGTCAAGTGAGCATCAATATGAACGAGTGCGGTATTCGACCATTGAACAAAATGAAGACAAATCAAAAGATAATTTGGGAATGATCAAACAAATTTTGATAGTTGTGTTTGTTTGTGTGATTATTGTGGCTGCAGTAATGTTGTGCGTAATTCTCGGAAAATATATTTCGAATATGTTTAGTGAGCACCAAGATTTGAGCAAAGTAAGCAACTTTAATAATAAAAGTGATTCTTCAAATACAATATCAACTAGTTCTTCTACTGTTGCTTCAACTTCTAGACAAACAGTTGTTTCGAAAAGTGATTCTATAATTGTTTCTACAACCACCCGAACTGTTTTTTCTGAGAATATTCAAGTGACTGAAAACGAATTAGATGTAAAACGTAAAGAAATCAAAGAAATGATGCTCGACTCGTGGAACGCATATGTTCGATATGCATGGGCACATGACGCACTGTATCCTGTCTCAAAACATGCTTCTATTGAAACATTTGGCAGTAATTCGGGATTCACCTTGGTCGCTTCAATGAGCACTCTGTGGATAATGGGTTTGAAAGAAGAGTTCGAACAGGGGAAAAAGTGGATAGAGACCGAATTGGATTTGAGCAAGTCGTATAGAACTGTTTTGGTGAATGAAGTAGTCACTGTTTATGTTGGCAGTTTGCTCTCGTGCTATGCGCTGACTAATAGTTCGACCTTTCTGCATAAAGCATTGGAAATTGCACAATTGGTTCAGCCTGCTTTTGATACACCAACAGGAATACCATACAAAAATATCATTCTCAAATCGGGTAAAACCTCCGAAAAACTGCCTTATTGGTCTCATTTCGGTGGTTACCAGCTGGATTTCAATTATCTAAGTGATGCATCGGGCAATTCAAAATTCAGAAACCAAATTTTGCAAATTCAAAATGCGATAAATAAAGTTGAGAATCGAAACATGAAATATTTTTGTCAAATGAATGTCAACGAAGGACACTTCGATTGTTCGAATATGGATTTGTTTTTTTACAGCAAGGATTTGTTCGATTTGATCAAATCGTACATTCAATCAAACTATCGAGATGTGCAATCGTTGGAAATGTACAAAGAAGCACTAGAACAAATGGACGCTGTCAAGATGTTTGGCCTTTCTCCTGGTGGATTGCATTACGCAACAAGATATTACACAAATGGCACAGTTGATAAGTTCATGGAGTACTCAGGTTGTTATCTCGGTGCAATGCTGGCATTGGACGCAAATGCAATGCAACAAGCACTGACATTGAGCAGCTCGATTGATGAAAACCAAAAGAACAAAGAACTCAACCGAATCGATCGTCATCGAATGTTGGCGGAAAAACTCACCGAGACCTGTCATGTGGCATCAAATCATACACGAACCGGATTGGGGCCATATTCGTTTTCTTTTGACAAAACAGAAGGAATCACGATTACAGACAGTAGATATTATTTAGAGCAAGTTTTAGATATAATTATTAAATTAACTAATTGTTTGTTTTTCTAGTTACAGTCCCAGTTTTGCTGAAAGCAACTTTGTATTATGGCGTTTGACACACAATCCAAAGTATCGCGATTATGCCTGGGAAATGACACAGGCAATCAAACGATTCTGTCGAGTTGAAGGTGGAGGATATGCGTCAATTGAAAATGTTGATCAAATTCCAACAATAAAAGTGAACTACCAATCACACAGATTTCTGAGTGCCACTCTAAAGTATCTGTACCTAACTTTCACCGATGATGATGTACTGTCACTGGATCAATGGGTTTTCAATGCTCAAGGTCAGCCATTGCCAATTTGTGGCAAAAATCCAGCATATCCAGAGAATTTGTGTAAATTTTAAACTAGTATTTGAACCAGCAGCTGGCAATTTGAAACATTATGGCTATCATCAATAAAAATAATTAATGCCATTGGCATGAAAGTCGGAGCGAAAGTGTGTGAAACGCTAAAATCACTCAGTCACATTAAAATCGAGAATTCAATTTCGGAAAATTTGGTTGGACAATTAAAATTCAATGAATCAATCAAGTTTTGTCTCTTCATCAAACAAATGCAAACGATGTACCTAAATACGAAGATCATCGCATTCAATTAAAAGCAATTCATATCACAGAATAATTCTCGATTTACATCACACGTCATAGACTTAGGATCATGAACATTGCTTTCTTTATGGTCACATCCTGCATTTTTATTGTTTCTCCTTTCATGTGTTTTGGGCCACCATGCTTTAATGCCCAGAAACAGTCGCTTATACTAAATATACAGATTCATGTAATTTTCAAAAGTAAAAGCAAACATCCTTCAAAAAAGAATAACAAAGCAAAAAAAATCGAAAATTGGTACTTGGTTCACAAATCCAATTAGAAATTCAACTATTTTCAAGATCCAAGGATAGATTCTCCCATCTAGAAATCACATTTTTGCAATTGTTTTTGTCCTTGTTTAGCTTTATGTTCTGTATCATTGTTAGGTCCTGCAGTTTTAATTATGTTACATTATCTATAGATCTAATACAATGTCAATGGTTGTCAGCGTAGTTCAGCAAGGCATTTTGGTGAGCAAATTGTCGATATTGCAAAAATTAAATTTTTACTATTAGAAATATCAATATTTTATGTCTCTTTGCTACATACTAAATATGTCAATGATTAGATGAGCATCACTGCATTATTTAAAATAAAGTTGTTAAGTTTAAAATTTCGGACCAATTAAATGTGGTTTTTTATTTATTTTTTATTTATTGCACGATTCATTGAATCATGCGGGCCGTTTATTTAATTTATTTAATTAAATGTGATAATGTTAATTCTCAAATATATCGGAAAATGTAAACAAATACCCATCCACACCTGCACTCAAGTCAAATGGTCCGCATCCATCTCCTGAAATCACCTTTTAGTGTGTTTGCTTCTGCTCATTTTTTATTGAATGCAATAATCGAACCAAACAAAAATTTTGTATTATACATGACATAGAAAAATGTATTGACAAAATTGAAAAATAAACGCACAAACAAGGCATTGATAAGTGTTCTCATCTGGAACGCATTTTATAATCGTGATTTTTTGAATATCTTTGGGTTTTCCAACTCTAATATATTACTCTAAAATAGTAGATTTTATTATTTGAGGTATGGGCCACAAAAAATGATACAAGCGTTGGTCTTATTTTTAATTGGATTGACTAATTCTTTATTTATCCTAGTCCAGAATTTGCGGAAAGCAATTTTGAGCTTTAGCGTTTGACTCGCGATAGAAAGTACCGAGAATCCGCATGGGAAATGACCCAGACAATCAAACGATTTTGTAAGGTTGAAAGTGGTGGTTATTCGACAATTGGCAATGTTGACAAGATTCCAATCATCAACTAGCTCACTTTCTGAGCGCTACTTTAAAATATCTGTATCTGACTTTCACCGATGACGATGTACTGCCACTATAGACGTCTATAGATCAATGGGTCTTCAATGCTCAAGGCCATCCATTGCCAATTTGTGGTAACACACTGCCTGCTAATGTGGACGTCTTTAAGCTATTTTTGCACAATAATGCACAAAATATAATGACAATTTAAAGATTTCAATATCTCAATTTCAATATTTAAAATATTTTGTTTACCAAGTTAGTTTATCAATTTTAATTAATCAATAATTATATATTTTTTGTATATCCCAATTAACATTTTCCTCAAATGATTTAATTAGCATAGTAGCATGAGCAAGCGAAACTCACATTCATCATACATAGCTCCAATTTTGTCACTTGATTGTTTAATTACAAATGCTAAATTGCATGCATCAATCGAACCAAACATCACTTTGATGAGTAACATGGAAAAATGTATAAACATTATAATGATTGGCAAAAGTAACGCGCAAACAAGACATTGAGCATTGACATGATAAGAGCACAAACATGCTTATCATCATAATTCGTTAGAAATATTTTCACATGAATTTATGTTAGTATTTCCAACTTTAATTGCAACGTTCGACCCTTACTTCTCTCCGATCTTTGTTTTCCAATTTTTCCTAGACATAAAACGATGCAAGACATCAAAGTCTACCAAAAATTTCTCGATAAAGTCTTAAACAAGCCAATTGTTTTGCAGACAACTAATAAGTTCGCAATAAATAAAGTTCGCTTGAGACGCACTTTGAAGACCCAAAATATCAAAAGATTGGAAAAATATCAATTGGTGGATTCACAATTAATGTCAAACAGTGTCATCGGTTGCTCATTTGTATACAAGAATAGTCAAATTCGAAACATTTTTTTAAATTTTTTACACTCTCAATTGAATGTTTTAATTGTTTCATGTTTCAAGTTTAAATGTATCAATGCAAATGTATTCAATTTTCTGTATCATTTTTATATAGTCACAAAGTTTTGCCAATTTGATGCAGAATTGAATACAGCAATCGAACCAAACATAAATTTGGTATGATTTATAATATTTAAAAAATGTATAAACAATACATTGATTAGTGTTTTATCACAGCACTTTGGTTTGATTTATAGTCATTTTGCATGTTTTGGTATTTCCAACAGTAAATGCAACATTTGGCACACTTCCCTGGCTTGTTTGTCTATTTTTTTGAAACATGGAACAGTGCAATTTTATCATTCACTTGGACGACTTTATACGCTTACCAAAATTTCCTGTTAATCATCATAAGTGACAATTTTCTTATTTTGATAAAAGGAAATCAATCACATTTTGTTTCACATCCTTAGGATATAAAATGATAATAATCATCTTTAAATTCAATTTAAAATGTCATACATCAATAATTGATGATCAATTTATGTATGTCAATTGTGAGAGGATGTGCAATGCTAACCTTATCTGAGTATTTGCAGAACCTTTTTGAATATTACAAAATCACAGATTGCTAAGTTTTAGCATTTTTAAATGTAATTTGTTAATTTAAAAGTTTGTAAAATTTTAAAAGGATATAGTTTAATGTATATAAATTATTATATGCCAAGAATTTCTATTTGTCAGTCCACCATTTTTCTTTGTTTAAATCTAAACTTTTCAAAGATGGCAACAAATTCGGAAATCATTGATCCAAGAAGTCGAAGTGTCCACGAATACTCAGACATGAGACGCCGAGAGTACTGTGAAATGTTGAATCGACCAAACGATGAAATTGCTCAACTGAATCGACATTCGACCAATCGAGAATACATCGAAATGGACGATATGCCAAGTGAGCATCAATATGAACGAGTGCGGTATTCGACCATTGAACAAAATGAAGACAAATCAAAAGATAATTTGGGAGCGATCAATCAAATATTAAAAATGATATTTGTTTGTGTGATTATTGTGGCTGCAGTACTGTTGTGTGTGATCTTCGTAATATATATTTTGAACATGTTAGGTGAACACAAAGATTTGAGCAAAGAAAACAACTTTAATAATAAAAGTGATTCTTCAAATACAATATCAACTAGTTCTTCTACTGTTGCTTCAACTTCTAGACAAACAATTGTTTCGAAAAGTGATTCTACTATTGTGTCAACAACCACTCGAACTGTTTTTCCTAAGAAAATTCAAAAGACGGAAAACGAATTAGATGTAAAACGTAAAGAAATCAAAGAAATGATGCTCGACTCGTGGAACGAATATGTTCGATATGCATGGGGACATGACGCACTGAAACCTGTCTCAAAAACTGCTTCTAATGCAACATTTGGCAATAATTCGGGCTTAACCTTGCTCGATTCAATGAGCACTCTGTGGATAATGGGATTGAAAGAAGAGTTCGAACAGGGGAAAAAGTGGATTGAGACCAAATTGGATTTGAGCAAGTCGGATAATTATGTTCTTGTGTATGAAGTTGTCACTGTCTATGTCGGCAGTTTGCTCTCTTGCTATGCGCTCACTAATAGTTCGACCTTTTTGCATAAAGCATTCGAAATTGCACAATTGGTTCAACCTGCTTTCAATACACCAACAGGAATACCATACGAAGATATCATACTCAAATCAAGCAAAGCTTCCGGCATGTATTCTTCTTTGTCCACTTTCGGTGGTTACCAACTGAATTTAAACTATCTAAGTGATGCATCAGGCAATTCAAAATTCAGAAATCAAATTTCTCAAATACAAAATGCAATAAATAAAGCCGAGAATCGAAAGATGAAGTACTCTTGTAATATGAATGTCAACAAAGGACACTTCACTGGTTCGAGTATAGATTTATTCACTTGCAACAAGGATTTGTTCACCAATCTTATCAAATCTTTCATTCAATCGAACCATCGAGATGTGCAATCGTTGGAAATGTACAAAGAAGCACTAGACCAAATGGACGCTGTCAAGATGTTCGGCCTTTCTCCTGGTGGATTGCATTACGCAACAAGATATTACATAGATGGAACAGTTGGTAAATACATGGAGTACTCAGGTTGTTATCTCGGTGCAATGCTGGCACTGGGTGCAAATGCAATGCAACAAGCACTGACACGGAACAGCTCGATTGATGAGATCCAAAAGAGAAAAGAACTCAACCGAATCAATCGTCATCGAATGTTGGCAGAGAAACTCACCGAGACCTGTCATGTTGCATCAAATCACACTCGAACAGGATTGGGGCCATATTCGTTTTCTTTTAACAAAACTGAAAGAATCACGATTACAGACAGTCAATATTATTTGAGGCAAGTTTTAGGTTTAATTATTGAATTAACTAATTGTTTATTTCTCAACAGTCCTAGTTTTGCTGAAAGCAACTTTGTGTTATGGCGGTTGACACATGATCAAAAGTATCGCGATTATGCCTGGGAAATGGTACAGGCAATAAAACAATTCTGTCGTGTTGAAAGTGGAGGATATACGTCAATTAAAAATGTTGATCAGATTCCAGCGCCAAAATATGACTACCAGCCACCCGAATTTCTGAGTGCCACTCTAAAGTATCTGTACCTAACTTTCACCGATGACGATGTACTGCCACTGGATCAATGGGTTTTCAATTCGCAAGGCCATCCATTGCCCATTTGTGGCAAAAATCCTGTGTATCCAGAGAATTTGTGCAAGTCTTAAACAAATTTTATGTTTGTTCTAATTTTATAGATATATTTTTCTAAAATAAATTAAAAATAAAAGTAAAACAAAAAAAGTTTGGAGGCGCCGGGCATCGATCCCGGTACCTCTCGCATGCTAAGCGAGCGCTCTACCATCTGAGCTACGCCCCCGATCCAACATTCTGAGTCATGCACAATCAACACTCTTAAGCAAAACGTACACGACTTCCTAAACAAAACAACAAAATAATCAAAAATCAAAAGCAAGACTAGAGAGAACGGAAAACTAGTTCGATTACAGGTTCAGCAAAGACAGCAGATACAAACACATTGTAAACACATCTCGCAATTGATCGATTGAGCAGATTGACTAATAGACTAATGAGTGAGTGACCATGAGAGAAATTAATGCACAAAGTCGCATAATTTGTCAATAAATGATTTATTTATCTATCCATTTAATTTTTTTATTAAGAACTGTTGCGATAGATTTTTAAGTCAAAATCAATTAAATTAAAATAAAAATTGCAAAATTAAACAATTTAAATGAACAATCAGACAGGAGTAATTTGAAAACAAGTTATTTTTGTTAAACCAAATGCGAAGATTTATATTTGAATGTTGATTTTATCTAGCCTTCGGTGTGAGTTTCGCAAACCCAGGATTATCAGGCAATTGTTATAACTTTGAATCAACTTTGTTGACTGACATCGAGACAAATTCGCTTTAAGTAATTATCAAAAGCGATTTTGGTAGACACAGATGAATAACGGACGGTAAATTCACACATTTACTCAATTTTGACAAGAAAAAGCACTTTTTATGGCTCGATTACATTGGGATAACAAATGGCAATAAATGAAAGATAAAATCTTAATAAAGGTTTTAACAAAATGAATTATAAAGAGGACAATTCACAAATTATAAATTAAAAAATTTTGAATTTGGAAAGGTGTTTTAATTATAATCCAACATTTTCTTGAGACTCAATTTTGTATTCAATTTTAACCAAAATCTGATCAATAAAAGTCCTTGTGTTCAATAATGCATAATGCAATAACATCAAAATAATGCGGACGATGCACAAGGTTTGCAAAAATCATTATCAACCAAAATTGAGCCAGAAACGGAAAGAAAACGTGAATTTGTCAAAGAAATGATGCTCGACTCGTGGAACGCATATGTTCGATATGCCTGGGGATATGACGCACTGAGACCTGTGTCAAAAACGTCGTCTTCTGGAACATTTGGTTTCAGCCTGGTCGCATCGATGAGCACTTTGTGGATAATGGGCTTGAAGCAAGAGTTTGAAAAGGCGACGAATTGGATCGAGACCGAATTGGATTTGAGCAAGTCGGATAAAGATGTTCGGGTGTTTGAGATTGTCACTGTTTATGTCGGCAATTTGCTCTCTTGCTATGCGCTCACTAATAGATCGACCTTTCTGCATAAAGCATTGGAAATTGCACAATTGGTTCAGCCTGCTTTTGATACACCAACAGGAATACCATGCCAAAATATCATACTCAATTCGGGCTACGCCTCCGACGAACTTCCTTATTTGTCCTATTTCGGTGGTTACCAGTTGGATTTCAATTATCTAAGTGATGCATCAGGCAATTCAAAATTCAGGAATCAAATTTTGCAAATACAAAATGCGATAAATAAAGCCGAGAATCGAAAGATGAAGTACTCTTGTTATATGAATGTCGACGATGGGGACTTCGGTTGTTCGAGGATGGATTTGTTCACAGACAACAAGGATTTGTTCACTAATCTAATCAAATCGTACATTCAATCAAACCATCGAGATGTGCAATCCTTGGAAATGTACAAAGAAGCCCTGGACAAAATGGACTCGGTTAAGGTGTTTAGCTTTTCTGCTGGTGGATTGCACTACGCAACAAGATATTACATGGATGGAACAGATTATAAATACATGCACTTCTCAGCTTGTTATCTCGGTGCAATGCTGGCACTGGGCGCAAATGCAATGCAACAAGCACTGGCACGGAACAGTTCAATTGATGAGAATCAAAAGAACAAAGAACTCTACCGAATCTATCGTCATCGAATGTTGGCGGAGAAGCTCACCGAGACCTGTCATGTGGCATCAATTCAGACTCAAACAGGATTAGGACCAGCTTCGTTTATGCTCAACAAAAATGGAGGAATTACTATAAAGGACCCACAATATCATCTTAGGCAAGTTTTGACATTTTTAAAATTGAATTGACAAATTATTAATTTGTTAACAGTCCCGAATTTGCTAAAAGCAACTTTGTGCTGTGGCGTTTGACCGACGATCCAAAGTATCGCGATTATGCCTGGGAAATGGCACAAGCGATCAAACGATTCTGTCGAGTTGAAAGTGGAAGATATTCGCCAATTGAAAATGTTGATCAGATTCCGGCACAACAAATTGACTATCAAAGACCTAGATTTTTAAGTGCCACTCTCAAATATTTGTACCTGACTTTCACCGATGACGATGTACTGCCACTGGATCAATGGGTTTTCAATGCAGCAGGTCAGCCATTTCCCATTTGTGGTAACAATACTGTCTACCAATGTGGACAAGTTTAAGCCTCCTTAATGATTCACCATTTGTCAATTGAATTTTTTAATTGTTCATTTATTATTTGTCACTAAAGTTTTATCATAAAAAACCAAGAAAACTTCATTTCTTTTGTATGAGTAAAGTAAAGTATGCTTAAAAGCTTCTAATGAATTGTTTTCATGATTTTGAATGCTGATTAATAACATAGTAATCAAATTTAATTTCAACTTATGTCAAACGTATATACTTCAAAGGTTTGTTTGTTTGTCTATTTTTTAAACATGGAACAGTGCAATTTTAGCATTCACTTGGACGACTTTATACGCTTACCAAAATTTCCTGTTAATTCCACAATCATAAGTGACAATTTTCTTATTTTGATAAAAGGAAATCAATCACATTTTGTTTCACATCCTTAGGATATAAAATGATAATAATCATCTTTAAATTTAATTTAATATGTCATACATCGATAATTGATTATTAATTTATGTATGTCAATTGTGAAAGGATGTGCAATGCTAACCTTATCAGAGTGTTTGCAGAACCTTTTTGAATATTACAAAATCACAGATTACTGAGTTTTGGTCATTTTTAAATGAAATATAATTTGTTAATTTAAAAGTTTGTGAGATTTTAAAAGGACATAGTTTCGTGTATATAAATTATTATATGGGAAGAATTTCTATTAACATTTTTTGTTTAAATCTCAAACTTTTCAAAGATGGAAACAAATTCTGCTAACTTCGATTCAAGAAGTGTCCACGAATACTCGGACATGAGAAGAGATTACTGTGAAATGTTGAATCGACCAAACGATGAAATTGATCAACTGAATCGACATTCGACCAATCCAGAATTCATCGAATTGTACTATGCGCCAAGTGAGCATCAATATGAACGAGTGCCTTATTCGACCATTGAACAAAATGTAGACAAATCAAAAGATAATTTGGGAATGATCAAACAAATTTTGATAGTTGTGTTTGTTTGTGTGATTATTGTGGCTGCAGTACTGTTGTGTGTGATCTTCGTTATTTTGAATATGTTAGGTGAACACAAAGATTTGAGCAAAGAAAACAACTTTAATAATAAAAGTGATTCTTCAAATACAATATCAACTAGTTCTTCTACTGTTGCTTCAACTTCTAGACAAACAGTTGTTTCGAAAAGTGATTCTATAATTGTTTCAACAACCACCAGAACTGTTTTTCCCAAGAAAAATCACAAGACGGAAAACGAATTAGATGTAAAACGTAAAGAAATCAAAGAAATGATGCTCGACTCGTGGAACGCATATGTTCGATATGCATGGGGGGATGAAGCATTGAGACCTGTTTCAAAAATTGCTTATCCTGGATTATTTGGCAATAATTCTGGTTTAACCTTGGTCGATTCAATGAGCACTCTGTGGATAATGGGATTGAAAGAAGAGTTCGAACAGGGGAAAAAGTGGATAGAGACCAAATTGGATTTGAGCAAGTCGCAGAAAACTGTTCTGGTGTATGAGGTTGTCACTGTCTATGTCGGCAGTTTGCTCTCATGCTATGCGCTGACTAATAGTTCGACCTTTCTGCATAAAGCATTGGAAATTGCACAATTGGTTCAACCTGCTTTCAATACACCAACAGGAATACCATACCAATATATCATACTCAAATCAGGCAAAGCCTCCGACGAGTAGCCTTTTTTGTCCTATTTCGGTGGTTACCAGTTGGATTTCAACTATCTAAGTGATGCATCAGGCAATTCAAAATTCAGAAATCAAATTTTGCAAATACAAAAAGCAATTCGTAAAGTTGAGAATCGAAACATGAAGTATTCTTGTTTTATGAATGTCAACGAAGGACACTTCGATTGTTCGATTATGGATTTGTTCACTTACAACAAGGATTTGTTCACCAATCTTATCAAATCGTACATTCAATCGAACCATCGAGATGTGCAATCGTTGGAAATGTACAAAGAAGCACTGGACAAAATGGACTCGGTTAAGGTGTTTGGCCTTTCTCCTGGTGGATTGCACTACGCAACAAGATATTACACATATGGAACAGTTGATAAATTCATGGAGTACTCAGGTTGTTATCTCGGTGCGATGCTGGCACTGGGTGCAAATGCAATGCAACAAGCACTGACATTGAGCAGTTCAATTGATGAGATCCAAAAGAGCAAAGAACTCAACCGAATTGATCGTCATCGAATGTTGGCAGAGAAACTCACCGAGACCTGTCATGTTGCATCAAATCATACTCGAACAGGATTGGGACCAGAATCGTTTATTTTTGACAAAACTGAAGGAATCACGATTAAATACAGTGCATTTTATTTGAAGCAAGTTTTGAAATCTTTATTGAATTGACTAATTGTTTATTTTTCAGTACCAGTCCCGCATTTGCTGAAAGCAACTTTGTATTATGGCGTTTGACACACGATCCAAAGTATCGCGATTATGCCTGGGAAATGGCACAGGCAATCAAACGATTCTGCCGAGTTGAAAGTGGAGGATATTCGGGAATTGAAAATGTTGATCAGATTCCAGCCCAAACAAATGACTACCAACCACCCGAATTTCTGAGTGCCACTCTAAAGTATCTGTACCTAACTTTCACCGATGACGATGTACTGCCACTGGATCAATGGGTTTTCAATTCTCAAGGTCATCCATTGCCCATTTGTGGCAAAAATCCTGTGTATCCAGAGAATTTGTGCAAATTTTAAACAAATTTTGTGTTCATCACAATTTTATAGATAATTTTTCTAAAATATAATAAAAGCTAAAAATAAAATATAAAATTTTGG
Source organism: Rhizoglyphus robini (assembly GCA_023373905.1). Taxonomy (NCBI): domain Eukaryota; kingdom Metazoa; phylum Arthropoda; class Arachnida; order Sarcoptiformes; family Acaridae; genus Rhizoglyphus; species Rhizoglyphus robini. The sequence continues at coordinate 237,427 of JAKIJQ010000032.1, read as the reverse complement.
AGGCGCCGGGCATCGATCCCGGTACCTCTCGCATGCTATGCGAGCGTGGGGTACTTGTGCTCCTGGAAAATTGTGCTCCAAACTTTGTGCTCCTGAAGGTTATGCTCCAAGAAAGTTGTGCCAGGTATGAATGTGCTCAGGAATATTGTTCCCCAATGAAAGTTGTTTATACCATAATGTTCTCATAGTTTTAAATCTATTGTATTTTTGCATAATCTTTATTCTGTAACCCATTTGTTTGTATTTTGTGTGCAATTGTCCTAATGGATTGATTAGTATGCTGTGTCTCATGGCAACCCATCGCAGGTGGGCAGCACCGCTCTATTTTTTAATAAAGTTGTTTTCTTCTTCTTCTATCAAATTGGTGCCCAGTTAATTTGTACTCCATTTTTGGGCTACGTGTTTAGGCAATACTAAAACAACTAAATCTTTGAAAGGACCTATGATAATTTATTTAATGTTATTTAAACTAAAAGATTTTGGCAGTGAATCAAAAATTCTCGTCAAGTACTGTAATTACTGCAACAATTTAAAGGCAAAGCGCGTGATCCCAATTACCAACAACGCCTTACAAGGATGGCATTGACTTAATTCAACAGTTAGGCCAATAAGGTTCGTTTCTGAAACTTAATTGAAATTCTGTGATACCAAGGAGCCAAAGTACCATCACTTTCAAGGTTTCAAGGATTGCTACAGCTGTCAAACAGTTTGACAATTTTGGTTTTTATCAATGTTTATACTAAACACAAATAAATTTACAAGGAAAACACACATTCAGAGTTGAAGACATGGCAAAGTTGCTGTGACACTGACCGATAGTCATCGGTTTTGATTAACAAGTTGCCACCTAGTTGGCAGCAACAGACTTGTGGTTTCGATGATCGAGTTGTACGGACAATTGCAAACAAACAATCGAGCAAACAGCAAGTTCAACAACCAGAACAATTCGTGCTCAACTGTGTGAATTTCAATTGTGCTTTATTCTGCGTACTTAAAATGACTCCACTAATCAAGCGCCCACTGGACAGACCCAAAAATCGTTCTGGCAAGAAAATCATCATCATCAACCCAAAATCAATGGGAAATTACTTCAACCACATTTAGATCAGAGCAACCGACACAACCAAAAACTCAACAAACAAAAAATAGCAAATTTTATTCCCCTAGAATTATTAAAAAATCTGGGAAAACAGGAAATTGCCCGCACAGTCTATTCTTACATAACATAAAAACGTGGAAAATACTAAAATTACTATCCAGACAAGATCAACCTGAAATTGATAATTACAAATCAGTTAATGCCGACAAAAAAATTTCCGACTGCTGCTGAAGATGATAACTTTCTGTCCAAAATTGATCCTGAAACAGAAATGAAACGTGAATTTGTCAAGGAAATAATGCTCGACTCGTGGAATGCCTACGCTCAATATGCATGGGGAGATGAAGCACTGCATCCTGTTTCAAAGAACTCTTATCTTGGAGCATTTGGCAAAAATTCTGGTTTAACCTTGGTAAGCTCGATGAGCACTCTCTGGACACTAGGAATGAAGGAAGAGTTCGAACGGGGAAGAAAATGGATTGAGGCGGAATTGAACTTGAGCAAGGTGGATAAAACTGTTCTTGTGTTTGATGTTGTCACTCACTATGTTGGCGGTTTGCTGTCTTGTTATGCACTGACGAATGATTCAATGTTTCTGGGTAAAGCATTGGAAATTGCCCAACTGGTTCAGCCTGCTTTTAATACGCCATCAGGTAATTTTTTGAATTTTGTAAATTTTTGAATATTGAAGATAGATAGTTAGATAATTAGTTAGATTTTTAGTTAGAAAGTTCGTTCTTTAGACCTTTTCGCTTCGTTCGAAATGATACGTGAGTAAGTGATTTTGATGAGTCGAGCATGAAACACAATTAATGCAAATCTCAGCATTATACAATCACATATTGAATGCTTTCGATCTCCTCACGAAAGTCCCTCTCGAATTCACATACTAACTATCGAATTACACTGCACTAACAAGTCACATTCCTCAGTTGGCTTGGCCAGAATGCTAGCAGAGAGCGATAAACAATCGCGAACTGCGTTTGAAAGTGCGAAAGTGTGAAAAATCACACTTTGAACCTAACGCAAAAAGTGATCTGCAAGTGGTGTTGCCAAAGCAAAGCCAAAACAGCACACACACAAACACCGAACACTAAACAGAACAAGCCAAACGGCGCCGCAACACATGAGATCAACAAACATACAATTTCTCATGCTAGTTATCTATCTTACGTGTTCAGGCTATTCCCCTTCTTTCATCTTTCCTCCCTCTTATGACTGTCCATCTTGGCGTAGTCAAACGTCCAAAGCAAAACACTACAGCCAATCGAACAACACGAATCTATCTTGTTCATTCTGAACACAGACTCCTCCACGGTTTGGCTTCCCAAGTGTCCGGGCATTGTTTATATAAATCGCTGTCAACACACCGAACAGCAGCAGAGTTTAACTACTAAAAACTCTTGTCTCCGACCCGGTTACTACGACAAGTATCACCATATTCGCCTCACTCAAGATCCGGTTGAACTTAACCAATTCACACAATTGGTTGGTGACGGCTATCTCTCGACTTATGTCTCTCACTTCCCGTCTCATCATCAATGGAACGACTAACGCTTGTTCGTTCGCTCCTCGAGATCGGGCAACCCATAATGCAAGTGTGAGATTGTGATCGAACACTGCAACTTGACGCGTGCGTCTATTTTCTTCATTAACATTCACGTTAATCATCATTCAACCTTCTGTGCGTGTCTCGTGTCCTGTGACCAGTGTCAACGTGCATTAGTTCTTCACTCTCCGTGCTCCATTCTATTTTTCCTCAAATTGAACAATATTGAACTCGCTCATCGTGTCACCTGTCTGTACTTAAGTATGACCAAGTCAATTGACCAACGTGCACGTGCAAACAGTTATCGGTGCCACCACTGGCAACCAGACTATTTATCGGTAAGTAAATAATACACCAAACATACTTGAGCACTGCTAATTGAGAAAGGCACTCGGCACAGCCACAAATTGTGAGTTAATGTGCAGTGCACTGCTCTCACTTGTACGTTGCCAAATTGAGTCGCAACTATTTAGTAATTTGTGTTGCTTTCTTAGAGATTAAGTCAACTCGACCATTATTTGGTGATTGCTGTCTCGAGTTGTGCCTGTGTCTGTGTATCTGTGTGCGGCAACACTGAAAAAGATGAATACAAAACAAAAACAATTGACCAAATATCCGGAGAATAGTGAAAATTTCGAATTGTAAATAGATCCCAAATTGTATGTGAAAGAAAAATACTATTACCGAAACAGGCGAATCAAAACGGCCATTTGGGTGGTGTGTGGAGTGCTTACCATGAGTCTCATTGTGTTGCTTACTGTGTTCTTCATTACAAACCATAAATCAAGTCCAACTGATCTTTCGCAGCCAACATTGGAAGCACAAGAATACTATAAAGAAACCCCTAATGCGACTTTGTCGATTGTGGAAACGACTACTTTGACTACTACTACTACAAACAAATCGACAATTGGACAAACATCGACCACCACAACAAGCACCTCAACAGAAGATGCACAGAAGGTGGAAGAACGCCGTCAGTTTGTGGTAAAGATGGCCTATGAGGCTTGGGACAAGTACGAGCGACATGCCTGGGGACAGGACGCACTTCGACCACTCACCAAAGACTATTCCTGGCACCAGTTTGGCCTCAACTCGGGTTTGTCCATTGTCACATCAATGAGCACACTATGGATCATGGAAATGGAAGATGAATTTGCTCTTGGCAAACATTGGATCAAGCATCAATTGAACTTGAGCAGAATAGCTCAAGGTATCAACGTTCAGCCAACAGTTACAGAATACATAGGAAGTCTGCTCTCGTGTTATGCTCTCACCAAAGATAAACTATTCTTGAACAAAGCAAACGAAATTGCGCTAATGCTCAAACCTGCATACAACCATACCTCAGGTTTGTTCAATCAATATTTGAATGAACACTAATGTCAATATTGTCTTTAGGTATGTCGTACATGAATGTAATACCAAAAAGTGGCACAGTTGGAATCACAACTCCTTCACTGGCCTCAATTGGTGGACAACATCTGGAGTACATTTATTTGTCTGACATGACTAGTGATGTGCAGTACAGAAAACTAATGGAGAAGACTCGAACATTCTTGCAAACAATCGATAAACCCAAAGGACTATATCTCAACAAAATGTACCTCGAAACTGATGAATGGCTTACCGACGTGTCTACTTTAGCTAAACCTGGTGGTGACTTTTACTTTTATCTGATCAAATCATACATTCAGTCCGGTGGAAAAGACCAACAAGCAATGGAAATGTACAAAGAGACAATGGATGCAATCGATAGCAACAAAATGTTTGCCACCTCAAAAACTGGTCTCGTTTATGCCCGAAACTATCATCCAAATGAGAGCAAATACAGTGACTACATGAACTCGGACTCGTGCTATCTGGGTGCTATGTTGGCGCTTGGAGCAAATGCACTAGAACAAGCACTGGCTCAAAGTAAATTGACCGATGTGGTGAAAGCAAAAGTGGAAATCGAACGAATCGATAGACACTGGAAATTGGCTGACCAGTTGACAGAGACTTGCCACCAAGCGGCCAATAGATCTAAAACTGGACTGCCTCCGCACCATTTTTACTTCACACATAAAGATGAAGCAACAAACACCGCAACACACAAATATAAAGAATATCATTTAAGGTTATTTTGCATAAATGTTAATAACTATAATTATTGATTAATATACAATTTCAGTTTTGAATTAATGGAGAGTTACTTCACACTTTGGCGCCTGACACACGACAGTAAATATCGTGAATATGCCTGGGAGTTGGCAGAGGCCATTCACGCACACTGTCGCACCGAGAACGGATACTCCAACATACAAGACGTGACTCGTGTGCCCACACAGAAGACCAACTACCAGGATGCACAATTTATGGGTGCAACACTCAAGTATCTGTACTTGATCTTCTCAGAGGACGAGGCTTTCCCGTTGGACAGATGGGTTTTCAATGCATTCGGCCAACCATTGCCCATTTGTGGAGCTAATCATCACTATCCGGTGGATAAATGCATCGATCATGATTAAGATTTTGCTTGATTAGACATTCATTGTCACATGTGTAAATATTGTTTGTAAATAAAATTGGGAAAATTTCCAACTCATCAAATGACACAAACTAACTAATCGTTTGGATAAATTCGATAAATATTAATTTGATGACTTTCATATAAGCTTTGGGATGACAACAAATGTAATGAATACAACCTTCGAATGCATTTCAGTTTGAAGTGAAACAAAATCAATATGTGCAAAGGATGTAATCTAAGGCAATTGAAACATTCGCAGACTCACTTGCCACTGCACCAAAATATGAATGGTCTATTTGTGCCAATATCTAATCAGCCTCAATTGAAGTAAATCTTGTTCGCAATACACTTATACATTTATAAATGAACATGTGAATATAGTCATGTACAATACTATTTACATGACTGATATAAACTGACAAATGTTATGCCAGAGGCATCAAGGAAAAGTGCAATAATTTAAAGTTTTCTGAAAATGGCCGCCAATCAAAGTGTGACAATGTTGTCCAAAATAAAGGTTTGTTTGTTTTTTGTAAAAATATAATAATTGTGAATGTTTGGTAGAATTTATACGAGGCAAACCGAACTTCCCTGCTGACCATCTTTGGAGTAATCTCCGGACTGCTTTGTGGTCAACTTGTGAAATGGCTAGTCTGGCCTGATGGCCAACCAGTGGATCCATATTTGTTGCGTTACATCAGTCTGCCGGGCATTATTTATATTCGAGCATTTCTCCTATTAATTGTGCCATTATTGTTTTCATCTTTATCGACATGTAAATTATTGAATTTATAAATTTATACAATATATATTTAATATTCAATTTTAGGTTTATTGTATAGCGAAAATGTATCTGCAAGTAACGAAGAAATCAAGTCCAAGGAAATTGAACCCAAGAAATTGCTCGCAATGACGTTGGTTTTCTTTGTTAGTTTTACTGTTTTTGCATCTGCAGTGGGAATTGGTCTGGCAACAATCCTCAGACCGGGCAGTATTGCCTCGAGTGCCATTTCATCACATGCTCATTTTGACCAATTAGATCAAGTCAATATAACCAAAAATAAAATTGAACAAGCCAATTCGAGATCGGATTCAATTTTAAATATAATTCTGTGAGCTTGTCGAGATTTAATCATTTTAAATTTATTGATTAATTCTGCCAATAGGAATATTTTTCCAGACAACATAATTTCGTTGATGTTTTCGACTTCATTCGTTCAAACCAAAACAGTTTGGCCATCAAATCTCACCAAAATAGTCGAGCCCAATTATGTGCCCGAATTGAAGCAACAAACTGTCCACAGCCAAACATGATTGGTGTTTGTGCGGTTGCGTTTCTGCTTGAATTGTTGCTCAAAAAGCTTGGGCCAGAAAAGACCAAAATCATAAGAGAATTCCTCAAGGAAATTGACCATTTGGTGCATGAATCATTTGGATTCCTGCCCACATGCCTTTCGGAATGTTCTGTTGGATGTTCTCGGAAGCACTCAAAATGAAATCGATCACCAGTGTGGCAGTTCAGTTGGTCTACTTTTACTGTGTCCTCTTTGTTGCATTCGTAATTCTCCTGATGATTTTCTACCCTATTCTGCATTTTGTGTTCACTATGTCAATTGACAAGTCAATAAATGTGTCAATAAATGATTTATTTATTTTATCCGTTTAATTTTTTTTTTGTTAAAATCTGTAGATTTTTTATAAATCAAAATCAATTAAATTAAAATAAAAAATTGCAAATTAAACAATTTAAAAATATAAAATAACACTAATAAAATAGAATGATGACTTGAATTGATCAGTTGTATGATTCACTTTGTTGGTCGACGATGAATTTGGTTTTACCAACTGATAATTGACATAAATTGCGACTCATCAAGTTGATTTACAAATAAATTTTGCTTATCATCTTTATAGGATCAAAGTTTTGTCAATTTGATGATGCTTGCAATTTTGATGCACAATTAAATGCAAAAATCAAACTAAACAAAAATTTTGTGCGTAAGATGGAAAAATGTGTTGACAAAATTTAAAAACGCACAAACAAGGCAGTAAACGCGTCTGCAAAAGTTTTTCAAATGTCAAACCAAATGCCAACTTTTTTTTTGCTGACAAAGAATTTACAACAGCAACTTGAGACGTACTTTTCAAAAGCACAATTGATAAGATAATTATTAAAAACATTTGGCGGAAAAGGCGGTGCAATTGTATATTTAGATTTTAAGTTTTATAAAGAAACGAATCCAAATGTAAAACTTCTCAAACGCTTTTTAGTCTTCTTAAGTTGCAGACCTGTTAGATAAGACTTATGAATTCAATTGTCCAATTCAAAAACAACAACAAATTCTGGTTTAACCTTACAAGCGTTGATTTTATTTGAATTGAATTGACTAATTCTTTATTTATTTATTCTAGTCCCAAATTTGCGGAAAGCAACTTTGGCATTTAACTCATGATCGAAAGTACCGCGAATCCGCCAGGGAAATGGCCCAGGCAATCAAACGATTCTGTAAGGTTGAAAGTGGTGGTTATTTAACAATTGGCAATGTTGACAAGATTCCAACTGACAAAACCAATCATCAACCAGCTCACTTTCTTAGCGCAACTTTAAAGTATCTGTATTTTACCAATGACGATCTATTGCCATTCGATCAATGGGTCTTCAATGTGCAAGGCCATCCATTGCCCTTTTGTGGCAACAACACTGTCTGCTAATGTGGTCAAGTTTAAACTCTTTTAAAAATTTACAATATATATTATCAATTTGATGATTTTAATATTTCACTTTTGTCTCTAAAGTTAGTTTAGCAATTTAGTTTAGTTAGCCAGCAAATATATTCCTTCTGTATTTTCCAATAAAAGTTTTCACCAAATGATTCACTTAGCCTGAAAATGAGCAAACAAATCTCGCGTTTATTATATAACCAAATTTTTGTCACTTGATAGTCTACAACTGCAAAAATCCATGCATCGACCAAACATGCTTTTGGTGCGTAACATGGAAAAAATGTATAGACAATATAATGATTGGCTAAAATAACGCGAAAATAAGATATTGATTAGAGCACTGACATGTTTATCATCATCATTCGTTAGAAATGTTTTCTCATGAATTTATAAGTTTGTATTTCCAACTTTAATTGCAACGTTCGATCTTTACTTCTCTCCGACGTTTGTTTTTAAATTTTTCCTAGACATGAAACGATGCAAGACGATCAAAGTCTACCAAAAATTTCTCGATAAAGTCTTTAACAAGCCAATTGTTTTGCAAATAACTAACCTTCCGATGACGAGGTGGGGTCGCCAAACGACCCATGAAATACATTTTGGTGTATATCTATTGATCTACATCACATAAAAATCTGAATTTTTTTCTAGCTGACTTTTAGAACGTCTACTATCACTTGATAACACCAGTTTTTACAAATTCGCTGAAGTTCCAGGAACAAAAAATCTTTTCTTGGATTGTGTCCTAAAATGTCAAAAATATTTTTGACATAAAACTTATTGAACATTCATAAAAATTTAATATAATGACACATTATCATTAATTTAGCTAAATATAATTGATTAAATTGCTGATAGAGATGAAAACCCGATAAGATATACAAAATTGAAAATTCATAGTAACTTAGGTAGAAATAGCCGTGCATTCAATAATAGTCGAAAATCTCAAGATTAAAGCTGTAGATTGTAGTTTCTTTTTACTTTTAGACTTTAAATACCCTATTTAATAATTTTTAAATAGAATATATCAATAATTGCTATAAAAACAATAGCTATTTGTCACGTAGCCTAGGTCCAGCGGTATGGTCCGAGTGGGGAATCGGGATAAAGACGGACCCAGGCGGCGGACACTAGAAGGAATAGAGAAGAAGATATGCGTCAAAGGTTTAGAATAGGTTTATTGATAATATGAAGGGGAAGATACAAACGGATGGGAACAGGGTCCCAGCAGACAAACCCGGTCAACAGAGACAGAGAGTGATCGAATGCAATACGGTACGACACTGAGTCAAACTGGTGGAGTAGGAGAGCCACGCAGAGACAGGTCGACCAGTGATAGCACAAGTAGAGAATGATGATGATCTGGATAGATCTGAATGTATGGCTTCGATGTAATGCGTGTTGTATGTATGTATATCGATCTGTCTGTTGCACCGTGCTTATATACAGAAAGGGGAATTGATGAAATGTAACATTGGTAGTACAAAAGATAATTAACGGCGATGCGAACGCAATCACCCGATTGTGAACAATTACGTAAATCTGATGCAACTATTGGTAATGGGTTAATGAGAGTACGCCACTTCGGTAACCTTGGGTATGGAGGCAGCGGAAAGCGTTGTACAGGGAAGTGGGCATGTAAGGTAGTACTGTACGATGACGTCGCTTCAGAGTACATCTACGTTACATATTACCGAAAAAACTCATGGGTCGCACAACGACCCCACGTCGTCATCCGTGCGGCCAAAAATCCACCTCGTCATCGGAAGGCTAATAAGCACAGTAAAGTTCGCTTGAGACGCACTTTGAAAACCCTAGATTAATTGGAAAAATATTAATTGGCGGATTCACAATTAATGCCAAACAGTGTCATCGGTTGCTCATTTGTATACAAGAATAGTCAAATTCAGAACTTTTTATTTTTCAATTTTTTTACAATCACTATTTGTCAATTGAATGTTTTAATTGTTTCATGTTTCAAGTTTAAATGTATCAATTGCAAATGTATTCAATTTTCCGCATCATTTATTTATAGTCACAAAGTTTTGCCAATTTGATGCAGAATTGAATACAGCAATCGAACCAAACATAAATTTGGTACATGATTTAAAATATTTAAAAAATGTATAAACAATACTTTGATTATGGTTTGAATTATAGTCATTTTGCATGTTTTTGTATTTCCAACAGTAAGTGCAACATTTGGCATACTTCTCTGGTTTGTTTGTCTATTTTTTGAAACATGGAACAGTGCAATTTTATCATTTACTTGGACGACTTTATACGCTTACCAAAATTGTTAATCATCATAAGTGACAATTTTCTTATTTTGGTAAAAGGAAATCAATCACATTTTGTTTCACATCCTTAGGATATAAAATGATAATAATCATCTTTAAATTCAATTTAATATGTCATACATCAATAATTGATCAATTTATGTATGTCAATTGTGAGAGGATGTGCAATGCGAATCTTATCTGAGTATTTGCAGAACATTTTTGAATATTACAAAATCACAGATTGCTAAGTTTTAGAATTTTTAAATGTAATTTGTTAATTTAAAAGTTTGTAATATTTTAAAAGGATATAGTTTCGTGTATATAAATTATTATATGCCAAGAATTTCTATTTGTCAGTCCACCATTTTTCTTTGTTTAAATCTAAACTTTTCAAAGATGGCAACAAATTCTGCAAGCTTCGATTCAAGAAGTAGAAGTGTCCACGAATACTCAGACATGAGACGACGAGAGTACTGTGAAATGTTGAATCGACCAAACGATGAAATTGATCAACTGAATCGACATTCGACCAATCGAGAATACATCGAAATGGACGATATGCCAAGTGATCATCAATATGAACGAGTGCGGTATTCGACCATTGAACAAAATGAAGACAAATCAAAAGTGAATTTGGGAATGATCAAACAAATTTTGATAGTTGTGTTTGTTTGTGTGATTATTGTGGCTGCAGTAATGTTGTGTGTAATTCTCGGAAAATATATTTCGAATATGTTTAGTGAGCACCAAGATTTGAGTAAAGAAAGCAACTTTAAACTTCAAAAAACGGAAAACAAATTAGATGTAAAACGTGAATTTGTCAAAGATATGATGCTCGACTCGTGGAACGCTTATGTTCGATATGCATGGGCACATGATGCACTGAAACCTGTTTCAAAAACTGCTTCTTTTGTATCATTTGGCAATAATTCGGGCTTCACCTTGGTCAATTCAATGAGCACTCTGTGGATAATGGGATTGAAGGAAGAGTTCGAACAGGGGAAAAAGTGGATTGAGACAAAATTGGATTTGAACAAGGTGGATAAAACTGTTCGAGTGTATGAAGTAGTCACTGTCTATGTCGGCAGTTTGCTTTCGTGCTATGCACTCACTAATAAATCGACCTTTCTGCATAAAGCATTGGAAATTGCACAGTTGGTTCAACCTGCTTTCAATACACCAACAGGAATACCATACCAAAATATAATACTCAAATCGGGAAAACCCTTCGACGAGCAGCCATATTTGTCCTATTTCGGTGGTTACCAGCTGGATTTCAACTATCTAAGTGATGCAACGAACAATTCAAAATTCAGAAACCAAATTTTGCAAATACAAAATGCAATAAATAAAGTTGAGAATCGAAACATGAAATATTCTTGTCAAATGAATGTCAACGAAGGACACTTCGATTGTTCGAGTATGGATTTGTTCACTACCAACAAGGATTTGTTCACCAATCTTATCAAATCGTACATTCAATCGAACCATCGAGATGTGCAATCGTTGGAAATGTACAAAGAAGCACTTGACCAAATGGACGCTGTCAAGATGTTCGGCCTTTCTCCTGGTGGATTGCATTACGCAACAAGATATCACACATATGGAACAGTTGATAAATTCATGAAGTACTCAGGTTGTTATCTCGGTGCAATGCTGGCACTGGGTGCAAATGCAATGCAACAAGCACTGACACTGAACAGCTCGATTGATGAGAATCAAAAGAACAAAGAACTCAACCGAATCAATCGTCATCGAATGTTGGCTGAGAAACTCACCGAGACCTGTTATGTGGTATCAAATCATACTCGAACAGGATTGGGGCCATATTCGTTTTCTTTTGACAAAACTGAAGGAATCACGATTACAGACAGTTAATTTTATTTGAGGCAAGTTTCAGTGCAGTTTCAATTCAAGGCATTTAGATATAATTATTAAATTAACTAATTGTTTATTTCTCAACAGTCCCGAATTTGCTGAAAGCAACTTTGTGCTCTGGCGTCTGACACACAATCCAAAGTATCGCGATTATGCATGGGAAATGGCACAGGCGATCAAACGATTCTGTCGAGTTGAAAGTGGAGGATATTCGTCAATTGAAAATGTTGATCAGATTCCAGCGCCAAAATATGACTACCAACCACCCGAATTTCTGAGTGCCACTCTAAAGTATCTGTACCTAACTTTCACCGATGACGATGTACTGCCACTGGATCAATGGGTTTTCAATACCCAAGGTCATCCTTTGCCCATTTGTGGCAAAAATCCTGTGTATCCAGAGAATTTGTATAAATTCTAAACTAGTATTTGAACCAGCAGCTGGCAATTTGAAACATTATGGCTATCATCAATAAAAATAATTAATGCCATTGGCATGAAAGTCGGAGCGAAAGTGTGTGAAACGCTAAAATCACTCAGTCACATTAAAATCGAGAATTCAATTTCGGAAAATTTGGTTGGACAATTAAAATTCAATGAATCAATCAAGTTTTGTCTCTTCATCAAACAAATGCAAACGATGTACCTAAATACGCAGATCATCGCATTCAATTAAAAGCAATTCATATAACAGAATAATTCTCGATTTACATCACACGTCATAGACTTTGGATCATGAACATTGCTTTCTTTATGGTCACATCCTGCATTTTTATTGTTTCTCCTTTCATGTGTTTTGGGCCACCATGCTTTAATGCCCAGAAACAGTCGCTTATACTAAATATACAGATTCATGTAATTTTCAAAAGTAAAAGCAAACATCCTTCAAAAAAGATTAATAAAGCAAAAATCGAAAATTTGTACTCAGTACCGAGGATAGATTCTCCCATCTAGAAATCACATTAATCAATAATTATATATTTTTTGTATATCCCAATTAACATTTTCCTCAAATGATTTAATTAGCATAGTAGCATGAGCAAGCGAAACTCACATTCATCATACATAGCTCCAATTTTGTCACTTGATTGTTTAATTACAAATGCTAAATTGCATGCATCAATCGAACCAAACATCACTTTGATGAGTAACATGGAAAAATGTATAAACATTATAATGATTTACAAGTTTGCTTGGGGCAAACTTGTAAAAAAGCTGCGCCAGCTAAAGCTGGCACAGCTCTTATTTTTTGCAGAGTTTGCATTTGATCAAAAATATCTAAAAATAATTTTTTAACTAAACTATTTTAAAATAAAAAACAAATCAGTGAAACATGGAATATCCCAATTAAAATTTGACTCTTCCATGTCAGTTGTTAAATGTCTCAGATTAATGTTCTTTCATGTCGACAAAAAAATTTTGACAAAACCAATTTCTAAACAACGTAATTGATTTCAAGTAAATTAAAAAATAATTAAGCTAAATACACGAAACAACCTTTACTTTCAAAAAGTCTCAACAATAAAATGTTTTTTTAAGCCAGACTTCAATTTAACTATGAAAATATATCTAAAGTTTTTTTCGAAATGCTGATGTTTTGATGTTGTTTTGGTTTACTTTGAACAATTGTTGAACTTTTAAATGCTTTTTGAAAGCATCTAAAAGTTGATAGAAATTTAAAAAAAATAATGAAAAAACTCCTCATGTTTAAGTTTTGGGAAAATTCTCAGAATATCCCAACAGTGTGATACCAGCTTTAAAAGTTTAAAGATCTGCAGTGCAGTGATCGCCTGAACGTTGGCAATCACTGGAAAGTGCACTACTTTTGCCCGATGGCTGGTCCAACTTAGACCATAGGCCGAATGTAAGGTAGATGAGCTGTTGCGCACTTGTCTTTCTCCGTCCACGTTGACTCCCGGTTGACACTTGATCAATATTTGGTTTCCAGCGTTTGTTTTGTGACTGCTCTTATAACAGTGTTCTCGTTTGTCACGTTCAACCCAACAGTCCATTACATGTCCTTGGTCATCAGCTCACTTCCTTTTATTCTGTTTGTAGTTTCCCGCCGACCTCTCTGTGCCATTGGAACTGCGTACTGTGTCAAATTGATTTTGTTGAAATCTAATTGCTTGTGTTAGTGCACGTGGTCAAAAGAAACTGATTTGTGTACTTCTCTGAGCCGTTTTTATGGATTGTAACAAACTCTCAAGTTTATCTAACTATATAGTTATTCATATATGAATGGGCTTTCGGTAAAAAACACAAATTATGCATATTCAACTTCATAACTGACACCATATAATCACAATAAAAACAATCTCAAAATGTTGAGTTGCTCTTTTGCCTTTTTACATTGGTTTTATTGTTGTGAGAAGAAAAGCTCATCGAAACATCTTTTAACCCGACTTAATACCACATACCTTACGAATGTGTGGCATTGACAGTATATAAAATAGTCGTAATGCCAATGTAAATGTATCCAGATTGCGTTCGGACTTCGTTCTTAGGCCGGTCGCAATTAAAATTTTTGTGGCTCTTTTCTGAATTTGTTCAGGGTCCAAATTCAAGGACCAAGGAAATATAGTTAGCTATTGTTCTTTGTAGTAATTGAACTCGACCATAACAAACTTGGTATGATTTTGAGTCTAATTGACCACCAACGAAGCATCACGAAGATAGATTCAATCCAATATATTCCAAATCCATTCCAATTCAATTCCAATATTTACGAATGCAATTCTTGCAATCTGAACTCCTAAGTTGTCAATTGTTTTCAGCAGTGCAACCCTTGTTGGTTGTCTAAAGATGAAAAGCCTTATTTTTTCAGTTTCACTTAAAGACATTCTGAGTTGCATAAATAACTGACGAATCTGTGATGATCTTCGGAAATGCGTGCGTATGTAAAAAAAACCGATAACTGAACGACACTTTTATTGTTCAGGAGCTGGTGACCAAGACATTATCAGTAAAAAATTGGGACATCTTCAACAAACAGTCTTCAAAGTCACATTGCTACATTTGAAACATATTCAAATTGCAGTTCAGAAAAACATGCAAACATGTTCTGCAGATTCATTAAAACAATTTTAAATGAAAAATATAGAATGAAATAAAAAGATTTACGCTGCATAAACGTATAGATCCATTGAGCATAGTGATGATAGTGAGCATATGATCCATAGATCTAGATAGCGAAAAGAGCTAAAAAAGAAAAAAACAGCTCAAAACATCACAAACTGTGGTCAAAGGAGCAAGAGTTGACAACGCAACAATGCACAAACATAAACAAAGCAGTCACAGCTACGCTCAGAACCCACTCAGCTGACAACAGCAACACAGAAACCACACCGAAGTTAGTTACACTTTTTGTCACTAGGTGGCGCTAGTGGTCTTATCTTATCTTTGAGTTTTGGAGAAAACCAGGTATTTTTGACACCCCTCTAGAACATTCTAAGGCTATTCCTAAAATTTTATACAAATCGGTTCAGTCGTTTTTGAGTAATTAAATGGACAAAAGAGCCAAAAGCTGTGGTAAAGTCTCCGCTGCTACGCACGCTCCGACAATTAAAAATAAAAGTAAAAATGGGCATCGATCTCGGTACCTCTCGCATGCTAAGCGAGCGCTCTACCATCTGAGCTACGCCCCCGATCCAACATATTGAGTCATGCACAATCAACACTCTTAAGCAAAATGTACACAACTTCCTAAACATTAGCAAAAATATTCAAAAATCTAAGCAAGGCTAAACGAAGGAGCGGAAAACTAGTTCGATTACAGGTGCGGCACAGAAAACACAAACACATTGTAAACACATCTCGCAATTGATCGTTGATTGAACAGATTGACTAATTGACTAATGAGTGAGTGAGTGACCATGAGTGAGAAATTAATGCACAAAAAGTATGCATAATTTGTCGATTAATGTGTCAATAAATGATTTATTTTATCCTGTTTATTTTTGTGTTGAGATTTTTGCGGTAGATTTAATATATCATAAGTAATTAATTGAGTAAAAAAAATTAAAACCAAAATTCAAAATTCAAAATTCAAAATTCAAAATTCAAAATTCAAAATTCAAAAGGCAAAAGGCAAAAGGCAAATTTCCAAATGCAAAAAATCCGTATTTCTAAAACAAAAGAATAAGATTACCCAACCACAAAACCACAAGACGAAGATAAATAAATCTTCCTCAAATGCAAGTGACAACTGTGAGAGAATTTTCTTCGAGATCATTGCATTAAACTTTTTTTCTGCCATGCATCGCGGTTTGATTCAATTTACCAATTCGCAACGCAAAATTGCAACTGTATTACGCACGTTGCAACCAACCTTGAATTCGGGCACAGACACACAATCGACATAATACGAGACTCGTGCTTGAAATGGAACTGAAACGTTTACGAGTGAAAGAGATTGATGCAATCCTAAATGGTATTTTGATTTGCGACCGGCGACTTGATTTGTCTGACTGACAGATGAAATTGAAATGTAAATCATTTCAATGGTCATTTAAGAACTGCTCAATCCGTAGACTTATCTATGCATTGCTATTACATTTGTGTACGTACATTGTGTATACGTATTACACGTTGTTAACTACAGTTTGATTGAGTAATTATCACAGGAGAGAAGATTGTGCTGAAACATGCAAAAGAAGAACAAGAACAGAACATTGTCAAGAAACATGTGTGCATTTCAGCATTTCTATATATTATAATTGAATATTTATCTACTACTGATTGTGGTAGTTAATTAGTTAATTGTGTTTGGTAATGAAATTATTGACTATGACAAATTGTAGAAAAATTATTGTTATTGCAGAAAAGTCTCAAGAGTCAAGGCGAGTTAAGATAGTCAACTTAATTACAGTAGCGATTATTGAAATATGAAAATGATCAGAAAGGGGATTTTTAATGGATTTAATAAAAATCGATTGACTTCATCAAATTGATGAGTTTCGATTAGTTCTCAGATGCTTAAAATTTTAAGACAATAAGCAAATCATAACAATACGTATGATCGAAACAAATTTGAAGGTCAAAAGTCTTTTCAATATTATTAAAATAATTAACTTTTCAAACTTTTAGTTTTGTTTCAGGTTTCTAAAAATACTCATTTTAAAAAGCAATAAGACTAATACTAAGCATCGTACTTTAATGACATTCGGCCAAAATGGACAATGACCATTTGAATGACAATTGGTCTGTCTTTACTGTCTGTCTGGATACACAAAGACCAATAAAGGATTTTTCTTTTACTTTTACCTATGATGATGATGATGGAGTGAGTCACTCTTAATGGTTAAATACAGGTAGCTTTAGCTTAAGTGCTTGTGGAAAATTAAAAGAAAAGGAAACGTATTCAGAAGAAAATGACAAGACAATTGAAAAGGGAGGGAACTTGAATAGAGAGCTTGTGATACCACTTTCACCTAAAATAAAGAAAGAAAGAAAGAAAGTGAGAGCTTGATTGAAGATGTCACCTTGCCACGCGAGTGAACGTATACTACAATTCAAGTGAAAAATGAAGGGGAAAAATTTATGACAAGAAAATTACACTCGACAATTAATTAAATAAAAACGTGTTTGGTTGTGGGGTTGGGGTTACGACGATGGTTTGACCATTTATGGTTAAAAGATCATCAAGAAGGAGAAAAAGAAGAATGGAATTTCTGAAGACAATCATTAAAATGAATTGACAATAAAACATAAAACAACAACAAAATTCAAATTGAAAGCCAAAAAATAAACAACAGAAAACATTGAAATCTGTTTTATTTTCTGAAGAACGGAAATAGATTTTCAATTAAAATTCGCGACACCTTTCTCGTCACACAATTGTATGAGCAAACTTGTAATGTAATTATGCAAATATTTCAGTCCAAAGTCAATGAGACTTTATCAATTTGTCTGAATCTTGCAAACTCGTGCACACAATTAGACTCGTGACTCTTCTCATCACACATCGTAAGTATACGAGTCCAATTAGACAATTTGCTATAGTCACTAGTGCAGCAGCAGCACCTTCTTCGTCTAGCACCTTCATCATGATCATGATTGAAAACAGTCGACAGAGTTGACTCGAGTCAATGAAAACAAACGTTCGAGACGCGAGCTAATAAACCAAATAACCTTAACATAGCAGAACATGAAAGAAAAGAAGAATAAGACAAGAACAAATGGACAATAAAAGAGAGAAAGAAGACGATGAAGAAGAAACCTTCAAACGTATATATGATCTCATCACGAAGGACCGAAATATCTTCTTCACACTGTACTACAGAGCGTTTCATAAAAGACAGTTCACAAAGTACGTAACTTTTTCTATAAAATGACGGGAAATAAATTTTTTGAAACATCCAATCGTAAAAGGATATTTATGGATGTATTGATTCTCTTATTATGAGTAGTATCTCATTATTCATTATGAAACGGGGTAATTAAGATGAGGGGAAATTTATATTAACTTTTAAAACGATCGTTTTAACGAGCGTGAAAGTGACTTTCTAGGTCGTTTTAATATTGAACGGATATACAATGAATAATTTAAAAACGTATATCTACCTACTTTCTAGTATTAATAATGAAAATGAACGCGCAATGATAATTAATAGTGCTTTTTATGGCGTTTTTAAAACAGAAACAATGAATTTCTCCTTATTTATTCATTTTTATTGCCTTTTCCGTATGGAACAGATCTACACTTTCTCCTCTTGTAATAAACAACACAAAAGAATCCTAAGCAACCAAACAAGCAAAAAAAATGAATATGCAGGTGAATGGCACTCACGGGGGAAATAATATATTGTGAATTTGTTATTGAATTTGTGTTGTAATAATGAAATGAAATGAGAGAGTCAAATGCGTTCTCTACGTGCGTTCGGGGCGTTACGCAAGGTTACACGCGTACGGGAGAGAGGGAAAAAGGTAAGGAGAGTGAGTGAGGGTGATCAGTGAAGCATCAAATTACTAGGTCCCCGGTAAAAAAACAGAAACAAAAAGAAAGCATTATTAGTCAGTTGTAAAGCGGGACATAGAATTGGAAACGCAATAAAACAAACGGAAGGTCAAACGAACCATGGAAACCATCGACCCAAGCCGACAAAAAGACAAAGACAAAGACCGACAAAGGTAAATTGAGAAATAAAATTCGCGTAGATCGGAAAAACAAATGAAAACTCGAAAACCCACAATTCCGGTTGTTTGTCCCTTTTCCCCTTAAAGAATTTAAAGGGATTTTCCCTCAATTTGATGCAAAATTTGATGCAAATTTTGGCGCAAAATATGATTCAACTTATCTACTTTCTTCTTACCTGTAATCCAATTTTCACTTTAATTTCGCAACCCTCCCTTGTATAGTTACCGAAACCCTATGATCATGACACCTCTCTAATCAGTCAATCAAACAGTAGACAGCTGCTGACATTGAATTGAGTGATTCGATTGAATGACTTTCTTCTTCTCAATATATGATTGATTCAGCTGTCATTTTTAATTCGTTCACCTGCCACCAGGTGCCTCCAGTTGTCCGTTAGTGGATTAAATTCGAGTTTGATTACTATGTCTGTTTGTGTGAGTTTTCATTGCGCCGGGGACAATCAAATCAGTCACCCCAGAGTCAGTCAGTCACACAGTAACGAGAGAAGAGAGAAGAGGAGAAGGAGACAGTATACTGTCAAAGGTAGAAGGTAGAGGAGGAGGGCATGCACACCTGTCCTGCAATCAACGCAACTCAACTGCCGACTGTTCTCTTCTCTTCTTCTGTCTCACCGACCTGCTCCTGTTCGTTCGTTCGTTCCGAACAGACACAAACAAACGTTAGTTGCAGTTTAGACTCGACCGGGTCGACATCGTCACGTTATTTTCGTTCGTTGAATTCATTATTTTCACCCATGATCACCGCATGAGTCTCACGCGTTTGCTTTCTCCCCTTCAACCTATGCGACTGTGTTAGCGCACGGGTCCCTCTCTTCTCTCGCGTTCGAAAAAAGATCACTCATTCACACCGCAAAACATAGACATTCAACATAGACAGACACAATTCGTGCTCATTGGTGTCATCAATACGAAGAACATTGACTTGTCTCAATCTGTCTGTGTATGTGACAAATATAGAACACTACATTCATTCAATGTGAAAGTGAACCAACCAATTTGCCTGGGATTCAACAAATTGAATTACATTGATAATTTAATTGAATTCGGTGTTTTGTCTCGCGATTCAAAAACAAGAAAACAACAACAACAAATTGTGACTAAGACAAACTTTTCTTCTGTGTACCGAAAAAGTTTTGTTCGGGGTTTAAAGTGCAAAATGAATTTCCCTTCTTCTTGTGTGAATTTTTCCGTTATTATTACGATTTCATAATAATTTTATTATTTTAGAAAATAACAAAATTGAAAAGAATTCTAAAAATATAATTTACAAGGAAATACAAAAAGTGTGTGATTTTACATCATTAATGGCGGAAATGTTACGTCCTTTATGAATGCACCAATTTTCCCGGATATAAAACTACTATCTAATTTTGATATCTTTAGAAGAATTTTACAACAAAAGTGACTTTTTGTGCTGTTTTATTTCTGTTCCGGTTCCTTTAAATAATAATTGAATCAAACAGTTTTACACTTGTCAACTTTAACAGTAAAATACATGAAACTCCCTTCTTCATTTTTTACAGTTCTTCTGTTGTTAAGTGTATTGAACCTTCTTCTTCTGTCTGTTTGTGTTTGTTACACTTGTTTCCTTTAACAAATTTCCTTCAAGCAAAAATTCACTTCATTCAAATTGTTCATATTTGTTCTTATCTCTCTGTCCATCATCTCATCATCATCATTTGAATGAACTTTCTGTTTGATAATTTGATATACAGTGAAATTGCATTATGAGATGCGATTCCTCGGACACTATGGACAACGGAATTATCTACACGTTCGTTAGTATTTTGAATTAGTGAACTAGTGATAAGTGACAGGCCTGGCCGAATATAACAAAAGAAAAGTTTGGTTTCCTAACGAACGTTTCAAACACGGCTGTCTGTCTCATCACCATCAACAGTCGAGACTCATCTGTTGTGTTGTGTCTGTGCGCGCTTGGCTGCCCTGTCAACCCAACCAACCGTGTATTACTGCGAATTCTACTACTCAACCTATGACCCAACAAACAAAGTCTTCTTTCTTATATTACCTCACCTGAACAACCATCTCCACCTCAACATAAAAACTTTTGACAATAAGCAGAGTCTTCTTCATGGTTCCTCAAATGTTCATCATCATCATCGAGTCGAGGAGTCGAGCATCGACAACACAACAACCAACAAGCATTGAAGCATTCAGATGTGACTGTGCTGTTCTGTTTTGTCTGTTCAATTTCGTTTCTGTTCATATCAAAGAAACAGAATTCAAGTGCCACACCAAAGAAAGTTTTTGCTCGTTCAATCTAAATGTTTTGAAAAGATTTGATTCAAAAGAAGGAATTGTATAAAGAAGTGAACCAAAATTGCACCCCAAAAAGTGTTGGAAAGCTTTGACAATTAACAAGGATATTGGCCCGTTTTTCATTTATTAAAGAAAATTCGTTTATTAAAGAAAATCTTAAGAAAAATCCTAAGAAATTTTTTTCTCTTGTATCTTGAATGAATGAATCACTTTTATTTAATGATTTAATTAAGAGAATTATTTTTTCTGTCACTCGAAAAGTTACTCAAACGTGAAAATTTTGACTTTTAAATTTAATTATAATTTAATTTTCAAATTTTGTTTCTACTACTTCAAATCAATCTTAATTTGTCAAAGTTTTTTACTAAGAACTTGAAACCTCAGACTTTTCTTCTCTTGTTCGTTTACCTTTTTGCGTTTTCTTCAAGAAGTCGTAAAGTTAAATCAATCAAACTCAAGACAGATCTACGTGAAGATAAGTGAAGCTGAAAAGTTGAAACGTTAATTGAAGGTTTCGACTTCTTGTGTTTGAACAACTTAATTTAATTTTGTCTATTATATTCTTTGACACGAACAATTCTACGAACGACCCCTCTCTCCGTTAAAAGTAGTCATAAGCCACCCACAAACTTTTTTATGTTTTACTGAGGGTAGGGCAAAAATGAACCAAACTTGATCGATCATTCGTCTGTTCGTTCGAGTAGGAAATATGACCCTCCATCGTAATCGTTCAAGTGGAACACCACCTTGATTCAATCAAAAAAATAAGTTTATATTTCCGAACAAACTACAAATTTTGTGTGTCCTTCAACAACAACGAAAATATGAAGAAACAGAAGGCGAAAGAGAAGAAATTACTGCAGAAAGTCGCGTGTCTCGAGTTGTTTTGCTCTAAAAGCCAAAGTGGCAGGGGTCCTTCACCGTCCCCGTCTTCTTCTGGGTTACGCCTTCAAGCGACAACTACAATGAAGTCCTCACATTCGACGGCTGCGACCCTAATTAAAGACCACCTAGGCGATCGTACCTGGTGTGCCTCAAACCTACGATCAGGCCCTAATGGTGGCCACATTCCCGATAATGATCGACTTTTCGAAGGTCAAAGTATCAATTCTGTATCCTCATCTTCAGCTGCCAAAAAGTATCTTCCTCATCATCAGAAACATTCAACACGAAGGACAATCCATTCTACTGTTAAATTATCCTTCATCAATGTTCTGTGTTGTATTATTGCCACAATAATCATTGCCTCTCTAACCTCATCACCTGTTCATCACCTGTCGCCATCTTTGTTTGCGCATGCGCAGCAGCAGCCATCATTATCACTATCATCCCAATCCGCATCACAAGCTGCCATTGTACGTCGACTGTATTACAGTTCACCGAATCGTACATCCACGCCTACTTCACCTCATCGTTCCACCACTTACAGTTCTTCATCCGCATCTTCTCCACCCAAATCTTCTTCGTCTTCACCACCTTTGTTGCATTCACGTGGAATTGCTAAAGTTACACCAATTTCCCTACAATCCACAACCTATGTACGGTTGAATCAACAGATTCCCAAACCTGGACCAAATGGATCTTCATCTACTTTACCTTCATCGTCTTATCACCTCCCAATCGCAACCGTCAGTGCAATGATCCCCGTAGTGTCCCTCCCCACCAGTGATCCATCTAGCAAAAGTGTAATCGATAATGTTACGTCATCTGTGAATGTGTCACCTACTACACCACCTACATCTAGTGCTGTTGTTGTCACTACACCGCCTTCTGTCTTATTAACCTCGACCCTAAAGCCTAACTCCAACACTTCGACATCATCATCTCGACAGGCCAAGGCATTGGATTTACGTAAAACGCCTTTACTGCCTCTATCTTCAGTGATCAATTCAACGAAAGTGTCGCCACCTACATCTGCCCAAACGGAAGTAACCGAGGAATCGAATCTGTGCTTTCTATCGCATGGAGGTTCCTCGGAGACTTTTACCGTGAACGAAGCAATGCCAATCGATTCTGTCATCGGTACAATTAAGGTAAGAGATTAAAGAAAGAAATTTTCGCATAAATAAATAAAAAAAAGTTTCCAAACAATAAATCAGAGATTTTTTAAAATTCACAACCAAATTTGGTCTAAAGTTTAAACATTAAACACTTTCGTCTACAAATATTTGACTTTAAAATTTTGTCGTTTTTTGAAAGTGAGATTTTTAACACTCAAATTGTGAAAAAGGGAAATTTTCTTTTTGAATAAAATGTAGGACAAATAATTTAAATAATAAAATAATCCTTTGAGAAATTTTGTTGAGTATTAAAAAAACATTAATCCTTAAGTTAAATAAATCATAAAATGTTGTTTCTTGTCTTTTTTGCTAAAAATAAATTTTCACTAATTTCTCCTTCAAAAAAGATATCTTAATTAAGAGAGATTTAACACTTTCATCCTCGTGTTCAGTTTTGTGCTGTTTTTATTTTATGTTCACTTTGATTTCTACTGAACTCTCCCAATGAAGTGTGAAAATTTATTTTGGGCGTACAAAATTGCAAATCTGACAGATTTTTCTTGACTCAATTTGCTTGTGACTCAATTTGTTTGTTAGTATGACTCATAATATTAGATTTATTTATTTATTTATACCAGGAAACTCCCTTAAATCTCTTAAATTTGTTTGAGGATTTTCAAGGATTTTGTATAAGGGATAATCCACAAAAGCATTTTTTTCAAATATTGTTGTTCGGATTTAAAAACAAAAAGCGAAAACTCAAACAGTAAAATCTTTAGACTAAAAAATCTTAACGAAAAAAATCTTTCTGAGGGAAGGAAATGTCAATCAAACTCTTAGACTTGCAATTTTTTGCTTAAACCTAAACCTCAAATCGTATTTCGCACTTCTTTTTATTCGAAATTGCATAATATTTGATTATTGACAGTAACGAGTCTTGTGGATCTTCTTTGTCTGTTCAGAAAATTTCGAAACTATTTTAGTTAATTTTCCTTTTCGAAATTGTTGTACAATTTATTGATCAATCTGATCGATATATTTCGAATATTTCGATCTACCTACGGAAATCAAATCAAATCAAATAATTCGTCGTCTGTTTTTGTCTGTTGCTTGTGGGCAGCATGCTTGATGCAATCGTTTGATTGGAAGCAGAAATTGAAGGAGAGTTGGCGCGGTTTTTTCTTTTGTGGTTTATAAAGCTGTTGACTTGTGTTACTAAAATTATTTGCAATCGAGAAAGCTGTGAGTCTCTTAATCTGTTAATAGACCAAACAGTGTAACAGTCTTAACTCTCGAGACAAATTGAGTTTACAGTTTTAGACTTTGAGAAGAAGAAGCTCGAAACTCGATAAGCCAACTTCGATTGCCAATCAAATTCGGAAGTGATGAAAGCTCACGCGCGTTGGCTTTAAGCTTTTTATTTTTAGAAATTCACATTTGATTCGATTAGGTTTGCGCGAAACTAAATCGAATCAACAAACACATTCCGATTTCGATTCGACAATGAGATAATCAAACTTCAACTACTTTAGTCTATTACTACAACTTTAATTGACCGAAAACGATCTTTAATATGCGAAAACTCTCTGAAGTTTCCGTTGGTTTTATGGCAGGAAAACACCCTTTAGGGCAAGATCGATTAGTGATTAGTGATTTGTAGTTAGTTGGTTAGTTCGTCTTCTTCTGTGCTTTAGTAGTAGTCAATAAATTAGTCAAATCAAATAAAGTTGTGTGTGTGCCATGAGATTGTTCCCAACACACTAAACTGCCAAGTAAAGCTAATCAAGTAGAAGGTTTTGGGAACATAAATTAAATTATAAGACCTTAATTGCTTTTCAATGCATCAAGTGAAGTTGTGTGTGCGCACTGTTGCGCATGTTGTTGTTGTCAGGTCGCGATGAGATCACTCGTTCAGGGTAATTTAGCGGTGCTCGGGAAGGATGGATGCAGAAAAAAGCAGATGTGCACTCAGAACACCGTTTTAG
This sequence comes from Rhizoglyphus robini, assembly GCA_023373905.1. Lineage (NCBI taxonomy): Eukaryota > Metazoa > Arthropoda > Arachnida > Sarcoptiformes > Acaridae > Rhizoglyphus > Rhizoglyphus robini. The sequence goes on along the minus strand of JAKIJQ010000032.1, from coordinate 211,960 downwards.
TTTTTATATTAAACGATTTATTAAAAGGTCCGTTTGAAGTTGAAATAGCTTGCGCAATAGGAAGCTTCCTCTGGGAGATGATGATGATGAGCAATTAACTATAACGTAACTTCTGGGGTGCACTGTTCCTGTCAATGACATCTCGTTTGACTTTCACTCTCGGAAGTAATCGGCCTAATTTTTTTTAAAGTAAACTTGTCAATTTTTTGTTACATTTTTCAATGTAATAAATGGCTTTTTTACTTATACTTTCACTAAAATAAATTTTGTTGCGCAAGGAAGCTTTTAAGACTTTTAGCTTTAGACAAAAATGAATTGATCTATTGAACAGTGTTCATTGAACAGTTTAATGTTTGACTACATTGAGATTTAGTAGTACTCGAAAATTGTGAGCATCAATCAAACGATCGATCACACACCACATCACGTGGGGTCAAAAGGACTATTAGTTAGATACGTTGTATATGAACAGAAGTAGAAACAAAATGGCCCCGGAAAAGGCCCTAGGCACTGTTTGATTTGATTATTTGTTTGATTATTTGGTGGTAAATTAGTTCCTTAAAGATCCTCAGAAAAATTGATTTTCACCTTAAGGTAAAGCCCGAACTGCAAATTTGTTAACCGATTACCTGGTTAAACCGCAAAAACCGCCTACGTACATTTTTCTCCCCTTAAGTCCGTACGTACGTAAACTGTACGGTAGCATTATTTTTAAACACTGTTGTTGATGATGATTCTTATAAGAAAAATTTGCGCTGGCGTTTAAGTATTTCGAGCTTCTGCTTCTCTATTATACATTTCATAACTATAAGAAAAAAAACAAATCTATTAGTCCAGACAATTAGATTTTTGCATTAATAGAGTTGAGAAACTTTTGTTTTTACCTCACAAGTCCAGGACAATTGATAAAAAGTAGTGAAATAGTATTACATAATGGAACACTCAATCACTATCACTAGTATGAGAGTTCAATCACACTTTGAAGTGTGTTCTGTGTGCGAACTCATTGGTCAACTCACTGAGTAATATCAATCAGTAAGTACGTACAATTGAACCATGTTTACGGACAGCCCTCCCTCACTCTAGTCAATTGAACGCTAAATTATCGACACTTGTCGCTTTATTTCTCAGGTGCGTTAGATCAAAACTAGATTTGATCATCGCTTACCGCATCATTTCACTTGTTGTCCTCAAAACACACAAAGTCAGTCTGAGACACGCAACAGATGCTTTCCGAGAGGAAAAGTGTGCCTCAAACAAACGAACTTTGAAAAAATCGAAATCGTTAACCAATCAATCAACATAATAATTTTCATGTACTTAAACTTTAAATAAGGTAGAGATAGTAGTAAATAAAAAGCGAGAACATTTTCACATGAACGCATACAATGATCGATGGATCTTTGATTTGATTATTGATTTTACTGACTAATGATCCAAATGATTCAGAGTAATTTTATTCGATTTATCGTTCCAAAAATTTTGAAATTCAATTTATAATTTTGAAAAAATAAAACCCGGAAGATCAGACTTTTATAAGATCAATAATGATAAATCATATTTGAATTAGGTATATGATTACATTACATAAGAAGACTTGATGATTCCTAAGAATCTATTACATTACGTAAGCTACTGTTTTCGTAATTCATTAATGAAATTATTACGTATTACACTGAACAACATTTTTTGTATTCAACAAGAAGGAGAAAAATCTAGGTGCAGCCTCATCTTCTGTAAAATGATGATGATGATGATGATCATTTCCATTCATCAAGTATTGCGCGAGCCTTCTGAATTTTGCTTTTATTTTTTGCTTAAATTATCTTCATTTTTCCTGGTCGTATACGAAAAGTACCGAACCGTGCCTTTTCTTCCTGCCTAATTAATTATTAATTAGAGCAAAATATTTGAGCTTTCATCTTTTCCGCGCTTTATTGTTGATCTGATAAGTTACTCATAGTATCTATTATTAAGAGGCGAACACAAGATCATATAATATATAATCTATTAGGCGTTTTTATTTAATTTTCTCCTCAAATATGAGAAAAACCAGAAATTCTTCTTCTATTCAAGAAGATTCGGATTTCTTCTCGTATTTAAAGATAAAAAGTTTCAATTGCATAATGTTATAATAACTGCATCATATAATTCATAGAATTATATTCCTAATTTCATAATTTTGAAATTATCTTGTGCGTAAATTACTAAATTAGGTAACTGGAATTTTCTTTTTCTTACTCTTCTTCATTTGATTTATTCGTTATTCAAGTGAAGAAAATTTTTAAATTTAGATTCTTATAAGAATTAAATTACTGAATTAGAAAGTTTTATTTTTATTACAAAATTTAGTTCACGCGCTTGATTTAGAATGTTGCCTTTGAATTTTCTGTTCTTGAAAGGTTTAAAATTTATTGCACTTCTTCGGTTATTAATTTCTTCACTAGATTAAAAGAGATTTAGCACCTTTAAAGCCCACTGGCAGGGGTTAATTAATTAAATTAAGATAACTTTGAGTGTGACTCATTTGTGGTCTGTCTTACAATGCTAATGTGTCTGAGAAAGTTAATAATAATTTAATTTATATAAATTTAGTATTCAAGTGAAAAGGTAAAGACAAACTTCCCATGACAATTAAATTTTTCTTGTGAATGAACGAGGTGGAAGGTTTAATTGAAATAAATCACTTTGAAGAACAATAAACCCAGAGAAAGTCAATTTAGAAGTAAAGTGTGTGTACACTTGATTTAATTTAATATAAATTAAATTTATTTTTATAATTAGATTTATTACTAAAATTTCTGAAAGAATATTCTACAGTTCTTGAATTTAAAAATAAACTTAAGAGATAATTTTTTTTAATATTTCAATTTCTCATTTTAATTTCTCATTTTAGTTTCTCATTTTAGTTTCTCATTTTAGGTTAGATTAGATAACTTTGGTATTCTATTCTACTAACCTTAAAAACAAATCTTTTAATTTTCCATTGAAATTATTTTCCCCCTCTTTCTAATTGTTTTCCTCTTGCTTTAACTGATAACACGAAAATCTGATAACCCATCTTTTTCTTCCCTTCTTAAATTTTTTCAATTAATCGACATATTAAACAACCATTTAACTCCAATCTTTCCTCTATTGTCTTACTCATTATTCATCATTTTAATAACCTTCTTCATGATAAAATCTTTTTCAAATGTACGACCTTTGCTCGAACCTCAAACCTTTGAGTTTTTCGAGCCCCCGAAATAGAAACTCATGTTTTTTGCTTCTTAATATTTTTTAATAATAACAACGAAACGTGAACTCGGACACATTCCACGCCAATATAACGATCTCACAATATGGTGGAGAGGATCCATTTCACTCACTGTTTTGTTATGTTATCATCCTCATTGGATCCCTCTCTACCTCTACCTGGAGATAGGGGAGAGAGGTATGAAAAGAACAATAGGCAGGTAACACTATACAATAATAAAGGCACATTATTCGACAGGTAGAGAGTAGAGTCATTAGTAATAAAAGAGCAGGTAGGAGATGAGTTGAAGATGAGTAGCGAGAGTGTAAGACTAACTATTTTAAAAATCATGGCTATTCTAACATCATCTTCTCTTTCCTCTAATTAATTAGACCATTATAATCTACTTCTCGAGATCTAGTTGTAGTTGGTATTGTATTGTCCACACGTAAAATGATGACTATTTTCACTCTTATGGGTCATCATTGAAAGTGCAGTGCTCATGTCTACCTCTTACAATGGCGCGAAAACGATCATTAGCAGCAGCATGATGCAGCAGACCTGATTTATCTTATATTTCTCGGTAATTATTATCATAGTATAACAATACTACTTTCATACTCATTTCCTATTTTACTCCTCAATACTAAAATGACTTATTTATGACCACCTTTTAATGCCTACCCAGGTAGTACTACCTGTTGCTTGCCTGCTCAATTGCTCCTTAAAATAAATTTGCCCATTGTATTCAAGAAAAAAAATGTAGCAGCCGCTCTTACAGGGCGATGCTTTTTTGATGATAATTTAAACGAGCACGAGCCACTAGTTAGATGCTAAAATTGTAATAGGAACTGTTGCAATAACCGAAACTTATAAATATTAATTATGCTGCGAAAAGTGCACGAAATTAATGTGTTTTTTATTGATTTTTCCTACCGTAAATACGAGCCAAAAGTGTGTGTGCTCTTACAATTTTCGATTTAATTTAAATTCACGTCTGATAAATCATTATTACTATTACGTACATCGTAATTTTTGTTATGATTTTGTGTGTGCAAGCTTGCGTGTTTGCAACTTGTTGCGAAATTATTATTCAAATCATTTACGAACAAGACTTAAAACTCGATTTTGTAATGAAACAAAACAAAACTTTTTAGGCTTGGCTTTTACCGATGTGCTTTAAAGTGTTGGGTTTCGAAGCTTTGAACTTTCTAAGTATCCTCGAATTACTCGAGTAATTTCTCATATTTCTCACGTAAAAATATTTTGACTTATGAATATTAATATGCAATAAAATCTGTTTATAACATTTTGTTGATGATTTACCGAATTTTTACTTTTTAGTCTTCACTTAAAATGGTCTACACATCTAAAAATATGTAAACGGCTTGATGAACGACTATTTTGACTTAGTCGAGCACCTTTTGGATCTTTTCTTAAAATTCCTAAACTGTATTTATGGTTTCAAAAATTACAAGACTCGAAAAAAGCTTAATATTGACAAAAATCTCGCTACAAGACATACAACTATTTCCACCTATTCGAGAACCTATTAGTTTAAGATCTTATCCCACCTAAGCTGTATATATATATTTAAAACTCACTAGAGTCGAAATAGCTTAGATGCACATGTTCCCAACATGTAATGACACATCCATAAATATCATTACATTTTCAAATATACAAGTTGCACCCAACTTGAACTCTATTCTCAATGCAATTACGCTTCAATCCTATTATCTATCTAGATCTATTTTATAATTCATATTGAACTCTCTCCCTCCAAACTTTTTCTTCAACTTCTTCCTCTTCTATTTAAAAACTCCTCCTTAGAATTAAATAAAAAATTCAGGTAGCGTCAAGAGTGCACAGTACGCCTGCACCCTTGTGTACTACGCATCACTCTTATTTTACCATACAATTCGATATTATCATTATTATTATTAGTTGTGTAAGAGCAGCCTCATCATTGCGTTATAATGTACACCTTATTGTCTACCTGTATAAAGAAGAAGAGTAATAATAATTAGAGTACAACGTGTGTGCTGTTTGTTTGACGCAATTGTTCGGACACGCTATTTAGACATCTGCCTTGTAATACGCAACAATACAGGGTAGCCCTAAAATAAGCTACGTCATGAAATACATATTTTATCACGTAGATTGTTCAGAGCAAAACTGCGTCAACTAAAGTAGATCTGCGGACATCTGCCCCGTACACGTTCCATTCAACACATCAATCACCATCCCTTTCTCGAACGTAACTTTCACGGTAATTGATTATCGTTTAATAATCGTTCGAGTGAGGGGACCGGTAATTATCATTCGAATCAGGAATGATGCGAACTGCGAACAAAGAGAGGAAGGATACAGGATAATAATAGGATCATATTACAAATTAGGTGATACACTTTTGTGAAGCGCTGTCCGTAATGTACGTTACGTACACACACACACAGTAGCTATTACATAATAGATTACACACCGAAAATAAAACATAGATTACATGTAATTTCCAGCCAGTACGTGATGTTACATAATAAACTTTCGATTTAAGGAGGAGTGAATTGAAGTGATTTTGTGTGCGTTGTTCTCAAAATATCTAACAGAAAAGGAGCAGTTTTGGATTCAATTTTGATTTATGCGATATTTTCCAATTGCTCGATTTTTTTGTCCAATTACGGACAAAAGTGAATCAATTTGATTTATTGTTTAAGGAAATCGTCATTTCGTTTTTCGTTTAATAATAATTTGGGGCGAAATTTAAGGAGAAAATTGTTTTATTTTGTTATTATTATGAAGGTAATTGGAGTGTTTAGTTTAGTTTTCGTTAATTTTGAACGATTTTGCACACGTTTTCGACATAAAAATAAAAGTTTAAGTTTAACATTAAAAATAACTTTTTTTTGCTGTTTTACTAAAAAATAGTCATTAATTAATAAGCATAGAAATTTTATTGCTCAATCGTGAGTATTTAATTATGACTTAAATCGTTATATTACTCATAAAATATTTTCTGGTCTAATAATAAAACGTTTTTTTATAAGATGCGAAATTATTAATCATTTCTCGATTTTTATGGTTCAATCAGCTAATTTGTCTTAATGATTTGATAAATCGATTATTTATTGAAAGATCCATGAAATCTTGTTTTATTAAAAGGTTTATTTTTAAAAAATCTTGTTGATTTAAAAATCTAAATTTACAATTTTCTAAAAATATTTTAAATTTTACTTGAAAATTTTAAACTCAGTACACGAGTTTGCGTTTTTTCTTATATTTCTGCTCATTTACCTAAAAGATTGCTCTCGATCGAGGCTATCTGCGCATGCAATCTAGACTAAATCGGCCTAAATGATCTTTTGAATACTCTGAAAATACAATCTTTTGTGTTTGTCTTGTCTGCGTGCGTTTGTGTGTGGTGGTTTAAGGTGCAATTGCAAAATGTTTGAAGCCAAAAAGATTAAGATACTCAAGGTATCACTTTAGTGTACTTTCTTTGCTTCTTTGAAAAGGTCTTTTCACTCGTTTATTATCTTTTTATCCAGTACTTTGACTTTGTATTGTGTTTATGAATGTGACTTTGAATAATGCACACACACAGACTTGAACACTTGGAATCACCTCAAAGTCATTTGAACTCGATTGCACTCGAAGTTGAAAATGATGCGTTTTGTGCATATTATGATGATGAAATGAAAGATAATGATGCCGACAGAGAGGTGAACTCGCGCTTGGCTTTTGCGTACACTTTAATGGATCATTCTCTTAAACGGCGGGAACACTTTTGTATTTGTGTTTGTTTGCTTTTGAGATAATCATAAATCTACAAATATTATGGGTTTGGATATATATCGTGATATTTGATCTAGTTTTGTTATAACTCACTAATAGACCAGAGTTTAAACTCAATTGACCCCGAATCAGTTTTGCATAATATCCCCGGAACAAACAAAACAAAAAGTTTGGCGGCAAGTTTTAAAGTTTGTTGAAAAGCTTCTCAAATTTGTGCTACGCAGTTCGATTTTGTCACACAATTTTTTTTTGCATTACACTGCGTCGTACATTCTAATATAATTTTGAAACATCAATTAACGTGGATTTACCTTTTAATTGCCCTAATAAATAACATAAATTTGAACAAAGATGCGATAATGATTAAAGGTCAAATGTAATTTTGTTTGGATTTAATGTAATTTGAGGCTTTTGATGACACTCAAATCGGACTGTTGCGTTACGTTACAAACTAAACATACATTACATTCTTGCAATTGCATTTGAATTATATAGTATTTTACGAGATTTAATTACATGTATGTAAGGTTACATAATAAATTTTTGAACTTTTCATGTGTGTTTTTCAAAAGGTAAATTGTTGAACTATTTATTGAACAATTATTATGTTCTTGAATTTCTTTCTTGAAATGCATTCGAAATTACTCGGCATGTTAAGTTATGTTTGCGTTAGGTTTCGTAACACTTTTGTTTTTTACGAGTCATACAGTCAGAGATTTCTCCATCTGTCTCTGTCTCTGTGTGGTATGCAAATTTTGAATGTTTTTTTTCATGTTTCTTTAATTTTATGATTATTTGTCATCATTGTATGTACGTACGACATCTGTGTATGTGATCATCTCATCAGATTGGTGGTCACTGGCACATCTAATGGACCATCAAATTCAATGGCGCCTCTGTATAACGTAGTACAAGATAGACAGATGTGATCGATCACGCAAAGTGTCCACCACCTGAAAATTTCACTTCTACTTTACGTTCGTTCATTCAAAGACAAATTGATGTGATGTGCCTGTTGATGACCATTACGATCTTGTTTTGTTTTGTCTTGACCATGAGTACATCTAGCTATTAGTAATATCATGGATATGTAGGTTACCAGGTAGCTTTTGCTCAAATCGACAATAAATTGACCACAACTAATTGGGCTGACTAGAACCAATTGAATTTAAAGATCTGAGACTTCTGGATTTTGAACTTCTGTGTCTACTGTTAAATGTGTAACTGTAAATTGTCTTGTAAATTGTCTCGCTTGTTAGAAAGGATTAATTTGCATGTCCTTAAAATGGTCAATTTAAACAAAAACGATCTATTGATTTTGAAATTTGGATCAATTTGAAGTCGATTTGGATCAATTTCAGAACCGATTGATATGTCAAAGTGCAAATATTTTCACATATGTCATAAAACGTATTTACTAACCCGTTCAGTCTTAATTCAATTTTATTTTTCTTATAAATCTTGAAATTTGAGTTTAAAAGGTTTATGGATTTGAATATTTCGAAAACAGAAAAGGTTAAATTTACAATAATTTGGTTCAAATATAGGTTTTTATCAATAAGAAAACATATTATTTCGTGCATTTTTCTTCTTTTTTGCATCATTTTTTTCCCTAAACTTAACTTTATTTCACTTATCTTTTGCACACACACATTTCCACCCTAAATTTTTCTGTTGCCTCTTTTTGCGTTTCTCGTTCCGTCACTTGTTGGTTTGGTTGAATCGTGATGCTAATCATAATAGTTTCTGTTCTTTTTGTAATAATTTTGAACCTTATTCATTCAAGTGTCTAGACACTTGTGCTACTGTTTGCTTATACTTTACAGCTTTACTGTTAGCTTAGTGCGTTCGGTCAAATCGAGTGGTCAAAATCTTTGTTGTTGAGTAAAATCGTGCGGTTTTGCGGTTTGCACTGAGAAAATTGATATATTTGTCATATATTATACAACGCAAACAAACAGATAGATTTTATTGTTCAATTCACAATTCAAAACGGACGCTTAAATGTGCGGTCGTTTGAATAATAATATTTCTCATTTTTATACGTGTTTGTGTTGTTAAATGTAACTTTTTTGCTTCCTTATTTCAAAATTTATTACAATTTGCAATCGAGCGAAATCGAGCAAACAGATCTCGTAAGTATAAGAAAGAGATCAAATCGCTCATATAAACGGTTTCAGTTTCAATTTATTGCTCTCAAAACCAAACAATTAAGTTGTATCTGATTTAAAAAAACAATTTTGAAATTGCATAATTTGAATCTGAATTTAAAATCTAAATAATAATTTAATGTTTGAAATAACAATTTCCGTTTTTAATTTGAAAGTCAAACAAAATTGTGATCTAGGAAACGTGAATCACGGTTTTGCTAAAAATCGTTAAAAATATGATTTACAACTTTTTTCATATTTTGTTTTTTAAAAACCAAAATTCAAACTTTTTCTTTCTGTATCACCAGCATTTTGAGAAACTTCAAAAAGGTTACATAAAAAATCAAACTTGTTCTTCAAATTACTAAACAAAAATCTTTAAACTCAAAATTCAAACAATCGAACAAACATTTCCGTAAACGCAAAAACTTCAAAACAGAAACAAATTCCATTGATTACATTTCCTGATTAGGAACTAACAATTTCAAACAAATTCATTCATGACAATTAACATTTTTTTGTTCACAATTCTCAAATCAAAATTGAAACAAACTTGTCAGAACCAAAACAAAACAATCAAACAAATATTTATTCATGAATGTCTTAATGAATTTTCTTTTATTTCAATTTTATTTTTTCTTAATTTCGGATTGAATCAAAGAGAACAATTCATTAGAATCGCTAAGCATAACAAAAAATATATTTTCAATTAACACAGACGGATATAGTCAATTCGTGCCCGTTCGAGTCAATTCATTAATTCCAAACAGTCCAATTCAATAGACAAAGTTCAAATAGACAATTGAATACATAGTCAACAATTCCATAATCAACTTGTCAGATTGTCAGATTTTTTGGCAAACCGGACCACTACCTGTATTGACTTAATTAATCCATTGTGGCTTTATGCTGTAAGAAATTATTCAAACGGAAGGCTTAAACATTATTTGGTGAACTGCTGCTCGACATTAATCAACAATCCATACAAACTCAACATATGTACAAAAACATTAGAAAGATAGATAGATTGTATGTATCACAAATGTTGTCCATTGTGTTAAACTTAAGCCCTAAAGTAAGCTTCCTGAATCACACTACCTAGTCTATATATTCTTTTGTGTCTGTTAGTTGTGTGTTTGGACTACTGACTTTCCGCTCCATGAGCCTCACCAAGTGAATCTATCACCACAAATCACTGAACATCAGTACAGACAGGATTGCGTATTGTCCTCCTGTTACGCTATGCCTTCTCGAGCACCTTGTTTGCCTATTCTTTGTCTAAGCTTGCAGCACTCGAATGTGTCCTATCTCTGTTCTATTGTTCAGAAGCTTCTTGTTTTTTTCTTTCGTCGTCCACTGAACTGAACTTGCTTTACCTTCTTTGTCATCATCATTAATTAAGCAGCAACAGCGCGACAGGACGCGACAGGTAAAATAAGTACAATAGGAGTCAGGTACTGCAGCTACCTTACCTGGTTTGCTACTGTGACTTAATTACAAAGTTTACTCTATTTTATCTATAGGTTAATTAACATTCGTGAGTTGAGCAAAAGGTAACCTATGGTGGTGTTGTTAGTGTTGCTACTTGCTTAGTTGTGCTTAGTCACCTGTGTTTTTGCTTATTAAGGTACGAGTCGAGTACAGTCTCCATACACCTGTAGAGTTCGTTAGGTTTGTTTTGACTTTGACCGTTAACCCTGGCGTCAGAAGCAACCTTTTCATCATTTCACCACACTAATTGACTCGAATTAACCTTGAAATTTGAATATACTGAATTCAATTATTCGAGTGTTGCCGGACGAAACTGTTTAGCAATGATTTGATCTGTTTGCCCTTAAGGTGATCGAACGAACTGGTTTTTGACCCTTGGAATTTGCTTGCTTACTGATGGTTGATTTTGACGTTGATGATTGACCAATGAAGTAACCGTAAACGGTTGTTGCTTGCTAAGGTCGAGACGGGAAACATCGTTGCTCCCTTTTGTTCTGTTCTTTCTGTGATTGAGTTCATTTATTAATTAATGAGCCATAACGAATGTGGTGGTAACGAATAACAAAGAGAAAAGATTTCTGCAAAACGTTCTTGTTGCATAATGCTTTATGCTTTTCTGACTGTTAATTAATTAATGGTTGCGGTAATTAAAGACGAAGATGATGATGACCGAAACCACCACAACGGATCGGAACTTCTTCTTCTTGACTTGATTATATTCTTCATCGATATACTCTTTATAAGAGATACATTGTGTGTTCTGAAATGTTTGAAGACGAAGTCGATGATTAATTGATTTCGACAATGAGACTGTTGCTGCTTTTGATCGATTGTAATCTCCGTGGACTTGTTGCATAAAATACGTTACGTTGTTTGTAGAATAACAATTTGGAATATATTGATTTCGATACATTGCATTATTAAGGATTATTAATTAGCTAATTAATTGACTTTACTTTCAAGCGTTTATAGGAAAAGGTAATTAATCTTAATCTCATTATAATATGTATTTGCTAAAAATATTTTTAAGTTTTTTTTGTAAGTTTTGTCTTGTTTTATTAAATCATACTCAAACACTTTCTGACAATTGCTCATTTGTTCGATTCGATTGATAAAAGGTTTTTATTTTTTATTTGATTTGTCTTGAAATTCGCAGTTTTTGGACTTATTTAGATTTCGTTGAATTGGAATTGTACAATTTTAAAAGATTGATTTTATTTTTGTTTCTTAATTTGTTGTTAATCTTTTAGTTTTTTGAAAATCTTATTAAATTACAATTTTAATTCAAATTAAAAAAGGTTTTAATTGGTTTATTCAGTTTTAAAAAAATGTTTAAAATGCTGAACTATTCTTAGCGCTTGTTTATCAATTTTTGCGTAGATATTAACGATTTAATTTAAAGGTTGATTTCAATTTTTGTTTGTAAATTTTGTTTTTAGTTTACAAATATAAAATGGGAATTGAAAAAGTCCAATCTTGATTTCATAACTTTTAAATGCACTTTATTTCTAAAATTTTATTCAAAGTTTGATTTCAGCTTGTTTTATTCATTCTATTTAAACATATAGTATATTTTATAAAAATTAATTTCATGACGTAATTCGGGTTAAAAATGGTTTCTTTTTTGTTTGTGTCTGTGTCGAATTTCATGATATGAATTTTCTCTAAAGTAACAGTTTTAAAAGGTCAATCAAAAATTGTTTCATTTTTATTTGCGAATTCTATTTTTCGGTTATTCAAAATTAGAGAAATTACGGTTAATATAGGTGATTATATAAAAGGTTTGTTTTTATTTGTTTGATTTCGTTTTTTGGCCATACTTGTTCCGCAAATTGCAATCAAAGAACACTTTCAAATAAGTTTTATAATTCCAAAAAATTGTGTTTTGATTAAGTCTATTTAAAAAGGTTTCATTTTTTGCATTAGATTTAAGACAATTATTTGTCTTGAATATAGTTCATCGTCATTCAGTCTGAAATGTAAATCAAAGGTATATTTCAAAAATATTTTTCAATTGTTTTTAATATGAATAATTTTAACGCCTAAATCCAATTGTTTTACCACACTTTTACCTTATAAGCAAAAGCATTTTTCCAGCTACTGAATTTTGCAATTTTATAGCTTTTGTATTTGAAAATTAATTCATATGAAATCATAATAATTTGCGTACAAAATCGCGCATTTTAACGCAACTTCTGAATTTTTCTCTTAATGTTGAAAAGATGTATAGAAAATCAAAAGTGTTGTGTTGTTGCGGTTTAGTTGTCAAAAGTGAGTTTTGTCTTAAATTGCTGCTCCTTTGTCTTTGTGATTGTAAGTTACCTATCCCATAAAGCTAACTTGATTGTGTTGCATAATCTTACTTAATAGATTTTTTCCCTTCTGCACTATTAGCCGATGTTATTAACACTTATTAAAATTGTAGATTCAACATTCAAGTTGCCGGCAACACTTTTACACACGAACACAATCGTACAAACTTGTTAATAGATTACCTAATTTACAATTTGTTACAATTAATTCAACAACATGTGTTTGTGTTGCTTGTACTGAAGAGTTTTCAGATTTATTGTTTTTTCTCAAGATTTTCATGTTTACCACGAGCTTTGTCTGTTTGCCGACGAAAAACGAAAAACGCGTGCGAGACTTGTCTTGTCAACTTGTCTTCAACAGAGCAATTTGTTTTCGAGAGCGCAGAAAAGTATTTCTTGAGGGGAAAGAAGAATAATACAATATACTGAGTGAGTGAGAAGGATAGATAAGGTATTGTTTCGGTATGTGCACGATAACGGTGAGGGAGAGAGAGGGAGAGAGAGGGAGAGCTAATGGTGGTCAGTGTGGTCAAGTGAGACTCACTATAGTCATGAGTTAGGTCACTTCATTTGTGGCAATTGCACACACACAGGCTCGTCACTGCTATACACACTTATTGTACTATGTTGAACTTGTTTAAATGAATGCAGTAACTTGTGTGTGTGTGTGCACTTGTTGTTGGCTCGCAATTCATTCAGCAAACGTTGATTGAGTGAAACATGTGCTCACTCAGACTCGGACTCGGACTCAATTATACAATTCGTCTCTATTTGGACAATTAAGCCGAAACGTATGAACAAACGTACTTTGCCATGCTGCTCCTGAATGTGCTTCAAATCTTATCTCAGATTTTGCTTAATAAGCGCCTTTTCATATAAATTTAGTTATTTAAGGATAGTTATTTTTATTTCTTATGCAAATTGTCAATTTTATCCAAAAGGTCAAGTTCTAAGATGATAAGCAAAAATATATTATCTAAAATTGTCCAAAATTTTTATTGTAAAAATATGTAAAAAGATTTGCTTGCGGGGTTTATTTAAGAATTTAGTATTTGAGATACAGCTGCTTGACCAATAAGACTGTCAGGTGTGCTTGTGCTTTCGATCTCGTTATTTTGTTTTCTTGTTTTGTTTGTTATTAAATGGACATTTAAGTAGTAGTGTTTGGCGCTTGAGTGGACATTGTCTAAAACTTCCAGGAAAGAGACGACAATTTTTTTATATCTGTCAAACTTATTTAATATCACTTATGTATGAATGTATGAATTCACAAAGTGGTAATGATTACCGGGTTGTCGGTGTCGTTTTGTTTTGTGCGCATGTGCACTGAGAACTTACTCTTTTATTTTAAATGGTTACAAATTTTTAAATTTTAAATTTATAGAATCTTAAAATGTTATAATTTACTAATCAATTCTTTATTTATTTTATAGGTAAGCAAATCGATTTTTGGATTTTACAACCAACATTTTACACGTATCGTATTCTTATCTTACTATTCATTGTCATTGTCACATAAAAAAGGTTTTCTAATTTTTTAATTATCATATTTTTTGTACGTCATTTATGAGTGACACTAAAACAAACATACAAACTCCCGACAAAATTACTAACCTCAAGCAAACAATAGATCATAATCTTGAACCCAATAATTCACCTTTTTCTATTTTTATTTCTATTTCTTATAAAAATGTTCACCCACTCACCTTCATTATCTAATCATTTTGATCTTTCTAGGTTAGAAATTTATGTTCATGTTCATTGTGCAATTTTTCACCGCAAACCTATTTCTAACCCTAAAACCAATTTTCATTTCTTCTTCTTTGATCTATTGCCTTTGCCTCTCTCTCCCTCCCCCAATTTGCAAATATTATTATAATTGAATTACTGTCTACTATGGTGATGATGATGATGATCAACTTCTGAATGAATTTACATGATGAACGAGAGAACGAGGTGCAAAGTTGTGGCTGTGCTCGAGTTAGTTGAAAATAGAGTTTGACCAACAAACGTATTGATTGATATGATTGATCGTGTGTGGTTACGAGAGTTTGAGTTAGAGGAGAGTAAAGTTATAATGTAAAGTCGAGGCCATCATCAAAATGCAAATCGATTGCTCACCACCAAACTCGATCGACCCCGAAAAAAAGT
Source organism: Rhizoglyphus robini (assembly GCA_023373905.1). Classification (NCBI taxonomy): domain Eukaryota; kingdom Metazoa; phylum Arthropoda; class Arachnida; order Sarcoptiformes; family Acaridae; genus Rhizoglyphus; species Rhizoglyphus robini. The sequence continues at coordinate 196,826 of JAKIJQ010000032.1, read as the reverse complement.
TCTTATACACAAAAAGGTTTGCATGTGTTATAATAGTCGACGAAATGTTGATTTATTGAATTTGTGTGTCTGCCTCTTTTTGAGTGTCGATTTTAGTTCAATTTGTCCACTGCAGTTTTGACTATTTCTACTTTAACATGAACAACAAATTGAACTTTGTATGAGCTTTGAGTGAGCTTGCTCGAACCTGAATCGATGAAGCGTAAGGGCAAAAGCGTAAACGCGAATTGCAAGTCAAATCGGTTTTGCAGTCTCCGACTCTCTCCCTGTATGGGAACAATACGATAATTGCGCTCTTCACTTCAGTCAATAACATTACACTGAACACACAAACTAACACAACACAAACACAAAAACACAAACAACACAACATAATAAACAAAATGGCGGACAAGTTGACTTTGGTGTGTGTGATCATGTGATCATGTTTTTCTGAAATCTATCTTTGTTTCGTTCAAAAGACGTCTTTTGTTCTTTTCTTGTCTTCTTTTTCGAGAACTACGTATCTTCCCTGTCACATAAAGTCTACAACTGTCTGATTACCTGTTGAAAGAGATTATACCTTAGTTCCTAATTAGATTAGTCTGTTCGAACCCGTAAAAATCACCAACCAATTCAACCAACCAAATAGATTGGAAGAATAGATTGAGCAGTATTATTTGTTTAAGGCGAGTTTGTCTATCGAGTTGTCAACTTCCAACCAGGACTTTGTCTGTATTTGCTTGACTTGGTTTCTAAATTTCTCCTTTCTAGTACTCTAAATTTAATTAAGGTTCTTATCTTATCTTATTTTAGGTTGTTCAAAAGCTGAGATAATTGTCCGAAGGATTATACAATTACAAATTGTTTCTACAGATTAAATTTAAGTTTAGGTTTAATTTAAACCGAGAAAATCTTTCTTTGTTTGCTTTGTTGTTTGATCTTTTGTTTTGTTCTGAGTTTGTTTTAGGAATTTTTTCTGCTTATTTTTACGGACTATTTTTAGATAAACCAAAGAAAAGATTGGTCCAACTCTCTGATTATTTCTGTTGATTCAAAAGGTTAAAATTATTCCAAAATCGTTTTGTGTGCTTGACAAAATTTCTATTAAATCAATAAAACAAATAATTCGGTCATTTCAAAGCAAATAACAAAACAAAACAATAAAATCAAAACACTTTTCGTCACTTTCATAAAATCACATTTTATTACATAATAAATTGTTTTTTTGGTCAAACATTTTCTTTCTCCCACAAACACATTCAATAACAAATCAATAAATCATTACATCTTTTTTATTGATTTCGCACCAGACAAATTCGATGTCTTTAATGATTTCGTGTGCGCACCTTTACCTTTACCTTTATTTCACTAACATTAACCGCGAATAGGCAATTTCGTGATTTATGGCAAATTAGTGAAAGATATTTTACGAGTTGGTCTAAAGATAGGTCTTCAGTGTTGTTTGTTGTTTGTCGTAAAAAGTTGTTCAAGTGAAAACGTTTGTTGGATGTGCATTGCAAGTCCTGAATAATTTGAAACTTCACGGCATGCAGCAACCGCCGCTGCAGCTGAAAATCAACTGAAAATAGACTTGACTAACTAACTAACTATACAGTACAAGTAGAAAAGTCAAGTGCATTTTGCTTAATCACGGTCAATTAGCTCTAATCAAGCGTTTAGTAGACGAGCAAAATTAACTAACAGACCGAACAGGCTCTCACTAGGTAAAAATGCAAACAAGCACTGCCATTGATTACTAAAACATTTTGATTGCTAATTAGACGCTCCATGGGGAGAAGAAGAAGGTAACCGTAAAAGTAGACGCTTTTTGAAGCGCTTTCACAATCTAGATTATCATATAAAGTTGCATGAAAACATGAAAACAAGAAAGCGTCAATGAAAATCAAGTCATGTGAGATATGACTTGATTTCACATTTGCACAATCGAAGGTCTATTTCTTATTCTTCTTTTTATGTAAAAATTGTGAAAAGAATGAGACAATTTTTTTTTATCAAGGAGAAGGATCTTCTTTCTTTCTTAAGACGAAGAAAGTCTTTTTTAATAATTTGAATTTTGACTTTTTCTTATTATTTTTCTTGGCACAAAGAATTGTGAGTTTGACTTTTCGACTTTTGTGTTGCGCTGTTCTGCTGTTGAACTTGTTCTCGATCTTGTCATCATCATCATCGTCTTACTTCTTTCTTACTTCGTTGACTTACGACAGTGTCTTGTACGGTTCAATGCTTTTTAATTTAATTCAAAGAGTTCGAGTTCTTGGTGCTATAGTGAATCAGTTGAAGAAGTGAGTCAGTAAGTCAGTGAGACGTTGCTTCTTTTTATAATTAAAGAACTCGATTTCTTCTTCTTGAGGTGTCAGGTGATAGATTGGTAAAAGATAGAAAAAGAAGGAACCAAATGGCGTCATCTCCGTCATCGTCGCTCCCTTGTGTCTGACGTTCGTTTTTTACGCGTTATTTTAGATTGACTTGTATCGTGTACGTAAAAGTTCTCGATTCGTCTTTTCTTTGCTTTTTGCTTTCGAGTAGTTCGAGAAGAACTCGAGAACTTGAAGAACAAACAAACAAAAAATCTTTGAAAACAAACGTTTTTTACAACAAGATTCAGGGACCTCTGTGTAATTTACTGATTTAGTAACTTGTTGATTAGGCTTTTCCCTGATTCGCTGATTTACTGACAAACACAAATCTTTTCAAGTACCTTTTCAGTTCTTCTTTTAAACTTTTAAAACCAAATCCGAAAACAAAGGATCTTTCCCTTCTACTTTTCTAAGAACGCTCGCACCAAGTACAAGTGCAAGTTAGAGTTTGGATTAAGATCATTTTGGTCTTAAATTGACTGAGAAAGAAGAATATAAAAGATGAAAGTTTGTTGTGCGCAGACTTAGACTGCAACTAAAAGAAAGGAACGTAAATTAAGTCTTTTGTGTTTCGTTAAATAAAAGAATTGAGCGAGAGTTTTAAGATGAAGAAGGGAGTGATAAGTCTGAATGGAGATGTCTTTTTGAAGAAATGATGATGATGACAGTGACATCTCACTTATATTACGGTATAAGGTAGTTATTAATACGTCAAGAAGGATTGAGTGAAGCTCAATTGTGTTTGTATTCTAATGATGAATGATTTCGGTTTGTCTTTGTCTTTTCAAAAAATCTTTCACTTGATTTATTTTAGATTCGATTGTCTTTTGTGTTAAATAATAGAAAAATATTGTCAAGTGCTTTAATTATTAGTTTTATCAAGATTTATCGGATTATTTTATCTATAAATAAAGTTTTATTCAGATGTAATTGAGAATTGTAAAATATCTTCGTCACTGATCAGATTAATATAAAGATAAAAAACTAACCTAAAAAACTTGATTTCAAATCTGTTTTTCTTGTATTTCTAAAACTAGAATACATTCACAATTGATTTCGCTTTAATTAAGCTTCATAATTAATAATGATAACAGTACATTACATTACAGCAGCATCATTAACCTCAATTAATTAATAAACCAATAATTATTATCGCGCTTCTCTCTTCCATTCGATTGATTATCTATTAATAGAACAATGAAGTCTGTAATAATTGTCTGCTCAAAAAATTATTTATTTGTTCCAATCGTTTTTAAAAGGTAAAGAATCAAGTTTCTTATTGAATTGAATTTATTTTATTATCATTTTAATGTATTGACATGTTTAATCGAATAATATTCAATATCATTTATATTCGAGATTGCTGTTAATTATAACTTTCATTAAATATCATTAAATGGACAAGGCGTTTGGGGGATCGTTCATAGACGAGGTGCTATACCGATTGTTATTATGAGTGTTGTAATTAATGTTAATGTTTAGAGTTTGATGGTGGGAGAATATATTCGAGTGTAGTATGGTAATTAAAATTGATGATTCGAATGTTGTTTTAGGAAAACGATTACATACGTTCAATAAATAAGTTGAAATTCATATTTGATTATTGATTTAATAATTTTTGAATAATTTTTTAAAACAATATACACGATTGAATGATGGTGATTCTATAAAAGTGTGATTACGTAATGATGATGATTGTTTCTGGTTTCTCATTATTAATTTTGATTGAGGTTATTATTGATTTGATTTGTTGTTTTTCGAATATGTAATGGAAAATTATATTTTTAAATTATAAATATTTAAATTCATAATTGAATCAATTAAATCAATTAAACTTTATGACTGACTGATTCTTCTTTTCATTCAAAAATAAATCAAGGAAGAAATTAGTAAATTTTGATTTTATAATCGTGAATTTTAAAATATTTAGAGAGCGAAAGTTTTTATCGAATTCTAAAGACACGTCAAAAGGTAAATCATTTTAGTTTTATATTAAATCGAATTCACTTTTCTTCTTCTTTATGTGTTTAACCTTTTTTATGTTAACGTTTACAAATATATAAACGAATAAATGATTATAATTCCGTTTATTATGTTCGATTGCGATTGATCGGAAAAGGCCGTTTACGTTTGACCGTTGAATATAAATGTATTTATATTTATAAATAATACAAAATTGTGTTTTACTGCTTCTTATTTTACTTCTTCTTGTTCGAGTATGTTTTTGTTGTGTGCTATTAAACCTCACTCACCTCACTTTACTTTACGTACTCTTCAAACGACCACAATCAAAGCCACCTCCGAACACATCTCGTTCTCCTCTTCTCTCTTTCCCTCCCTCCTATCAACAATAATAGATTTTTCAATAATGTATTATGTAATAATAACATAACGTTCAGTGGCAGCTTCATCATCTTCTTCTCCACGATCGATTCGAAGGGAACAGTGTTCGAGACAGTCCTCCAAGTCACACGTTTGGTGTACACTCGACTCGATGATGATAATAATTTCCATTTATTTCCATTTATTGATTTGTCATTATTAGCATCATCGTTTACTTTAACTGAGTTGAGTTGAGTAGAAAGTTTTGTAGCAAAGAGGTGGTTTGAAGTGGGATGACGCAAAAAGACGAGATGAGATCTCTCAAAGTGGTCGATCGAATCGATTGTGTTTTGTGTTTCGATCTCGCTTCTGACGTACGAACAAGTCGAATAGAGACGAAGACCACAATGATGATGATTATTAACAACACGATGATGGTTCAGGAATAGAAAGTAAAGTGTGTAAGGTGTATATTAGTCGATACATTAGCATACAAACTCGTTTAGGTTTCGAGAGGCTGAACAAATCAAATCGAATGTAGTGGAAAAATGTTACGCTAAATTGAGTTCTTATGATGCTGAAAAATTCTGTTTAGCCGAGTTTGACGGTTAAAATGAATCATGAATTCTCCCATTAAGTTACTTTTCCCTTAAGTTTTTGGTTTTTTTATTCGAGAATTGTGTCGCGTTGTTTTTTCCAATAAGATTCAATAATAACAACAATCGATCTTACTACATCTTTGATTGATTGATTGATTTTTGGTTTTCTTTATTTTCTTGTACGTTAAAATATTTTTAGGACCTGTCTGTTTTGTATGTTGCCTCGTATGTTACTGTTTTCGGGATTAGCCAGATACATCTTGTGATGTTTTCTGTTTGTTTGAAACGTTCATGTTTTCAATCAAATGATTGTTTTTCTAATAACAGTAATAGCAAAAGTGGATGGAAAACAATAACATTCAAACTTCCATTTTGTTGCTAAGTGAAACTTAAGTGAGATTATTTCCATTAATTCTTTGATGGATTAAAAAAAGCTTTTTATTTTAAGATTCCATCAACAAGTTTGAAATTCTTGTGTCACTCAATAAGAGTGGTATTTTGTAGTTAAAATGCAACATCACTTTAAAATGCAACTTTAAGTTGTGTCTTTCCAAAAGGTTATTTTCTGACATTTTTGGAAGCGTGTTCTGTCTTTAAGGATTCTGCTGTTCGCTAATGTTCCGTTACGTTTCCTCACGTTTCCTCGATTATTTTCTCATTTGTTGTTCTGTTTCGTTCATTCACTCGTTCAATTCTCGTTCAGTCTCGACACGAATTTTAGTTCGTTGTGTGTGTGTAAATATTCACACCAATTTAGATACTCAAATTCCAAACTAGATTCACAACAAACGGACAAACAAAGTCGAGCCAATTTTGTTTGGCTTCCAAAGTGTCCACCAAGTTAAAAGAGTGTCCAATTTAGTAACAGCAACAAAATGTTGTTCTCTGTTATCTACCAAATTTTACATATACGAGACGACGACGATGATGATGATTAGGGTTAACTGTACCATGTAAATGCTATCACCTTTGCTCATCTATTGAATTTACTTAGTGTACTACAACTAGTAGACTATTAGTTGTTGAATCGAGAAAAAGTCGTGACTTTTCAAGTGAAGGGGAAAAATGTTTTAAGGGTAACTTGACCTTTCGGTAAGTTGAATTTGGACGAGAGTTGACGAAACGGTTGATTGCGTTTACGTTTAAAGTTCAAGTTTGTTTTGTTGTATAACTAAATTTACAAATAATATTTCTCATGGAATTATATTTTATTTATTGTCCATTTATTAAAAAAATTTGAAAAATTGAAAATCATTTTGAATATTTTAAATATTACGTAATTTTTGTTCACGAAAATCCTACACGAAAATCTCTTCTCCCCCGCACAAAGATTTTTTAAGCCATGCCGCGCAAGCTGTCTTGCAAAGTTTGTGTTTATTACCTTGAAATAATATAGAAATTATTTTTAAATTTACCTTCCTACACATTAAAAAAACTAACAATCAAACTCGATCAATCTGCATATTTCTAATTTGACTTTGAAAATTGAGCTCAATTTACGACTTGTAACAATTTTCCGCACTAATTTGCCAACTCTCTTGCGTAAATTGACATCACGATTTTTTTCAAAATGAATTTGAACTTTAATATTTAACAATTTATTATTAATATTAAACAAATATTTAGGCGTGTGAATGAATTATGAGTTTTAAAAGTTATTTAAATATATTTCTCTAGGGTCAAGCACGATTTTCCACTCATTTTAGACTATTTTGCATTGTTTCGCAAACTGTCATGGTTTGCCGGCGTCTTGCACGGTCTTGCACCGGTCAGTCATCTTGTTACCCACAAATTAGCGTATTCAGAAAAAATCGTTCATATTCAAAAAAGAAGTTTTCCTACCTCTTAGACAGTTACCTCTCTCACTCACTTTAATATTCATCAAAATTATACACCTCGTTACGTCATTTATGTATGTGCCAGTATGTGTATGCATAGCTTCTATTATTAAGTGAGCGAATCTTTCACCACCTAGATTTCTAATAAAAGAAGAACAGTAAGTCTTGTTCTAATAAGCTTCATTCATTGTTCGTCACATCTTTTTCTTTTTATATTATATTATAATGCAACACAATCTTATCTAAATAATATGCATTTTGTCTCTGTATTTTAAGTGTTGACGAGCGAGACTCTATTTATAAATGTAATATACAAATTGCTAACTAAGTGATGACTTCTAACTCAAAGTGTTTGCTACTAGCCGACAAACATTTAAGAGAATAATAAGGAAAAGTACAATGAAACAATGAAATTGTTTTCTTCATCAACTAAAAAAATAAAGATGCATTCCGGGTTTTTACGATTCTGTAGAACAATTATTCAAATAAGAACAATTTTGAGTAAGAATATATATATAGTTTGTTGTTGAATTAGTTGATGAAAATTTACATAGAATTTCAATTAATTCAATTCTTTTTAGATACAAATTCAAAAGGTACAACCTTTTAATATTTTTTAAAAACTATTTTTCAAAACGTTTTTAAAATTTACAATTTAAATTCAAATATATAACATTAAAATTCATTATCTTTTACGCGTCAAATTTTTTCAAAAATGCTCCAATTTCTATTTAATTATCAGAGCAATTAAACTTTACCTTGCTCTTAAAGTTCTTAAAACCAACCTAAAAAGACAAACCTAAAAATCCCATAAAATTCAACTTTTAATGCACAAAAAAGACTTTTGTGTATGCATAATAAAATGAAGACGAAGTATAAGACAAAAGAAATGCGAACGTCAAGGTCAAGAAAGTGTGAAAAGCACGTCTTGAACTTTAGTTCAGGTAAAGCAAAGAAATTTTAGATCAAAATCGTAAAAAAGTGAATGAGTCACATGAAGAAATGCAGTCATAAAAAGTCCTCCTCCACCAACTTTTTTTTTGTTTAGGAATTTCGAAAGACCTTTGGCCAAAATTTACATTTCGTCCTAATATTATCTCTACTGACAATCACTAAATCTATTCTAGATTTGTTAATTTATTACGCCCCCTCCTTCTTTATTTTCACCCCCAGCACCCCCAAAACACCATCACAGAAAGTATTAGTATTAAAAAGTCTCATTTTTCAAAACACTAAAAATAGAATCCAATCGAACTTTGCTATACAATACACAGAGTGAGGTTCAGGTTAATCCATTCTTATTTTATATATATTTTATAATACAGAAAAGAAGGGGGAATAAGGTAACAACACAAAAGGCAACTCATCGAACGCTCAAATTGAACTAGTTGGGTAATAAATCAATAAATTAGAGTTGGAAATGGAGAAGAAGGAAAGGGAGGGAAGAAGTCTTAAAATGGAATACAAGTAGAGGGATTAGTGGCCGGATTAAAGTAGATCGTAGGGGACCGTTCATAAAGGTCGTTCGACTGTCCACTTCCATTAACATTGAATTTAACATTTAAACATTAAGGAATATTGATTTCCTTGCTTTTACCTGTCTTTACCTGTCTGTTGTATGTCTGTTCTTGAGTGCTAAAGTGTTGAAAGCCACCTTCATCTTCCCTCATTTTGCTATTATTTAGAAGGCAATTTACTTTAGTTTGAAACAATGGAATTTGTGGTGGTGTTTTGAATTTAACGGACAAGAACAAAAATCAAGATCAGAATTACCATAATGTTTTTTTTACCATGAGAATGTTAATAAATGTAGAAAGCAACTTACATTGACGGACAATCAAACAAACCGGCAATTAATCACCATATAAGTGATTGGAAATTCCATTGCCCAAAACAGGACAAACAAACAAAATAAGAATAAGAATAAGAATTATAATAAATCTCAATGAGAACCAACAAAAAAAAACAGAGTAAATATTCTCACAATTATTATCAGATTATTTATCATTATTTGTAATAATAAAATGCAAAACGTAAAATTACGTAATAACAATCTTTTTGCGGGTGATTTATGAGTTTGATTCTTGAAAAAGCTATGGGAATTTTGCTTAATTTTGATTATTTGATATTTTACTTTAAATCACATCAAATTAAAACTCGTTTAATTCCTTCTTCTTTATCTTCGGCATTTTCAAAGGTTTTTGAAAGAATTTTAAAGTTTCAAATGATTTTGAAACTCATTTTACATTATCTTATTAGATTTTGATCTTGAATTTTAACATCTTTTTCAATATTACAAAGTAATTTGAGTATTTCAATTCATCGTTATCTTACATAAAAATCTTTCAAATCTATATTTAAAAGCATGTATAGTAATATAAAACAAAGGTAAATTTTTAAATATACAAAATAATCTGAGCGAAAAGATCGTGAACGGCCTGGTTTTGTTTTATCATTTATAAAAGCTTGTTTTGTTTGTCTTTTGATATTCTTCACGATGCAATAATAATTACAACTAGTGCTATTACGTATTTTGTGATTTACAGTAAGTGCCTTTGAATGTACGAGTAATATCTTCGTGTGAAGTTGAAGACGCTGGAGACACATTTTCGTTCGTACAATACAATACAATAAAACTTGCTTGTTGTCTTACGAAAAATCGTGAATAACATCACTTAGTAATTCTTTCTTTACTTATACTTTACTCGGTACTCTGATGATTAGATTAGAACGATTGTGAGAAAATGTATGTTTTTGATCGAGAGAATTGCATAAAGAGAGAAAATGGTGTGCTAGAATGTGGTTGAGATAGATTGTTTATAATAATGCCAAAAGAATGCTCATGAATATACTCGATTTAAGCTAAATTGTTACATCACTTTGTTATGTTGTTGTTTACTTAACATAGTTTCGGTTTTCGAAAAGCTAAGTGAAATATACTCGTCCATCTTATCTTAATGTTGAGAAAATAAGTTGTTGAAAAAAGGTTTTAACGTTTTTTTCTAAGATTTAGAAAAGTTCTTAGTAGATTTAAGGTTACGTAATGTGTTATGTAATAATGTTAAGATGTGCTAAAAGCGATTCTTGAGATTCTGTTATTTAGATTCACATTCATAAATGACGTACGTAAGATATACAATCGTGATACATTCACAAAAGACATAACACAGTCTTAAATATTTTGTACATTATGAATATTTTGGTATATTTTTTAAGTAAAAGGTAATTTTATAAAAATAAGTTGTACTAGAAAATGTTTTTCTTGAGATTGACATACAAAATAGATTCTACATTCGTTCATAAATGACGTACTAACTCTTTGATCGGATCTTGACACATTCTTCAAAAAATGACATTACACGAACTTTTATAATGGTTGCTTTAATATTTTTTATGATTCAAATTATTAATAATTTTCTTTTATTTTCTCATTTTAGGTAAGTCGATAAAAATCAATCTTTTGGAACAACAACTCAATTTCTGGATTCGTATTATTGATTCGTATAATTAAACGTATCGTACTTTTATTTTTTTAATAAAATCTTTTTTGTTGTTTTTTTTGATTATTTTACTTTCAATATTTCAGCCAAATAATAAAATTGTTAAAAATGATTGTTTTCCGTTTTAAAATTCCCTTATCTCCAAACACAATTTCCTTCTCAATTATTTTATTCATTATTATCAAACTTTTTAATTGTTAGGACCTTAAGTAAGATTTCCTTTTTAAAATCACCGTTTTCTGAAAACAATTATATATCCAGCTTCCCAAAAAAATCACTTCAAATACTTTCCCATTATTGTTTTGTTGTATGATTAATTGTTTAGTGTGTGTGTTAATTGTTCTCGGGTACAAATTTCACTAGTGTTTAATTTCATCTTCTTCTCTTTGTCTATCCAGACTCTATTCATAATACAAAAGCTCTCGATAACAAAGCAAGCAAAGCTCCACATATAATAAAAGAGAACAAAAGATAATGACAAATTAATAACTGGCAATTAATCACCACTTTTCGGTTTCTTCTTTTCATGCCTTCTAATGAGTCTAACGCTTTCAATAACGAATCACCTTTTTAGACGAGAACGGGAGGCTCAAAGTCTTGATGATCACTCATTAAGACTATCACCCAATCATTACTACGCTTTCGATTGATTTGTACTTATACAATAATAGAAGTCATTAGCAGTAATCTAAAGGTGTCGAGGAAATGTGGTTTTTGTCGAATGTAGGTGAAGTCATCTTCTAAAAATTTTGATTGAACTCTTACCTGGTCAAAACACTACACTAAACACCTCTAATTAAGATCTTATCTCGTAAACTCATTTCACTCTTCTTATTACAACAACAACAACAGAGAAGAGAAGAGAGATCAACAAGAGATAGATTATGGTTTCATCACTTTAATGATTAGGTTTCTTTTTTTGAAATTAGAGGTCTACTAAAGTCTTAAGATAGACATGCGTTCGTAATCTTAATCTTAGGGGGGCTAATCGTAATGTTCGTGTCGATTAGTTTGCTCACGAGTTTGTTCTACCTTCTTCTTCTTGTTCTACTAAGTAGAGCTTTAGGTTAGGTTAGGTTTGGTTAGGTGTAATTATGAATGAATTTGCTCAACTAGTATTCTAGATGATTCGTTTTTACTTTCGGTTTTTGGTTTCTGCAAGATTTGAAGATCTTAAAGATGATACACACGAACTGACGATGGCCTAATGACCCAGGCAATAAGGAAATTGATGAAAAGTTTGCATAATTTCGGTTCACTATTTACACCTTTTGTGATTGCACTTTTACTAAGAGTTGAAATAGTCGTTTTAAATAATTTTTGTACATTATATTTGTACATTATATATTCATAAACTGTAATTTAACCACTCTCTACTACGTTTGGAAAGCCAATTTCGTTGAATTATACCCAAAATGTTCCTTGTTCCTTGATTTATGTATCCTTTTACTGTAGATTTGTATACGTTAGATCCTGAAGGTTTTTTACTTTTTACTTTTTCTTCAAAGTGTTATCACACATGTTGATAATTGGATAATTGGACGATCTTTCTTCTGAAGTAGAAGTCCCGTTATTTTTTAAAGATAGAAGTGATGAGTGAGCCAAGCTCAGGATTAACGGCTCTTTCTGTCTGTACGTAATGTAATTTGTCGACACTTGTTTGAAGATTTGTGTTCTGCACACCACAAATTGACGATGAATTTGCATTTTGTGTGTTTGTAACCGTAAGCATTTACATCCTCAAGCAACAAACCGAAAAATCATCACGAGTAGCTAATTTGAATGTAGCTTTGTGTAGTGTTAAGCCTTAAGACCTCGATTTAATCTCGATTCGTTTTGCCTTATTAAAGGAGAGTACAGGAAGAAGAGATTACGATGATACGATGACTCGTGTCCCTGATGTCTTAAATTGCACACTACTAAGGAGAGGAGAGGTGTACTTTAGACCACTAATTCTAGCGCCACAAGATATTTTTCGAGTCACTTTTTCTCCCTTCTTCCTAGTCGTGGAGGTGATCCGATTTTGATTGACTAATTTGACGGTTTAATGCATACATACGGTATATAATGGTAATCAATATTATATACTAAGTGTTAGTTTGATGTTCTGATTGAGAGTGAGTAATTTCTTGTTTAGGTAGAAATAGTCGCTCTTTGTTGCAAATAATACAAACTTGAGATTTATACTTAAATTTGCGTAACCTTAAAGCTTGCGCGATTTTGTGTGTATTTTATTATGGATATTTTTGTTCTATTGTTGTATTAGTTTGTTCATGTTTTCAGGCTCCGCAAGCTTCTCATCCTTCATCTTCTTATTTGAGTGATATATCCTTGAGATGATAAAATCTTTGTATGCTTTTCTTGTTGTATTCTTTCTTTTTGGTTAATTGTTAAACGAAACAATGAACGAACATTACAGACCACCATTGAGATTATAAGATGATGTGTACGTATACGTACTATGTGAATGATGTAATAATAATAGGTTACACGAGAGTGAAACAATGTATTGTAGATGGTAAAAATTAAAGGCGAGTGTGCACGTGCTACGCAAGCTTTAGTTTAGCAACTAAAATCAACAATCAAAACCGCAACTTGTTGCGCTTGTTGTTGTTAAGCTCTTACGATGATCCTTTTAAGATAACAATAAATAAATACGATAATAAATTCAATTAAGAATTGACAAAAGACGAAGAAAAAGACTTTGACCTTTATCTTGACACTTTATCTTTTCATATAATAAATAGACCAAATTAATTCTTTGTTTGACTCTTGAAAGAAAGCGGCTATTTCTACTTTCTTTCTTTGTCTACACTTTTACTAATAAGATCTTTTATTTGATTTAACTTATTATTATTATGTAACATAAAGGAATCTCTAATCTTAAATTAATCTTAATTATAAATCTAATTAACCGTAAAATAACGGGATTTACTTTAGAATTTTTTGCCTCTCCTTATTGAAATCATAATGAACAATAGCCAAAAGTCAAAATAGCCGCACAAAAATTTTCCCGCCTAAAAAGTAAAAGTGTCACTATTAGCACAATATACGATCATTAATATCCATGGATAATAACTGCATATGCGAACGCCACCCCTCTAATTATCCCACAATAATTAAATTTACCTGTGTACCAGGTAGTGTAGTACAATTTACAGTTAAAATGGTGTAATTTTCCTCAAGTGAAAATCACGTTAATTTTCCACACACAAAAGACTGAAAATTTCCCACCAAAATTATATTATACAAGGAAAAAAGTGTTGAAGTCCACCTTGCGTAACAAGAGCTGCGCATGCGTATGCGCATTTTAAAACATATATGCACTTGTTGTAAAGAAAGTGCACCTTTATTCATCATTTATGATAATAGTAAAATAGTGAAACAAGCAAAAAGTCTAACTAGCCGTCTTCTTTATTGTATTCTAAATATAATAACAAATAAAGGGTTCCATTGTGTGCAATGTTGCGGCTATTTCAACCCTAATCGGTGGTCATCTCTTCATCTTCGCATAGGTCACATCGCTTTTCATTCTTTTGCGACCAACCACCATGATTACCTTCACATTAAATCGCCTACACTTTTAGATTTGTAGATTGAAACAAGTTTTTTTTTATATTTTCTTTCTTAAAGACAAATCGTCTTGTTATAATAAAATCATCGTTAGTAAGTGCCTGGTACCTGATCTATCTTATATAAGAAAGATTCTCATGTGAATTATTGCCTGACTTTTTGTGTGACTATTTCCACTCAAGTCGATTCATTAAGAAGTTGGGGCTCACTTAACTAGAGAGTTAGTTAGTTATCTTAATTCAATTAACCGATTTCGCACAAGACAAGTTAATAATCATTAAGCATTAGTCTGAACACACTTATAACCCACAACCTCCTTAAATAAATATAGATTAATTAACCATCACAAGTTAACGACGATGATGACGACTATTTCGACTTGATATGTCTCGTGCACTAAAAATAACTTTCAAACATTGATACAGACATTTAACATTTATATGGTACTCACAAATACATCACATCACATGTAAATTTGTTGCTGTTTGTAGATTAGATAAAGACAAAACGTGAATTTTTTTGTATATCTTTCGAAATGTTTTCCGCTTGTCATTCGTACTTACATGTTATGTGTCCAATGTTATATGTGAAAGTGACACACGACTGCGCGAGTGCAATGCGACGAAAATAGAAATAACATATGATATGAAAGAGATGTGTGTGATTGACACGTGAGAAATATTGATACTATCGATTTCAGATGTTTGGTTTAATGTTTTCGATCAAATATTTTCAATATTTTTTTTGAAAAACAAAACTTCTTGTCTACAATTTATATTTACATAATATTAAAAGTATGTTTGACTAACTTACTAATATTCAATAAACTAAGATCGATTATAAAACATCCAATGGATTAACATTTTCTAGACTAACATCTACTAGACTAACATCCAATACAGTAACATTTTCTAGACTAATATATTCAAGACTACCATCCAATACAGTAAAATTTTCTAAACTAACATCTAATAGAGTAACATCCAATAGAGTAAAATTTTCTAGACTAACATCTTCTAGACTAACATCCAATACAGTAACATCCAATAGAGTAACATTTTCTAGACTAACATCTACTAGGCTAACATCCAATACAGTAACATCAAATAGAGTAACATCAAACATTTTCTAGACTAACATCCAATACAGTAACGTCCAATAGTGTAACATTTTCAAGACTAACATTTTCTAAACTAACATCTACTAGACTAACATCAAACTGACTAACATCTACTAAACTAACATCAAATCAACTAACATCTATTGATCCAATGTCTATACAATTTGTCCCTTTTCCGCACTTAACCCGGTTAATATGATTTGACATTACCTAACTAACTAACTAACAAACTAATAACTAACTAGTTAACTAACTCTAACTCACTAAATTGCACACTCCGTACAAGGTGGGTAAAAGGTACTGCTAATGTCTGCTTGTGTATGTCCATTTGCTGTTGGACTGTTTGGTGAAACTTGCGCGCACTTAGCAATTGGCGCTCTCTGTAAATTGGCGCGCAAGCTGTTTTACTATTTATAGCAGAGCGCACACGCAGTCAACATTCCAGCGCATTAAAACGTTTTTTACTAATAACCTAGCTTAGCTTACTAGTTCTACAGCTTCACTACAGCCAAACGAAATTGAAATTGATTTGTTCACGTTAAAGTCTTGGTTCAATTTTTTCTACTTCTTCTTTACCGTTCGTGTGTTGTGTTTGCTTAACGTAATTTTTTTTCTACTACAACATTCCGATCAAATTGACTTTCTCTCTTTGTCAATTTCGTTTTAAAATGGGTCTTATTTTTTTGGCAAACATTCCACAACACAAAACGACAGAAATCAATTTAGTAACGGTAGTTATTTGCGGTTTTTCTAAAATTGAGATTCGACAGTGTGCGCACACAAAACAAACACAGTTCACTCACAAATAAGACAGCAGCAGCACACCCTAATTACTAACTCACCTGTATAGCACCTGTTCTGATTCAATCAAGTGACTCACTGTGCCACCCAACAGGTAAAAGTCTTATAAAGGAGTGCCGCGCAGCTCACTAACTAACTAACTCACTTACTAACTAACTAACTGCAGACGCGTCTAAGTATAAAAAGTAAAATAAATAAATAATTTACTTGATGATTATAATCAGAGAAGAGATGTACGAATAGATCACCAAAGAGTCGAAATAGTCGCAAAAATTAGATCCCAGACATAACATTTAGGTGCGTCGGCAAAAAAGTTTGTCTAGTCTCGGATGATTATGATCTGAATTTTACTTTTAGTAGTCTTTTAGTAAATTGATTTTCAATACATACACTTACTTAATGATGTCTCGATGTCTAATTTAAGGGGCCCTTCATAAAGAACGTACTACTCACTTTCTACTTTAGATCTTATCTCGGTTTAGGATTATCTTGATGAAATTTACTAAATTACAAATTGTAAATTGAAAATACAAAACTTATTAAATCTTAAAATAGAACTTAAATTGTGCAACTTTTAAAATAAATATATTAAATATTTATTACATTTAAATATTAATTTTTATATTAAAGAAAACTAAAAATTTCAATTTTCTAAATCTTGAATTGACATTCAAAAAATTTGCAGATGAAAAAGGTTACTAAGTGTAAATAGTCGCCGTGTTAAACGTTTTTTTTTCATTTTTTTGTAGAAATTAAATTGCACAGCATTTTTTAAATATATTGAATATCTACATTTAAATATAAATTTTTATAATTGAGAAAACTAGAAATTTAAATTTTAAAAATCTTAAATTTAAAAGTATAATTTCGCGATTTAAAAAAGGTTACTAAGTGTAAATAGTCGCCGTGTTAAGTGATTTCATCTTTTTTTCTTCATTTTTCTTGACCATCTTGTTGACGATAATATTAATGTTTTTGCCCTTAAGGCTTTAATGATAAAAGAGTCTCTCACCCTCATCCCCGTACTCAAAGATTCAAAGTTCGGACTCTTGAGTGCATCGAGAAGAGGTCTCCTCTCCGTCTCATCTACACTTTCTAAGAAAATTTCTAAAGATACTATGAGAAGTAGTCGTCACTAGTTCAAGTGAATGAAGACTCTCTCAACGTTTGAAGTGCTTAATTTAGTTAGTACATCGACGATGATGATACTAAGATGGACACTCGAGTAGTGTATGTTTACTTCTCTTGAAGTTATAAGTCTGTGTATAGTTCATGTGATGAATCATAATATTAATTCATATGAATAGTATTGAAAAGGTGCATTCTCAAACTTGATCATGCACTTCACTATTTCAAGTAAGCCACACACACACACGAAAAGCTCATTAACAAACATCATTGACCAGATAGACATAACAAAAATAGTATCCATCGATCGAATATGTTAAATAGGAAAAGAAGAGAGTGAGATCAAAACATTGATCCACTTTCGATTGTCTTTACAAATTTTGAATATAAGATTACAAAACTTTTTGGCTCAGACTTATAATTTTACGTTAAAGTTGTCTCTCAAATTTTCAAAAGGTCTTACTCTAACTTTAAAATTTGCATAAATATACAAAAATATATTTTAAAATTGACAAATTCCTTCCTTTCTTCCTTTATCTTTTTATTTACTAAAATGGTCATTGAATTTATATTTTGTTTTATGGAGTTTGGCAAATCAGGCGAGACTGACTGACCACTACTTGATCATGATCAATCTACATTTGGTCATTGCAATTTAATAAGACAACTGAAAAAAGAAATAAAGACAATAGTTGATGAATTGAGTGTATGGTACTTATACTTTTGCATAGACCGCGACTATTTCTACTTCTTTAATACTTCTTTAATGCGATTATATATTAGGGGGGAGAGAGATAGATATGATGATGCTTATATGGTTTGACTTGTCTTGACTCGATTATAGCTTAACGTCGGCGGTTGGTTGGCTTCACCCAAATGTCTAAACTTGTCGGCACAATTTTGCGGTCATGATAAAGCTTATACTTTATTATTTTCATACTCGATTGATTGATCAAGTTAATTAAAATTGACATTCAAAGTTTGTATTTGCCTATACTGAACCATATATGTCGAAATAGACGCATTTTGAAATTCTTTTTCTAAAAGACTTTTATCTATAAATAGAGTTTTTCATTTATACTAGATTGTAACTTATTGGTTTAATCTTATGCTTATAATTCAAGTTTTGAGTTGTTGATTAAATGCGCGGTAAATTGCGCAAACAAACAAAAATGAACAAAAAACAAGAAAGATCTAATTTAGATGATGCCAATTGCTTTTACCACCGCTAAGTAAATTGCTCAATTTCGTTTTATGTTTTCCTTTTTTATGGACGGCACGCCGCGGTTTAGCAAATAGCACCACGATATTTTTTTATGTAGAGTAACGCATTAATCACATCTATAACGATATTTTTTTATATTATATGGTTTATGGCTTTATGTTTGACCATAAATATTTGCGCACTTGTTGGCACAACAACTTGTTGCGAACTTGTTGCGAACATGTTTCGAACTATATGTGTGTCGAAATAGCCATGAAAAAGTAATAAAATATCTATATTTCGTGATTGCTTTTTTAGTAAGTTCGAAAAAGGTGTTTATTTTAGTTTAATCTTCATAATTTAGATCAAATGAACAAATCAAAACATTTTTAGATATTGTAGATTTTTTTTCAATTTTCACACAAATATATTTGAATTTACTTACAGGATTTACATTACATTAAGATTAAGATGTCTTTATTGAGTTGTTGAATCATTGTACTAATCTTAAAAGGTAATCTTTAAATTCACCTTAAATTCACAATCTTAAATTAAGATTACGGTTTTGTGTGCCTTATTAAGACTTTTGAAAACTGTTGAATGTCAACAGTCAAAGCCTTGACTTTATTGACTTGACTTGACTTGACTTGTGCAAACAAAACATAAATATCCAATCTGTTCATCATCTGATTAGCAATCTTAAATAGCAACTAGATAAGTAATAGTGACTTGTTTTGGTATGTTAAAGAAATTATTGCGAAATTAAGATGTTTAAGATGACTCTGTCAAATACGATTTATACTTTATGAGGTTTAAGGTTAGGCTTTCGTATCACTAAAGCGAGCGAGTCCCGTGATTTATCTTTTATTTTGTTCAGGTTTTCGAGATCCTTAAGTAAATATAGCACTCATGTGTTACGTCATATATGGAGGTGAAAATTGTAATTTTTTAGTTGGAAACCCTAGTTTCCTAGATTTAGCATTAGAAAATTGTCGAAAATTAACGGGGATGTATTTACAAGGAAATTTACTAGTAATTTTGTTTAGTATTGAACAAATATTTTGTGCAAATATTTACCTACATACAAATATCAATCTATACGCAAATGTGCTTGTTATTGTCAATACGTCATTTATGAATATACTAAAATGACAAATTCATCAAGTCAATCTGTGTGTGGTCAGTCCCTTTTTCCGTCGACGTGTCAATAAGATAAGCATCTCTTGACCTAAAGCTTGCGCGACTTCTCCCATAAATCATATGGATAGACTTATTATTATGAGAAAATACTAATATATTTGTTTTTCCTTAGAAAACTATCTATCTAGTTGATCTATTCACCACCTCTCCCTCCGTCTAAATTTCAGTTGACATCGATTATTGAAAAGGAGAAATGGAAATTTTCTCATAGTGATAATATGTAGGTTATCGAGGCTAATCGCACGCAAGCTTTAATGTCAGCTGTGCGACAATTTCGTTTCCGAGTGATCCCTTCTTGATCTTATTTCTGTATTAATCATCTTCAGGAGAAAGTGAACTTTCATCTTATTCGGTTTTGCCCCCTACTTTCTTTCAATGATGACATTTTGATGATAAATTAGATGACACGAAAGTCACATTCGAAAGGTCCGCTGATGATGACCATTTGTGGTTGAGTGCCTGATTGCGCAAAAGCTTGCGTTGGTTGGGCGAATACGTACAAATCGAAAGTTGAAACTATGATAGATAAGAAATAGATATCTTCATCAGTCGCTGAAAAGCGCAGACAGATGATCATTAAGACCGACCAACCAAACCAACGATGATGATGATCTGCTAGTGATGATCTATCTATGCATAATGATGACAGTGTGATAACGTATAGTGAGACAATTGAGATATGAATGAATAAAGCTTGCGCAGTAGGCAACGAGTAAAGACAACAATAATTATCATGCCACTGCTTCCTACTAGGTTTTATCATTCATTTTGTATTATATTTTTTTCATTTTGTTGTTTTCTTTTTAACCGAAATATTGATGAAACGTAAGTAGCAAAAGACTCGAGAGCTAGCGCAGTCAGACTTAAACTCAACAAAAGAGAAAAGAAATCAATCTTTTCATCATCTCTCCCTTTCACTTCATCATAATAAAGAAATATGATTATCTTTTTGATTATTCATTATCTTTGTTGTATTTTTCTTGCGTATTAATAATCAATTTCCTGTACGTTGTATAACAAAAGCTTGCGTAGTAAGGTTTTGACTACTGGAAAATTTTCTACAAACAAACTAACAAACTACGCATGCTCTAATTGAAATGTAACGTCATATATGAATGGTCTTGGTCTTTGTTTTTCAATTTTCTACAAACAAACCAAACTGCATTTCATATGTTTTGAACTGAAACAAAGATGTAACGTCATATATGAATGGTATTGGTCTTTGTTTTGTTTTTTTCTGTTGACTGTATCTCATATTTTATCGAACGTTCAACTCTTCAAGTATTTATTTTCATTATCGTTCATTTATCATAATATCACTTCAATTCCCTTCTTCTCTTCTTATCATAAGTCTTCGAGTGAGTGTCCGCGGACGCCTTTAACCGGTCGTTTTACCTTTACAGTCTGTCTTCTTCTGTTCATTAGTCTCTTCATCAATTATATCTTAATGGTGAAAGAATGATCTTCTCTTCATCTCCCCCTCTCGCCTCAGACCGGCTTTTCATAAAGTAGGTAACACCATCATCATAAGTAGGTTATCAATTATATCAATCAATTAATGATTGACCTAAAGAATTGTTCTTCTTCTGTTCTTGCTTATTAGGATAAAAGAAGAAGAAGTTGTTATTATTGTTATCAGTCAAGGAAGATCAATTAAAAGATTCTTTCTTGAAGTTGAATTGTTCCTTTAACGATTTCGAAATCTCATGACAGTTCGCCGGACTTTTGAAGATTGTTGACAGGCTTTTGAAGTCAACAACTTCTAAAACAAAATCCCGAAATCATGAAACCGAGATTTAATGTTTGGGAAAAATAGATAAATAAAAGCAACTGACAATTGAAATCCTAAACTCACTTTTATGATAATTTTCAACACATTTAGATTTGAATTTCGATCAATAAAATTTGAAATAAAAAATTTACATTTTCCCGCCAACGAGCTTTCTTTAAATCTCTAAACTTACATCTAACTAGATCAATATAATATAATCAGATCAAAACAAAGCAAATTTACATAAGGAGTCATTCACATAAGTAGTGTTACGTTAATAAATTACTTGAATATATCTTTGAAAAAGCTAAAAATAAATTAACAAATTATCATTATTAATGATTATTCACAAAGAATATTATTAAAAGATAAATAAATAATCAATCGATAGTCTTTTAATAGTGTAACTAACTTTTTTTAGTATATTAAAAGAATGTAAAAATATGCAAATCTTTTTAAGAAATAAGGATTTTCAATTTAGCTAGACAAGAAATTAGATAAAAATAGAAAAGGAGAAATAAAAACAAAACACAAAACAAAATCACGTTTAATTCATTTAAAAACAATTAATCAATTACACAATTTGTTTTGCTTTGTGTGCAGTTGAATCTGATAATGATAAAAATTTATTAATAATTTTGCAGTCTTTTTGAATTGCGTTCAAATTAAGGACAACTGATGATGAATTAGAAAATAACATAATTAATTACAAAAACAAATAAATCATAGACTAAAAATAAAATTTTGAGTTAAATTTGCATTTTAAGTTGAATTTATTACATAATTTTGTTACAAAATTTAGCTACAAAATAACTTGAAGATTTTAAAGATTGATAAAATGATGATTTATTCGAACATTAAAATTCCAGAAATATTTGAAATTTTGAATTTATAAAAAAGTTATCAATCATTTTTTGTCTGATTTATTTGATTTACAGATATTTTGATCAATTTGAGTCTTTACATGACTCTCGGTTCATTTTGATTATTCATTTGGACTTCATTATTTAACATTTTGTCTGATTTATTTGATTTACAGATATTTTGATCAATTTGAGTCTTTACATGACTCTCGGTTCATTTTGATTATTCATTTGGACTTGATTATATAACATTTTGTCTGATTTATTTGATTTACAGATATTTTGATCAATTTGAGTCTTTACATGACTCTCGGTTCATTTTGATTATTCATTTGGACTTCATTATTTAACATTTTGTCTGATTTAATTGATTTACAGATATTTTTGATCAATTTGAGTCTTTACATGACTCTCGGTCCATTTTGATTAGTCATTTGGACTTGATTATATAACATTTTGTCTGATTTATTTGATTTACAGATATTTTGATCAATTTGAGTCTTTACATGACTCTCGGTCCATTTTGATTAGTCATTTGGACTTGATTATATAACATTTTGTCTGATTTATTTGATTTACAGATATTTTGATCAAAATGATAATGTAATAATGACTCTCAGTACCTGATGGTTAGTCTTTTGTGTTAGATTTTTTGTTTTACTCTTGATTGACTTGATCCAGAAGCAATTCCCCTTCCATCTCCCCTTTTGACGGCCAATTTCACATCATTTTCGCTATCAATCTCTCATGAAGTAATACCTGCAATATCACCAAGTTAATTTCTGTAATTCAAGCTTCAAGCCACTCTATTGTTAACTTCCACAATTTATAAACTGTCACACACGAAGCCATCAGAAGCCATCAACCATCAAGCATATGACAGATCTTACAAATCTGTTATAACAGTTATTATATACATCGATATATTTTAACTGATCACTCAATTTAGTCTCTCATTTTAGTCTCTCAATTTAGTCTCTCATTCACTCTCCATTTAGTCTCTCATTTTAGTCTCTCACTTTATCCGCTCTGGTACGGTAAGCTGTACCTGTGCAACACTAGATTGTTGTGTAATGTCGTCTAGTGCTTAGTCTCTCACTTTAGTCTCTCATTTTAGTCTCTCAATTGTATTATAAACGACAACCCGCATGAGAAGTTTGTTTTATTTTTTTTTACAAATTTTAAATGCAATAAATAAATAAATATCAATCATTTTTTACAGCCAAAATTTAAAATATAAATTGAAAATCGATTAATAATTTTAACAAATTTAATTTCCGACAAGTTTCTTTTCATTGTTTTCGATAGTTTGATTAATTAACTTTGTGATTGAAATCAAAGGTAATCACACGTAACTTTATTTTAAAATATTTTTATATCGAGAAAACAATTATAAATCAAATTCTTAAACAAGAATAGTAAAATTCTGATGCTTCTTTTTGACTGTTAATTAATCTTGTCGAATTCAACTCTTTTCTCTTTTAGTTTTAAGAGAGGAAAGGATGATAATTAATTAAGTAATTAATCGAATTAAGCTCTTTTAAGCTCGCGCGCATCTTTAAACACAACTAAAACGTGTCTAAGCTTAGTCCAACTAATTGGATTCCTAAATTAACAACAACATTTAATTGCAATTAACAACTCAACTCTTGTAGAATTAGAATTCGTAAATTTTACTGTTTTTATCACAAATAAATTTCGATTCGACACTTTTATTATGTTATATTTATGGAGCGTGAAAATCATTATCATTTGTTATTATGTTTTTTCTTCTTCCTGACGCTCAATATATAAAAGAAAACTCAATCAAATGGATAAAGTCCGATGATGATGAGTCCTTTACAGTACAACAAAGGTTGTGTGTAATCATGAGAAAATCTTGATTTTTTGTTCAATCACGAGAATTTAGTGAACGCCTCCTTTTTTTTATTCGACAATAGAATCAATGAATGAGAAAAATGTGTATCAAAAGGTCCATGAGAACCCTTTTATAATATAAAAGAAACATCTTAAAATATCCGTTAAATGTCCATATCTAATCGTAATATCTTCAAATTGAAAGAATTTTTCGGTTTAATTTTAAAACGTTAACCCATCACTCTATTCAACATCCTCAATAAGAAAGTCTCATGAGAATCTTTGAGAAAATTCTTTGAATGATCTTTGACAGATCTGTGAGAAAATAAAATTAGACTTTGGAATTTCATTTTATTATATAAAGATAAATGCGAATTTAAATTGTTGTTATTAATTGGACAATGAAATTTTGACATTTGACCTTTCTTGAATTTAAAATTTATTTTAAGTAACTCGGAAGTACACGAGTACTAAAAGTTTTGACTTTAATGAATTTTGTTGAACTTTCACATTTTGTTTTCTGATTTCTCCAAGTTTTGATGGAAAAATCATTAGCTAATTTTATTATGATTATTTTTGTGGGCCGCCAAAATTCACACGAAAATATTTGGATTAATGACTTTTTATATGGCACTCTTTAAGGCTTAAAGAATATACGAACACAAAGTAACATATAATTTAATTTAAATATTTTTTACGTTAACTATCCAGGTGATTTACGTGAGGTTCTTGTAGTAAGTGTACTGACGTTATAATTAACGAATTTTGGACAGGTGTTATGCTTTATGATTCTGTGTTTTGTGCACTTGTTTTTGAATTATATAAGAGAAAAACTGCCAAATTAGCACTTTTTAGACTGTTGTTAAGCAAATTTTCATTTTGCTATGCTTTTTATGGTATTTTCTGTTATGTGATTTTGATTAAAACTTGATTTATGGTTTCGTATACAAACGTTTTCTCTTTGTTTTGTCTTGTTCTTTACTTTGAATGAAACTAATCATTAATTGTTCATTGAGCTTTACATGTTTTCGAAATTACGTTAATTTCCTAATATGGAATCCTAATTATATAATCTTATAAAACGTAAATTGTGTTGTTCATAAAAACGACTAAAAAGGTACTAAATCAAAAAACTAAAACTACAGAACCAAAAGCTGTTACGAATTCTGTAAATAACTTTTAAAAATCTACAAAAATGTAAGCCAAACTGACGAAATTTTAATAAAAAGGTAACTTAAAAGTCACTTAAACCTCTTTATATCTTGATTAATTTCATCTTTAAATCGATTTAAATCTTTAAAAGGATCCTTAAACCCTCTTAAAATGTCTACTCAAGAACTCATAAATCACGATACAAAATTGACCTTCCTTCTTGACATCATAAATTTTGTTGAATCTACTTTTAGTAGGTTAGAACAAAAGTTTTTCATCATTTCATTTATGAATGGTCCTCATTTTCAGAAACTTTTAAATGTTTCATATTAATTTTATTTTTCATATGGGAAGGTCTATTTAGTAGAAGAAAAAAGGTTTATCATCATCAATTGATTGATTTTCATCTTCAACTACTTCTCGAGGACAATAATGAATTCATCATTCGAATGTGAACTATACCACCAAATTATTAACCGCCACCAGAAGCCATTAACCTTATTACGAATTTTGAATGGCAAGGTTAAGAGGAGGGACACCCTACTGGGTGGAAATAGTTGGGTACTTAATAATAATATAAATGCTATATCGTACATATTGATGATTGATTATGATGTCTCCTCACTATGAACTTCTTGGAATGTCAAAAGTGAAGCGCTTCCTTAATGTAGTACATAAAGTAAAGTAAGGCCCTTTAGGGTGTTAATAGCCACACAGCGGCGTCAATCAATTTTATGATACTATTAGTTTAGTATAAAGTAAAGTAGAAGGAAAGAAGCTGCGTTCGCCTCGGAGGTGAGAATTAGAACTCTCAGTATGCAGTCTTGGGAGTCGACCTTTCTTATACTTTTGATGGTAAATTACAAAAGTTCCTCTTATCTTATCATCACTTTTACGAATGACTCCCTGTGCAGAAACTTTTGCACCCTACCTAATAAAAGATCAAATCGATTTTAAAGTTTTAGATTTTCGAAATAAAGTTTTGAAACTCCAAGTTAAATTGAGATCGGTCGACGAATAAAAAAAGGTTTTAATAATTGATTAATTAATTAATTAGATTTTGATTTATGAATTTTTGGATTTACATTCATTATGAACAAAGAATAACAATTTCGACTATTTTAGCCTAAACTTGAATTGATAAAAAATACTGCTACGCAATTAGGTTAAAATAACAGTTTCTTTTATGTCTCATGTCATTTTAAAGGTTGCTACTTTATTTATTAATTTTTTAATGCACAATAATCTTAGAAAATTGAGACTATTTTAACCTAGTCCGTTAAATGATCATTCAAAATGTGCTTTATAACAGGTAAAAATATTTTTTAGTTTTGTTAGATATAAAAATTGAATTTTTTTTTTAATTTTGCAAACAAAGAAGAATTAAAGAATTAAGAGTGTTTTAGCCAAATCTGTTAAGCGATCTTTTAATCTGAATTATAACTAAAGGTAAAAAATATTTTCTTGTAAATTCTGAAATCGAAGAATAATTGCGACTATTTTAACCTAATCGTAAATTTATCTTTAATATTTGCCTTTTACATGATTGGGTCGAAATAGCCCAAATTTCGACTGTTTTTCATAACATATTAGAACAAACAAACAATAGGAAGTAAACTAAATAATCCGTGACTTTAAAACCTTTTGCACTTAAAACCACACAACTTTCGAAAACAAACAAACAAACAAATTAACTCAATCCCAAAACCATTAACCATTATTATTAGTAATAACTAACTTCCCGTAAACCACAAATCATAATAAAACCACAAACAACACAATGCTAATTAAACTTCAAACACTTTCATCAACATCATAACAACTCATATTAATTTCTTAATTCCGTTTTGATGATACTTAAATCATCATAATATACCTAATCATAAGCATCACTATCATCATCCTAATCTCAAATACTAATCAACAGCACAATAATTATTGTCTAAATGTTTAAGTAATGATGAGTGACTGTTGGGTGCTATTGGTTTGGTACACTTGGGAGACAAACTCAAACTTTCTCTCACTCTTTCATTTTGAATCATATTTCCAACAGTTTTCTTCTTGCTTACGGACTGTCCATAATAATAATTCATCAAACATCTCGTTCGTTCAACGTATCACAAAAAACGTGATGATCGTAAATATACATAATAAAGAGTAGAGTGGTAGTGGCAAAAGGCTGATGGCTAAACATGATCATGAACACAAGCATCGGGTCAATATCCATCATATGCCTTCTCCGTCATCTTCGTTAAGTTCGTGCTGCATTTTGTTCGTTCATTTTTTCTTCTTGTGCATTAAATATACAACATATAATCGAGAGTCTTTCGAGAGAGGGGAGGGAAGGGAGGAAAGGCAGGGGGACAGTCATAAAAGTCGTGAGCAGCTTTCATTTGGCTTTCGAATAAGCTCACTCGGGTAACCTTTGAGTTCTTAGTAAGCTAGACTCAGTTAGGCTTTAGTCGGTCAGTAGTGTTGTTGGTGGTCGTCTCGGGTATTATAGTTGAGGGAAAGGGATCTCGGGTATTAGAGGATTAGTAGTGGGGGGCGCGAATGCACACGGACAGAATACCCGCCAATTATCCGAAAGCTTCATATTTTTTGTGTTAAGAAATTCGAGACTTTCGATCGTTGGGAGAAATTTTTAGGTGTCTAATATTAGAAAAAGTAGTATTGATTTGATTCGAACATATGATCTTTCACTCGTTGATTACTAGTTTGGATCACTCAAAGGCTTGCAGACGGACAGACAGACAGAACATAGTCAATGCACTCGAATGTGCAAATCAAATCATATGAAGACGTACACAATGGTCAATTTGTCTACTCATAGAGTCGAAATAGTCGTTATTGAGTTGTATTTTGAAATAATGATAATACAAAGTTATATTATGCAATTGCACTTTCACGAATGCCTTTTTGTTACTGTTTTGTTTGAAGTTCAGACAATTTTTTACTCTAAAGTTCAAAATTTTATAAAAGATCAAAACTTCTCAAGAAGGTCAATAATTTTCGTGTCACAACTTGTCATGATTAAGTCTAGACTTTGGTGAACTGAACAAAAATGAAGGAAAATTTGTATGATTTTAAAAAGATATCTGTTATCTATCTATCTCGTATACAGTTAAAAAAGAGAGAAAGGGCCATTCATGTAAATCATATACCAAGCGAACAAACGTAACGAATCTGTAATGAGTGTTGAACTCGAAGCAAAATTTACATAGTGACAAATAAAAACTTATTTTTAGTTTTAAAAGTCGTGATCTCACAAAATCGCTTGAGAAACAAAACTTTGAGTTGAATTTTCAAGTACATTTTTCAAAATTTAAAATTTAAAATTTAAAACTTGAATATTATAAAAACATTTAATTAAGCCCGATTAAATACAAAACAAAAAGGTTATACACGATTTTACTACTAAATTGACGATCAAGAATTTTTATACTCGATCGATTAATTAATTGCAAAATAATTATAAACAAGAAGAAGAAAATGTGATCTTCATGACCATCGAGTGATCGAATCGAGTTATTTTTTGGGCATGAAAATCAATTACATAATTACATAGGGAAAAGTATGGCGCTGATCATAAGATAAATTTAACTTTTCAGCCTCCAAAAGAAGATGGTAAATCATGGCGTTCATATAACGTAAAAAATAACGTTAAAATTGGAGGAATTGAAAGTGGTTTGCAAATTGTTAGGCAAATTGATGCAACATGCAGCTGCTTCGTTTCGCTATTTAATCGAAAAGATTGTAATCTTCTTCGTTCTTGTTCTTAGTATATAACATCTAAAATTGTGTTATTAGTGAAGATGGAGAAATTGGTTCAGTAATGTTATGTTTTTGCTGTGCGTTGTGGGAAGATTTATACGTAAATCGTGAATCTTATGTTGAACTACTTCTATGAACGAATATACGTGATAGATGCGATGTGTTCTACTAAATTGGCAATCACTTCGATGGTTTGTAGTAGAAGTAATAACTTTTTGGTAGCCTCATTTTTCTGGGTTTTTTTGATTGGATGGTCTAAAATAAATCAAAGGCCGCGATTTACGGCCAATAGAAAACAGATCTTTTTATTTTTCAGTAAAAATGTTTTTCATGATTTACTTTGTAATTCCTAAAAATGATGAAATTCCGCAATATTGGACTGATTTTTGAAATAATTATTGAATTAGTAGCTTAGTACTATAGTAAAATTCATTATTTACGACTATTTCTACCAAAGATTTAAAAAATGGTTGCTAAAATTCCAATAAAAGTCACATTGAGATTGAGATTTTCCTTGTTTGTTTCCTTAGAATACAAATACAAATCAAATAAAGATATCAAATCAGATTTATCTAAATTCAGATCAAGAAGAAGAAAGATAATAACTTTCAATTGAATATAATGGAATCGATTTTTTCTTAGATCAATTCTTAGATAAGATCAATAAAAATCTAGATAATGTCAAAGTTAGAAGATATGTTTTAATCAAATATCTTATCATCAGTTATATCTATATCATTATTATATAACTTTGTATAACCCAAAGATGATCTAATTGAGGTAATGATTGTTCTTACTGTTTAGAAACTTTTATATTACGTAAGTGATGATCGATTCTGATTGTGATTGACAGGTTGGATTGTGTGTGTGTGTGGACAATTACGGACATCTAAACGAACAATCAATATATATATAACGAGCAGCTAATCAGTAACGTCATTTACGGACATTGCTCTCTAACTACTAACTAACATTTAATTGAACACTACTGCTACTAATACACCTGTCTAGATTGACACATGAGGTGAGGATTGACACTTCTTTGAAGTTTTGGTTTCTAAAATTGGTTTCGAAAATCTAATTTTGATTGTCTCCTACTCTTCGTAACCGATTGACCCAATCTTTGATC
The DNA here is from genome assembly GCA_023373905.1 of Rhizoglyphus robini. Lineage (NCBI taxonomy): Eukaryota > Metazoa > Arthropoda > Arachnida > Sarcoptiformes > Acaridae > Rhizoglyphus > Rhizoglyphus robini. The sequence continues at coordinate 166,635 of JAKIJQ010000032.1, read as the reverse complement.
AATTAATTTACTGTACTGTTACTATGTGAATTCGTAATCAAATTTAGCGATCAGACCGATCTTTTTTACCTTTAGTAGATCAGTAGTTTAAAGTTTCGAAGAAGACGAGTGCAATTAGAGGTGTTCAATTATGTTGCAATTTTAAAGTGCAACTCAACTCAATCGATCGAATCTCTGCTTCAGCTCAAGTGTGAGAATCTTCTCCTCTCGATCGATCGACTCGATTAGTTCGACTAGTTGAGTGCAATTAATGCAAATCATCCTAACCAACCCAAACTCTAACCAACCAGGTAGGTCTTCTCTGATTGTCCAATCAAGTAGATCTAATCTTGGTTTGCACTACTACGAATACTAAATTTACGTTTTGGTTACGATCTATTGAACTTTTCGATTTAATTCTAAGCAGAAGACTCTTTGCTCTAATTATCCTTTTTGACCAGACACGTTTTTCCCTGCTATCTTTGAAGTATCCAATTAGTGTTAGATCACCTGAGCACCTGAACACACATTTCCATAATTTACATAATTGGCTAATTGCTTTGTGGTGTGTTTGTTGTGTTTGCTTTTACCGAAGACTCACTTGATGGGTCATTCACAAGCGGAGGTCTTAGTTACTGACTCTACTTATTTAGGAAGAAAAATAGGTGATGCTTGAAATTGAAGAAATCATTTTCTGCCTGTATACGAGTGTCAATTACACACAGGTAGAAGAACAATTAGATTGTTCTAAGGAGGTCTAGGACTATTCAAGTGTCCAATCAACTGAAACTTGTGTGTTGTGATTTATTATTGACTTCCGTTTATTGTTTCCTTCCTTCTTGTAACTTGATTTATGAAGGTTTCTATTTTTAAGTGTTGGTTATCGTTTTACTCAAAAAAGTGGTTTGAAATTTGAAACGAAAATTGTGGAAACTAAATTTTGTAGGAACTAGATTTTGACGTAGCTAGATTTTTTGAAAACTGATTTTTAAACAAACTTGAAACTAAAATCTTCAACACCTTGATTACCTAAACAAACGTTACATAATGTAAAGTGTAAACTGTAAGTGTTTCACCCTAACCCATTAGACACAAAAAAATCGATTAAAACACACAATCTTGATGACACATTTCTACTTCTTCTTTTCTTTTAAAAGTTATGAACAATTCTTCTTCTCTTTTTAACTTACTAATAACTCTTCGAGACAGTGCCTTAAGTGACTATTATTTCCCCCTCTCCTTTCATATACCTTACTGCATGCAGACGACTAATTTGCATAATCAAAAGGACATTGTTAAACTGTAAATTCCGTTCAGACAGACAGACATGCACACAGAAAGCTTTTCTATGAGGCGCCCTCGGCGTTTTCAATGAAGCGTTCAATGCTGTACTTAGTATATTAGAGTTACCCTCCATTGGGCGCCGCAGCCGACGCCGCCAATGTCACCTCTATTCATTATATTAGTTATTGTAGCCTAAAGCTTATACTTTAGAAGTTGATGTTCTTCTTCCTTGAGTTCGTCTATTCGACTGTTTTTTCTTTGAATTGAATTATATAATTTGAGAGGGAGAGAGAAATGAAATGTTTTATTACTCTTTACTGACTGTAGTATAAGAACATAAGGTTGAGGTATTAGGCATGCTTCACTTGATGTCTGTTCGTTCGTCTTCTTTTCACCATCGATCATCGATTCAAGCGGACACCTTCGACCTTTCCGAGAGTGGTTCCACTTGTCTCTCCCTCTCTCTCCCTCGCACAACTCGTATACTGCAATAATAATTTATGTTTGTCCCACCACCGAACACTAACGATAATGACCTCAACATGTTCAGATGACAATATATGTTCGAAGGAAGGTACAGTTCTCCTCGTTGTTTCGAAGGGGAAACAGTCCAATTGATCAACAATGCATGTCTACTACATGAACACGAGCATTATCGTTAAATTCAACGACTTTTCTTGTAACTTTTGACTTGTAACTCGAGGTGCAAAGGACGAACTAGCTACGAATCAATCGAAAATATTATCGGTTAGGGGAAAAAGTTAGGGGAATTGTAGTAATGATTGAAATGGACTATAGTAACGATCATAAAGGGGAAAAAGTTAACCCGTTCAGTTTCTAACTTGATTTACTAATTCTAAGAAAAAAAAACTTTAAACTACATTGCGACTTAACGGGTTAATTCTCTTGTTAGTCTAGTTGTGTTGTAATTTGTTCTTGTTTTGTCTCGTCTTGACTTTGATTCAATTCGATAATGTTCTTGTTAGACTTACATACAACACATTCACTTAATCGATCTCTACTACTCGATACTATCGATTGTTGTTGTTTGATTGTACGAATTAGATTGTGTTTGTGTACTACGAATCCACACGAACTGGTTGTTCTTGTTGTAGATCGAATTCTATTCTATTACTTTAAAGTAAACTTCATTAACGTAAATTTCTTTCTTTTTGTATCATTTCAGGTCATCGGCAACGCATCGGCGATCGGTGGCAATATCGAACTGTCAATCATTGGCCCGTCGGATTCTTCGATTTTTACGTCGAAATCTTCGACTACTTTTACTTCGTATTATCCGACCAATTCTGGTTTTGGTTCTTCGTCTTCGAGTTCTTCATCTTCGACTCAGAATCCAACTGAAACTAATGAAGCCTTTGCGAGGAGATCTGATTCGAACGATTCTTCCAATCCGCTACCTTCAACTACAACACCCGAGCCTGAGCCTCAGATTCCGATACGAATCGATCCAGGAACTAAGAAGCTGGTTCTTTCGAGAAAGTTGGACAAAGAATCGATTGAGGGCGAATCTGGGATTACGATAGGAGTGCGGTGTAGACCTAGGAAAGCGAAAAAGTCGATACAGAAATCGAAGAAACCAGTTGGAGATGATAGATTGGAACATCAGACGGATAATATCCTCGATCAGGATCAGGAGTCATCGAAGTTGTCAAAAGCGATTTCTTCTAATGATCCAGAATCTTCCTATTGGATTTATGATACGGCTACGAATTCTGCTAGTTCATCTTCAGAAGACGGAGATGATGACATCATAATTCCTATTCGAATCCTCGTTACGGATGCGAACGATAATCGACCAGAATGGCAAGGCGCCACACCCTATCAAGTAAACATTTCCGAGATGGCGTCGGTTGGGTCCGTAGTTTTGTCCGGAATTCGTGCAATCGACAATGATCAACTGGGACCCTATTCTACTGTTGAGTATTACGTCGAATCTGGACCCTATTCCCATCTGCTGAGATTCGCAAGTCCACTTGAGGGGACCCTAGTTCTCGCTTCACCACTCGACTATGAGACGCTACCAAAATTCTGGATCACAATCCGCGCACAGGATCAGGGAAATCCACCAAATTCTGCAACTACAAAAGTGGAGATTCGTGTACAGGATGCAGATGACCAGAATCCGAGGTTCGAGATGGATAAATACACTACGACCCTTGCTGATGGTCAACGACCGGGTGATCCTCTCGCAATCCAGCCTCGTTCCATCAAAGCCGAGGATCCAGACAAGGGAATTCGTTCGCCGATAATCTACGGTTTCAACTCGAGAGACGAAGAGATGAACAAGGAGAATTCCTACTTTAAAATCGATGCTAATTCTGGGGAAGTTTCTCTGAGGCGACCTCTGCCGGCAACTGTTCAACTTCCGTTAACTCTGGTTATCAGAGCTACTCAGTTGGATAATCGTGATCGTTACGCTCTTACTACCTTGACCATCCTTAGTAGACGTAACCAGATAATGCCGGAATTGAGATTCTTGCACACGAACTATTCTACATCCCTGCTCGAGTCAACACCACCAGGTCATGTGGTTCTCACGGTTCAGACATCACGAGTTGCTGATTCTGGCTCCTCTTCAACAACACAACTTCGATTTCAAATTCTCGATGATGATGAGGGTTACTTCTCGGTACGAAATTCCGGAGAGATTTTGGTCAAAAAGCAGTTGGATTATGAGAAGCACAAGTTGTACAGCTTCAGGACAATGGTCACCGATGGCCGGCAGTCGGATGTAGCTCGAGTTACGGTGGAAGTTCTGAATGTGAATGAACATGATCCCATCTTTGCTCAACCTTCTTACCAGTTTCATATCAATGAAGCGAGGTTGAGATCTTCGCCTGTGATTGGAACTATTCAAGCGTCGGATGCAGATGATGGAGATAAGGTCCAGATAACACTCTCAGGTCCACATGCTTCTGCTTTTGCATTATCCGCGTCAGATGGAACCCTTCGATTGCGTTCACTCCGACTTGTGAATTCAAGTGAATGTCACATGATTGCCACTGCTACGGATTCTGGGACACCGCCTCGAAGTTCATCCGCTTCGGTTGTGGTGAAGTTCAGTTCCCAATTGCTCAAATCGTTCAATGGACGAACTCTGTCAGGCGATCCTGGATCACCAGGATTCTTCTTCACAGATTGGGAAGAGGATGACGGTTCGAATGATCTCGATCGTGCAAGTTCGAGTTCATCGCCTTCTGCTGCGGATATTTTGACTCATGGAGCCTCGAATCTGTTCAATGCTTCGGCGAATTCTACGGCTCTGGTTCTGGTGATTGTGTTGGGAGTTTTACTTGGGACCCTGTTCATAATAATCGTTGCGCTGACCTTACATGTGTTGAAGAATAGAAAGTATGAAGGTCGATCGGGATCACCTGGGGCGACTGCTTCTCTTCACCATCCTGTAACTGGATCACTAGTTGGATCTTCTGCGGCTTCGACTACGAGTTCGAGTTCCAGTTCTTCTTCATCGTCGAATCTTTCGATCAACTCTGCTTCCGGTCGAGGTGATGGTCACTACGCTGAGCATCATCATCATCATCACGTCCACCATGGACAACATCGTGCTCATCAGTATCATCAGGGCGCGGGTGCGAAACCAAACCAACCGAATTCCGCGAAAACCGGAAATGGAATTGCACGGAACTCTCAACTCTTCTTCTCGGGTCTTCGACTAGGGTCTGCGAAAGTGTCCCCAACGGAACTAACAACCACTTCACCCTCACCTGACCATTACGATCATCTTCATCCCCATGATCATGATACCCATGATTACCTGGGACATGCGCACCATCATCATCATCATCACATCCACGATCCACACGAACATCAAAAGTACACCCGTAAAACATTTATGGATTCTGAACAGCTCGAATCGTCTCACAAATTGGCACTACAGAATTCAAATGAAATGGATTCAGCGATATCCTCGGATTTGTCCACCAGTTCGGACCTAGCGTCGAGTGGAGGGAGGCCTCATAACGAGCAGCACTCCCAATCGAATGTACACGATCATACCCAATCTGCACCAAGCGCGGGTGATTCATCAAGCTCATCCCGGTCCTCGTCGGCAGATCTTGTACCCAAGTCTAAATCTACGGATTCCAACCAGAACGCAGTTTCAAGTCCCGCAACTGTGGGTTCCAGGATTTCGGTGATCAAGTGGCCTCAGGGGTCGATACCCCGACGGGTGAAAAAGTTGACCTGGCAGGATGAACAACGAAACAACAATCTCGATCTGCTCTACACCTCGAACAGTACCGTCTCTGCACCCAACAACATAACCACAACCGCCAAAACACCCAAAACTCTCTCGGGTCACCTCTTAACAGGGGTCAGCAGTGCCCCGCCCCCATCTTCCCAATTGACCACATATTCCCTTTCTAAACCACAACCACCTGCAGTTGCACCAAAACCAAATACAACAACAACAAAATCCTTCGGTCAATTCATGCCAAGGGTGGATAACTCGGGTGGGGGCGGTGCAGCACCCGACGCGGAAAATAATCTACACTATCACCACCACCAGGGGTCGCATCATCACATTTACTCCCATCCTCATGTACCGAATCATAGTATCCATGCACAGAATCCTAATACTACAACTCCAAATTCAGCAGCACTGCCAGATTTGACTGTTTATTTCTAACTTTTTGTTGGGTCAACCCATGATCAACCCACAAAAACCACGAATCCAAAGAATCCATTTTGTGATATTTATCTTCATCTTCAACTTCTTCACAAGTCATCGAATCTTCCAATCGAATCCTCGGTCTACTATGTTGATGTTCATTAACCTTTTCAACCCCCATCCATCAATTTTTTCACACCATCATCATCGTCCACCCCCTCACCATCGACCACATAAAAACCATTAACCTCCTCAACCCCCTCTCAATTGCCATACTACACCACATACGATCATTATCTCTCTCTCTCTCCCTTTTCATGTATCATGATCACCATCATCTCTCAATCGATAATCATCAATGTCAACTTGTGTGTATTGTGTCATCATTATCGATCATCATCATCATCATATAACGACATTTTTGAAGAGCTCCACCAACCAACCTAAAATTGATTTCCTACGATAACTTTTTGTGTGTGTGTTCATGGTTATTGGTTCATGATCATTAACCTTTTATACCACGATCGAACACAATCGAAGAAAAAAGTCATATATTTCTTTTTTGGTGATAAATTTTAATGCGCATGCGCATGCGTGCAAACTGTTTTACCCCTAAAGTATTGTCATTGTGTGGTTGGTTGGTCAGACAAAGCAATTACAAAACAATCCATCTTAATTGTTTGTTTGTTTGGTTTTAAAGAACAAACAAAAAAAGTGAATTTCAAGTTCACGAAATCAATTTCCGAGTGCAATCATCATTATTCGAAAAAATATGCAAAATTGCCGGCAATTTCCACCTCAATGACTTTTGTGTTCATCTTCTTCCGATTATGTTAAAATAGACACGGAAACCATTATCAATTCCTCTACTACTAATAAACCTTGACTAATTAAAAATGTTCAATGAACTCCAGTCCTTTGACCTTAAACTGCCTTTCTTTTTGTTTGTCCTCTTCCTGGAAAAATTCTTGATTTTCTGTATTTTGCACTTTTATGGAAAATTTCTCACTTTTGTAACATAAAGCCCTCGCAATTTTACACACACCTGCAATATTAATAATTTTGTACATTTTTATTTACACAATATTAATTTATAAATCAAACCGTTGTTTATTGTAACATTTTGTATCATATTTATTATAATTTTGTATAATTTAAAATTAAATCAATAAAATCTTTTAAAATCGTTAATTAATTTTGCGTTTTTTATTTTTACAATTTATGAATTTTTTTACAGAGAAAATCACAATAAATGATAAGGTTATTGGCGAGGTATGTTTAACAAGGCAACTTTTAACTTACTTGGCGACCTTTTCGATTGCAGCATTCGCGAGTCGATCGGCTTCTTCATTTCCCGGCACGCCCGAGTGCGCTACCACAAACTTCCAAATGACCGCTTTCACCCCGCCTAGGGCCTCGTCCAACTGTTGGAGATCTTCCCGATTTTTTACCTCGGCCCCGGCGCTCGTTCGCCATCCATTTCGCTTCCAAACGGGCAGCCATGCGGTGGCACACTGAATCACAAAGTGAGAGTCCGTGTAGATGATCAACTGGGAGAGGGAGAGGGAGTGGGCCTGACGGAGGGCTGTGATTGCGGCCCACAGTTCTGCACGAATGTTGGTCTGTTTGCCTGGGGCCAGTTGGGCACTGAGTTGACGCTCGGGATGGCCTGGCCAGTGGATTCCAATGCCGCCGGCCGCACCTGGCATACCATTTCGCCAACAGGACCCATCAATGTACACCACATTTTGAGGTTCACCATCTTCAAAAACCAGAAAATCCTGCACCGGTACCGGAATCTCCTTCTTCACCTCACTCAAATACCTCAACGCATCCTCATGTTGATCGAACCGTTTGAATTGAGCATTGGCAATGCCGTCAATTTGTACTTTACAGGATGGCCAACCTCGGTAGATTCCCACCCGGCGACCCACTGCCACGGCATAGAATTTCACTGATGTGGACACTCGCTTGATGCGACGGACTTGACGTAACATTGAGGGTAGACGGTGTTGGTAAAAGTTGACATACGACATGGTCGCGGAACGAAACATTGAGATCATTAAAAAGAAAAGGGAAACAACCGACTACTGCAGCAAGTGCAGCGCAAAACATAAACACACATGTGTGCTGTTGTGTTTACATCACGTGATTGGTGGTTACGTTCTATATAAACGGACATAACAATTTTCGTTATTTTCATAATTTTTCTGATTTTTTTCGAATAGAATTTGATTTTTAATTATTTGATTAATTATTAACAATTTAAATTAATTAATTAATTGCAAATTTAATTGATAAATGGTAATAAATTAACAAAAATTTAAAAATTTAAAATTATATTTTTGTCAATTTTTAAATTAATCGAAAATTTGAACTTTAAATTGACGGATGTTTATTTTTATATTTTTTTTGTATTTACAAACGATAATAACATGTGATAATTAGTACCTTTATTTAAAGTCCTTGATTTTAAGCAAATAGTCACTAATTTAGTCAAAAATGTACAAACCCCTTCACTGTACAGTGACGCAATTGACAATTTCAATTAAATTTTCTTTTGAATTTTCGCAATTGCCGATTCAAATTGTCGAGATTGTGCAAATTGAACAAATCAATATCTCACCATTCACCTTCATAATAATAAAGCATACGGGTGCAAATGTTTTTAAGAAGTGATCATTCAAACATTTGAATAATCAAAATGCACTTTGTGAATGACCCTGAACACCTTTTCATGAAGTACACAGTGAGTTCCAAGTTTCAAATTGCAACATTGTGAAAAAGAATTGTCAATTGTCGACAAATTATGCATTTAAGAATTCATAACTCTATAATTAAATTCTCATGCATTATTATAAACCAAGGATTATATGAAATATTCATATTCAATTCAATTCAACATTCATGGACGGATAGATCATAATTCACTATCCATTCATAAAGTACGTACTTATTTCCTTTCAGTAGTTAACCTTCAAATTGAATCGTGTGATCTAATATATTGTATTACATAAGCAGATAAAATCATATTTCTTAGTACGTCCTCTATGAATAGATTTTTCGAATTCTATTGTTCATATTGAAAGAATCAATTCTTTCACAAGTTTGAATTACTAAATTGTAACTTCTCTTGTGGTTTTTCTTTCTTGTGGTTAGACTCGTGTGCAAAAGTTTCGAAATATTAAAATGTTATTCATTGCCCATTCATGTTCATTCGTTCATATTTCAAGGACAAATCGTTTCTGGAACGATTAGATTCAATTATGTTATATAATAATGTTTGAACATATAAGGTGCTAGTATTAGTAAGTAAGTATTCATGACACTATTTGAAGGGCTGTTCATAAATGTCGTTTACTGTACATTGAAAGATGTCTTTACCGATAAGAACAAAATGTAAGTAACTCAATTGCATCATCATTGACTCACATTATCGTTCGTTCGTTCTTGAAATGCGTTTAATGGAAGAGATTGCTCTGATCATGATGATGATGACTTGATCGTGTGAATTTGTCTTATTCTTCTCTTCTTCTTATTGTTATTACTCGTACGTTCGAGATTCGCTAATAAAGATAAAAGTGGCACTCGATGACGCGTCAAGGACCCAAAAAAAGAAGCTCAAACGAAGTTAAAGTGTCCTTTGTTTCTTATCATCATCGTGATGATGATTCAAGTGAAGAAGTGCGAACACACTAATATAATAATTTCAAGTCGCGACTCGCGACTTTGCTTGCTTTTAGTATATACGTACTATTTGAATGGTACTGATGCTGCTTTTTAGTGGTGTGTGCTTTTTGGGGTAAGAAGGCATTAAATAAAGAGGAGACAATGAATTGGTTTGTGTGTTGTTTTATTTATAAATTGTGTTTGCAATGTGTTTGGTGATGGTGATCAAAACCGAATATAAAATAAAACAATCACAGACTGATTCGGTTAATGACGGTAATGACCGATGATGATGGTGATGATGATACAAATTGTGTCAATTGTGCTAATATTTTGATGTGATCTGATTGGGGCTGAATGCTGATGCACAGATGGAATAGAGATATAATTTAGATTTTTAAGATAAATTAAATTATTAAATGCAGAATTTTCGTAAAATTTTTGATTTTTTAAATTTTGTCAATATATTTAAAAAAATATAATTTACTTTCAAGATATTTAGATAATTGAATAAATACAAAAATGAAAATATTCATAATATCGTCCGTGACAGGATTCGAACCTGCAATCTTCTGATTCGAAGTCAGACGCCTTATCCGTTAGGCCACACGGACTACTCTATGAGTGAAGAGGTGGATTTTTGTAATGTTAAGAAAATTGGTAAATAATTTACTAAATGATTTTATAATTTAGCGTACTTTTAAAATTCATAAATTAAAAATCATTAAAATATTTAAAAAATTGTCGGAGAAATCGAGTGCATGAATTTGGGTTAACTCGAATAATATTGGAAAAGGGTTTTCCGACTATAAAAAAATCATTACGAATAACAGAATATATTCTCTCTTAAATTTAAATGTAGGTTAAAACCAAGAAAATCCCTATTTAAAAAAGACATCTGTCCTTGAATCCTATTCAACCAAATAACATTTGGAAAAAAATTTCAATTGACCTTCTCACCTGTCTCTCTCTCTTTATTCGAATAGTAGCAATGGTAGAAAAGGTGTCTTTGAAAATATGTCCTTTTCATATAACTCGTATGCACTTGCATCATAAAGCCAATCGATAATGCAATATAGGAATCAGAAATGCAATACAACAAAAGAACAAAACCACAAGTTTGCATTCATCAAACCTAAAGTGCATCACTATGACTATTATCGTCATATCTTTTTATATTTAGACACATTCTTGGTAACAATGACGACAATACTAATAATATGAAAGGACACTATATATTGATTATAATCGATATTATCAATATGCGAATACACTTACTAGGTGGAAATAGTATTCAATGGAAGAAGAAGTATACTCAATTGACATACATTTTTGCATATTATTATGCAACCTTTGTAAAGAAGAAGAAGATGGTAAACAACATTAAGTGGTGGAAATAGTGGTCGAATGTTGAATGCTGTTGAATGAATTGAATTGAAACTCACGGGAGCGGAAAAATGTGCACACACACGAGTTTGTGTTTGTTTACGTAGTGACATTGTTTTCGATGGTTGTTTTGTGTGTTGATTTCGATGTGAAAAGAATGAAACATTTGAATGATACATAGTTTCGAATGTATGTGAAATCAAATGAAATAGTAGATTAAGGTGATGAGCTAATGATGTTATCTATTGTGTGTGTAATATGAGAATGAGATAATACTACACAAACAGGTGTTTCTGTTTTTGCATTTTGAACTTTTCAAGATAATCATTGATTGAATTTGATGTGTGTTTCAATGGTGATGATGATAACTTTTGGTGGTTGCGGTTCATCTTTGCAAATGTGAATTGTATATTATGCCTTTTGAATTGCGAGTTTCGAATGTGAAAGATTGAAGAAAAAATATTTAAACGTTTTTGCGTGAGAATTGTACGCGCGTTGCGCGAACTCTTTTCCACCTTCTGCTTCTTCTTCTTTCTGTCTTTCAATTGACAATTGATGATGAATTTTGGCAAATAAAGTCATTTTCTTATTCATAGTAAATATCCACATTGTAAATAAAAAAGAATAAAAATAGAATTATTTAAATTATTGTAAATTGAATTTCAATTTGAAATGTTGCTTCGTGTTGTTTGGAAATGAGTTGCATTTTCCGAGTGTATTCGATGATAATTTTGCAAACAATTGATATATGATTGTGAGGTTGATTTGATTTAAATTTCTATTGAACTCCATAAAGAGATTTGATTGAGTGTGAAAATGTAGATGATGTTTGTGTTTGATAATTTCATTCATTTTTCCTGAATGTACACGAGCCTAGTTTGCACCTGTCATGCCAAAGATACAATGCAAAATTATTGAAATCTTAAAATAACCTAAATTTAGCACACAAGATATTATGAATATTGATTCAATTTTGATTTAATAAATAAGAAAAAAATATTATTACAATCTTTGAGATAGTATATTTCATCGAAATACATAAAATCGGATGAAAACGTGATAATTCAAATTGATTGATAAAATTTTGAATTGCAGCTTGCAAATTTTACATTTACAGTTGCATAAATCAAAAACATGATTGAAAACGTGATCTAAAAAATTTCGGCAAGCCGGGAAAGTAGCGAGACGAAGTTTTGATTATGATAAAATATTGTTTAGTATAATTTCTATACAATGAACTAACTTTTTACTGTCTCACAAATTAAAGATATGTTCAACTTCTCGTTTGAACGTTTGATGGTGCATCAATTGTGGAAGTGTGAAAATGTGTGCTGTGTTGTAAAATGTTCAACATGTTTGTTTCAGAATCAAAGTCAAATATCTGCGTGTAACAACCTTTATTTAAACAAACAATTATAATATCAACAACATTGTGCATGCTGCTGCAACAACAAAGCATATACCTTGTTTTGTTTTAAGAATTATTGACTAAAGAATTAACATTAATGCTACCTCACAGGAGAATCATACCTTTGGAGGTAAACCTTGCAGTTTGGCCACCAAGACAGACCACGATTTGAAAACTTTACAAAGAATTTAATTTCATTTGACCAACTGTTCCTCCAAAGCACTACTATTCACTGTCAAGCAACCACTAAAATGTCTTCTTGCAGTACTGTTGATATAATTAAAGGAGATCTTCAAAATACAGATGATGGACTGACGGGTTTTGCATCGACATCTTCACTCGAAACACACCGTTGTATCGATCTAGAAGGCTTTACTTGGATCAGGTGCAAGGATATCTATTTTAATTCATTTTGGTATGCCATCATAAGTTATGAATTTCATAATAACCTAGTTTTGAAGCATTTATGATAACTCTCTCTCTCTCTCTCTCTCTCTCTCTCTCTCTCTCTCTCTCTCTCTCTCTCTCTCTCTCTCTCTCTCTCTCTCTCTCTCTCTCTCTCTTGATGTCTTGAGTTTCTTCAATCCTCTACAAACTGACATATTCAAATACTTGAGATAAGATTTCTTTCTCATTTTAAAAATGGAAACAAAAAGAGACTTGTTGCAGGTGATACATCGGGTTAAACACAAGGCAATTGTGGTAACTTTTAGACAAAAACACTCGATTAAACCAGAAAATGTAATAAAGACTGTCTTTGTATTGGTTAGAGGTCTTTAAAAATGTGTTCACGAATTGCATTTGTGGTCAAATAATTGAAGTGACTGCAGCATAGTCTTGCAATTGTTATTGTAAGCAACTCAACTTCAAAGCTAATCAAAATAAAGCAAATGCCCACTTTTGGAATAATTCACATATGACGTTACTCTTAAGTAATGTGTGTAAAAGATATATAATTTGGTCACTACGACTCCTTGCCTCTCATGAGCTGCAGTTACTACAGCTGTGTTGTCATATTTTGCTTACGGCATACCAACGTGTTCAGAAAAAGATCTTTTTGGATAATATCTCCACAACCAGATAACCTAGGATGCTGATTTTTGGAATGTAACCGTTTCACATGGTGTGGAGTGTGTGTGCCAAGTTTGGTTGTTGGGGGTGGTGTAGTTTCTTCTGGCAAGAAAGCAACGGACGGACGGACAGACAGAGTGAAACTATTAGTCTACGACTTCGTTCTTTCGAACTTCGTCTCGCTAAAAAAAAACGAATTCAAATGTGTCAATTTGCTTTGGTATCTAAATTTTCGATGTAACAAATAATATATTTTGAACCGAAATTGAACTAACACTCATATTCGATCAAAAATATTTTTTATTTGAAAATGGAAAAACAGAAAACCTTAACCTCAAAAGTTTTATCATGTTTTACAAACAAAACGCACTTGAAATCATGTCTCCGTCTGTATGCGGTTGTCTATACCATTGCAAAACTCCAACTTTTTGTTCAATTGAATTCATCAAATCAATTTCATTTCATTTCTACTTCAACTACAAAACGTTTAATCAACAAAGTCTAGTTTTATATTCAATCTCTCTCCCACCTTCACAATTCAATTGAAAGGCACTAATTTCATCAATCAATTGAGTAGCAACAGCAATTGCAGTAATATCAAAATGTAAGGCAAACCGCTCTCGCGGTTGACCATTTAACCGAGTGACCACATTTAGTGAACCTGCAAATAGTAGTAGTCCTACTTTATAATACAACATTTCATTGTAGAACATACTTTCAAATACTAAAAGGTTTATTCCATTATGTAGGACTACTAAAAGAGGTTTATACTAAACAATCTCAAAACACAATACAAAACGGGACTCTCAAAATGTGAATGTGCTGTACTGACCACCACTTATTACTTTGATATTATTAAATATAGTAAACTATATAATTTGATTCTTTTATATTTTCAATAATATTGGGTTACCAGTGCACACACACACACATCACATCACCCATGGGGTTTAAGTAAGCATGACTAATTTTTATGTTTATCTAAGACTAATCGGTCAGTCAGTTAAATGGACGGTCTCGAGAAAGGCTAGACATCGTTGAACAACTTTTTAGTAGTTTTTAAAAGATGATTCAATAAATTTCTTGAATTGTCAAATTGATTTATATTTTGAAAATGGATAAGAAATTTTTTGTATGACCATTCACTTAGTGAAGTTGAAGTTTGATTGGAAAATTGCAAATCGTTGCAATTTTCATTTCGTTATGCCATTTATTATATTTTACGTTGAGATGAAAAGTTGTTTTGTGTTTGTTTACGAATTTATGATCTACACAAGTTTGTTTGCTATATTTAGAGTTTAGAGAGCTATTGTTTTGATTTGGTCGATTGTTTTCGATTGATGTTTTTGAATGAATTAAACTTTTTATTTTAAAAAATGTTTTAATTTGAAAAGTGAACTTTTTAAAAAGGTTAATGTCTAAAAGTTTAAAGTCTTGAACTTAAAAAAACAATTTTGAATGTCAACCTCAAAACTTTATTTTCTAGATCACGTGTTTGACTCGTTCAGAATTTCTAATTCATTAGAAATTCGAGTGCATTCTTTAAAGTCGACCACAATACCAATTATTATCGCGCCACAATTATCACGTACCACGCGTGCTTTTCTTTTTCGTTTTCAAATTCAAAAACAACATTCAAAACGATGCAAACAGACACGTTTCTCCCGTTATGAACATTCCAAATAGATATATCTATTCACATTGTATATGATCATCATCAACACAATCTTCTTAGCACAATCGTACGCGAGTCTTTTCACTTTCCAACTTCTTCACGCGTCATTTTTTTTTATCGCCATCATCATCGTCATAATTATCATTTCATCCTTTAATTGGAGCAAATAGAGACACGCCACCAAAGGAGAAGTAAGTGATAGAAGATGGAAGAAAAAGAAGAGAAGAACAAAGAAGCACAGAAAGGATCCGCCATTATCGTTTGCCTAAAAAAGAAGAAGGCTTCCATGAAAAACGTTGACCTCATCACCATCGACCATCTCTTTTTTCTGTATGTACGAGTGAGTGCATTTGCGTTTGCATTGAAATGTTGCTTTCTAATGTTTGTCTGTGCGTCAAAAGAAGATGCAGCAGCAAGCAAGCACCTGTTGATGTGTCAATAGATTTTTGATGTGAACTTGTTAGGTTGAAGTAGACTTTGAAGTAAGTAGGAAGCCAGCGGCACGTACTACTAAATGCTTTTAAACTTGAACTTAGACAGATTTTTTGGACAACACGTGGTCGCGTCAAGTCAAGTCGCGTCAATCTCGACAAGTTTTGATGATGGACTTTTGTCTTATCCAGACTCGACAAAATATTTTGCTGTGCAATATAATGTAAATTGGATTATGTATTAGTGAGATAATGGACATGAAGATGCAGAAAAGAAAAGATTTAGCTTGCGCGGCAAGACAATCGCGGCGGTGGTCAGTTTTGATGATTTATGATTGACATGAGTAGACCAAACAGTAATGTTTGGGCGAATAAAACATTAGAGGTTGATGATGAATTTAAGATGAGTTTGTGTGTGTTGGGATTTATTATTGTTAAATTTATTATAATTATTCAATATTAATAAATTAGCTAATAAATTAAGCATATTTTGTTAGCTTGTTTGTTTGCATAATGTTTTAATTTTTTTGCTAATTTAGTCAATTTTACAATGTTAATTTAAAAGTTGTTTTTAAAACGCCAAATTAAAATTGTTTTGAGTACACATAAACATTTGAAAATGTACACGTTTTGCACTAGATAAATTTTGTGTTTAACTAACTAACAAGATCGATAAATTGTATGTTTACATAACAAGGCTCAATCACCCTCTTTCATACATAGAGTAGTCCGTGTGGCCTAACGGATAAGGCGTCTGACTTCGAATCAGAAGATTGCAGGTTCGAATCCTGTCACGGACGATCGAGGAAAGGGTTTCTTTTTTCATTTATTTAATGAGAAATTTTAACAAGAATAAACGTTGAAAAGTTTTTAAGACAATTTTTAAAATGTAGATTTTTACAAATAAAAATTCAAAATAATGTACTTTTAGTCTGAACTCTCAGTGAATTTCTTTATAATAATCGAATTTTTGTTTTGTTTTGAAGTAGATAGTTATTTTTTTAAATGCGGCGCTTAATTAAGAGCTTATTACCTTCTTAATTAAGAAATAATCTTTTTAATAAAAAACAAAATAAAAAACAAAACGTTTTTTCGTCTTCAATCGTCCGTGACAGGATTCGAACCTGCAATCTTCTGATTCGAAGTCAGACGCCTTATCCGTTAGGCCACACGGACTACTCTATGTAAGAAGAAGTGAAAATTTCTAGTTTTAATCAAAATTGCGTTAAATCATGCTAAATTTTAAAAAAATTTTACCAGAAAATTCTTAAATTTTTAAATCTAGAAATCTTAAAAATAAAATTTTGTCGGAAAGTTTAAGAATTTGAACTGATCATTTAGATAATATAAACGATATAAACTCCATAAAACCATCGTTAAAATTCACTTTTCCTTATCATTTAAAAACCTTATCATTTCAACAAAATCTAAATTTTCTAAACTATCAAATTTACTAAAACTCTCTTTTCGATATGGTCTAAATGTCAAGTCGTGTCAATATCATCATCATTTCATGAATATTTAAGAAAATATTATAATCTATTGTTCTAGTGTGTGTGTGCATCTCATCATAATATTTTATGGTTTTCTCTTTTTTCTTGAATTTTATTTCTGAAAGTACAATCATTATTTTCTAAAACTTACATGTTCCATATTTACATGAGTTATTTTGTTATGTTATATTATTTTATGTTTTGTTCGTGAAAGTCAAGTTTACTTATGATTGTGATGACTCAGAACACATCGAAATTGAATATCTTTTTGTGGGAGAGAATCTTAATATTCATCATCAGTTTGAGATAATGAGTTGGGCCTAAAAAGTTGCACTTGACTTTCATGTTGTATTTTACGAGAGAAAAAACAATGCATCAAAAGCATCAGCATCATTATGTCCATATTGTACATTCATACTGTAATATATGCACAAACTGGAGTGCATAATATGAAAGTATGTAAGTCAGTAGACTTTTTGTCGAGTTTTCGAGTTCTCACACAAAAAATTATCATTTTTCTCTTTCTTTTACCACTTTCTCGGTTAAAACAAAACGAAAAATGAATAACGATAGTAATAATGGTCGTTATCGTTCTTATGGTTCTTGGACAAGTCATCATTTGTAATAATGAAGTTCTAGTTTCTCGTTGTTGGATTTGAATCTTCTTCTCTTTTTTCTCTAAAATTATGGGAATAAACGATAATAAAATAGATCAAATAAGGCAAATGATGTGACCTTTTTGTTTGTGGCATTTATTTATTTAATGATGATAATTAAAATGAATGATTAAAGTGTAGCACAATTCTTGTAAATGCTGACTCATTCGTATATGTCGTAATTTTTTTATTTGATTATCTAATTAGTAGTAGTCTGAATTACTTTGTATTATGTTTGTTTGTGTAAGGTTGACTGTAAGTTCCGATTGTCGTTTTAATTTTTTATAGCTGATTACAAGTGACCTTACGTAATGATGATATGACACTTTTCTGTGCGAGTGTCATTCAAGAATATATTCTGTGTATAATTTCTTATTATGAATTCAAGTGGATTTAGTTTGACAAAACCTACGTACAATTTATTTTACGATTGATTTATTTATTCAATTTATATATTCAATTTATTTTCAAAAGTTTTTTAGCTAATTTTATTCAATTTATTATTCATATAATTGATTAATTTCTGTGAATTTATTATTATGAATTAAGGCGATGAATAATCTTTAGTATTTCTTTGAAAGTGTTATGTGATTTGTCTTTTTAAAGGAAAAGTGTTTGGGCGTTTTATTTATTAGAGGGGATTTATTATCTTAATTGATTGACTAATCAGGAATTGTGATTTTTTAATTATGATTTTTTGGTTTGATTTGTTTAGGATTGAGTAATTTTACAAAATTTGTCTGGATAAACCGAGTTTTTGTTGCAAATCGGAAGTGGATGACCTTGAGAGGTAAATATCCATTGATCCAACGGTAAAATTGAGTCTTCCGAGAAAGTTAGGTAGAGATATTTTAAGGTTGCACTCAGAAATTCTGGTTCTTGAATGTTTGATTTTGTAGTTGGTATTTTGTTAACGTTTTCAATTTGTGAATAACCTCCACTTTCAACAGTTAGACAGTGCTTGTGGACTGCCAGCGCCATCTGCCAAGCATAATCGCGATATTTGTTTTCGTGAGTCGTTCTCCATAAGAAAAAGTAGGTTTCTGCTAGTTGTAGTCTTAGAAAGAATTCGTTGTCGAAAGATGAAGAATTAAAGTAGAATTTTGTTGGTAATAATTTAGTTTTGGTTTGGGATGCTGCATGATGACAAGTTTTCGTGAATCCGTGAGCAAATTTCCAGAATTTTGATGAATAATTTGGATATTGATTTTTCCAATCAGATCGATTCATTGTTTGGGCAACTTGAGCAAACATTCCACCCAGATAACAACCAGACGAATGCATCCAATTGGAATAAGAAATTTTCTTGTAATTGTACTCGCGAGCATTAATTAAGGAATTTGATGATGCAAAAATAATTCCATTTTGTTCAATCCCATCAATCGCTTGAATCAACATTTGCATAGACTCTCGATCTTGTCCATTTGATCGAATGTAAGATTTTAGTAAATTCAGGTAAAAGTCACGACTTTCTCCGAATAGTGAAGAAGTAGATCCTTTCCATTTTTCATTGGAATAATTGATTTTGGTTAAAAAGACATCTTTGTTTTTCTGTAAAGATTTTATGTAATTAAAAATTCTTCGAATGTTTTGTTTCATTTTCAAATCTTTTGTTATGTCCGCAAAATAGATCAATTCTGGTTGTTGAACAATCAACGAAAGTAGATTGTTTGAATAAGACTCACCGGTTGAACCAATGTAATATGGCATTAGTTCTGATGAAGTGTTGAATGCAGGATCAATTAATTTAGTAAACAATTTTGCCTTTTCAAGAAAAATCTCATCACCACTCAACGCATAAGTGGACAGAAGACTGCCAATGTAATTAACGATTAAATAATAAGGAAAAATTTCTTTTTCGAATTTGGATTCTTTTAAATCATTTTGAATCCATTGCTTTGCTTGTTTAAAGTCTTCTTTGAGTTCCATTATCCAAAGAGTGGTTAGTGACGCTAAAATTGTGTTCTTGTGGAACATGTCTGATTTGTGGGTTTTGTTTACGGGTAGAAGGATGTCTTCGCCCCAGGCATAGGTTTTGTAAGCGTTCCATGCGTTTCGGGTCATATTTACAATGAAGTCGCGGCGTTTGGTATTTTCATCTGGTTCAGTGGCTGGAATTGTGGTTTTGGGTTGTTTGTTGGGCGTAGTTCTTTGAGTTACACTTAAAGTGGTTATAAATGTAGTTCCAAGAGTAGTTCCAAATGTAGTTCCAAGAGAATTATTTGGACTAGTCAAAGATATTTTCTTTGTTGTCAATTCACTTGTGCTGTTTTGGATCTTTCTAGAAGTAGATTGTTCATGAGCTAAATTGCTGTAAAGTCGAGCCAAAACAAAACAGAGCAAAACAACCGCCACAATCACTACACCAACCAGAACGAGATTTGCAAACTGCTTGATAACTTTTAATTTCGATTTTTGTTTTTTCTTGGTCTTTGAGTTGTAAGGAATTCGTGATTCACTTGTAATTTCTTGTAGTTCGAGGTATTCATGAACACTTTTTGGTCGATTCAGCTCCTCAATTGAGTTGCTTAGTATTTCACAGTATTCGTGGCGTCGAGTTTCGGTGAATTCACGAGAAAATCGATTGAAATGTACGGATTCTGTCTCCATTTTTTCAAAATTATTTTTTCAGTTTTAGTTTTAAAAATTTTTTAAATACCAAAAATATATTCATGATAATAATAAAATTAAACCCTTAAACGGATGTGGGCATAATGATAGATTAAGTTTCATATCATAATAAAAGGATATCATTTGATAATATCAAATAGATTTCATTAGCTTGTACCAATCTTTCAGAAAAATAGCATATTTCGCATTGTAAATTAAAAATAAATAAATTTATTAAATTATTGATTTCACATTAAAGTACAACAAATTTATTTTTGGACTAGACTAACTTTCTTTTGTCGCTAACAAAATTACAAAACACACTAAATTGAATTGTCAATTGAAATGTTCACGGACAAGTTCAGCTCGAGCTAGAATCATCATCCAACTGTCCCGTATGAGCCACCATATAGTCGTAATTGCATGTAATTACGGACAGAATTGACCGCCGCTCAGGCTCTTCACATGACACCCTGTAGCAACCTTTCTCATTGGGCTTATCACGAATGTTGAAAGCTTTCAATACATTCTTGTAGATTGTAAATCGAGCTTTACGATTCTTGACAAAATGCTTCTTTTTGCTTTTGCACTCGCCCTCGTTGATTGCAAAGGTGCTGTCACCGAAAAGTCCCTGTTGCACCTTTTCACGATGATGCACCTTCTCCTTCCAGTACCAGAAAGTGACAGCCCAAGCCACATCTTCATCTTTTCCCACTTGTTCCGGTTTGTTGAGCAGTCTTTCATCATTATACAAGTCCAGTGAAGCTCTTTGATAGTTATCCGACCAGGTGAGCTGGGTGTAGCCTCGACCAAAATAATCTTTGCCCGGTTTATCAAGTTTTGGATTTTCATATTTACCAGGACAGCCGGTATAAACCGGTTTTACACAAGCCCACTCTTGTTTGCTTTGAAGTCCGTCCGATTCGTGAATAAACTGTGCCAGGGCCATGGCAGCTTCTTTCTTGGTAGTGATTGGGCCACCATGGGGCAGACCCTTAATAAAGCCTTCATATTGTTTTCTGCTTGGGGGCGGGAATTTGACATTATTTCTGTCTACGTTTGAAGTGATAGCATTCGAAAATTCTTCCCATTCCACCATTGGCTTTGTCTCAACCGGAGAAGCTGAGTAATAAAAATAAAAATGTTAAAATAAAATAAAAATTTGCAAAGATTTTTCATTTTTGAAAAAATACCATTGACAACAAAAATGCTGCTCAAGCCAATCAAGAGTGCAAGAATTGTGATGAGAAATTGTGCCATTTCGAGTTTCTGTTATTATTTGGTCAATTTGTGTGGTTCTTATATACCAAAAAATATAACATGTGCAATATACTTTATTTACAATTAACAAATGCAATAACACGAGTGCACATGACATTGATAACAATTGTGCCACTTCCACATGCAACTGATTTACTTCCAAGAAATAAATTATCAACCAATGAGATAAATTATTAAGTGTCTTATTATGAGGCACCCAAAAACAAAAACAACTTGTCTTATTTTGACGAGATAATTTGCAGCATTCAAACGGTATTGAAAAACTTGAATTTCACAAATCAAGTGAAATATTAATGTGCAATCTCGATCATGTTTATTCTGTAATCAAAGATCATACATACGTGAACTTGTAATCGGAGTGCACTATTGCACACTTTTCCTGGAATTCTATTTTTATTATCATCAAAAAGGTACAGTGAAACAATATCGAGAGGATCTTACATTAAAATTGACATAACATTCAAGTTTAAGTTGAGTTTAATTTTTTATGTGTTGACAAAACTTTGTTCAAGACCAGTTGTCTGTTTTCAAAAGGTTTCATAGTAAAATTAATTGCCAGAATTTACTTTTAAATTAATTACTTTCATATACTTATTTGATCGATTCACCTCCTCAATTGAGTTGCTTAGTATTTCACCGTATTTGTGGCCTCGAGTTTTTCCGTGAATTCACGAGAAAATCAATTGATGTAAACGGTTTCAGTATCCATATTTTTAAAATTAATTTTTAACATAATAATTTGTAATTATTAAAAAATGTTTGTGCCATCATAAAAAAAATGCAAATTACATTACGGATGTATTTATAATGATAGATTAAGTTTCATTTCTTAAATGAAAGATATCATTTGTTAATATCAAATGGATTTCATGCAACGCCATCTGCCAGGAAATTTTGTTTCTATTTTCTAAATGAACAAGAAATTTATTTTTTATTAAATTGCTGCTGAGATGATTGTTTTGAATTCTGTAAAAAAATTTAAACGTTGTGACACATGACTTTAGATAAACCACAATGTAAGATTGCCCACCAGTGACAAAAATACCAAAGAAAATAATAAGATCAGAGAAACAAAATGACCATTCGAGTGATTACAGCCGTCCAAAGAGCAGACCTTGACACAGCCTCCATCAACGCGTCGATTACTAAAGTTGAAGCTGCCACAGTGCGACACTAGTTGTTCAGTGTCGGTAGTGGGTGAACCACAGTCACGAATGACCAAACTTTCGCCAGTGTCATCAAATCGACCGTACATTTTGGCACACGAAGTCGCAACTCGATCAAGACCGTCGCGTCCTTTTGTACCAGACAAGCAAGCATTCAAATTCGTGATGTTGCCATGAAAAGGATCTTCGCAAAATGGGTTTGACCCTCCGATGGAAGTACATTTGAAGCAGTGTAAAGCAAGACAACCGTTAACAATGCAACAGAACAGTGCCAAGACTAGCAAAACATTTGGTGACATTGTGTTGATTGTAGCATAAATAGTGGAGAGTTTACAGTTTGTTACGAACTTGCATAGAGTGAAAAAAACGAACATATAAGCAAATTGCCAATGATCACTAACAGTCAAGAGAACCTTTGTGATGTGATGTCTGAGTGAAACAGTGAAAGGAGTGATTCGCAAAATAAAAATTATCAACTAAATGATAAGATAAAGATGTGTTTGGCTGCATGCATCCAAATACAAAATACAAAATGTCTTTGATGATAAAATATAAAAAAGGAATGATGATACGAATGCAAAATGATACAATGCAAAAATACGGATAAAGTAGACCAAACTCTCGTTTTACGATTTTTATTTCTTTTTTTGAATATTTGAGTGAGAATTCGGTACACAAATGAAATAGATAAAAAAATGAATTAATTAATTGGTGCAGACTGGGAAAACTAACGATGAATAATGGGTGAAGTTTAAAAAAATAGTTTAATGTTGACTTATGTCTAGGAGAGAATGTTACATTTTAAAAACTGAATGAATGAAATGTGGTGTGGTGTGATGATGATGCTCTATTGACATTGAATTGAGGGTTTATATAGAGAAAAGAATATGTGTTGTGTGTGTGTGTGTGGTTACGGAAGTGATAATTGTGTCAAGAGATGTATTGGAGATACAGTTAACTCTCTGTAATTTAGAATTTTTGGGAGTAAAATCTCAAAATATTTTCTAAGTTATAAATTACAAAGGGGTGAAATTTGGGTTAAAATGTAAATAATTTGGTTTAAATGCAATAATTAACTTAACGATTTCACAATTTGAAGATAAAATGTCATAAATATATAGATTGTAGTAAAATAATCCAATTTTGACGACTAAATCATAAAAAAGTTTGATCGCATTTCCTGAGATTGTCACCTCTCATTCTCACTCTGGGTCACTTTACCTAACAAAATTTCCCAAGTACATAAACTTACCCTGGTCTCCCATTATACAATTATTATAAATGATCTCCAAATGTTGTTCTAAGTTATAAATTATAGAGGATTTTCTAAGTTACAGAGAGTTTTTGTACAGTTAAAGGTACTAAATTATACCAATTTTTGATCAAACCTATTCCAAGTTAAAAATTATGAAAGGTTTCTAAGTTAGCGAGTTATAAATTACAGAGAGTTGACTGTAAAGAAGAGTGAAAGGAAATAATTAAAGGGAAACAGGACGTTCAGAAAAGACATACATTGAAATTCTAACACACAGGGAAATAAGAAACAAAAAAAAAGAATCTAGAACAAATGTTAATTTAAATTGAACTACAAAGAGAAATCTGGGACAATGATTTGTCATACGGATGGTCATATAATTTCACATCCGTCCAAACAACTGAATAATGGAAATAATGTCACTGATTAACTAATCTAATAACTTACTAACATAATGAGATAAAGAGAAACTTAATAATTAATCAATAATTTCAAGGATAAAGCGTATTCCATTACCCTGGGACCCGATGTCCTCGATTGGATGCGGGTCTGCGGGTCCTAATGCTTCTATTGGGTTAACAAACTTAGTTCGGCTCATTACTTTTGCAAATGAGTATTAACTAACTAAATTTTAGAGTTTAGTTTAGTTTTAAAACTAAAGTTTAGATTTAAATAGATTTATATACAGGATTTTCCGAGCAAAGGTGTCACTTGGTACATGCCCCAAAGTAGGCAAAGTGACACCTTTGCTCGAAAACCCCTGTAATAATCGATTATTTACATTATGAATGATCAAGTTGAAGTTGAGTTATTTGATTTATTCTGTGGATAAATTTGCTCAAGCCAAGACCAGTTGTTCTGTCCCAATGAGTTCATGGTATAAGCGAACGTCAACTCATTATCGTATTTTATTTCTGGTGTAATTTTTCTTTGCTTTTTGATCTGCTGTCTATTGGTTTGATTTTTGATTCGGCTTTGTTTCGATTGAACATCTCACTGTACTCATTGTGACGCATATCTGTGTACTGATAAGCTTTTGGATCGATGTAATTTGCGGATTCAGTTTCAATTTCAGATTCCATTTTATTTTCCATTTTATTGGTTGAGAACAAAACAAAATGCAACAAAATTAGATTGTTGATCTTTTTATAAAAAGGAAAGGAAATCTGAATTCTGATTGATTAAAGTTTCCCAATTAACTAAACGGACGTTCGTTTTCAATTTTTACTTGAAAAAAGTCATCGTCGTTATCATCGTCATCGTCGTCGTCGTCATCGTTCAAAATGGAATTCAAAATTTCTCCAAAATTTTCGCTCGTTCTCTTCTTCCATTTTTTCACAGCTATCCTCACAGTCATTGGTGTTGGAGTTGCTTGTACCTCAGGAACCTTAGAAACAAGAACTGGAATTGGGTTTACTGGAATTTCCGATAGTACTTTTCGATTTGATTCAAATGTTTGGATCAGATTGTTTTGTATTGTGATCACCATGTCACTGGAAAGCGGCTTAGACATAGAAATTGTTTCCGCTTTGGTTGTGATGATCTCCACAGGTTTTATAGTTGAGGTAATGATTTTGACTGATTCATCAATGGAAAGACTTTGCGGGATCATTGGAACATGTACAAGATTTGGTTTTTTCATTTACAGGAATTCCTACTTTTGTCGATTCATTCGAGTTTGTTTGAATCGAATCGTTTTGTTTGACAAATTTCAAATTACCATTACTTACCGAAGGCTTATCCATTGACAAATAAAGTTTTCCCAAAAACCAAACACACGAGTACACCAGCAAAAATAAGCACAAAGCCAAAACCAACAAACAGTATCTTTTTGATCAATTTATAATTGATTGTTTTGTTTATATTTTTGCTCTTCAACTTTATCAACATTACACTGTAAGCGGCCATATTTTTCCGTCAAAAAATTCCAATTGTATTTTATCAATTCGATGATGCTGAACACGTTGGTCAAATCTGTTTTGCTCTAGGAATCCGCAAATTCTCAGAATCCGGTCTCAAAGAGGGCGAAAGTTAGTGTTTTGCCTTATTTGTCAACCCCTTAATGTTCATTTATGCTAGTCGTACAATATTGATCTTAGACTCTTTTGAAACATTCTCCTTAGTACTACAATTTAGTTTGGGATATCAATTAAAAAATATTTTTGGTATTGAATCATAGATAAATCAATAACAAGTGTATTTTGTTTACTATTTCACTGGGGACATGGGGCCGCTCAGCCCATTCGGCAAGACAAACTTGTCAAACCAGTGGTGGTGCTGTACCGCCTCAGCATGCGACATGCATATCTATAGTGGACATCGTCCACTACCACTGACCCCTTCGATGGTGTCGACAGACACAGTCTTCTTGTATGTGTGTCGTTCGTCTGTCTCCCTGTCTGTGTATTGTTTGTTCACGTGTTCGTGTATTTAGTATCGTTGAAAGTGATACCTATTCATTACTCAATATATATTTGTGCTCTCATCAATTCTAATTTATAAATTATAATGTCTTCAAGTCGTCAGCACAAATATGAAACTAATTGTTTCTGCTATTGCTGTGGAAAATGGATTGAGCATTGTAATGAAAACAAGCGAAAACGTGACAAAACGACTCGCATCAGAGTAATGAATCATGAATTTATTGAAGCATTCAGTGCCTTCAAATTTTATGAGCAAATATTGTTTTATAGCCAGAAGAAACCAGCAAAACTGCCACATAAAAGGTTAGCAGGTTAGAAATTTTCATTAGAAGAATTCGAAAGTAAAGATTCATTAAAATGTGGTGTAATTTGCTTTGTTTATATTTTTTATATATTCTTTGACAATAAATTGAATTTTTAAAACATTTACAATTTGTAAATGTAAATTACAAACAAACAGAGAATAATACATATCCACACCATGTAAACAACTAGAAGCTGTCCACTGTACTACTCTGTACTGCTAGCAGCACTGCAGTCTCACAGTTCGGCCAAGGCGATTACAACCTCAGTTGAGGCCCTCGAGGCAATTTATATTGCACGGGGCAATAAGGACCACACATTGCCCATTTGTTATCATTGTTTTCAATCTGATACTAATGCCTAATATTAAAATCTTGACAAATTCGTTAAATATGCACTTTAAAAGGTTTCATTAAAACCTAAGATCAATATCGTACGACTAGCACAAATTAACATAAAGGGGTAGGCAAATGAGGCAAAACATCTATTTTCGGGAGCTTTACAACCGGATTCTGGGAATTCGCGGATTCTTAGAGCAAAACTGATTTGACTATCGTGTTCAGCAGCCTCAAATTAGTTAAATACAATTTGAATTTTTCGACGGAAAAATATGGCCGCTTACAGTGTTATTATTTGCATTTTCCAAATTTAAATGTTCACTTGAAAAGTTGCTTGGAACAACATTTTCTGCTCTTAAAGAAGGTGAAAAGGGAACCAAGGCATTTCTAAAGTCAACAAGTTCCGAGTTTTGCTGCTCTTGGTTTCTCAAGTTTGTTGTTGTGTACGATAGCTGAGGAAACTGTTGAAAATCTTTCATTTTTTGTGATTTACAGAAAAAATTAAATGCAATCATAAAGACATTTCATATTGAAATGATCAAATAGTGAAATAATTCTGAAAAATAAGTTTTGCTTGACAATGATTTCCTTTTTGTTTCTGACCTTGATCATTATCTAGAAAATTAAGAACATATACGAGAAAATGTCTAACATAAAATTTACCCTTAAACTCTCATGTCAATCTTTTTGGAAATAATATAGAACTCAAAGTGTTAACTATGCAAAAAAATCTGTAATGCAATTTCCATACTCGTTGAAGAACTCAACGAACTTCCTTGCTCACTGCACCTCTGGCTCCAAACCAGAGTCCAATGACTTCATATTCACGTACTCCGTAGTGTTGATAACGGAGCTTCAAAAACGGGACACAGCTTTCATAGATTTTCTTCTTCTCCTCATCAGCCAGTGCACCAACGTCCTCGCTGGTCTCGAATCGAATGGTGGGGTCAATGATGTACAAAATGTCACAAATTAAAATAGAAGTCAAATTTTCATGTTGATTTTAAATTTTATTTTTAAATAAAAATAAAAATATGACAAAATCAGATTACAAATTGTTTCTTTATTTTTGATCGATTTAATTTATTTTAATTATTTTTTTTCGACTAAATTGCTGCAAAGATGGTTGTTGTTGAGTTCGGTAAAGATTTAAACATTGACACACGAGTCATGTGACATGACTAATGGCAAGCTACAATGAAAGATTGCCCACCAGCGACAAAAATACCAAAGGAAATAATAAGATCAGAGAAACAAAATGACCATTCGAGTGATTACAGCCATTGTCAGAGCAGACCTTGACACAGCCTCCATCAACGCGTCGATTACTAAAGTTGAAGCTGCCACAGTGCGACACGAGTTGTTCAGTGTTGGTAGTGGGTGAACCACAGTCGCGAATGACCAAACTTTCGCCAGTGTCACCAAATCGACCGTACATTTTGGCACATGAAGTCACAACTCGATCAAGACCGTCGTGTCCTTTTGTACCAGACAAGCAAGCTTTCAAATTCGTGATGTTGCCATGAAAAGGATCTTCGCAAAATGGGTTTGACCCTCCGATGGAAGTACATTTGAAGCAGTGTAAAGCAAGACAACCATTCGTGCAACAGAACAGTGCCAAGACTAGCAAAACAGTGACATTTGGTGACATTGTGTTGATTGTAAATAGCGGAGAGTTTACAGTTTGTTACGAACTTGCATAGAGTGAAAAAACCAACATATAAGCAAATTGCCAATGATCACTAACAGTCAAAAGAACCTTTTTCATGTGATGTCTGAGTGAACAGTGAAAGGAGTGATTCTCAAAATAAAAAAATTATCAACTAAATGATAAGATAAAGATGTGTTTGGCTGCATGCATCCAAATACAAAATACAAAATGTCTTCTTGAGACAAGATAAATTTTGATGATTATTAGTTGAGTTATTTGATTTATTCTGTGGATAAATTTGTTCAAGCCAAGACCAGTTGTTTTGTCCCAATGAGTTCATGGTATAAGTGAACGTCAACTCATTGTCGTATTTTATTTTTTGGATTAATTTTTCTAGACTTTTTGCTCTGCTAACTATTTTTTTGAGAGTAAACTTTATTGACTTCTATGCCAATTGCCGATATGAGCATATAAACAGAGGTGTAAATTAATACATGATGATGAGTTAATTACATTTAGTGTACAAAATAATTATTAATTACTCTTCCGCTTAATGCCAAGAATATTGGTTGGCTTTTGATTCCGCTTTGTTTCAGTATTTATATTGTTAGTGATCTTCTTATCATTTACTAATTTTTGATTATTATTTTCGGTAGAAAAATAGAAGAATGCTTTATACAAAACTGCACACAAGAACACGACGGCCACAATCGCTGCAACATAAAGCACAATTTTCAAGAACTGTTTTGCCATTTTCAACCAATTGTAATATTTGTTGTTCGAAAACACCTTTTCGGTTTCGTTATTTTCCATTTCTGAATATTTAATTTTTTTCATAATTGTGATTATCTATTTCGGTCAATTCAAGATATTCACGTTTACTTGTATTTGCTTTGAATACTTCTTCTTCTTCTGGATTAGGTCGATTGAGCATCGCACTGTACTCATTGTGACGCATATCTGTGTACTGATAAGCTTTTGGATCGATGTAATTTGCGAATTCAATTTGAGATTCTTTTTCAATTTTAGTTTCCATTTTATTTTTCATTTTATTTTATTGTTCAGAACAAAATGAATGAATTTTTTGCAAAAGTAATTTTCAAATTTTATTTAAATCAAAATCAAAATGTAACAAAATTAGATTGTTGATCATTTATAAAAAGGAACTCTGCATTCTGATTGATTAAAGTTTCACAATTAACTAAACGGAAGTTCGTTTGCAATTTTTACTTGAAAAAGTCGTCGTCGTCATCGTCGTCGTCGTCGTCGTCATCATCATCATTGTTCAAAATGGAATCCAAAATTTCTCCAACATTTTCGTTCATTCTCTTTCCCCATTTTCCCACAGCTATCCTCACAGTCATGGGCGTTGGAGTTGCTGGTATCTCGGAAACCTTAGGAACAGGAATTGGATTTACTGGAATTTCCGATGGTACTTTTCGATTTGATTCGAATGTTTGGATTAGATTGTTTTGTATTTTGATCACCATGTCACTCGAAGGCGGCTTAGGCACTGGAATCGTTTCCGCCTTGGTTGGAATGATCTCCACGGGTTTTATAGTTGAGGTAATGATTTTGACTGATTCATCAATGGAAAGACTTTGCGGGATCGTTGGAACAAGGACAGGATTTGGTTTTTCATTTACAGAGATTCCTCCTTTTGACGGTTTATTCGAGATTGCTTGGATTAAATCGTTTTGTTCGACAAATTCCAAATTACCATTACTGACCAAAGGCTTGTCCATTGACAAATAATGTTTTCCCAAAACCAAACACACGAGTACACCAGCAAAAATAAGCAAAATACCAAAACAAACAAAAAGCATCTGTTTAATCAATTTGTAATTGATGGTTTTGTTTATATTTGTTTCGTCTTGTTTAGTTTTGGTTGAATTTTCCAAATCAGAATTTAAATGTTCACTTGAAAAGTTGCTTGAAACAACATTTTCTGCTCTTGAAGAAGGCGAAATGGGAATCAAGGCACTTCTAAAGTCAACAAATTCGGAGTTTTGCTGCTCTTGGTTTCTCAAGTTTGCTGTTGTGTACGATAGTTGAGGAAACTGTTGAAAATCTTTCATTTTTTTGTGATTTACAGAGAAAAAAATTAGATGCAATCATAAAGACATTTCATATTGAAATGATCAAATAGTGAAATAATTCTGAAAATAAGTTTTGCTTGACAATGATTTCCTATTGTTTCTAACCTTGAACTTTATCTAGAAAATTAAGAACATATACGAGAAAATGTCTAGCATAAAATTAACCCTTTAACTCTCATGTTAATCTTTTTGGAAATAATATAGAACTCAAAGGGTTAACTCGCACAAAAAATATGTAATGCAATTTCCATTTTCACTTTCTTATCAAGAGTTAGCCAAATTGCTCTTTCACTTATCATAATAACGAGTAAACAAAATTCCCCATTATTGACGATTGATAACAGAAACAGACATTGAACACTAATAGAAAATATATAAATAATACATTTGAACATTATTATTTAATTTGCATATTTAAATTCATAAATGAACAAAAAATTATGTATTCAAAAATGGCTAACAAAAATAACGTTGACAAAAACAACAACAGCAACAACGTTTCAATCAAGATTGAATATGAAAATCAAATTCAAGCGGAACGACAACTGAAGAGGAAACTGCAGAAAGTTGTGCGAATTTTCTTTATTCTGATGATTGTCATTTGTATTTTGTTGATACTGAATTTGTGTAAATATTGGTTTGATCAAGAGCGTCGGAGCACGATCAAGTGCACTTCGGTTGGTGCAGTTTCGAATGTGTCGAAATTGTTTGTTTTGAATGTTACGAGGAATTTGTGAATTTTGTTTGTAAAATTTTGAATAAAATTTTGGTTTTGAGATTTTTGGTTTTTAGATTTAGTTAATTTTTTTAAAAATTATTTTTAAAAATTATTTTTGGACATTTTCAAGTTCGAGGTGAATCAAAGTTCAACTATATTGACCTTCAATCTTATTTATCGTTGATAATTTTGTTGATAAATACTAACGATTAATCAAATAAACAAAAAAAAATCCACGATTGTTTATTTCCAGTTGAAAAAAATTCCTGTGGCACGTGAAAACAAAATATGCACAGTTGTACATTTAGAGATATTTTGTATAATCTTCTTTCATTTTGTTTAGTCTTCATTTGATCGTTACGAAATCACGAAGGAAAAAATGGACGAAATCATTTCGATTGACTCTGGAAAATTGACACTGACAAAAGGACAATTGCACACAAAATACAAACAAATGGGTTACAGAATAAAGATTATGCAAAATACAATAAATTTAAAACTATGAGAACATTATGGTATAAACAAGTAGTGTTTGATCACATATAAAAGGCTATTCTTGTGATTAAATGTGACTACGTACAATTTGAATTGAGTCTGCAAGTACCATTTCTGCAAGGTCCGGCAAACGCTTTTTGTCTAATTTGAATCGGTTGAAGAACTCAACGAACTTCCTTGCTCACTGCACCTCTGGCTCCAAACCAGAGTCCAATGACTTCATATTCACGTACTCCGTAGTGTTGATAACGGAGCTTCAAAAACGGGACACAGCTTTCATAGATTTTCTTCTTCTCCTCATCAGCCAGTGCACCAACGTCCTCGCTGGTCTCGAATCGAATGGTGGGGTCAATGATGTACAAAATGTCACAAATTAAAATAGAAGTCAAATTTTCATGTTGATTTTAAATTTTATTTTTAAATAAAAATAAAAATATGACAAAACCAGATTGCAAATTGTATCGTTATTTTTTTAATCATTTTGTTTTGTTTTACTAATTTAATTTTTGGACTAAATTGCTGCACAGATGATTGTAGTTTTGAATTCGGTAAAGATAAACATTTACACATGAAACTATAGACAAGCTACAGTGTAAGATTGCTCACCAGCGACACAAGTACCAGAGGAAATAATAAAATCAGAGAAACAAAATGACCATTCGAGTGATTACAGCCGTTGTTAGAGCAGACCTTGACACAGCCTCCATCAACGCGTCGATTACTAAAGTTGAAGCTGCCACAGTGCGATACTTGTTGTTCAGTGTGGTTGGTGGGCGAATTACAGTCGCGAATGACCAAACTTTCGCCTGTATCATTAAATCGACCGTACATTTTGGCACACGAAGTTGCTGGATCACGTTCTTTTGTACCAGACAAACAAGGCTTCAAAATCGTGATGTTGTCATAAAAGGGATCTTCGCACGATGGGTTTGACCCTCCGATGGAAGTACATTTGAAGCAGTGTAAAGCAAGACAACCATTCATACAACAGAACAGTGCCAGTGCTAACAGAACTGAGGCATTTGAGTACATTTTTGCTTGCTTGTCAAATCGTGGAGAGAACACAGTTTGGCTTGGAAGAACTTTATGTTTAGGAGTGAAAAAGGCTAACATTTAAGCAAATTGGCAATGATCACAGATTGCAGTCAAAAGAACGTTTGATGTCTGAGGAAAGGAGTGATTCGAAAATTATCAACTTAATGATAAGATAAACATTTCGGGTGAACCCAAATACAAAATACAAAATGTCTTCTTTAGACAAGATAAATCTTTTGATGATTATGATGATGATCAAGTTGAAGTTGAGTTATTTGATTTATTCTGTGGATAAATTTGCTCAAGCCAAGACCAGTTGTTCTGTCCCAATGAGTTCATGGTATAAGTGAACGTCAACTCATTATCGTATTTTATTTCTGGTGTAATTTTTCTTTGCTTTTTGGTTTGTGGTTTATTGGTTGGTTTACTTATTATTGTTAGATTTGTTTCAGTATTTAAATTTTTTATTGTAATCTTATCATTTATTGATTTATGATTATTATTTTCGGTAGAAAAATAGAAGAATGCCTTATACAAAAATGCACACAGGAACACAACTGCCACAATCACGGAAATATAAAGCAAAATTTTCAAGAATTGATTTGTCATTTCCCATTTAAATTTTTGCACCTTTGATTTGTCTTTTTCCACTTACTCATCAGAAATATTCTTTTCGATCTTGGAATATTTAATTTTTTCATATTCACGATTGCTGTTGTCCATTTCGGTCAACTCAAGATATTCACGTTCACTTGATGTGATTGTTTTTTTATTTAAATTTGAATTCTTCATCATCAAGTCGGTTGAGCATCGCACTGTACTCATTGTGACGCATATCTGTGTACTGATAAGCTTTTGGATAATTTGTTGTGGATTCTGTTTGAGATTCGTTTTCAATTTCATTTTCCATTTTTATTTTATTTTATTAATCCAAACAAACAAAATGAAACAAATTAAAACGGAGGAATTATTTGCAAAAGTAATTTAAAAATTTAATTTAAATCAAAATCAAAATGCAACAAAGTTAGATTGTCTATCTTTTATAAAAAAGGAAATCTGCAGTCTGATTGATTAGAATTTCACAATTAGCTAAACGGATGTTTACGTTTCAATCGCAATCGTTCAATCATTTTATTCACGTGATTTCCCCAGCTTATACTCCATCTCTCATCTCATTATAATCAAAACAGGCCGTTTTTAACCTGTTTTGTGATGTGTGTTCAATTTTTTCGAAATATGTATCAATTTAAAGCCCTTTGAATACTGATTCTAAAATTGTACATAATTTATCTGTCCGATAATTGGTTGAACCAAACATCGTATCCAAAGAATAGAGAAATTAATTGGAGGGAGTGACGATTCCCTGCCAGAAAAAAAAGGAATTGGTGCAATTCTTGTGGACAGAGCTCCTCCGAAACTACTGTATGGATCGGTCTGAAAATTTAACACAGTGTTCTGGTTGTGGTCTAGATGTGCTGTATAGTTTTGTGGGCATATAGGTCAAAGGTCAAAGGAGTAGTAATTTTTCAAATTTTGTATTGAAATGTGTTGGGACCGAGTGTCAACACAGTGTGTGTGTGTCTCTGTGTGGCACAGCCAAGCACACACTCTCCAGAGCACGTTCGCTGTGCGCATTAGAGATGCGCAGTAGCAAATACACCCAAATGTGAATCAGGGAGTTCGGAGTGCGGACAATTTGAATAGAATGCAGGTTTGTCCGAGTGTTTGTTTACATCTTCCAACATATTCGGTGCTGGCCAATGGTCAGTCATTTGTTGTGTGCGCTACAACTCAAATACGAATGCATGGATCGGTCTGAAAATTTAACACAGTGTTCTGGTTGTGGTCTAGATGTGCTGTATAGTTTTGTGGCCATATAGGTCAAAGGTCAAATGAATAGCGATTTTGAGAAAAATCCGAAATTTTGTATTGAAATGTGAAGGAAGCTAGATGTCAACTCTGTGTGTGTGTCCCTCTGTGGCACACGCTTTCCCTGGCACGACCACTGTGCGCAATAGAGATGCGCAGTAGCAAGCACACTCAAAGGTGATTCCAGGAGATGGATGCGGACCATTTGACTTGAGTGCAGGTGTTGTTGGGTATTTGTTTACATTTTCCGATATATTTGAGAATTATCATTATCACATTTAATTGGTCCGAAATTTTAAACCTAACAACTTTATTTTAAATAATGCAGTGATGCTCATCTAATCATTGACATATTTAGTATGTAGCAAAGAGGCATAAAATATTGATATTTCTAATAGTAAAAATTTAATTTTTGCAATATCGACTATTTGCTCACCAAAATGCCTTGCTGAACTACTCTGACAACCATTGACATTGTATTAGATCTATGGATAATGTAACATAATTAAAACCGCTGGACGTACCATTGCAACCTAACAATGATACAGAACATAAAGATAAACAAGGACAAGAACAATTTGCACAAATGTGATTTCTAATGAGAGAATCTATCCTCGGATCTTGAAAATAGTTGAATTTCTATTTGGATTTGTGAACCGAACCAATTTTCGATTTTTTGCTTTGTAATTCTTTTTTTAAGGATGTTTTCTTTTTACTTTTGAAAATTATATGAATCTGTATATTTAGTATAAGCGACTGTTTCTGGGCATTAAAGCATGGTGGCCCAAAACATATGAAAGGAGAAACAATAAGAATTACAGGCAGTGACCATAAAGAAAGCGATGTTCATGATCCAAAGTCTATAGACGTGTGATGTAAATCGAGAATTATTCTGTGATATGAATTGCTTTTAACTGAATGCGATGATCTGCGTATTTAGGTACATCGTTTGCATGTGTTGCGATGTAGAGACAAATTAGATTGATACATTGAATTTTAATTGTCCAACCAAATTTTCCGAAATTGAATTCTTGATTTTAATGTGACTGAGTTATTTTAGCGTTTCACACACTTTCGCTCCGACTTTTATGCCAATGGCATTATTTATTTTTATTGATGATAGCCATAATGTTTCAAAATGCCAGCTGCTGGTTCAAATACTAGTTAAAACAGTCACACTAAACCTACTTGAAAGTTCAAAATAGACGAGTCATTTTGAAAATAAAGGGAACTAATCTAGATTTAACCATGACTGTTGTTGATTAAACCAGTTGAATTAAAGTTGAAACGGTAAGATAAGCAGAAATAAACGAAATTTGTCAGAAGAAATTGAATGAGTTTATCATTGTTTTTTAAATACAATGTTGTTTAAACTTGTATATTGTTTTTTTGCAAATAGAGATAATTTTGTTAGTGACATTTGTCGTTTTTGAATTTCTTTTGGATCAAATTCACACAGATCCACTTATCGGACAGATGATTAATGTTACAATTCGTATTGCATACAAACCGTAATAATGCGGATAACTTAAATTCATTACAAAATCAATCTGTTGGTTTAGTAAATGTAATTCTGAAACGTTACGCTTAAACTTATGTTTCAGTAATTTGTATTTGTATAATAGTCTTAATGAAGTACAATTAAGTACAAACAAATGAGAATTTTTGCATTTCAACTGAAAAATAGTAAATTAGTTCTTTCATAACTTAGTAGTTCTCAATTCATTTATTGAGCCAATAAAAGAGTTGACACAACGCCACATTAAGTGACAACACGAAAATTAGGAAAACAGCGGAAAAAATTTACTGCGCAAGTTTTAGCTGGCGCAGTTTTTTTTCGCGTTTGCCTGACGACTTGTTTACTTGAAATAATGAACAACTGTTCCAGCATTTCAGTGTTGTCCTTGATCAGTTTCCAGTCCTTTGTGGCCATCACTTCGCTGGCATGTTCAACAATGTAATCAATGCAATTTGATTTCAGTTCGGTAACATTGTGCAGGTCAGCGAGCACAAGAGTTGAAGCAACCGATTCGGTGGTGAGTGTCGATAAAAGATAATGAGAACACAGTGACTTGAGGCAATCCATTTGGTACTGATTAAAATTGAGTTATTATAATTAATAAAGCATTAAAAAAA
Source organism: Rhizoglyphus robini (assembly GCA_023373905.1). Lineage (NCBI taxonomy): Eukaryota > Metazoa > Arthropoda > Arachnida > Sarcoptiformes > Acaridae > Rhizoglyphus > Rhizoglyphus robini. Next base: position 129,553 of record JAKIJQ010000032.1, on the reverse strand, counting down.
ACATTTGCTAGACAATATATATCGTTACCTTGTCAGCCACAAACAACAAATCCGATGCATGCTTTTTCATTGCAACCACTTTTCCTGTATATAAAAAACGGATAAACTGCTCAAATACATCTGCTGACACATCCGTGATTACTACTCGATTTTCTTTGGATTCTTTTGTGTCCTTATGCTCAAACATTGCACCAAAAACGGGCGATCGAGCGGATAGAATATTTTTGTGGGCATTAAATTCTTGTGTAGCACCACTTTTGCCTACAACCAAAATGACATCAGAAAATTTTGCATTTTCCAACAGAGATTCATAATCGTGTAGCGTCTTCTGAGTTACTGATTGTTGTAGATAATTTGGTAATGCGTATTTCTTTTCTTCATTGAGAATGTTCACCTACAACAAGTGAGTATAATAATTTAAAAAATAATTAGAGAATATATTAATTATGAGATGCAATAATACCTCAAAATATACAGTTAAAGTTTTATTGTCCGACAATTCCGATTTAAGATCAAAAATAGAATCAGTTTTTATATCGAAAGATGCAGAAACAGAGTTATGCGTAACAACACATTCTATGAAGACAATACAATTTCAATTAATTAATCACTTAAGGAGGGATCTATAGTGAAAAAATAACGTATAGCACGATATAGCATACCTTGAATAAATTTTCGATTTCCACTCGAATCAATCAATGACATTGAACAACGAAGAATAACATTTTGCTTAATGTGATCAAATATAAGCCTGAAATGATTGTGATAACATTTAAAGTTGTCACGAAACGAATTTGGATTGCCATAAATGAAGCACTGTATCAAATCGTCCCTTGTTTTCAGCTTCAATGTTGACGAAGTGTGTGTACCCGTGCCTGGAGAAAACTTTTCAAACTTCCAAACAAGGCCAAATCTGCCTTCACCAACAGCCGTAACAGCATCAAGTGCGGCTTGATCCACAGTGGATGACATTTTAGAAGAAGATAACAACTTTATTAAAAAATTGATCTGTGCAGCCCACCTAAGATGGGTTGCCATATGGAGATGTACCATCTCGTATCTCGAGTGATAGTGTGAATGTTTAATGTGAGCGTCTTGATGAGACTGGCGATACAGCTGTTTAATGTTTTGATCGTTTTGACTCACAACACAAAGTTGATGCTATATACACGCGATTGTGAGTTGAAGTTGAGTATATTGTTGGTAAGTGGACTGAAGCATTAGCTATATGCCACTTCTCTTAAAGTATATAGAGTATACTCTTGGCACGATTTTTGGACTTGACAAATGTATTCAGTGTGCATTATGTACCCCCACTGTGTGGTGAGAGAACGTATACTACGTACGTGTTTGCGTGTGACCCACTCGGCGGCATTTGTTCATATATACCTTGACTGATAATTTCGCATTGATATGCGCATGCATCCTCAGATCTATCCTCAAATCTAAGGTTTCATTGACAATCAATTTCTTATTGATCTTTGCTGTCTTGACATTGATTTTTATTAAGAAAATCAAGCTCAACCACTGTTTTCTTTTCAGAAATAATATTATAAAAATAATATAACCCAATCCTATTGCAATCTTCATGGAGTGAGGATAGAACTCAAAGTGTTAACTACGCAAAAAAAATCTGTAATGCAATTTCACTTTCTTATCAAGAGTTAGCCAAATTGCTCTTTCACTTATCATAATAACGAGTAAACAAAATTCCCCAACAAACGATTGATAACAGAAACAGACATTGGATACACTAATAGCAAATATATAAATAATACAATTGAATTATTATTTAATTTGCATAATAAAATTAATAATTTAGAAAAAAATCATGTACTCAAAAATGGACAGCAAAAATAACGTTGATAAAAACAACAACAACGTTTCAATCAAGATTGAAGATAATCAAACTCAAGCGGAACGACAACTGAAGAGGAAATTGCAGAAAGTTGTGCGAATTTTCTTTATTCTGATGATTGTCATTTGTATTTTGTTGATACTGAATTTGTGTAAATATTGGTTCGATCAAGAGTACAGGAGTACGATCAAGTGCACTTCGGTTGGTGCGGTTTCGAATGTGTCGAAATTGTTTGTTTTGAATGTAACGAGGAATTTATGAGTTTTGTTTGTTTGTAAATTTTGAATAAAAATTTTGGTTTTAAGATTTTTGGTTTTTAGATTTAGTTAATTTTTTAATTATTTTTAAAAATTATTTTTGGACATTTTCAAGTTCGAGGTGAATCAAAGTTCAACTATATTGACCTTCAATCTTATTTATCGTTGATAATTTTGTTGATAAATACTAACGATTAATCAAATAAACACAAAATTATCCACGATTGTTTATTTCCAGTTACAAAAAAATTCCTTCGGCACGTGGAAACAAAATATGCGCAGTTGTACATTTAGAGATATATTTTGTACGATTTTGTTTAGTCTTCATTTGATCGTTACGAAATCGCGAAGGAAAAAATGGACGAAATCATTTCGATTGACTCTGGAAAATTTGACACTGAAAATTCAGAAAGAAACCCAGAAAATCTTAAATCCAAACTTTACAAACATGTTCGAATTGTGAACTTGCTATTGATTCTGATGTGCATTTTGTTTATTCTCAATGCATTTAGACATTTGTTCAAAGAAGAATTGGATCGATTGGCTAAATTGTGTAACAAAATAAACAAAACTTTGTAAAATTGTATTAACATTTTTGTGTTTGTTTGTTTGTACAAAAATAAATCACAATTTTTTAAGTTTAACTTAAGATCTACATTTCTCAACCGGATACGTAACACTTTTCCCACAAATAGGCAGTGGATGGCCCGCACTAGTAAAAATCCAATCATCTGTCGACAGAACCGAATCTTCCGTAAAAGTCAAATACAAAAATTTCAAAGTTCCACTCAGAAAAGCTGGTCTCTGGTAGTTTTGACGACTCGTTGGAACTGTATTCACGTCATTCAAATCGGAGTATCCACTTGAAGGAGTACGACAGTGACGGTGGATCGATTGGGCCAATTGCCAGGCGTAGTCTCGGTATTTTTGGTTTCGGGTTAAACGGAAAAGGGTGAAGTAACTTTCTGCGAGTTCGGGACTGTAAATGTGAATACATATTAGGAAATGGCATTAAGCATTAGACATTAGACATTAGACATCAGGTAACTTACCCAGTATTGAATCTCTCAACCTTCCCCGTAGTCGCATCTTCCACTCCCTCTTGGTTGAAATAGAAAACTGCTGGGGCTAGTCCCGTTTTAGTTTTGAGTTCCGCTTCGTGACAAGTTTCAGTCAAATTTCGAGCCAAATCCCAATACTTTTGAAGGAGCAACGATTCTTCTTCTGACTGAGTCTGTAGTACGATTGCATCGTGAAGTTGTTTTGCAAACTGCTGTACACCACCCAGTGCAAACATTCCTCCCAAATAGCAACTCAAGTAAGACATTGAGTCGGTGTATTGGTTTTTATGTTTATCGAAATCTCGTGCGTAAACTAGACCACTTTTGTTAGAGGTTGCAATGAGTCCATTCTCCCAAAGTGCCTTAACAGCTGTTTTGTACATTTCGAATATCTTCACATCTTTTCCATCAGATTGAACAAATGATTTAATCAAATTCGTATAGAAATCGCGACCAGTTCTCGAAAGTGACGACTTGTTGGTGCCCCATTTGCCGTCCTCAATGTTAACCATTTGCATGTACAACCCGTTTGGTTTGTCAATCTCTTGGATGAATTTTCTGATTTTACCTAATTGAGCATCAATTTGAGTGTCATTTGTCAGTGCTGCTAGGTAAATGTATTCAGGCTGTTGAAATCCAATACTGTACAAAAAGGGACGGGCATCGTTGACTGTGCCTTTGGCGGGATTTATGTTGTAGTACGGTAAACCTGGAAAATAGTGAAAAGTTGAGATTAATCTTAAGTATTTAATTTATTTTTTAATAATGGCACTAAATTGGCACATCATTTTGATAATAAGTTTATTAGTCGCAAATCAAATGTACCTCTTAAGTGTCTAGTATTTTGATTGATTAAAGTGCAAAATGCGTTTTGTCAATCAACCTTATCAAACGTACTAATGATTTACCTGCTATATCACACAAATGTGTGCTTAACTTGCAAATAGTTATAAAAATAAACGTGACATTTTGGCATCCTAGTCTAGTAGATTAGAAAAATCAAAATATTTGTAAAATTTGGTTGTTGTGTAAAACTAGACAACAACAACCAAATTTTGCTTCATTTACTTTTGTTGGGCAATTTTGTTCTTTTTAGATCAAATTGATTGATTGATCTGATGTGCCAAAGTGATCTTTTGATTGGCCAAAAAGTACAAAGATGTTTATGCCAAAATGTACTGATTTGAATAGATATTACAACTTTAACTAGACTACTACTAAATCCTGTTTACCGGAGCCTATATTGTCAAAATCAAATTTCTTGGAACTTAGTATTGGTTAGATTTTTATGATTAAAAATGTACAGAAAGTCCGGTAAATTTTGGTATAAAAGACTGAACATTTGAGTCAAATAATCATCAACAAGTTTACAACTTGTATTTGGTTATTGACTTTGCACACTATTTGAAAACAAAATGCGTTTCTCAATGCATTCCTCAATGCGTTGGGTACTACTGTTTGTCCTTCTCGCACTCAATCGTAAGTTTGACTTTGACTTTGAGTCTTATTTATAAAATATTTAATTTTTTAGTTGAATCACCTTGGGTTTCTGCTCAGGTTGCTTCACCTTGCGGTGACTGGATTGCGTATCAAGACGAGAAATGCTACAAAATTCTCGATGACACTGCCCGAACTTTTGACGATGCCAAGAATGCCTGTGCCAAACTCGAACTCGAACACAACACTCCAACACCCCCGATCATTCGCACCAAAGAAGAACAGGAATTTTTGACTAATTTTCTGTTTAAAACCTCCAAGAAAGTAACCAATTTCTGGATTGGTTCCCATCTTTCTGGTACTGCATTCAAATGGATCGATCTTTCAGATCTGGCATACAGCAACTGGGCAACTGGTTTGCCCAAAAATCAGACAGTTAACGCATGCGCACAGATGCAAGCCGATGCAGCCGCACAAGGCAAATGGATCGAGGAGTCTTGTGAGAAGAAGAACACAGTCGTGTGCCAGAAATTGCAAACGTGGTCTTTCTCTCATTTGCAGAACGCTTTCCTGGAAGTACGACGAGGACTAAGAGTCTCACAGGACAACGAGAAAAAGAATGCAGATTTGAAGCAGAATTTGAATGAGGCCAACAAGAAAATCGTTGAACTCAAACAAACCCTAGATGCTGCGAACAGTGCGAGCACTAAGAATCTGACCGCCATGAAGCAAACCCTGGACAGCTCTAGCAAGAGCATTACCGAACTGAAACAAAGTCTCGATGAAGCAAACAAGAAGATCACCGATCAATCCACGAGTATTGCGAGCGCAAGTTCAACTGCTACTTCAAATTACAATTCAATAAGGAACCTAATCCCAGTTGGATTTATCTACACACAGTTGCCTTATGGTAAAGCGCCATCTGAAATTTTTCCATACTACATGACCTGGGAGGACGTGAGTCACGAGTACGCGGGTTACTTTTTCCGTGTAAACGGTGGCGACGCTGGTTCGTATGGTACGGTGCAAAGTGATCAAGCTCCGAGGATTTACGCGATCTCACGAAGTAAGAGTGGTTTTGACGATGATACCACTTCGTATTCTTTGAGCCCGGGTTCTAGTAGTGGGTGGATCTATACTGGAGATTCTGCACTGCATGGATATTACCACTACACTAACCAGTACAATTTCCATACTTCGGATGGTGAGGTTCGACCTAAAAGTATGGCCACTCGGGTCTGGAAGAGAACTGCCTAGTGCACTCTAGACTAAAGTATTTAATTTGTTAATTAAGCAAATTAATCAATAAAAGTTAATCCTGAACATTTCAATAGATTGTAATTTGAATTGACTTTTTAGGGAAGAATCCTTAAAGTCTGTCTGTTGGTACTTACCAGTTGAACTGTTGTACGCAGGCTTCAACACTTCAGCAATCTCTTTTGCCTTATTCAAGAACATTTCATCTCTTGTAAGAGCAAAACATGAGAGTAATCCTCCAATGTAATGAGTTACAGAATAGAACACACGAACATCTTGATCAATTTTTCCAAAATCTAGCTTCTCTTGAATCCATTTCTTCCCATGCTCAAACTCGTCCTTCAAATCCATAACCCATAGAGTGCTCATTGAGGCCACAATCGTCTGACCCGATCCATTACCGAACCAATACTCGTACGAGTTGTTGGTCTGGGGCTGAAGGGCTTCATCACCCCATGCATGTTCGGTGTAGGCAGACCAGGCGTTGCGTGCCATTTGACGGATGAATTCACGTTTTTCGGAGAGACCATTTTGGTTTGCTTGAGAATTTGTGATTTGAAATAGCAAACACAAAATTAAAGCCACAATGTTCATCGATTGCTCCATTTTTCACACTGAAAATTGATCGTAACATACGAGTTGAGAACGTAACGATAGTTTGTGTTTACGTTATATTACATTGGCTGGTGTAGTTGCACAAGTCACGTAAACACAAAGTCTCTTTTATCACAACAAAAAAAGATAAAAAGCATAAAAACCCAAAAAGAAGATACAAAAAAGAGTCAATGACAAATTATCAATTATCAAGGTCTCATAATTTATTAACAATAATAATGTATTACACAGATAAATACAAATGAACATATTTTGATACAAAGGCAAATAATACATTTTAACAAAGAAAAACTCAAACAAACATTTTCAATTCACGTCTAAACGAAACAACAAACAGAAACCAGAAAACAGACAAAATCAAACTCAAAATTGAGAAAATTTGAATCTCAGTTAACGAATCTTCGAAAAATTTATAATTGTAACGATTAACAATTAGGGGACCAAAACAGAACACCATAATCATTGCAAAGGAGAACCAAATTTTCATTATACATAAAATTTCGTATCGATCAAATTTTTTCAAGTTTTCGCTATACGCTCCGATTAGGCCACAAACTTCAAGATAGATGAACCAGGGTGCAAAAATTAGCATTGTGAGGTAAATCTAATTTTTAAAAATATTAAAAAATAATTAATTTAAAATTAAATAATTTAAAATACTTACCAAAAACATTGATCCATAAGACAGTGCAAGTTGATTCAGAAATAAATTTTTGAAATGATAATCAGACAAAATGATGATCAGGAAAAACCAGGCGGAAATTATGAAAATCAAACACAGCAATACTGTGCTTAAACATGCAACTAAAAGGATAATCCATTTTTTTAAATAAAACCAAAATGATTTCTCGTATCGACGTTGGGGCGTGAAAAAGATGTGATTTGAGTCGTCTTCGTACATTTTTCTGAATTGGGTCTAAGTTTTTTTGAATTTTTGGGTAAATTTGTAAATGTTAAATTTAGAATGAAAAATGGTTGGTTCTTGTGATGATTGACATTTAGATTTGAATGAAAGAGTGAAAGAAAGTTTAATGTTTTGGTTGTTTAGATTGGTAACTTTAGCTAGAGCTTTACTTGAAATTTGGAAAACGCATTAAAAGGAACATAAAATTTTGTTTAGGTTTTAAGACTTTTTACGGGATTGTTTACACAAACGAGTCTCGTTCGGTTGAATTAACGGTTTTGTGTGTGTGTGTGTGTGTGTGTGTTTAGTTTAAATGTAAACAAAATGTTTAAGACTAAATGGAAATTTCTCTCATGTGTACTAAAACTTGCATCTCTCCTCTGGATAAGCCACATTCTTGCCAAAAACTGGCAACGGATGGCCTTGGGCATTAAAAACCCACTGATCCATTGGCAGTAGACTGTCGTCCGAGAAGGTCAAATACAGATATTTGAGAGTGGCACTCAGAAAGTGAGGCGGTTGATGGTCGTTTATCTCAGTTGGAACTTTATTGACATTATAAATGCCAGAATACCCACCACTTTGTACACGACAATGCTGGTGGATCGCTTGTGCCATTTCCCAAGCACATTGCCTGTATTTATTGTTGTGCGTCAATCTCCATAAGATGAAGTAACTTTCAGCCAACTCAGGACTATAATATAAAGGAATTAAAATTTCATTAAAATTTTATGCAAGTGAAAATTGCTTAAGATTATAATTTGTGTTGACTGCACTGGTTTTCTTATTTTCAGAATTGCTGTTGAGTTTTCTTAAAAATGTTCTTTCCAATGAAAAAGTTCTTGGACACAATTTGCTTTCAGTTTCATGCGTAGCTTGATGACAGGTCTCAGTAATTTCTTGGGCAATTTTCCAATGACGGTTAATTCTGTTTTGTTCTGTTTGATTAGAATGTCCAAATGCACGCTGCATTGTATTTTAGCCTAGGGACAACATCGCACCGAGATAACAACCCGAGTATTCCATGTAATCGCGATAAGTATGCAAATTTCTATTATAACTTCGAGCATAGTAATGTCCACTAGGAGAAACATTGAAGATATTGATCGCATCAAGATCATCCATTGCTTCTTTGTACATTTCAATCGATTGCACATCGAGGTGATTCGATTGAATGTAAGATTTGGCCAGAGAAATGTAAAGCTCGCGATTATTAATAAACAAATCAACACTATTTCCTAAAAAAATTCCATCGAAGCTGAAACTATTTGATGACAACAATGTCAAAATACTTGGATATAAATTTTTATGCTTTTCAATTTCATTTAATGTTTTAAGAATTTTCTTTACTTGATCACGATATTTAGAACTCCTTAAAGTGTCGCTCAAAAAATTAAAGTCAATTTGAAATCCAGTTGCATGCGATAAATATGAACCAGGCCTTAAAGGTGTATTTGTTTTCAAATTTAAATCTTCATTTGGGATTCCTAAAAAATAAAACTTTTAATTTTTATTAAAAGTTTTAGAATTCAAATTTACCTCTGGGTGAGTTGAAAGCTGGTTGTAAAAGTTTGCCAAGTTCGTTTGCTTTTTCGAGAAATAAAAAATCACCAGTTAGAGCATAACACGAAAGCAATCCACCAATATAGTGAGTGATTGTCTCAAATACTGGAACATATCTATCCAATTTGCTCAAATCAAGTTCCGTTTTAATCCACTTCTTTCCCCGTTCGAACTCATCCTTCAATCCCATTACCCATAAAGTACTCATCGAAGTGACCAAAGTCAAGCCTGAATTCTTGCCAAATTCTTTTGAGAATGATGTCTTTGATACCGGTCTGAGTGCTTCATGTCCCCAGGCATGACGCTCGTATGCATTCCACGAGTCGAGCATCATTTCTCGAACAAATTTACTTTTTTGTTCGATTCCAGTGACAATTTCAGTTTGGGCAAATTTCGGTACTTCATATGAAAGGGAATATTTGTTCGAAGTTTGGTAAGTAGATGGGATAGTTGTTGGTGCAATGATTGTGGTTGGGGATGTGACAGAAGTTGGTGTAAAGGCTATAGTAGAAGTTGGAACTAAAGTTGGGCGAAAAGTTGGGGCTGTTGTTTGGATAGCTATTTGAATAATGGTTGTGTTATTAGTTATTTCCTTGACAGCAGTTGAAGAAATGGGTAAAGTTGTGGATTGAGCTGATGGAACAGATTTAAGGGTAGTGGTTGGTTCATTGATTGGGACTTTAGTCGGTACAAATACAGTAGATTCAGGCGAGTTTTTAGCGACATCATCTTTATTAGAAAATAATTTCTTATTAAATCCCAACAGATTGAGAAAATAAACTCCCAAAATTAAACACAACAAAAAGGCAATCACGATGACAAACGCAATGAGTACAACAGTCAAGAACTGTTTGATTACTTTGAAGTCAACTTTTGATAAATCATTGATATTCTTTTCGACCGCTGAATAGCGAACTCGCTTGTATGGGCGAACGCTTTTAGAATCCTCCATATTGAAGAAGTGTTCTCAATTGTTAGATTTTCAGACAGCAGGGTTTTGGTTTTGTGAAGCTGCAGCTCAAAAGGCAACACGTAATCAGCAATTTGCTACGTCTTAATTTACGTCTAAAGAAAATCTAACAAAAGAACCTTATCTGGTTGGTTTTATTATTTGCATTGCTCTTTTAACCATTTTAGTTGGAAATAAAAATTCCTCAGAATTATAATGAGTTACCTCTACAAGTTGTTGTGTTTATTGAAGAGGTTGTATAAGTGCACATTGGACACTTGTATTGATTGTTGCTAGAGGTTTGTAATTTAGTATTTTTATTTAACCAACTTGTTGACTGATAAGATAATCGACAAATAAGAAAGTCTAAAGGTAACAGACTTTTGTATATTGATTGTTTGATAAAACTTAACAGTGTTACAGTGTAGTATATCGAAAAATTATAAAAGTTCTTATTAAAGTGAAATGTAATTAAATTATTAAATTATTTTTTCTGTATTTGTAGAAATAAGTTTTGTTTCAAATTGGTAACGGATGAAATTATGAATTCAATGACAGCAAATTGTCTAATGTTGAATTGAACGACCAAAGCATTTTTTTATTTTGAAAAAACGCAAGCTTGTTGGGATATTCTGTTACACTGTTTTTATTACAACTCTCAAAAAATTAATAAATAATTTAGCCAATAAGATTTTTTTTGCATCAAGTGCTCAAGTTTATCCTCGTCAACAGAAAAACAATTAAATGTTTTGACCAAATGTGCATTTGATTTGTTGCTATGTTCGAAATATGATACCACAAGAAATCTAAAAAATAGAACGTATTTGCTGTATTTTGTCTCAAGGTCAATAGATTAGATTATGTCAAAGATTGAAATGACTTTAATTATGTAAATTATGTAAACAATCCAATCCTTATCAATGTCACAATATTGAATGATATTTTGCATAAGAAAAAACAGGCTTTATTATATTTACTCGTATGTATGCGTTTGTGTAAAAAAAAGTTTGTATAATTGACCTTAATAAAAAACGATCATGATCATTAACAATTAGGATACATGGTGTTGTTGCCACAGATGGGTAGTGGATGTCCCACCGAGTTGAAGACAAACTGGTCTAGGGGCAGGACTGAGTCGGAGGTGAAGGTGAGGTAGAGGTATTTGAGGGTGGCTGACAGGAATTGAGCTGGTTGAATGTAATGTTTACTGGTTGGCACTTCATTTACATTCTCAATTCCCGCATACCCACCACTCTCCACCCTGCAGTGTCGATGTATGGCCTGTGCCATTTTCCATGCATTGTCTCTGTACGTTTCGTTGTGGGTCAATCGCCACAGAATGAAATTACTCTCGGCCAATTCAGGACTGAAACATCAAATGGAGTTTTATTAGTGGGAAAATGACATTGGGGAAATACCTTAAATAATAAGAAGAATACATTGAAATAACATCGTTATTTTCATTGAAATAAAACTGTTCTGGTCCCAGCCCAGTTTTGGTCCTGTCCGAAGCCAGTTGACAGGTTCGAGTGATTTGTATGGCCAAGTGCCAGTGTCGATTGATTCGATTTTGTTGTGTCACTTTGTCCTTGTAACCAATCGAACTGTTCAGTGCCAATGCTCGTTGCATTGCACTGGCCCCAAGGGACAACATTGCTCCGAGATAACAACCTGAGTATTCCATATAATTATCGAATGAATATCTAGAATGATACTCTCGAGCATAGTACAGTCCACCATTCGAAACCTCGAACATCTTGACCGCCTCCACCGCGTCCATTGCTTCTTTGTACATTTCGATCGATTGCACGTCGATGTGATTCGATTGAATGTATGATTTGACCAGAGAAATGTAAAACTCACGACTTTTAACGAATAAATTTCCGTACGATGATTTCCACTTTCCTTTAATATCAATTGCGCCAAAATATAATTTTTTTCGGTTTTTCTTTCAAAACGTTTTGTATTTTCTCAATTAGTTTTCGATATTTGTGATTTCCAGATGCATCACTCAGATAGTTGAAGTCCAGTTGAAAACCATTTACGGGAGATAAATATGAATATGGATAAGCATGTGGTTTACTTGTTTTCAAATTAATAAATAGGTAAGGCAATTCTAAAAACATAAATCATCACATAAATATCCAAGTCATTTTGCTTTACCTTTTGAAGTATTGAAAGCAGGTTCAACCAACTGTGCAATTGTCAGTGCTTTATTCATGAATAATTGTTCATTTGTCAAGGCATAACATGACAACAGACCACCAACATAATTCACGATCACATCATGCACTCCAACAGCTCGATCCATCTTGTTAGAGTCTAGTTCTGTCTCAATCCACCGTTTTCCTCTATTGAATTCTTCTTTCAGTCTCATAATCCATAAAGTGCTCATTGAGGTAACCAGTGTTACTCCAGAATTATTCCCGAAATGGCCATCGTAAACTTTCTTCGAAACCGGACTCACTGCTTCATGTCCCCAGGCATATCGCTCGTATGCATTCCACGAGTCTAGCATCATTTCTTTCACAAACTCTAATTTTCGTTTTAGTTTTTCGTCTAATTCGTTTCCTTTCTTTTGAGTTGTTATAGGCAAAACAGTTTGAGTTGTTGACTTGATAGATGAAACAGTTTTGGAAATAATCTTCTGTCTAGAAGTTGAAGCAACAGTGGGAGAACTAGTTGGTATTGTAGTTGAAAAATCACTTTTATTTTTTGAGTTGCTTTCTTTACTCAAATCTTTGTGCTCACTTAACATGTTCAAAATATATATTCCGAATATAACACACAACAAAACAAGTGCAACAATAATCACGACGAAAATTACAACAGTCAATATTTGTTTGATCTCTCCAAAATTATCTTTTGATTTATCTTCATTTTGTTCAATCGTCGAATAAGGCACTCGTTCATATTGATGCTCACTTGGCGCATTGTACAATTCGATAAATTCTGGATTGGTCGAATGTCGATTCAGTTGAGCAATTTCATCGTTTGGTCGATTCAACATTTCGCAGTACTCTTGTCGTCTCATGTCTGAGTATTCGTGGACACTTTGACTTGAATCGAAACTTGAAGAATTTGTTGCCATATTTGAAAAGTTTAAATTTTAACAAGAAAAAATTGAAATAAAATAAATTCTTTGTAATTAATCATTTAAATACACAAAACGATATCCTTTTGAAATTTCACTGACATTGTAATTAAAAGCTTTATCTTAATTTTTAAAAATATATCTGTGATTTTGTGTTATTTAAAAATGTTCTGCATATGCAAAGATAAGATTTATGTTGCACATCCTCGCACTCTGGATGAGCATTAATTGATTTATGCTTGACATTTTGAACTGAATTTTTTAAAGATGAAAATTAATTTATATCCTTAGGATGTGAAACAAAAATGTGATCTATTTCCTTTTATTTGATCATGATTACAAAGTGTTAACTTTGGTTTATTGAAACTTACCAGATTATCAATTGTTGCACAGTTCTTTAGGATACATTGTGTTGTTGCCACAGATGGGAAGAGGATGACCGACAGAGTTGAAGACAAACTGGTCCAGTGGTAGAACTGTGTCATCCGTAAAAGTGAGATAAAGGTACTTGAGAGTGGCTGACAGGAAAATTGAAGGTTGGTGATCGTTGTGTTTAGTTGGAACCTGATTAACGTTCATCACTCCCGAGTAGCCACCACTCTCCACTCGACAATGTTTGTGAATCGCCATGCATTCTGTCGGTACTTCTCGTCAGGAATCGCTCTCTACAAAAAGAAATTAATTTCCGCTAGTTCAGAACTTGGTGAGATTTAATAAGTACTTTAGCTAAATTTGATTTAACCAAATAACTCACCTTAATTAGTAGAATTCTTCTCCTCTGACCACATGTAGAGTCTCATTATCGTAATAAAACTTGTGAGCTCCTAAGCCAGTTGCAGTTTCATTCGAAGCACGTTGACATGTTTCGGGGATTCTTTCTTCTTCCGTATGATGTCCTTGAATTCGATCCTTGGTAAAATACGATCCCCCGATGCTATTCTCAAACTAAATTTGATCAATATCGAACGTTCTCTGCATCGCATTTGCGCCAATCGAAAACATCGCACCGACATAACAACTCGAGTAGCGCATAAATGTATCATTTGATTTGCTGCTAATGTTTATAACCTCGAACATAATCCAATCCATTTGGAAACGAATTGGACATCTTCTTCACCGCAATCAGTGCCTCTTTGTACATTTTGAAAGATTGTACATCGCGATGGTTCGACTGAATGTACGATTTAATCAGTGAACTAAACAACTCACACGAATCAGTACACCGTAAACTTAGAGTGCCATTGATGTATTTGTCGACAATCCAGTCGAAATAATGATCTCTTGAATCGGCCTTATTTTGGAGTTTATTTTGGATTCTGGTAATATATTTTCTAAATTTCACATCTCCAGACGCATCACTGAGATAGTTGAAGTCGAGCTGAATGCCACTCGGGTAGTCATAACTAATATTAAAGCTGCAGTATCATTTAAATTGACATGTCGATATACCAAAACAACGGGAAAAAGTGTAAATCATGCGAAAGTGTGCTAGTGAACCTACCTGAAGTAGTGTCAAAAGCAAAATTCAAAATTAGACTAATTTCCTTTGCTTTATCCAGAAACATTCGATTCTCAGTCAGGGCGTAACACGATAGCAGTCCTCCAACATAATTCACGATTACATCATACACTCGAACAGTTGCTTTAAGTTTGTTCAAGTCAAGTTCTGTCATAATCCAATTTTTCTCCATTTCTAACTCATCATACAGTCCCATTGTCCATAGAGTGCTCATTGAGGTTACCAAGCTCAAGCCAGAGTTTGCTCCAAAGTCACCATTGTAAGCTCCCATCGAAACAGGCAAACAATCGAAATCAGTTCCTCTTGTCCCCAGGCGTATCGTTCGTAGGCATTCCACGAGTCTAACATCATTTCGAGAACAAATTTATGCTTTTCTTCCAGTTGGTTTTTGATTTCAACTTTTGGTGAAGTCGGTGCAACAGAAGATGTAACAGAACTTCTTGTAACAAAAGCGAGAGTTGTAATTAAAATTGGAGAAACTGTAGAATCTGAAATTTGAGAAACCAAACTCGTATTCAAAGTTGGCACAAACGTTGTCGTTGAAACAGTATTCAGTTCAGAATGAGATTCTTCATTCATCAAACCAACCCATGCCACAACACCAATCGCCAGTACAACAAACGCACCAACCAAAATTTGTTTCATATTAAGTTTGCCATATCCAAAAAGTTTCCTAAAGAAATTCTTTGTAGAATCGCCTTCAATCAAGTTCACTTCATCCTGCAATTTGCCATAAGAAACAACAGAGTTCATCTTGACTTGTTGATGAATGAACAAGCGATTGATTTAAGGTTCAAAGAAAAATTGTCAACAGAAAACAAAAATCAACTGCTAATTGCTAATAATTTGGAAGACAATTTGCATATATTTAAATAAATATTCAACAAGTTAAAACGCCAACAAAATTTATATAAACAAGCAATCACGTGAAATTTAATCTTTTTTATTTAAATAGTCAACTCCTTAAAATGTATTAGTCTGACATACCGTACATGTCACACACGTGTTATCTCAAAATTGATCATTTCTCGAATTGAAAAATTTTCCGTTAGATTTATGTATTTGCATAGCATCTGATTAATAGGATTATTTTGAGACTTTGTTCCGATTAGCCTGAAATGAATTTGAAGTAAAGTTTGACTTATAACGCCAAATATTTATGAATTTATTAAATTTTATTTATTTAGATATTAAAATTTGCAAATGTCTGAAGGATACATGGTGTTGTTGCCACAGATGGGCAGTGGATGACCGACAGAATTGAAGACAAAATGGTCCAGTGGTAGAACTGTGTCATCTGTGAAAGTGAGATAAAGATATTTGAGAGTTGCTGAAAGGAATATTGAAGGTTGGTGATCGTTGTGGATAGTTGGAACCTGATTAACGTTGTTCACTCCCGAGTACCCACCACTCTCTACTCGACAATGTTTGTGAATCGCCTGTGCCATTTGCCATGCATTCTCTCGGTACTCAGACTCGTGAGTCAATCGCCACAAAATGAAATTACTTTCCGCGAGTTCATGACTTGAAAAAATGTAAAAATGTAACTAATAGTTTGGGATTTAACCAAATAACTCACCTTAAATAGTAAAACTCTTCTCCCTCAACCACATGTTGAGTGTTTCTGTCGTAAAAGAATTTGTGAGGTGCCAGGCCAGTTGCAGTTTCATTCGAAGCTCGTTGACACGTTTTGGTGATTTGTTGAGCCATCAAATGTTCATTTCGAATTAGTTTTTCTTTGAATAGCTTTGAATAGCGATTGCATTGGTTGTTCAATTGCGCGTTTTGATCAATCGAATTGTTAAAATCCACATGCATAGCATTTGCCCCCATCGACAACATTGCACCCACACAACAGCTCGAGTATCGCATGAATGTATCATATTTTTTGGTGACATTGTCATAACCTCGAGTGTAATGCAGTTTATTAAGGAAAATGTCAAACATATTCATTTCGTCCACCGCGTTCAGTGCATCGTTGTACATTTTGAGTGACTGTCCAGTTCGATAGTTTGACTGAATGTACACTTTCACCAGTGAACTGAACATTTCACAAGAATCGGTGCAAAATGACAATCCATTAACGAATTGTATGTACTTGTCCTTGATCCAGTCTAAATAGTGATCAGTTGATTCGCCACTTTTGTTGAGTAATTTTTGAATTTGGGTAGAATATTTTCGAAATTGAACATCTCCAGACGCATCACTGAGGTAATTGAGGTCGAGCTGAAGACCACTTAAGTAAGCTAAAGGAATTTCTTGGTAAAAGACTATACCAACACTAACACTGACATGTTCATTTGGTAATTTATATTCTAAACCATTACCATGTAAATCAGGGGACAATGTTTTGGCAATACGCAATCCTGTTGGAATGTCGAATGCAGGTTTTACTAGTTGACCGATTTCTTTTGCTTTGTTCAGAAACATTCGATCCCCAGTCAGTGCGTAACACGACAGTAGACCACCAACATAATGCACGATTAAATCATGCACTGCAAAACGATCGTTATTTCTGTCGAGCTTGTTAAAGTCGAGTTCGCTTTCAATCCACTTTTTGCCTTTTTCGAACTGTTCCTTCAGTCCCATGGTCCAGAGAGTGCTCATCGAGCTGACCAATGTCAAGCCAGAAAGTCTTTCTTGTGGAGCCAAATAACTGTAATCTCTGTAATTACTGTAATGTGTAACAGGCTTCAGCTCGTCGTATCCCCAGGCATATTGTTCATATGCGCTCCACGAGTCGAGCATCATTTCGCGAACAAATTGTTGCCTTTCTTCCAGTTGTTCTTTAGTAAAGGGAATTGAAGTTGCCTCAGTGGTGGCAACAAAATCAGGCACATTTGTGGCATTGGCGACTTGAAGACTTGAACAGGAACATTTTTCTGGATGAATCAATACCACAACACAAATCACCAGGGCAACAGAGGCACAAACTAAAATTTGTTTCATTGTAAATTTGCCTTTGACAAAACGCTTCACAAAGAAATTATTCGTGGAATCACTTTCAATCAAGCCCACTTCATCCTGCACTTTGTCAAACGAAACGACAGAGTTCATCTCGACTTGAATTTGAAATGATTCAAGTCAAGAAAAGTTTTGGTCAGTAACAAAAATTTGCTCATTTAGAAAATGCTATTCAATTTGAATTTAAAAGAAAAATATAAACTTTTTGCAAGATAAATTTATTTGTACAAGTAATCTAGTGAACTTTAAACTTCTTTATTTGAATTGCCAAACAAATACATTGAACATTGATCATTTCTAGTATTATAAAGTTTTCCATTAGTTTTTTTGTATTTGTATAAGACTTTATCTTCCAACTCATCACTATCACTTTGCGCAGTCAAACAGAACAAATTGAAGCATTTGATTGCTATTTATTGAGACTTTGTACCGATCACTCGTGAATGGATTTGAAGAAAATTTTGCTTTAAAACGCCGAATATTTGCCGAACTTTGAACTTATTTATTCAATTAAATACTAAAATTTGCAATTTGCAATCAACTTCATCCTGAATTTTGTCGTACGAAACAACTGAGTCCATCTTGAATTGATTGATTTTGAAACTGATTAAAAGTCAAGAAAAGTTGTAGTCAAAAAACAAAAAATCATTTGGCAGACAAATCGCTTGTATTACAACTTAAATATTCGACATTTTGAATGGTCTGGTTGGTTCAATCAAGTGGGCCCATCAAGGTTAAGTAAAAAAACCCTTTTGTCAACAAAATTTATTTAAACAAGTAATCAAGTGAACTCCAACTTTTATTATTTAAATAACCTAATCATTAAAATGCATTGACTTACAATTATAATCTTAAAATTTCTTATCTATTATTAGTATTGTGCCATTTTTCCATTTGATTTGCACATGACAATTTTTATTCTTCGGCTCCAACCTTCATCCTTCCATGCACTTTGCCTTATTTGTCAATTTAGAGTTTAGCCCCGACAGATTCGATTATTTGCAGATTTTATACTAATTTTTCGATAGAACTTGCATGAAGAAATTTTTAAATTAAAGAAACAATATAAAAATTTACAAGTACATGATTGCACATGGAATGTATAGTACTGTACATTAATTTGTATCATTGTATGGACGTTTGGGATTTCTTCTGATTTTCTTTTTACACTTTGGACAATCATCGATCCGATCGACACAGTCCCGACAGAAGCTCAGAGTGTCACAGCATACAAATCGAAGTAGTGTGCTCTCGGGTGTTTCACGACAAAGTTGACACTCCTTTGGAAGAGACGAAATTAGGGCGACTGAAAATTTTATGTATGGTTAGTGAAAAATATGTGAAATTATATAATGCAATGATACTTACCATTTGCAGAAGTGTTGTTGCTTAGTATGACACTTTCAGATTGTGTAGTTGAGTTGCTGGATATGAGAACGTTGGTCAATTGAGAATTGGTGAAGCTGATTGAAGATGAAGAGTTTGGTTGGGTTGTGGAGGGTATACAAAATTGATGAAAGTCGAGATAATCGATCCTTTTTGGTGGATACTTGAAGGAGGCTTGACCAAAGTTGAAATAAACTTGCTGGTGAGACGATAGACTAACACAGGCATAGTAAGGCAAGGAAGAGAAGTAGATGTTTAGGGGCAAGGGTAAGGGTTGACCGTTCAGGGTGAAGGCGAATTGATGAGTTGTATGGTTGAGTAGACAACCAATCACGGTTCTACTACAAAAGGTCGAAATTACAAAAGGTCGAAAATTAACATATTGAACCTATATAATTCGATGGTAAGCCAAACATAACAAAAGGTCGAAAACTTGGTTTTGCATGTTAAAATCTTTAAAAACAATAGGGATTTAATTAAATTAAGTTTTAAAGTTGTTAGCGCTAAGATTTGCCAAATCAGACCATATATTTTCACCAATATTGAAATAATAAAAAACATTTAAAAATTTGGAAGCAACAAAAGATTGAAAATGTTCGAAAAATTTGTATGTAATATGTAAATTCATAATCAAAAATAATTATACTCTCTGAAAACCAATAGGTTAATCTATTGAGGACAATTCATTAATTGTCTGGATATATTTATTTATCTTCAAGACTAATTTTCGTGCCCCATTTGCAGGGATTTAAGATCATGTGAAACAAAGAGCTTAATAAACCAAAAGTTTATGGAATTTGGAATTTACTTGATGGTCACACAATTATTCTTTCGTGTGAGTAACATTATGTGGCGATTTATATTAATCGAGGATTATATATTAAATAAAATCACTTCGTGCATGATTATTACCACAATTTGTTCACAAAACATCTCGAATATGGAACTGACAATCACGTGTTGATGTTCATCGTTATTGTGAAATCAAAAAGCAAAGTGGTGTGATTAGGATACATAATTGTTGACACGTAATTCTGGTACATTAGGATCGCAATAACAACGCATTTTAGCCTTACTGGACCAATATTTCAATATTCAAACAAAAAATATACTTTCGAACTTTTTCGACCTTTTGTAAGCCAAACCTAACAAAAGGTCGAAAATATAGTTTGTGCTATTATACATCTATAAAGGGTCAGGCTTTATTATTACATGCATTTAAAGTCAATTGCCGCTCGCAGTGGCATTTTTTAAAAAATATTTTCCAAAATAAAAGGTCGAAAATGTTCGAAAAATTTCGAAAATATTAATTTATGAATTATATCATCAAAAATACCTTACACTCTTTCGATCTATTCAAATCCACATTGGTCAATCAATTGGATGTAGGTAATTGTCTTGAAACGATATTTTTAACCACCAAACTTATCATCTCCATCAAATACGAACCAATCATGGCTGAAGAGCAATAAAGAGAAACAAAAGCAGTTTCCGGCTATAGAGACAAATACAAGATCATCACGGAAGAAAAATTTGCATGATAAAGCTATCTAAATCCAACAATTGAATGAACAAAGAAGATAAACGATCTGATTGTATGCATCAACAATCTCTCAGTTTGTTTCTCCATTAAACCAGAGAAACTGGTTTAATTGTTCATAATAAATTCAGTTCTGACAAACAAAGTCCAAACTGGCCTAAGGACAGACGTGAGATTAGCATAATCAGCATAATATGGTTTTGTGTATTTACTTGCTCATGTACCAAAGTTCTATCATTTGTTTTGTCACAAAAACGACTCTTGAGAAAATTTTCATTGAGTTATGCCTTGAATGTTTTACGGCACCTTGATGGAACTAGTTATTCTTCTAAACAAATAAATTTTGCGAGAGGAAGATTCAGAAGACATTAACCTAATCTTTTATCCACCAATTTATAGAATTTGATTTAACTTTGAAATTTTGAAAAATAATGTTTCCTGGTAATCATTTACTCTAAATGTTTATTTTCCCAATAAGTTTAAACAATTGCTTGTGACACAATTGATGAATCAAAATTATTCTAAGAGAATATATATTTATAAAGTAATTTTAATGATTTATTTCACAAATCGAAAATTTTCGAACACTTTCGATCTTTTGTAATTTCGGAATAATAAGCAAATTATATTGAAATAATGTTACTGGAATTGTTAATAGATTTGAAAATAACCTCATCAATATTTCTTATCCAATATAAATCATCAACAGCAAAATATGAGTATTTTTAGAGGCAAAACTTGATTTTCGATCTTTTGTTATGTTTGCCTTACAAGAGATCGAAAAAGATCGAAAGACCCTCCTCCCACTCATTTAACGCCATAGCACCACAGAAGTAGAGAGGAGGTGGAGTGTTCTTACATTGCACAGCCAATCAACGCACAGTGCATTGTTGAACAGCGATCGCACTCATTTGTCTGTGCCTGCTCGCCTACAACGCGCTACGTTCACACGAACACACAACAAATCTGCCGAGCGAGTGTGTTTTGTTTACTTACTGACTCAGCTGTAGCTAAATACTGATTTAGTGTTTAGATTTGCCTTTTGTGTATGATTAATCGGACCCAAATTCGGGACAAATTTACCAAATTTAAATTTGATCACAGTGGTCGAACAGTTCACTGGATGAGCTATCGCTGCTAGATGGTATCGACGATTTGAATGAAAATCAACTCAACTGATTTATCTCATTCATCAAACATAATCTCTCACTCATTACCTACTGCTTTTTCAATGTGTCGATATAAGCTTTATTGTGTTTTGTTTTACTTTGATGTATCAAATAAACAAAGAGCACAAATTGTTTTGTTAATCGTCATCAACCTTGCCAACTGTAAACAGGATTTGTTTTTTCCTCCCTCAAAATGTCTTAAGAATCTCCAATTTCAAAAATAACACCAACAATAACTTTAAAATAGCTGTTTAAAACGTTTTTAAGAGCTACCACAACTTTCGATCTTTTGTCAGGTTTGGCTTACAAAAGGTCGAATTTTATAGGGTCATTATGCTAATTTTCGATCTTTTGTAATTTCGACCTTTTGTTAGTAGACGAAAAAGCAACCATTTAGCACCCAAAATACACATGTCGGTGTATTTCGGCCTACCTTAACCAAAGTATCAAAGTTTTATCATTTGTTTTGTCACATACGCGACTCTTTAAATCAATTTCATTGAGATATGCCTTGATTGAACTATAGTTGCTGCTCCAAAAAAACCCCCGTTCATGAATTTATAGAATTTGATTTAACTGTCAAATTTCCTAAAATAATGTTTCATGACAATCACTTATCCTAAATGGTCAATTTGTCGATAAGTTTAGACAATTTCTTGTGCCGCAATTGATCAATCAAGACAAATAAGAGAATATAATGTAGTTTTGATGATAAAATTCAAAAATCAAATTTTTCGAAATTTTTCGAAAATTTTCGATCTTTTGTAATTTAGGAATTATGGGCAAATTATCATGAAATAATGTTACTGGAATTGTTAATTGATTAATTATTATGATTATCCATATGATCAATCAAATATAAATCATCCACGACAAAATCTGAGTCATTTTAGATGCAAAACTAGATTTTCGATCTTTTGTTATGTTTGCCTTACAAGAGATCGAAAAAGATCGAAAGACCCTCCTCCCACTCATTTAACGCCGAAACACTACAGAAGTAGAGAGGAGGTGGAGTGTTCTTACATTGAACAGCCAATCAACGCACATTGCATTGTTGAACACAGCGAGCACACTCATTTGTCTGTGCCTGCTCGCTTGCACGCGCTACCATTCACACGACCACACTACAAATCTGCCGAGCGAGTGTGCTTTGTTTACATTTCAGCTGTAGCCAAACACTGATTTATCTGATGAAAGTGTTTGGATTTTCCTTTTGTGATGATTGGGACTCAAATTCGAGACAAATTTACCACAGAAAAGTTTAATTAGAAATTACCTTTCTCTTTATCGACGGTCACAGTGTCGGAACAGTTCACAAGACGAGCTATCGCTGCTAGATGGTTTCGACGATTTGAATGAAACTTAACTGATTTAACCCATGATTCATCAAACGCAATCCCTCACTTATTGCCTACTTCATTTAAAATGTGTTAATAAAAACTTTATTGTTTTGTTTTAATTTGAAGTATCAACGAAGCAACGAAAAGCACGAATTGTTTCGTGAATCGTAATTATCTTTGCATCACAAATTGAAAACAGGATTTGATCCTTCCTCTAAAATGTCATAATAACAAAGGTCCAAAGAAACATCAAATAAAACTTTAAAATAGATGTTTTAAGCCTTTTTGAGATTTACTAAAACTTTCGATCTTTTGTTATGTTTGGCTTACAAAAGGTCGAATTTTATAGGGTCATTATGCTAATTTTCGACCTTTTGTAATTTCGACCTTTTGTTAGTAGACGCCAATCACATCTCCTGGTTTCCATCGAGGAATAGTCTCAATCTTCAGTTTATTGTCTTCATGTCGAATCCATCGATTGTATCCATCGAATCCAAGTGAGAATTCATCATTTCCCAATTCTGTCCTCGCCAATTCGGTTCTTTTAGTTGCCCAACCAATGGTCATCGGTCCAGACGTGAGCAAAATTACCTCGAAATAATAGATATGCGAACTGACTTGGCTCATTGATCGAACACTTTGCCAGTGCCAATCACTACGGGCCGAAAGGCGGCAGGGTGAAAGGTTGAGGTTGGGTGAAAGGTCGTTTGGGTTGAGAGTTGCGTCAGGGTTAGGGATTGAAGGGGTTGATGGAGTGAGCAAATTGGTGGAACATAGATAGAGTTGGTATTGGATTCTAAGTTCGTCTACTGACTTAGAGTCTGAGTTGAGCAATTGGGCAACATTCTTCCCTTCAAATTGATTTCTCCATCTTTTCGTCATTTTTCCTATCTTCACGCAACTCTCGATCTCCATTTTCTCTGTCTCGCTTAACTCTAAGTCTGCGAGTGCAATCAACACAAACAACTGTGTCCATTCGTCACTGGTTAGGGAAGTTAGGGTTCGTGTGAGGTAAGTGAAGACTGACGAGTGAATTGGATCCAAGAAACAGTATGAGTAATGATGACAACATTTGATGAGATGAAGTAGAACCAAGCAAATTGAACGGTGTTGCGTGAAGGTAGACTCGGTTGGGAGGTGTTGAAGGTAAGGGTAGATAAGTTCGAGCAATTTGGGTTTATAGACTTCATCAATAATGTTCTCGATAACATGTCCAACCCATTGAGCTATCACATCAATCTTGTACACTCTGTCAACTTTTCCCAACACCTCAATGATCGCTTGTATGAAACGTACCCCTCTCCAACCTTTTTCAACCTCCAAATTCTTCAATCCCCATTCATCAATGTCACAATCATTTTCAATATCTCCCACAACTTTTCTCACTTCTCGCTCAAATTCATTTTGCAATTCATCACAATAGAACAAGCCAACTTGATTGTCCACTAGAGCATGCTTGAACCAGAAATCCCCGCCCCAATTTTCTGTCTCTACCAAACAATATTTTTTCGTATCTTCTGCACTTTGTTCATCAAAAGTTTTGAATTGATTGTTATTTGGTGGAGGGTACTTGAAGGGTGACTGACCGAAATTAAAGTGACATTGTTGATGGGTGGAGAGAAGTGCGGTGGCGAAATATGGTTGAGGTGATAAGTCAGGTGGTATGGGACACTCGAGTGCTCTTCCGTTGAGATAAAATTCAAATCGTCGATTATCCAGATCGAGTAGACAACCGACAACATTGACTGAACAAAGTGAGACAGAGATGTGGTGACGTTGATCATTGTGTTGAATGAAACATTCATCGCCAATTTGAAACGCAATCGCGTTTTTATCATTATCCATCCCTTCAAATATATCGATTCTGGTCTCTCTTGTAGTCCACCCAATTTGTATGTCTCCACTTGTCACACTAATCACTTCATAAAAATAAGCATTCGATTTGATAGTAGGAAATGAAGAACAAACTGGAGAACAGTTAAGGTCGCTTCTAGCTTCGAAACGATCAGTGGACAGTTTGATTTCTGGAATCTCGTTCCCGCATCCTTCAATCAGATTTTCCTTGCACCATCTTACACACCACCAAACCTGATACTTTTCTGCATTCCATGAGTCGAGGTCCAAGGCATCTGAGAGTGTCTCTGTGGGTGTTGATTGTTGAGTTAAAGCTTTGCATAACTTATCTCTTTGTTCATCGTTCAATTGCAACTTCACCCACAATATCTCCACCGTCAGAATCGCCCATTTCAAAATTTCCATATGTTGACATTTAAATAGCTTCACCAAATAATTCACCAAACATTCAACAGTATCATCATTCCACTTAACATGAAATCTTTCCAATATCCAACACACTACCCAACACAGGACTCGATGACCATTCCACTGGTTTTTGCTTATTCCATCACTCACTTTTGTGCACAATCGAATTAGCGAACATTGCACTTCACGAGATGACACTGAGGTTGTCCAGAAAAAGCCATCAAACAACTCTAAAACTTCACTTTCAGGTTTATCAACCACCAAATCGATGATTTCTTCAGTCAACAAAATAACCATTCCTTCTCGTTTCATCCATTCGAAGTTATTTCTTTTCTTCTCTAACCACCAATCATCATCACGTCTGTTCATCAATATCTTACTTTCAATGAGATAATCTTTCAACTTATTAAATTCTTCATCACATTTTTCTTCCATTATCGTATAATTAAATCAAATAATCAAACACAATTTACAAAATAACACACAATTATAATCATGAGCTCATTGAAATCATTGTGTGCGTCCTAAATATATTTGTCTAATGATGACTCTTCTCTATTATCACAATTTGAGTCAAGTGATGAGTGACATACTTTAAATCAATACTAATCCAAATAATAAGCTATATCCATTAACTCAATATAATCTCAATAAATACGTACATTCAATACATTGAATATTAGAAATTGCATTAAAAGAGACAGTAAACAGGTGATAATAACCGTAGAGATTAGTTAGGCTTTCAATGATCACTTATCATCCTTGACAACTTTGAGTTGTTGGGTTACTTGACTGTCATGATACTGGCACATTTGTGCCGTTGATAATTTTTTCAGTCATTTCCACTATTTTATCAGCCAAAGTCTATATTTACATCAAATGATATCAAATGTTGACAGCCAAATCACCTCGAACATAACAAAAAATATATTCAAGTATTTGGTTACAACAATTTCTACGTATTGTAAACGTATTTGATAAATCAATGTCAAATACAAAAAAATTGTACTTTGAAAGTTATATTATTAAATAGTTTTGCATTCACAATCGCATTATAATCAAGCATAAAATGTACAATTTTTATCACCCTTAAAATTGGTGGAACCACAAATAGGCAACGGATGGCCCTGAGAATTGAAAACCCACTCATCCAGTGACATGTGATCATCGTCCGAGAAGGTCAAATAGAGATACTTAAGAGTTGCACTCAAAAAGTGAGGTTCCTGATAGTTTGAAAACTCGGGTATGATTGTGTCAACGTTTAGGATTCCTGAATAGCCTCCGTGTAGGGTTTGACAGTGGGCGTTTATAGACTGAGCCAAATCCCAGGCGTAGGTGCGGTATTTTTCGTCGTGGGTTAGGCGCCAGAGGACGAAGTAGGATTCGGCTAGTTCGGGGCTAAGGAAAAGAGAGATTTTAGAGAAGACAGAACTAAGACAGAATTAAGACAGAATTTCCAGATTACCTCAAACTAAACGCATCACCATGATCCGGAATCGCAAATGTCTCATCATGAGTCCCCTCATTGAAATAGAAATGACTCGGTCCCAGTCCCGTAAAAGTCTGATGTGACACATCTTTGCACGTCTGTGTCAACTTTTCCGCCAACTGCCAGTGTCGATAGATCCTATACTCTTTCGCCCTCTTCAAATTGGCATCAATCGAATGATTTCGCATCAAATCCTGCCGCATCGCATTCGCTCCCATCGCAAACATTGCACCCAAATAACAGCCCGAGTACTCCATACTAGTATCATACTTGATCCTCGTTGTATCAAAATTCCTCACATAATACGCAAATTTAGGCGAAATGTCAATCAACTTATTCTTCTCCACCGCATCCATTGCGTCCTTGTACATATCCAGCACCTCTCGATTCTGTCCACTCGATTGAATGAAAGACTTGATCAAACTAGTGTAAAAATCCCGTCCCAGGGTAAAGAGAGTAGCGTCCCGGTTGCCGGCCCAATTTCCGATTGTGTTGATCATTTTGAGGTAAAGGTCTTTGGGCTTCTCGATATTCTTGAGAAGGGTAACAATTTTCTTGATACGGTTCTTGAATTTCACGTCTGAAGAAGCGTCTGAGAGATAGTTGTACTCCACTTGGAAGCCACCCATGTAGGATAGGTAGGGTTGATTGTCTGAGGCAATTCCAGTGTGAGGGTTTATGTCCTCGTATGGGATTCCTACGATAAAAAGTAAAATACAGAATAACGAAAATCAGCAAAATCCACAAACCTGAAACCGCACTAAACGCTCCATCGACAATCTCGGAAATATTCTGAGCCTTCACCAGCAGCCCCTTCTCGCCCGTCATTGCGTAACAACTCAACAACCCACCAACATAATTGCTCACAACATCAAACAACATCAAATTTCGATCAATCGCCTTCAAATCCAACTTTTCTTGCACCCACTTCCGCGCCTGCGCATACTCTTCATGCAGTTCCATAATCCAGAGGCTACTCATTGAGGCCACAATCGTATAACCAGAATTGTTACCAAAATTCCCTTCGTAACTCGATTGGGTCTCAGGGCAGAGGGCTTCATTGCCCCAGGCGCTGTGGTAATAGGCGATCCAGGCGTCACGAGTCATACCGCGAATGTAGTTACGACGACGCTCGAGTTCGAGATCTTCGGGTGATAAGGTTGTGGTAGAAGTAGTGTTTAGAGTAGAAGAAGAAGAGGGGGTGGAGGTTTCATTTAGATTACTTTTGAGATATTCTGGGATTGAAGTTACGTTTGAGGACCCAAAAGTTGAATTTGTCGAATTTGTCGAGTTAAGTTCAAGGTTAAGGTCGTCACTCGGAGTGAAAAAATTCCATACAAACAGTCCCATAGTGGTAATAAAGAAGAGTACGGCCAAGATTGCGACCACACGCAACAGTAGCCGATACTTGTCCCATCGGTCAAAGTACGGCTCCGAAGGATTGGTGAATTTGATAAAGCCCACCTGGTCATGGTCGCGTTCGCCTTGATCGTTTTCAAACAATGCGTTTTCCATTAATTTTTTTTTATTTTGATGATTTTCCTACGACGCAAAAGTGACAATCTTCAATTGATGTGTGGACTCTGATGTTTGTTGGTTAAGTGTGACACTGCTCACTTCAGTCACTCTTATCATCATTCGAATTTGCCATGTTCGAGTATGTCTCGTCTTTGCTTTTGTCGTTTGGTTTAATTTACAGTCCAACAGTCTTATCATCATGTGCCTTTCTTATCATTGGTAGACAAAATATTGACAATCAACATACTGAGTGAATTGAATAGAACGATTGAAGCCATCGATGTTCAATGAATGATGCTTACGATGATGATTCATGCACACAAAATGTCATGTGCTTTTCGGTGTCATGGGTATAATCATGAGTTTGTGTGTTCATTCAATCATTCGACTTCAATCATAGGACTCTTATCATATGACTTTTTTTGGGTGAAATCGGGTTGGTGAGTTTTACTATTGCGATTCGTTTTAATGCTCATGAGCCAGATTTCTAATTGAAATCAGTGGTAAAACAAATCAATAAACGGATCTACAAGAGTTGAAGACAATTTTGGTCAATTTTTTGTCTAATTAACCGATTTGATGATCAAAGCAGTAACTGAAAGGAGTGTAAACGTATCTAATAAATATTTTTATATTGCAACCTAAATTCATTAGCCATTAATCAGGTAGTAACAAGAATAAAATTTTTACATAGACTAATTTTTGAATACAGAAAAACTGTATGCGAAATGCCTAATTAAACAATAGTTTCAGTTTGGGCAAATGTCAATTTAGAAAAAGTCAAATCGAATATTTGTGTAAAAGTACAAATATTGTAATTTTTAGTAAAAGTTCCTAAAATGGAGAATGAACCGAAGACTAGATTTGATAAATGAATTTATAAAGATCTTAATTTTGTGACACATTTATTGAAAAATGAAAGTACATGATTAAAAAATCACAATTTAATTATGAACAAATTCGGTTTAGCTGATTATTCTTTGGAAAATTCTGGTTTTGATGAATCCAGTTGCTGTTGTTGTTCTTTTTGAGGATCCTTTTGATCTTTACTTACTGGTTGCAACTCTTCAAGTTGCTTAACGGTGGATTCAATTCTCAAGTTGTTCAATTTATCCGGAAAACCAGCTGCTGCTGTTTCAAGCGCAAACTCGAATATTTCAGATAAAAGTTCTTCGCTTTGTTCTTCATCGTTTTCTTGTGCGAAAGCTTCGTACATTTTATGGATTTTCTCTCGATATTGCTTAGCCATTTTTCTCTGTTCAATTTTAACACAAAGTTTTTAAAATGAATTGCATACGCGTTTCAACTAGACACAACAGTAACTGATTTTGAGTTTGAGCGTTTGAGCATATTTCGTTACTCGAGTCTAATTGTCATCAAGCAAAAAAATGTTTACATAGTTTGAAGCATCTCTACATGATCAATTAGTCTGCTGGAGTAGAGATGATTCATGGTCAAACTATGTAAACATTTTTTTGTTGGATGACAAATAGAAGTGCATTCACCGCATTCCCTTTGTCAACTACTGATTACGATAAATTCCTAAAATTATTCTCCTGTTGAGTTTATTAATATTCAAAATTCAAACTTTAAGCTTTTACGGCTTTTAAAAACTTTGCACAACTCGCTGAAATATTAATGTACTGTTTCATCACTCTTTTTAATCAACTTTTCCATTGATTGTGAACATGCACATTGAAAACACGTGAAATACAAAGTACGTGTTTTGACAGTTGTTGGTATCAACAATATTTGGATACAAGGGTAGAGACATATATTGCTTTGAAATGCTATTACAGACACTGATTCGGAATTTTATCTCACCAAAAAAACTGAATCTTCCATTGATTGCAGAGTGAGAAATACCACATCAACACTTTGTAATGTTATTCAATATTAATGTTCCGATAATGATTATTCGGGATGATTTTGTGTATATGACAAACAAAAATACTGTTTATTACTTATATGTTTTTATCGTCAAGATAAAACTCGCTGTTGCTAATGCGATTGAAATGGTGTCTTATGGAAGTAACCAGAAGGTTGAAAAAGCTATTTAAGTGGGAGATTTTGGTAGTCACAAGTATGTCACTTGTTGAATTGATTTACTTGCTCAAAATTACTTTCAACTTTTCACTACATTTCAAAATGGCTCGTCTTGTTTCGTTGGTCTTCCTTGCTGTTGCAATTTGTTTAGTGTTTGATTCGGTTCCACTAGCCCACTCAGCAAGTCTTCAGCCGGGTAATCGCTTTGTTTTATTTTATTGTTTAATTAATTTTTGGTATTTTTTTTAAATTCGTTAATAGGATGCGGAAACAATGCTGTGTTTAATTCGTGTGCCAACACTTGTCCCCAGAACTGTGCCAATCCCAATCCACCGACTTTGTGCAACTTTGCCTGTCAAGCTCGCTGTGACTGCAGTTCTGGTTACGTTTTCGCTAGTGGATCGAGTGGAGACTGTGTGCTGCCCAGAAGTTGCTGAGGATTGCTGTTGATGCCGCACATTTTCGATATATGAAGCATGAAGCATTACAATCCTTGTATGCAAGTGTGCAAGAATTGTAAATTCTGTGTTTGATTATGTGAATGCAAATTTAAATTAAATCAAAGTTTGATAATTTTTAAAATCATTTTTTAAACACAGTCTAATCTAATCCGATCCATCAAACTTCTAAAAGTCTGTTTCTCTCGAGTAGAGAGATTTGTGTTCGATTTGACTTTAAAAGTATGATTCATACTGTAGTGCTGTTGGAAAAATGCTAAACCAATAACCAAAATCAAATAAGACAAAGTGAATACAGATCCATGGCAAGATGAAAGTCAAATAGAAATATTTTGTCATTTAGCAAATACTAAAATCTAACAAAAAAAAGTTATTGCTTATCATTGAAATCGAGATATTTTTGAATTTATAAGTGGCACTAATACATTTGTAAAAGAGTTGATTTAAAGATTTAGTTTTCCAAAATTAGCAAAACTCAAAGTTCACATGATAAGTTGTTCAAATAAATATTGTTTGCGAAGTGTTTTTGATAATCAAATGAGGGTTTGTCTGTTCATATAATTATATTTCGACTAACATCCGACAGTGAGCAGTCGCTCGGTAAGTATGCCAAGATGAACTCCGTTGTTTCGTACGACAAATTCCATGATGAAGTGGACTTGATTGAAAATGATTCCAACTTCTTCAAAAAACGTCTAAATATAAATCTAAATGGCACAATCACTCTAAAACGAGTCTTGTGGGGTGTGTTCGCTGTACTGTTGATTGGCGTTGGAATTTTGGTTTGGTTGATGAATTCAAATCAAAAATCTTTGTCTACAAGGTATCAAATTGGCAATTCAAGTTTACTAAATGAAACATCAACTTCATTTGTTCCAACATTGAGCCCAAGTTTTGCGTTTACTCCTGATTTTGTTTCTACAACTGTTCCAACTTTTAGCCCAAGTTTTTCATCTAGTTCTGTTACAATCCCTAATTTTGTCTCTCCAACTGTTCCAACTTCAATTTCTCCTTCTACCAAAAACGAATTGAAAGAAAAACTTCAATTTGTGCGAGAAATGATGATCGATTCGTGGAAAGCCTACGAACGATACGCCTGGGGAGATGAAGAACTGATGCCTGTTTCCAGAAGAGCCTACAATGGTGGCTTTGGAGCAAACTCTGGCATGACATTGGTCACCTCAATGAGCACTCTCTGGACAATGGGACTGAAGGATGAGTTTGATAAGGGGAAAAGGTGGATTGAGAGTGAATTGGATTTGAGTAAATTGGGCAAAACTGTTCGAGTGTATGATGTAATCGTGAATTATGTTGGTGGTCTGCTTTCGTGCTATGCATTGACTGGGGATAGAATGTTTCTGAATAAAGCAAGCGAAATCGGCCATCTTCTGGAACCTTCATTCAACAGTCAATCAGGTAAGTAAACTTAAACATTTTTCATGTGGATTTTGTTGATTTTTCTGTTTTCTATTTAGGAAAACCATATCGACATATCAACTTTAAACATCGTGCTTTGGTTAGCTATGAAATTCCAGCATACCCAAGTGGCATTCAGCTCGACTTTAATTACCTCAGTGATGCGTCTGGTGATGGGAAATTTCGAAATCATATTACCAGAATCCAAAAAGCACTTAATGAAGCTACAGAACCAAAGAATCACTATTTCAATTGGATTGTCGACAAATACGTCGGCGGCAGTTTAAGTTCACTGTGCACCGATTCGTGTGAGCTGTTCAGTTCGCTGATCAAATCGTACATTCAATCAAACTATCGCGATGTGCAATCGTTGCAAATGTACAGCGAAGCCCTGGACGCAATTCAAGATGCTAAAATGTTCCAAACTTTTCCAAATGGATTGCATTACGTTCGGGGTTATGACAATAGCAGTAAAACACATGACACATTCATGCGGTACTCGAGTTGCTATGTGGGGGCAATGTTGTCGATGGGCTCCAAAGCAAAGCATTTGAGTTGGAAACAATCGATTCCTCATGGAAAGCGTTTGGACAAAGAAGCACACAAAAACAATTTAGAAGAAGTTAGTACTACATTGTTGGGAGAACTGATCACCGAGACATGTCAACGGGCTTCGAGTGAAAGTGCAACTGGCTTGGGACCTCACAAGTTTTATTACGATAATGTGACTCAGCATGCAATTTCTTATGAGAGATTCTATTACCTGAGGTAATGTTGATTAGATTTTAAATTCAGTAATTTCATTTCTTTTCATTTTTATTAAGCTCTGAACTTGCGGAAAGTAATTTCATTCTGTGGAGATTGACTCACAAGCCCAAGTACCGAGAGAATGCATGGCAAATGGCACAGGCGATTCACAAACATTGTCGAGTGGAGAGTGGTGGCTACTCGGGAGTGTATGACGTCGATGAGCTGCCAACCCACAAGAACGATTATCAATCTCCAATATTCCTGTCAGCCACTCTAAAGTATTTGTATCTCACTTTTACGGATGACACAGTTCTACCACTGGACCAGTTTGTCTTCAATTCTGTCGGTCATCCACTGCCCATCTGTGGCAACAACACCATGTATCCTGCAGACATTTGCAAATTTTAATATTTGAATAAATAAATGCAATAAATTCGAAGTTTGGCGTTTTTAAATAAAAATTTTCTTCAAATCTATTCACGAGTTATCGGTACAAAGTCTCAATAACACAGACAAGAAAAAACCACATCAACACTCTGTAATGTTATTCAATATATTAATGCTCTGATGATGATTATTGACAGCATGATATATATGACCCAAAAATATTGTTTATCACTTAAATGTTTTTATCGTCAAGATAAAACTCGCTGTTGCTAGTTGTCAATATTGAAATGGTGTCTGAAATGGAAATAAACACGGAAGTTTGATACATTTTTTGGGGGCTATTTAAGTGTGAAACTTTGATAGTCGCGAGTATGTTGCACTTGTTCATGAGTTTGTGATAATTTGCTAAAACTTTTCACATTACAAAATGGCTCGTCTTGTTTCGTTGGTCTTTCTTGCAGTGGCTATTTGTGTAGTAGTGTTTGATTCAGTTCCACTGTCCCAAACTGCAAGTCTTCAGCAGGGTAATTGTGTTGTTTTATTTTATTTTTTGTTTAATTTTTGTTATTTTTTTAAATCTGTAAATAGGCTGCGGTCGCAATGCTGTGTTTAATTCGTGTGCCAGCAGCTGTCCTCAGAATTGTGCCAATCCCAATCCACCAGATGTGTGCAACTTTGCCTGCCAAGCTCGTTGTGACTGCACTATGGGTTACGTTTTCGCTAGTGGATCGAGTGGTGACTGTGTGCTGGCACTCAGTTGCTGAGCATTAATCGTCAGATACATTTAAGAAGCATTCAAGATTTAATGTCAATTCTGTGTTTTTGATAATGCGTACAAACATTTTTTAATTGAATAAAACTTTCAAAGTATGATATGTAGTTTTAGTAGTTGTAGTATTTGATACTGATACTGAATCTAACATAAATTGACCAGACTGTGTCATCACTTGAAAATTAGTACGTTATTGGACATCTATGTTACTCTTTATTTTTGGTGAAATTTCCGCACGATAATTGACTCGATTGCTCGAAAATCAAACATAAATTGACCAGACTGTTTCTTCACTTGAAAATTTGAACGTTAAACAGGAAAATAGTCCGACTTGACTTTAGCCAAAAAAATTGTTAATTCCATAAAGAGGATCACAAACTTTCTTCCAAATAATTAATTTAAACTGTCAGAATGTTTGATTTACAAAATACAAATGGTCTTGTTTACAAAACTAAGTAAAAATTATTAATTAATTAATTTTAAATTGTAATTTAATGTTGGGGCACTTTTAAGACATTCAAGCATACAAAGAAAACACAGTTAATAACTTCCTCTTGTCAAAATTGTTACAGGAAAACTTTTCCGTAAGCAAAATTAATGCTTTCACGACACAATTTGTCATGAAAAATATTTGGCATTTCGTTGAATTTAATTTTGATTTAAATAATTCAAGAAAAATGAAAATAACATTTTCTGTTTAGCCTTTTCTATTTTGGACGATCCTAATTCCAGTTATTCAAGTTAATATATAATGTTTGCAATTTTATTTCGATTGTACTCAATTTTGTACAAGTCCATTTATCTATTCTACTGGCTGATTGTTTCCCATGTGGATGCATGCTACAGTCAACTGGACACCATCGTTGATGTTCCAGGCGTGATTGGCCTAAATGAAATCCACACCCGACTGGCCGAGTATCGAGCAGCCCGTGTGCAAGCCAACCGACACAAACACAAATTCTTCATTGTTCCTTTTCTGGCGTACTCGTACTTGTGGGCCCACTCGGGTTATGTGATCTTCCGTGATGGAGCTCATACGGCCGACACTATGACGGACATGTTTTCACGGCAAATTTTTCCGAAAACTTTCTGGAAGCAAGCGGACATTATTGTGCTGTGCGTTGCCACCTGGTGATGGTTCATTTATCTCAATCTGATTCGCAAGGACTTTCTCGACGATCGCTATTGCATGTTTGTGATCAACGATGACACTGGAGTCGAGAAGTTGGTGGTGAATGGACAAATTTGGAACCAAGAAAACGCTTATCGAATAATCAAATTTCGCAAAACGGCCATCAAGGAAATGAAGCGCTTCATGACTGTTAGTTTTGTGTTTGCCTGGTGTTACTTCATGTGGTTCTACATTGGCGTTGAAGAGCGCAACTTTAAGTGGTGGTTTGATCTTTTCACGATGGTCTTCTTAATCTCCTGGTTCAGTCAAGTTGGTAAGATTTTTTATGAGTTTTTTTCCAATGAGTAAAAAGTAATTTGCATTTGTTGTTGTTAAGGAATTTTGTTTATTTTCGTCTATTTCTACTTTGACTGTCGTTACATTCTGGCCAAGCAGGCTTACTTGATCAAACTTCTCGACGGTCTAGTTGCT
This sequence comes from Rhizoglyphus robini, assembly GCA_023373905.1. Classification (NCBI taxonomy): domain Eukaryota; kingdom Metazoa; phylum Arthropoda; class Arachnida; order Sarcoptiformes; family Acaridae; genus Rhizoglyphus; species Rhizoglyphus robini. Next base: position 93,939 of record JAKIJQ010000032.1, on the reverse strand, counting down.
ACATTACAAGCGGATTTGCGATCAGGGAAAAGACAACATTTCTGGCGCAACCATCAGCAGTTCATGGAAATCAATCGCAAGATAGCGTACCAGATGACCGAAATCCGTAGTCACAATCGATTCTTTAGCAAACACTTGACCTGTGACTTTTCGTGTATGATGATCATGATCTGTTATCTGCTGTATTCGTTACTCTTTCTCGAGGCTACCATGGAACAGTATACGTACTTTATTTTCTATCTCACTGAGATGATCATCTTGATGAATGTGGGCATTTATGAATGCTCGGTTGTGGACTCGAACAACGATCGATGCTATGGGCGAAACATGAAATCGTGCATTCTTTTTCAGTTGATTTACTTCTTCAAGCCTATTAACAAGATGAACTTGACTCAGACATCTGCTTTAGTAAGTGTCGCAAATGATTTGTGTACAATTTTAGATCAATTCTTTCTTCAATAGATTCAAACCATTTCAACTAATCGCAACTTCTCAAAGTACTGCTTTCGACTGATCAATGGCTATCGTCTGGATTCGAGCGCCTTCAACATGGTATATTTTACTTTACAACAAACAACCACCAAAAAATTAAATTGATATTTTATTTTTTATTTTCTAGGCTATTGGAATTGTCAGTACGCTTTTCATGAAGTTGGCCAAGAATCGTCACAAGGCCAATCAATTGATTCCGTCCGATTGAATTGAGCCCCTGAATGAATGGATGAACGTGACAGTCAACTAGTCAATTCAATCCTTTTTTAGTTTAGACACATTATTTATAGATTTTTTAAAAACTATTATGTTCATTTTTATGTTAAATTATTTAAATGTGTAATGTCAAATAATGGATTGCCGATTGTCAAATTAAATCACGAAAAGTTTTCTTGAACAATCACTGATCAGTGATGGCTGCAAATGTAGGTCTCTTGTTACAGAGTTCAAATCATTAAACCAATTTGCAAAAGTTTTTGATAGAACAATTTTCGACAAACTAATTCTGCAGAGGATCATTAAACTTTACACTTATCTTCAGGATATGCACTATTTTTGCCACAAATAGGCAACGGGTGGCCCTGTGCATTGAAGATCCATTGATCCAGTGGTAGGAGAGTGTCGTCTGAGAAGGTCAAATACAGATACTTTAGAGTGGCCCCGAGGAATTGTGGGTGCTGGTGATTGGACTTTGACGTTGGAATTTCATCTACGTTCACAATACCCGAATAGCCATTTCCTTCCACTCGACAATGCCGATGAATCGCTTGTGCCATCTCCCAGGCATAGTCTCGGTATTTTACATCACGGGTTAAACGCCATAAAATAAAATAACTTTCCGCGAGTTCAGGACTAAGATAAAAATTATTAAAAAAATTATATTATATTTAAACTTTTTTTTAAACCAACCTAAGAGAATAACTTCCATCAGAAGTGGTTGCATCGTAAGTCGAGTCAAACAAGAACGAACTAGGCCCTAGTCCAGTTCTAGTTCTAACCGAGGCTAGATGACAAGTCTCAGTCAAACGTTCAGCCAACATGGAATGTCTGAAAATTCTGTACAATTCTTCACGTCGTTCGTTTGGATTGGTCGTTTTGTTCAATGCTAATGCTCGTTGCATTTCATTTGCGCCCATCGACAGCATCGCACCGAGATGGCAAGCCGAGCCAAGTATTCCATATCATTTCCATATACATTTGTATTGCCATAATATCTCCGAGCATACAAAATACAAACCAGTACGTGAAATATCAAACAACTTTATCTCTTCCAACGCATCCAGCGCTTCTTTGTACATCTCAATTGATTGCACATTTTTTCCGGTTTGACTGAATGAAAGTTTTCACTAAATTTAAATAAAACTCTTTTCCAAGGGCAAACAAATTTACTTCTTGGCTATTCCACGTGCCACTAATTAGTATCATATTAAAAAATAAATTTTTAACTTTTTCTATGTCATTTAGGGCAGAGCGGATTTTGTTAATTTGATCACGAAAACGAGAATCACCAGAAACGTCTGTTAAATAAAAGGAATCCACTTGATGGCCAGCCATGTACGACAAGTACGGCGCTGTGTCTGTTGGATTACGAGTGCTAGGAGTTATGTCTTCGTATGGAATTCCTACAATAATAATAAACAGTTAGAAATTTTAAAATTAATATTTTTAAATTTTATCAAAACAAACCTGTTGGATTTGAAAAGGCAGGTTCAAAAATGAGTGCAATCTCCTTTGCTTTATCTCGAAACATCACATCTCCCGTCAAGGCATAGCAACTCAACAGTCCACCCACATAATAAGTGACTGCTTCAAACACCAAAACCGAAGATTCAATTTTGGCAAAATTCAATTTGGAGTCAATCCATCGTTTTCCTTTCTCAAATTCGTCCACAAGTCCCATTGTCCAAAGTGTTGACATGGAATTAACAATAGTCAATCCGGAATCATTTCCAAATGAACCAACATAGACCTGTTTGGTTGCGGGCATTAGAGCTTCGTGACCCCAAGCCAATCGACTGTAGGCATCCCATGCTTCACGAGCCATTTCACGTACGAATAGACGTTTGCGATCCATTTCATCGTCAGTTACAGAGGAATTTGGAGATTGGTTGAAAAATGATAAATGAGAAATTTCTTTCGAATCATTTTTCACAGATTTCAAATTAACATTTGATTGAGATTTCACAAGATGATTCCAGAAAGCGAAACCAATTGCACCAATCAATACAGCCAAGAGAACAATAATCAAAATTTGTAAAATTAACTTGATCGAATTAGATTTTCTGCGTCGTGTAACAGGTTGATTGGTGAATTTGATGAAATCAATTCGTTCTTCTTCATTTTCATACAAAACATTTTCCATTTTGATTTTGGGTGAATTTGAGATTGATTTAATAAAATTTGATGAGTTTGATATTTGATTAACTCGATTTATTGATATTTATAGTCTTTATTCAGTTAGTCTATCTCAAAGACGCAATCGCTGAAACTTTTATCGATACGTCATGGTAAATAAAACAGATCATTGACTTGAGATGCTTCAATCGAGTTTTATTTAACAAATAAATTTCAGCAATTATTGCAATAATTTATTGACCAATCTGTAAAGTTCTATTTGTGTTTATTTATAAATTATAAAAAACAATTTTTTGCTAATTGACTGGTTATATTTAGATCAGCAAAAAATATTAGATAAGATTAAGCATTTCCGAGCCTTTATATCATATTTCAATACATATTTTCATGAATACTTGAATGTTTGAACGTGTGGCTTTCGTAATGGAGTTGACAAGTGTCAATCAATTGGTACAACCATATCTTTAAATACATGTTTCGTCGAGGCAAGATCAGTGCTATCAAATACTAAATTTGATCTGTTAAAATAAATATTTCAAACTCACTTTCTAATGAATGCTAAAATGAAAGTTGTATATATACTATAGTATACTAGTCCTTCGAAAACGGCACAACAAAGATCCAAATCTGACAAATGATTTTTAATTGATTGATTGAACAAATCTCAGGATAAAGCTCGTCATTTGAATGAAATCAAGTTGACGTGAAAATTTATTTCTTATTGCAAAACATGCAGCACTTTTGTTGTATAGTTTAAATCGATCAATATTATAGTATTTTAAAACAATAATCGAATTCACAAATTAAAAATAATTTTTTGATTAATTAATTTAAAACCATAGATTAAATAATTCAAACTTTACATTTAGGATACGCAGCATTTATACCACAAATAGGCAACGGATGGCCCTGTGCATTGAAGATCCATTGATCCAGTGGTAGAAGAGTGTCGTCTGAAAAGGTCAAATACAGATACTTGAGAGTTGCGCCAAGGAAGTTTGGTGGTTGATAGTTTGACTTTGAAGTTGGTATTTGGTCAACATTATCAATACTCGAATAGCCATTTCCATCAATTCGACAATGACGATGAATCGCTTGTGCCATCTCCCATGCATAGTCTCGGTATTTCACATCACGGGTTAAGCGCCATAGGATAAAGTAGCTTTCCGCAAGTTCGGGACTAGAAAATATTTTTTGATTAAAAGGGGTTAGTTTTGTATTTATGACTATTATATTATATTATAGATTTTTTAGTTATTTCTGCTCGTATGACTGACGCTTTTCAATGTATTTCTCCCATTGGGCGCTAGTGCCCACAAAAATTTGGTACATTTTAAGCCTTTTGGGGACGTCATTGTAGAAGTGGAGGAGGTGTGTCTTTTGCCCACCAGCAAGGAGGAGCACTTGAATTGTAGAAGTTAGTGACGCAATCACATGTACTATGTGAAATGCCCATGTTTTTGCCCAGATGCGCAAACGACCAAAAATCACACGTGAAATCGAGTTCGCGCATGTTTGTGTGTTAAACTTCTGAATACGTTGCTGTGCTCGTGTGTGTTTGTCTTATTTGTTGTTAAATGCGTAATTCGAGTAAAAACAAACGTCATTTGTGGACGGTCTTGTTTACTGCTCGATGCAGCATAAACACATTGTTTTGTCAACAACGTGCTCAAATTAGGTTAGGTTCTTTTGTGAACAAAATGGAATCTTGTTTTTGCTGGATTTGGAGTTTGGATTTCTGCACTGGAAATGAAACAGCCTCGGGAAGGCAAGGTGAAGAACCATCTTAACAGTACAGTACAGAAGGATGAGCTGTAACGTCGCGTTGCGAGTTTGAACTCAGAATTTCTACCTGTAACCCCAACTTCTAATCGACTCAATCGATCTCTCAACAAGTCAACTCAGTAATCAGATACTAAACCGAAAAGTGACAACATGGAATTGATTGTACCCTTATAATCAGATTGTCCTACTAGAAGAACCTAAAGAATAAAAACCATCAACCTTCAAACCTGAACAATCCCGTGGCATTAGACAACCGTCAACCACCATTGCCAGATGTGAACGTGGATACGACCGCTCATGTTAAATTCAATTATAAACCACATGTGATTGAAGCTAAACAAGTTGACCACGAGTGGTGAACACTAGCATGACGCAAACTCTGGCTCAACCTTCTATAATTGATACCGCCAACATTCAAAAAGTTAATAAGAATTACATTTCGAAAGGAGCCTAAGACTTAAATAAGCAAAGGAGAAGATTAACAAACTGAAGTGATGGTCTACTTCCTAAAGTTTTACACTGTGGTAAATCGATTATGCAAAAACGAACAAGGTGCTAACGGTGCTTCACTGTTATATATCCGTGGATGCTATTTCGTAAGTTTTCTGGAAAATCTATTTGCTAATATAACAAATATTGTTTTTCGGTATAATAGATTTTGTCTACAACGATCTGGTAATAGTTATGATCATCATGATCATGTAGCTATATTGTGTCTTGTGGCGAATGGAATCGTGCTTTGGTTTGGATTTCAACTGGAATGGAGCCGTATTGTGTCCTGTCAGCAATTGCCAAAAGGAATCGTGCCTTGTAGCTTTCCAGTGTGTTTTGGACTTGCCTTGGTAACATATTCATAACACGTATTGAAAATCGATGCAATATATTTTTTTAAAATCGAAGATTTCGACTATAGATTTTTTATTTTCTATATATTTAGAGTTGCGCTTGTAAATTAATAAAACATGCAAACACATCTAACGCTTTTAAATTGATAAAACAAGAAAATTTAACGGGTAATTCATTTTCCAGTAAATAATAAAAAATCGTGCCCCAGGTGTTAATCCCGTCAATGGGAGATAACAAGTTATGAACACGAATCTTTGAATAAGCCAAACAGTCAGTTTCAAAGAACAAATTTTCACTTAAACCAGAAATAGAAAGTATTATTCATTCATTTTGAGCGATTCTTCAGTTATAGTTTAGTCAATGATTTGTAGTCAAGTCAATACCATTATCAATAGCTTTAATTGACAAATATAATGCTTTTTTGTGACGTCTCCCATGACAGAATATCACTCATTACATTTCAGAAATTAACCAAAAAGATATAACAAGAATCGTTGATTATAAATAGTTGCACCTTGCATTATATGCATATATGTAAATGTGATCCAATCCGTACACGACGAATAGGACACAATTCAAATGTCGCGCGATGGACTGAAATGATTTGGATGGTGTTTTCTTGGGTGTTACTGCCCCAAGAAGGTGATTTTGATGAATTTGAACTCGAAATAAAGAGACGAACGCTTCGAAGTTGATATTTACAACAAATATTATTAATAATTGATCACAAAGGTAAAAGTAAACAAATAAAATGACCACTGGTCAATGAAAACAAAGAAAAAATGAAAATAAATCAAAAATAAATCAAAAATAAATCAAAAATGAAGAAAATGTTGTGACTTGACGAACGCACCACGTGCTTGTTTGTTCGTAAGTGTCGTCTCGCTGCGTGGTGTCTTCCTTTTATGCGTTTTCGCGGTGTTCTCGTCGTTTCTCGAAGCATCCCGAAACACCTCGAAAGCTCACTGAATTGTCAAAGTGAGAGGAAGAGGAGCACTGATTTGTGTTGAGAGGGTGAGTGCTCGTGTCAGCACTGTCAATGAGGTGAGAATTTGGTTCGGCTAAATCAGCTGTTCCAGGACTGATCCAATGGGGATGAGGTGATCCATCGATGGTAGTGATCACGACAGGAATCCTGGTCAAATAGATTATCTTGTTTCACTGGACTGAGTGGTCTACGATCAATTTTGTGTTACATCAGTGTGATCGGGCTAATTTGGCTATTTGTATGCTAATTACAGGTGAACAAAGGTAATAAAGGTGTGTAAGTGTTAGCCAACTAGTCATAACATAATCAGATAACAAATAAGATAATTAAAAGTAACCTTGGGCATTGGAAAATGTGAATTTCGCGCTTTGTTTACAAATTTGAATTTGGAGGCATGTTCACAAAGGACGTAACCGAAATTTCTAGAAAAAGCAAGAAAACTGAAGAATTTTGAAAGCGCAAAATTTGAAAATGGGACTGTTCAAAGAGGACGAGCCACTCACATTTACATATATTTGATTTGTTTTCCAATTGTTCGAGTACGTATAATAAACAAACCTGTCCAATGCTTACAACTGCAAATTTGGAAAGAACTGTCAATCGATTGGTTCACTTATTTACCTAGGTGCCAATACATACTCATTATATGCAACACATATGCAACAATTCTTGCAGTTACACCTGGGGCACGATTTTTTTATTATTTACTGGAAAATGAATTACCCGTTAAATTTTCTTGTTTTATCAATTTAGAAGCGTTAGATGTGTTTGCATGTTTTATTAATTTACAAGCGCAACTCTAAATATATAGAAAATAAAAAATCTATAGTCGAAATCTTCGATTTTAAAAAGAATATATTTATGACTAACCTTAGAGAATAACTTCCACCAGACGTGGTTGCATCGTGAGTTGCGTTAAAGAAAAACGATTTGGGCCCCAGTCCAGTTCGAGTCCTAATCGATGTCTGATGACAAGTCTCGGTCAAACGTTCAGCCAACATGGAATGTCTGTAAATTCTGTACAATTCTTCACGTCGCTCGTTTGGGCCTATTGTCTTGTTCGATGCCAGTACACGTTGCATCACATTTGCCCCCATCGACAACATTGCACCAAGTTGACAGGCAGAATGCTCCATTTGGTTCTCATAAATTTGCGAATAGTAATAATATTTCCGTACATAATACAAACCAGTTCGTGAAATGTCAAACAGTTTGACCGACTCCACCGCGTCCATTGCCGCTTTGTACATTTCGATCGATTGCACATTTTTCAGGTTTGACTGAATGAACGATTTTACCAAATTTGCGTAACCTTCTTTTGTATCATTGGACAAAGTAACTTTCGTACCGGCCCATTTACCATCAGGGAACATATAAGAGAAATACAAGTGTTTAGTATTCTTTTGAATGACATTTTCATTCAGTGTTGATCGGATGTTGTAAATTTGATTACGAAAACGAGCGTCACTTGTAGCATCACTTAGATAGAGAAAATCCACTTGAAATCCAGCAATCTCAGATAATGATGAAATAAATCCTGCTGAAACAGCATTTTCTGCAGTTCCCAGTTTATTTGGAATTACCAATCCATATGGTATCCCTTAAGTAGTAAATTTTAATTAACAAATCTATAGATTAAATTGTAATATCAAACCTGATGCAATTAAAAAGGCAGGTTCCAAAATGAGCGCAATCTGCTTTGCTTTATCTAGAAACATCACATCACCGGTCAGTGCATAGCAACTCAACAGTCCGCCAACATAATACGTCACTGCTTCAAACACCAAAACATCAGATTTGATTTGACTGAAATCCAATTTTGACTCAATCCATCTTTTTCCTTCCTCAAATTCATCCATCAGTCCCATTGTCCAGAGAGTTGACATGGAATTCACGATTGTCAGCCCGGAATCATTTCCAAAGGATCCAAAATAAATTTGTTTACTCACTGGCTTCAGGGCTTCATGACCCTACGCAAATCGATGGTAAGAATTCCAAGCCTCACGAGCCATTTCACGGATAAATTCACGTTTACGGACAATTTCAGAGTCTGTGATTGGTGAATTTGAAGGTTGATTTGAAAACAAGAAAGTGTTTGAATCATTTTCTGACGATTTTACGCAAAATTTTGAGGATTGTTTCACAGGACTAGAAACTGAAACAAATAGTACGGTCAAGAGCACAATGATCAAAATCGTTTGCATCAAAATCGCTCTAACTGAAATTTTTTTGCAGTGTTGTTCAATTAAATCAATTCTTTCGACTTCAAGATTTCCCATTTTGACGGTTTTCAACAAATTTAATTGCAGATTTGATTTTGATTTTATATGATTTTAACTAAGCAGTAATCGGCAAAAACTGAAACTGCAAATGGCACATTTGCATATGTCTTCAGGCATTGAGTTCAGCAAAAGAGAGTTTCAAAACAAATTATTTTGTTTGATGTAGAGATTTCCGTTGTTGACTGATGCCACTGATGCATTGTATCGTTGTCGCAGTGAAGTTGTGTTATGAAAAAGTGTCCATTGGGTATGTTCCCAAACATCCGTATCCTGTATTGCATACATTTTTTGTTTTCATGACATGATTGTAATTATGAATTGGTTTCTAAATCACTGACTGTCAACAAATTGTTCGAATGGGCTTTAACTTTAATAACAAGTTTCTAAATTCTATAAAACATTGATCCAGAAAAAAATTGATGGACAAAAAAGTATCCGTGGAAAGGGTTAAATTAAGGACCGAAAAAATAATTTTAAAATATTTAAAATTAGGTAAAATTGTTTTTACATATTTTTAACAATTAAATAAACTTTTGAAATAATTCTTAAAGATTTAATTTTTTAACAAAATTAAAAAGTTGTAAAGAATAAACCTCTTTCAGAGAATAATTTAGACAAGGAAAATGCTAAATTTGAAGACATTAAACTTTGCACTTATCTTCTGGATAAGCTGGATTTGTACCACAAATTGGCAACGGATGGCCTTGTGCATTGAAGATCCATTGATCCAGTGGTAGGAGAGTGTCGTCCGAGAAGGTCAAATACAGATACTTGAGAGTTGCGCCTAGGAAGTTTGGTGGTTGATAGTTTGACTTTTTTGTTGGTATTTTGTCAACATCATCAATTCTCGAATAGCCATTTCCTTCAATTCGACAATGACGATGTATCGCCTGTGCCATCTCCCATGCATAGTCTCGGTATTTCACATCACGGGTTAAGCGCCATAGAATAAAGTAGCTTTCCGCAAGTTCGGGACTACGTAAAAATATGTTCAATAAAAATGTTTGTTTAAAAAATGCATCGTATTCACTAACCTCATATAGTAATAAGTTGTACCCCAATTGGTTGCATCGTGAGTCGAATCAAACCAGAACGCATTCGGTCCAAGTCCAGTTCGAGTCCTAATCGAAGCCTGATGACAAGTCTCAGTCAAACGTTCAGCCAACATGGAATGTCGGTAAATTCTGTACAATTCTTCACGTCGTTCATTTGGACCAATTGTGCTGTTCAATGCCAGTGTTCGTTGCATTGCATTTGCGCCCATCGACAACATTGCACCGACATGACAACCTGAGTAGTACATATAATTTATATGATCGTTTGTACCGTTTTCATATATGTGATAACCCCGAACATAATACAAACCCGTTCGGGAAATGTCGAACATCTTGACCGCCTCCACAGCGTCCATTGCTTCTTTGTACATTTCGATCGATTGGACATCATTTTGGTTTGACTGAATAAACGATTTCACAAGATTTGAGTAGAATTCTTTTGAGTAAGAGAACAAATCTACATCATTAATACTCCATCCACCTTCGACTTTCATTGTAGAAAAATACAAGTTTTTGTATTTGTATTTATTCAGTACTTCTCGAATTTTGTAAATTTGATTACGAAAACGAGTTTCACCGGTGGAATCGCTGAGGTAGAAAAAATCCACTTGGTAACCAGCAATGTGGGATAAATAGACAATACTGCCGAATGGAAAGCGATTTTGGGGAAGGATCTCTTGGTTCGGTATTCCTGAAATGATGATTAAACTAAATCTCAAAACTTTAATTTTTTCGGCACAAACCTGACGGATTTGAAAAGGCAGGTTCCAAAATGAGCGCAATCTGCTTTGCTTTGTCTCGAAACATGACATCACCAGTCAGTGCATAGCAACTCAACAGTCCACCAACATAATACGTCACTGCTTCAAACAGTCTACTTCGAAAGTCAATTTTGCTTAAATCCATTTCTGTCTTGATCCATTGTTTTCCTTTCTCAAATTCGCCCATCAGTCCCATTGTCCATAGAGTTGACATGGAATTCACAAGTGTTAATCCAGAATCATTTCCAAATTCATTGAATTTAATTGGCCTGTTCGCACTCATCAGGGTTTCACGACCCCAAGCCACTCGACTGTAAGCATCCCATGCCTCACGAGCCATTTCACGGATAAATTCACGTTTGCGGACAATTTCAGTGTCTGTGATTGGTGAATGAGAAGATTGAAATGAAAACAAGGAATTGTTAGGAAAGTCATTCTCGGACGAATCCTTCACCAAAAAATGCCAACAGACAACACCAATCAGTGAAATCAACAGCACAATAATCAAAATTTTCTGAAACGAATTGGTTAAACTCGCTTTGGTGATTTGCACAGTTGGAATGTCGAATTTGAAGAAACGAATTCTTCTAGTTTCATTTTCATGTGGAAAAACCTCCATTTTGATGAACTTTTTTGAACACAATATTTTTACTTGTGCACAAAATATTTTGTATTCAAGTTGACTCACTCTAAACAAATTGACAATTTGAAATTGCATTCAAATTGAAATTAGCTACTGAAACCGAGACTTTCAAAACAAAATACCTATCTTATGTAAACATTGTGCCTGTTACTGCCTGATTAGTAGTTGACTAATGATTTTGCTCAGGTTTGGGGATTTGAGTTTGTTATCGAATTTGATATTTATACATGCTACATGCTACATAAAATGAACATGAATCATCCCTCCTCAAACAGACTAATTGAGCAACGTAACCTAACTGTAAGCAGCAAAAAAATGTTAAATAATATTAAACATTTCGTAGGCTGTATATCAGATTTCAATATATATTTTCATGGATGCTTGAATGTTTGGACATGTGTCTTTCGTAATGGAGTTGACAAGTGTCGGTCAATTGGTGCAACCATATCTTTGCATTCATGTTTGATTAAAACAAGTTCAATACTTTTTCAAAAAATTAAATTTGATCTGCTAAAACACACATTTGTTTAGTACATTTTCCATTCAAAAGTCAAGAGAAAGGTTCAACATACGAGGGCCATTCAATAAGTTCGCGAAAATGGTCTGTATTTCCGAACGGTTTTTGATCCAAATTACCATATTGGCATATGATGTAGAGTCACTAGTTCTAATAAGAAAAAATACCAATTCACATTATCCGCCTGTTTCCTGGAACAGATACGATTTATTTAGTAAACCTGGTTTTGTGCCCACCGTCGAGTTTGGGATTATCTTGGAGATGAGTGAATATCTAGGACTGAAAAATTTTATGGGTACTCACCTCGTAGGCACTTATCAAAATATATGTTGAAAATGTTCCAATTGGATCAACTTCCGGTTAATAAAATTTGACCAAATTTTTTATCATAAAAATTATAATCAAGTTTTAACTATATATTATTGTTCATCAAGCATGATAATAATTTTTAGAGAAACGGAAGTGCTTGTTCCAAATGGAACTACCGAATCCCGACCAAAAAATTAAAAAATAAGTCAAATTTTAAAACTGATATTACTATCGTGTTCAGACGAAAAAGGCACTGCGATTTGATACCAAGATTGTCTAAGATTGAATAAGAGATAGATGAGATAAAGCTTTGATAAGAAACCAAAAACGCATGTATAGCTGTTCAGTAAACAAAATCGACTATTTTGACCAACTTAAAAAATGCTTTTTTACCACTAAATCTTATCAGATTTTTACTGTTATTTTTTATATAAGATCTAGATTGCACACTGATCCATTTCTGAATTTAAAAATTCAAATTTCCTTAGAAAACCGGAAGTTCCATTTGGAAATAATATTTCCGGAAACGATCCAATTGGAACTTTTAAACCCATAACTTGATAGGGGTGCTCGAGGTGAGTACCCATAAAAATTTTCAGCCCTAGAAATTCAGTCATCGCCCAGTTATTTCCAAACTCGACGGAGGGCACAAAACCAGGTTTACTAAATAAATCGTATCTGTTCCAGGAAACAGGCGGATAATGTGAATTGGTATTTTTTCTTATTAGAACTAGTGACTCTATATCATATGCCAATATGATAATTTAGATCAAAAACAGTAAAGAAATACAGACCATTTTCGCGAACTTATTGAATGGCCCTCGTAGATTTGTTTTTACACAATTTTAACAATTAAGTTAATTTTTGAAATAATTCTTAAAAATTTGATTTTTTAACAAAATTAAAAAGTTATAAAAATAAATCTTTTTTAGAGAAGAATTTAGACAAGGAAAATGCTAAATTTGAAAACATTAAGATTTGCACTTATCTTCTGGATAAGCAGGATTTTTGCCACAAATGGGCAGCGGATGGCCTTGTGCATTGAAGATCCATTGATCCAGTGGTAGGAGAGTGTCGTCCGAGAAGGTCAAATACAGATACTTGAGAGTTGCGCCTAGGAAGTTTGGTGGTTGATAGTTTGACTTTTTTGTTGGTATTTTGTCAACATTATCAATACTCGAATAGCCATTTCCATCTACTCGACAATGACGATGGATGGCTTGTGCCATTTCCCATGCATAGTCTCGATATTTGACATCACGGGTTAAGCGCCATAGAATAAAGTAGCTTTCCGCAAGTTCGGGACTAGAAACAAATTATTATTTTTAGTTAAAAAGGGTTAGTTTTGGAATTTCAAAACCTAAGAGAATAACTTCTACCAGAAATGGATGCATCGTTAGTGGCGTTAAAGAAAAACGATTTGGGCCCCATTCCAGTTCGAGTCTTAATCGATGCCTGATGACAAGTATCAGTCAAACGTTCAGCCAACATGGAATGTCGGTAAATTCTGTACAATTCTTCACGTCGTTCATTTGGATTGGTCGTTTTGTTCAATGCTAATGCTCGTTGCATTTCATTTGCGCCCATCGACAACATCGCACCGAGATGGCAAGCCGAGTATTCCATATCATTTCCATATACATTTGTACTGTTGTAATATCTCCGAGCATAATACAAACCAGTGCGTGAAATGTCAAATAATTTTATCGCCTCCAACGCATCCAGTGCTTCTTTGTACATCTCAATCGATTGCACATCTTTCTGGTTTGACTGAATAAAAGTTTTCACCAAATTTGAATAGAATTCTTTTCCAAGTGTAAACAAATTTACTTCGTGGCTATCCCACGTGCCACCAGTTTGAATCATGTTGAAAAATAAATTTTTAGTTTTTTCAATGTTATTTAGTGCCAAGCGAATTTTGATAATTTGATCACGAAAACGAGAATCACCAGAAATGTCCGTCAAGTAGAAGAAGTCTACTTGGTAGCCAGCCATGTACGATAAGTAGGGCGCTGAGTCTGTTGGATTGCGAGTGCTAGGAGCGATGTCTTCGTATGGAATTCCTACAATAATAATAAGCAATTAGAAATTTTAAGATAAACACTTTTAAAATTCATTAAAACAAACCTGATGGAGCTGAAAAGGCACGTTCCAAAATGAATGCAATCTCCTTTGCTTTATCTCGAAACATCACATCACCAGTCAGTGCATAGCAACTCAACAGTCCACCAACATAATAAGTGATCGCTCCAAACACAGCAACTTCAGATTTGATTTGACGGAAATCCATTTTGTTCTCGATCCATTGTATTCCTTTCTCAAACTCCTCCATCAGTCCCATTGTCCAAAGTGTTGACATTGAATTCACGATTGTCAGCCCGGAATCATTTCCAAATTTTCCAAAATAAGCCTGTTTACTCACTGGCTTCAGGGCATCATGGCCTCAAGCAAATCGATCGTAAGCATTCCAAGCTTCACGAGCCATTTCACGGATAAATTCACGTTTGCGGACAATTTCAGAATCAGTGACTGGTGAATGAGAAGATTGAGATGGAAACAGTAAAATGTTAAAGCCATTTTCTGATGAATCTTTCACGTGAAAATGCCAACAAACTACAACACTAATCAGTGAAATCAACAGCAGAATGATCAAAATTTTCTGTATCAAGTTGATCAAGTTCGCTTTAGTGAATCGTACAGTTGGAGTTTCGACGTCAAATTTGACGAAATCACCTTTTCCAATTTCGTTTTCATGTTGAGAATTTTGATGAACTTTTTTGAACACAATATTTTCACTTGTGCACAAAATATTTTGTATTTATTGCATTCGAGTCGAATTTCTCTAAACAAACTGACAATTTGAAATTGCATTCAAATTGAAATTAATTTACCTTCATACAGTTTGTCTGTATTCGATAATTAACTACTGAAATCGAGACTTTCAAAACAAAATACCTATCTTATGTAAACATTTTTCCTGTTGCTACCTGATTAGTAGTTGACTAACGATTTCGCTCATTAAGTTTGTGGATTTGAGTTTGTTATATAATTTGATTTTCAAAAATGTTACATAACATGAACGTGAATCATCTCTCCTCAAACAGACTAATTGAGTTACGTAAATCGTAATTATGTTTATGTTTCGTCTATACTGATCACTGATCAGTCGAATTACGATTTTTAATTTTAATAAATTTCAATATACAAGGAAAATTTATTTTAAAAAGTAAATATTTTTTTGTGTATGTTCCTTTACTGCCCTTTCACCCTCGAGGGAGGTCAAGAGAGGCCCGACCTTTGCCCTTATAATGACTTACCTGCATGAGTGCGCAATCTCCATTGCAGATGAGAGTAAACATACTCACTCCCTCGCTCACCCTCTCACACATAGACAACAAAGGGCACACAAAGCTTTAGGCCCTAGACTCTAAGGTCCTAGTCAAATTGACAACAAATACTCGTGCTTTGTTTTTCGTTGTTCCGTATCTCCTCAGTTACCGTTTTTTTAAATCAAAATTTCCCACAATGAGGTAATTTTACAGACTTTTTGAATATTTGAATCAATAAAATCATTCCAGTTTGGTAAAATTACCGCACGATCAACACTCGTCGTACTCAAACGAACCCAAGAAAGTCAACAAAACAACTCAAACCGATCCACCACCACCATCTCAAGCAACACCATGGTTCACCAACATCAATGACATACGTGAATGTGCGAATTTTATTTCTGAGAATGCACATTATATTCCAAAAGGGATTGTAATTTTCGGTTGTTTTGGAGCGTTAAGTATAATGTCACTTACGGGCATTTTGTTTGTCTTACAGGCTCATATAATGATATTTAATGAATTCGGTGCATTGTTCAGATGAGATGAGATAGAATGAGGATTTTTTGTAAGGATTAAAAATATTACCAATTTCAATAAATCAAATTTTAAAGTTATATTCCGAATTTTTGTTTCACTACCGGATTATTTAATCAAAATACTATCACCAAAACAAATAGAATCCGTTCATCCATTTATATGTGAATCAAGAGTGAACCAACCTTTGCCCTTTTAGGGGTAAGCTACTGCTATATAGCCTAATGCATAGGTTTTGGAACCTTTTTTGCATTGCGCAATCTCCGTGGCCTCTAGTGAGATAGCAAAAACTCATTCGTTAACTCTCGCATAGAGTCACAGACAACAAATCGATCCAGAGGTGATATTTAAATTTTATCAAATAGTCAATACATATTTTTATGTTCGTATTTTTGTGGAAAAACTTTTCTAACTCTCCTAAGAACAATGAGGTAAGATAACAAATAAATTTATTTATTTATTTTATTATATTTTTAAAATAATTCTTTATTACTATTTCAGTAAACCTCTTCCGAATATGCTTAAATGTGACAAATCATGTCAAACGGACGAGCCCAACCGAACAACAATTTTCAACATAACAAAAATCCTAAGTTATATAATCAAATTAATTGTGCTGATTATCGACAAAATCAAAATTCAATTTGCAAATGTTCAGTTAGTAGATATTTTTGTGCTGATTGTCTTCAAATTGACATTTGGTCTATTTGTTGTAACACTCATCATTGCAGCCTTATCTGCGTCCATTTTGTTCTTCATAAATGTTAATGTTATTATTTTCAGTGAATTTAAGTGTTTTTTCACTACTATGCACTGGAATGGTCAGACTTTTTGTTTGTGAAATATAAATTTACTGAATTTTTGTATATTCCGCTAAATAAAGTAATACCAGACAATTATGTCTCGCCAATTGGAAACTCAAATTAATTTGTTTGTATTTTATCATATCATACTAAGGGATCAATATATTGATCAGTGCCTTTCGCATCAACTCACAGTGCCACCAACCTTTACCCTTGACTATATCTGCTATATATGATCAATATGCGCAATCTCAGTGTCCACTAAACACTGATCAATGAACTCATATAAGAGAGAAAGTACGAACTCATTTTCTAACTCTAACACAGACAACAACAAACAGTTCAGCTGAGTAATGTCAAATACAATCCAAAGTAAAACATTTTGTTCGTATTTTCCAGAAAACTATTCTGCTTTAAGAAAAATGAGGTAAATAATATCTTAACGGATTTTCCATATTTCAATTATATCTTTTCCTTATTTTTAAAAATAGCAAATACAATACTCATTCTGATGAAGATGAACAGCTCAAATGGGACAAATCTTGCCAAACTGAGAATTCATCTCTAATCTATTCGCTAATCTTCACAATTGTGAGTACAATCACACTGATTGTGTTGATTTTAAATGAATTTATCAAAAAAACTTATAAAACATTTTTTCTTAAATTACCTTTGTATCTTTTTATTATGACAATTTTCAGTTTGATTTTGTCTGTATCCATAATATTGTTCATTTGTATGCATGTTCGGTTGTTTCAAGAATTTAAATGTTTTTACAGTACTGGAATGCAAAATTGGAATGGGAATACTTTTTGTGGGAATTCACCAACAATCCGTGGATATTCGTGGGCTCAGTTCTTTCATTGACTCTTCTAAGACATTATCATCCTCCACCCTGACCTTACTGACCTTTCGACCTAACCCACAGACCCTACAGACTCCACTAAAACATTAACACAACCGAATCACGTGACCGAAATAACCTTTGACCTTATGGCTTACTATATACAGTTGTACTATATGATAAAATGAACATTTCATATGCTCTATCTCCACGTGAACTTTGCATGCAAAAAAGGCAAGAACGCCCTCGTCAGCTCTCATACAGACAAAAACTCAAGTAGAGTTCGGTTGAGTAAAGTCAAATTGGCAATTTGGCAATTCTCTGTTTCTCTATTTATCTAATTTTCTCGAAAACTATTCTCGACTAAGAACAGAATGAGGTAAACTATTTTGTTTGTGAATTGATTTTTAACTAATTCTTTTTTTTATTAAAAGTATTAATCCTCAAAATCAAAGAGGACTTAAATGTGACAAGGCATGCCAAACTGACAATGTCATAATTGAACTGAATATGCCATCAATTTTGAACGCAATCAATTGGATTTTGTTGACTATCAGTTGTCTTCTTAATCGAATCAAGGCCAAATTGGCTAATGTGAATGTTGGGGAATTAATTGGACAATTATTTTTTTGCATCTTTATTGTTCCGCTTTTTAGCGCAA
This sequence comes from Rhizoglyphus robini, assembly GCA_023373905.1. Lineage (NCBI taxonomy): Eukaryota > Metazoa > Arthropoda > Arachnida > Sarcoptiformes > Acaridae > Rhizoglyphus > Rhizoglyphus robini. The sequence goes on along the minus strand of JAKIJQ010000032.1, from coordinate 75,732 downwards.
TTGCGTTCGGGGGCATCGTTCTGTTTGTAACCGTTCATCAATTCATATTTCGTGAATTCATTTGCTTCTTCACTGTTAGTATGTACTGGAATGGTCATACTTTCTGTAGGAATCCGTGAGTTATGTTGCCAATTGGTTGGTTTATCATATGAAAACAAAAATGAAGTTACTGTCCAGACAATATTGTAATTCCATGATAATTTTGTCTTAATTGTATAATAAAATACAAAATAAAAATCTGACATTTTAAATGTCAAACACAACCAGAATCACCTTTGCTCTTGCTATATACAACGTCTCTTCAATAATGTTGCATAATATTGCGCAGTACGCAATCTCCGTGTACTGTAAGGGAAGAGAGAATCGGAAACTCCTTTGCTAACTCTCACACCGACAACAACTACAGGACAGTCCAGACCTGTGAGTAAGTGTCGTAAATAGTTAATGCATTTTACGCATTTTCTCGAAAACTATTCTCGACTAAAAACGATGAGGTAAACCTGATTACGTTATTTATGAATTTATTTAGTAAATAATTCTTTTCCCTCATTTGGTTTAGTGAAAATAGTGAAAATGTCAAATGTGACAAGGCATGCCAAACTGACAATGTCATAATTGAACTGAACATGCCATCAATTCTTAACGCAATCAATTGGATTTTAATGACTTTCAATTGCATCTTCAATCGAATCAAGGCCAAATTTGCTAATGTGGAGATTGATAAATTTATTGGAAATTTAATTCTAGGCCTTTTTGCCTTACCAATTTTCAGTGCAGTTGTGTTCGCGGGCATCGTTCTATTTGTAAAGGTCCATCAATTTATATTCCGTGAATTCAAATGTGTCTTCACTGGTATGCACTGGAATGCTCGTGAAGGAACTTTCTGTGAAGATTATGCTGAGTGATTGGCTTAGATATGAAATATTTGAAAATTACTGTCCATAAAATTTGTTGAAACCATTTATCGTTAAATAAACCAATCCCAGACAATTTTGTAATTTAGTGATAATATAATTTTGTCTCAATTGTATAAAATAAAATGAAAATGTCAAACACAACCAAAATCACGTGACCGAAATAACCTTTGCCTTTACTATATATACAGTTGTGCAATACCTCCTCATGTAATATATTGCATAATATTGTGCAATGCGCAATCTCTTACTCTACTTTCAGTGAGAGAGACTCACTAATATACTCACTCAATAAATCGGTGAGTGAGTGTCCACAAAACTGTTTTTCAGTCTCTCACAAACATAAACAACAAAGTGCAAACAAAATTTACAAAGTGATTTATGTTTGTTTTTAGTTTTTTGCATCCATTGGGCTCTTTCAAATATAATTTTCACTATGAGGTAATTTTATTTTGTTAAGTGAATGAATAATTATTTGAATAAAATCTATTTTTTTATTTTTTTATTTCAGTAAAATAAAATTTGATCATGATGCTGATGGTGACCCAAGCAGCAAGGCTAAACATGATATAGCATGCCAAACCGATCCACCTCAAAGGTGGTTCAACAATATTGGCTTGCATGAATGTGTGAATTTTATTGTTGACAATGCACATTATGCTCTAAAGGGAATTGCAATATTAACATTCATAGTTTTTTGCATAGGATTTGCCAGTATAGGAATACTTATGGGCTTATTGCTCATCTTACGTGCTCATATATTTATTTTCAGTGAATTCAGAGTTTTGTTCAGAAGATGGGATAGCTTGTGAGATGATTCTCTTATTTTGTAAATATTGTTGATTACTAAAAAGTATTAAAAGTTTCAATAAATTTAATTAAAAATTTAATTCAAGGTTTTTGATTATGATTAAAAATAAATAAAATATTCAAAATTATTGTTCAGATAATTGTCTAAATTATCTAGAATAAACCGATTCATGTAATTCAATAATGCTGTATTTTTGAAAAAATTGTATAATAAAAATGCACAATAAACTTGAACGCATCCAGAATCACGTGACCTAACTAACCTTTGCCCTTACTATATAATATGTATACAGTTATGCAATACCTCAACATATATGTAATATTGCATAATATTACGTAATGCGCAATCTCCGTGTACTGTGAGTGAGAGAGAACTCATTCTGTAACTCTCAAACAGACAACAATTTGATCCAGAACTGATTTTACTCAAAACACACTTTGTATTTTCTTTTACAAAAAAGCAATGACTCTGCGATTGTCAATGACAATGAGGTAATAAACACAATAAAAATTTGCTTTTCTAAATAATTTTTGTTGTTATTTCTAGCAAAACGGATAACAAGCCTCTTCATGATGATGATGAGATTAAATGCGAAAAATCATCTTTTCAACCTGACAAGCCAAATACTTTCAGTGCTACCCGTTCAGCCAAGCCAATCAAAACCATGTATTATATAATCGATAAAATGATTTACATATTCAAATTGATTGCACTGTTCATAGTTTCAATCACGACAAAATTGGTCAAAGTAGATTTAGTAGTTGTTGTCCAATTTGTTTTCAACACCTTGATGGTGAATCTATTGCTGCTCACAATCATCATTTTTGCACTGTCGATAAGCATTGTAGCATTTACATATGTCAATGTACAGTTGTTCTACTGTTTGAAATACTTCTTTACTACGGTACTTTGGGGTTGAAAAAATGACCTGTGTCCTGGTTATACTACTTTTCGTGGGAAATGTAAATTCTTGAATTGTTGGAAATCTTCAATTGGCTGGGTTGAAGTCACACAATTGAAATTACTATACACGCAATTGATCAAAATATCTAATCATTTAATCATAATCTTACTTGCCACTATTTTGGTAATTCAAGATATTTATCGATTCTACTCAGACAGCTTTCGAATCTTCCGAGAAAATTGTCGATTCTATTTGTCTCGATAATTGTCTATTCTACCCAGCCAATTATCAATTCTATTCAGACAATTGTCAAAACTATCTAACTATTCAGTCATAATCCTACCAGTCACTATAGTAGTAATACTCCAGTAATTCCAGACAATTTGTTGACTTTATTCAGCCAATTGTCGAAACAGTCAAACTACTCAATCATAAACTATTATCTAAAATAAACACTACTGTAGTAATTCAAACGACAATACATATTTCCCAACATTGTGCAGCTGTCTATTCTTTGTTATGGTAAATATAGATTTTGTTAGACTAAATTTGATTTGATTTGATTTGATTATACTGCTCAATAATGATACATTTTCCAATATTTAAATATCAATTCACCATCCTCTCTTTTCATTCATTCTTATTCAGATCACACTCAAACGATAGATTTATCTGCTTACATCAATTCACTGCCCTCACTGAAACAGCTCGACCTTGATGGACCATTCTCACCAGCACAATTCTCACAATCTGGCACACTTTCCCGATTGGAACACTTTTCAATCTCCAACTTTCCAGACTGCTCCAAATCATCGATTCAACTAGTCGCCAAACTTGGGTCAACTTGTGTTCGTTTCAAGTTTGACCTTTTTAAACAGTCTGATTCGGTGGATTTTTTCCAATGGCATGCCACCAATCGAGTCTGGTTTGACAATCTAACTCATTTGGTAATTAGATTTGAAAACACAAATGAAGAGTATGCCCGAATTGTGGCTTATCTAACTGAACACGCGAAATCATTGAAGCATTTGAATTTGAAAGTTCGGGTATGTGCACATTTGTGTATTGTTTTGTCTTTTCTATTAACTCAAACTTGCACTTTTAAGGGCAAAATTTTCAAATTGACACCAACCATGATTGGCAATCTCGCCAAACTGACCCATTTGGTTGAACTCGAACTTTGGAACATCAAATTTGATGTTTCCGAATTGGAAAATGCGGCTGCCGAACGCCGACTCAATCCGCTCTCTTCTATTTTCACCTGCAAATTTTCTGTCAATGCCTTTGGTGGCTCATCCATTCATGGTCGCATGTTCACCGCTGAACAATTCACTCGTGGCTTGTCGATCATTTTTCCCAACTTGGCGCACTTGGATCTCACTATACGTCCTGTGTTGGCTTTATACCATACATTCGGTGCGCAGTTTCACCGTGAAGTTGAACAACATTTGAATCTGCTGCCGAACTTACGCAAGCACCAAATTGTTGTTTCGTATTCACTTTAATTTTAATGTTTTCATCACAATATTACATTTACGAATAAATGCCAGTTTTTTTAATATGCTAACAAACGAGTAAATATGAGTTGTGATTGCAATGTTGATATTTATAGCTTTTGGTTTAGCATTTGCAAGTATCACAATACTTGTGGGCATCTTCTTGGTCTTACAATCATCTTACCTTCCTTACTTTTCAAGTAATTCCAGACAATTAAAGTCCAATTAAATAGCAACTTCAGTTAATTCTCTCTTAAATAATAAAAAAGTGTAAAAATTTTAATATCATATAATGTGAACACAATTGTTATATAAAGGAATACATATTCCTAGTAGAAATTAGTAATATGATAATGCTGAATGATAATAGAATGAACACAATCCATAAGGTCATCATCACGTGACCATCGCAAATGTAAATACATTTATAGATCAGGCTGCATTTCCCACACGTCCGCATCATATCCCTCCTTGAGATGATCAATCAGTGCCTTACGTCGCAGCTCACAGTAGGCATACTTGTCCTGCACCACCTGTTTGATCACCTTCACGTCCTGTTCCTCGTTGTCCTCCATGTCCCGTTCCAAGTACTCGGACAACTTCTCCGTGGCAGCCTCGAGATCCTTCTGGTTGTCCTCAAAAATGTGCACCTGATTGTTCTTCACCAAATAGTACGCAAAGGCATAGGTGTACATGAGCATCTGTCGACAGGAGGTGAGCACATCCACGGCAGTGTTCAGAAATTGCACTTCCACCCAGGACATGTTCCGCTGCTGGAACTCGTCCATCTTGGTCTTCGCCATTGCGTACAGTTTCTTCTCAAACTTGAGTGACTGCATGTGATTCATGTAACGGTTGGCGTAGAACAGGTAACGCTTCAGCTGATTTCGAGCCTGTTCCTGGGCGTCCTTCGACTTCTTGTCCTCCTCTTCGTTGTAGCGGTTGCACGGATTGTAGCCGTGGATAGACCAGGCGCCCATGCACAGCCAACAAAACTGGTACTGACAGGACGGGGCACGGCATTGCTGTGAGGGGCAGAACAGGAAGGGTCAGTTTGGGGCCAATTTAGTTAAAGTAGGATCAGTTTGGGGTCGATTTAGGTAAAATAGGGCCAAAATGAGGTCTAAAACTCACCATAAAATTACATCCTCCATTCTTCTCAATCGGAAACTTGCACTTGGGACAGTCCTTAGTATTCGCATTAAGCCAATTGAAGGTTTCACTATCATCGGAACACTTTTTGGCCCACTTCCGCATCTGTTCACACTGCAGAGGGTAATGCCAGTTCTGTCCACACATGAAACTATAAAAGGGTTAAAGGTAAAAGTTCAAATTCGGTTTCAAAGGTAAAGTAATTCAAAAACATACCAGAAAACAGTCTCACAAACACACTTGACCGGACGGAAGCGCACATAGTCGATACGAATCACGTGACCGCACTCGCCCTTGGGACACCAGCGGAATCGACGGTTGCACTAAATAAGGAAAATGATTCAAAATTAAGGTCAAAGGTAAATAGGTCATAACACAAACCTCAACAAAACTGTTCGTAATCAACTGTTTGTACCGTTTGATCACATTCGAATCGGTGATCAGCTCAAACACCGTCTCATCATCCACCAGAATATCACAATCGTGAGAGGCACACGAAATGGTCTGACCCTGGCCCTCTTCCATAATTTTAGTGGTCAGATACTGGGCCCAGCAGTCCTTGCAAAACTGATGGCCACAGGCGACGCTCACCATTTCCTATTATAAGGTCAAAGGTAAACATTAGATTTAGAATCCTCAAAATAACCTCAAACTTACATTCGAAGGATAATCACAATAGCAAATTTCACAGTCCACATTCTCGCCACCGTCCACCATCTCAAACTTTGGGTCCTTGTACGGATTCACAATGTGGGCGTCCTTGAACAGCTTCTCCTGATTGTCGTCACTCTCGTAGAATCGCTCGTACAGTCGGTCCTTGTCCCACTTGAAGTGATTCAACAGCATTCGAGTAATAGTCGGTGGAAGCTAAATACAAATCCAAAAAATAACCAAAAAAAATATTAAAATCAAAAACATATCAACAAGTTAGTAAATAGAACACATACCTGCACAATCTGGTTGACCTCCTTCACCGTGTCCAACATGTACTTGGTGATCTGTTCGGTGGTGAGCACCTTGATCGAGTCCCGTTCCGATCTGTCATTAAAACCGACATCCATAATTTCGATTTTTTGAGGACCTTCTATTTAGGGACTAGGACTTTCGGGACCACAAATACACGGGCCGTCTACCACAGACCGAATCCTATTTATATACAGAGGTGGAGGACAAAAGTAGTAGTAGAATATATAACTCAAAAAGCAGGTAACGAAAGTAAAAGTAAAATCGAAAGTAGAAATCAAAACATGACTACTTTTCGAGAGCAGCAGCAACAGCCGAACACAACACTCATAACACCGCTTTGCATATGTTTCATCATAATAACACACACGCGTGCGGCTATTTGCACATCAATATAGGGTTGTAATAGTGCGGGTGGAGAGAGAGGGTTGGGTGGAAATAGGGAGTTTGAATTTGAATAAACGCGGAAAAATATATTTTAAAATATATTTTTAAAATATTTAAAATATGTAGAAAATATGACAAAAATATAGATTTATTTAAATTGATATTATTTTAAATTTTATTTATTTTAAATTTAAGAATAATTAAATATTATTAAATATAAATTAACAAATTCAAATTGGCAAATCCAAATAAGAATTTAATAAATCGAATTGCTTGATTTGAACATTGAATTTGGTTGAAATTCGAATTCGGGATTTCACCGATTCTTTTGGTTGGTTCAATTTTGAAGTCCCAACCTTTTCCCGTGTTTCTTTTGATTGGTTCAATATTTGATGACAATTTCAATGTCATAGTCGTCTGGACTGGTGTGGATATTCAGGAAAAAGAAAAAAAGTTAAAATTTGAGGAACTTTAAAGCTGATAAACTTTGAGGTTTTGATTCGACGATTAGATTTGAATTTTTTTACTGGTTTCTTGGCAACTTTTTGAGTCCAAATTAATGAATTGTTGAGGATTGTTGAACATTCTTTGGGTTTGAAAGATAATTCATTTAATACAGTAAATTCAAAGAATGTTGATCACAAATTCTCAACAAACAAAATCAAAATCCAAATCTGCAACAATCCAATAACTTTGACTTTAAGAATCGTGCCCAACTAGGTCCAGAATCAGTTTCGCGTTACATCAGTAGCTTCACTGTTACTTCACTTCACTGGTATAACTCTTATTTCACCAACCATTGAACCACGACAAGTCAACCTTCTATGCATGCACGCCAATTTGCTTGGTGTTCTTTGAGCTTGCCCATATCCTGGAACTAAATGCATGGACTACAGATTTTATCCACCAATGCCTCTCCGTCGGGGGCCAATTCTACTACCAAAATCTGCCGAGAGGACGTGATGATGAAATAGTCCCCGCCTATCTCCTCGCGGAGCAATGTACTAATAGACGCATAGACGGCATGTACAACCGTGGTGTTCCGCTCAAACTCAACTGGAAAATGTTAGATAGCCGTCTATGGATCGACGACTATGTTTACGAGATGGTACGTAAATCTTTAGAAAACTAATCTAATTAATTCAATCTCTCACTCAGGTGAACATTGAAACCAATCTCAAGTTAATCATCGACCATTTTGATGGTACATTGATCACTTCCGGTGCGATGACTCGTGTGGTAAAGGTATCCAAAAACCTTGTAAATGGACAGTGGATGCCTGGTCATCTTTATATATTTGACCCACACCGAGTAAGAGATCATACGGGTTGTGGTGGATCTGGTGGAGCGATCGTATTCCGAACTTCATCTATCCCTGACCTGTCAATCAAAGTGGCTCATATCATCGGCATCGGCAATCAGTACAGTATGGTGCCACTTTTTTTCCGCAATCCGAATCACTCTTCTGAACAACATCTACAAAGAGTAAATAATTTGTCCGACATCGTAGAAAACAGAAATCACGTTTTGGCTGCTGGTCTGGAGGAACCTAATAAAAGAATGATTAGCATTCCAAAAGAAATTCAAGCATTACCGAAGCTACAATCTCCACCTCGCAATCGAAACCCACCGAATGAATCACCCTCGGATGGTCAAAGGCGGATGAAGCTATTCATGAATGAAGTGACCAAAAAGGCCAAAAAGGACAAGAGCTTCTTCAAGACAGGATTACAGCAGGCTGGCAAAAAATTGGGTATGATGCGAAAGAAGAAAAATTCCGGCAAGCCGGGAAAGTAGCGAGACGAAGTTTAAGTGTACAAATTGCAAAGACTGAAAAAATTTATAAATTAATGTATATTATTTAAAATATAAAATTAATAATAACCAACAACCATGAACCGACGCGACTGTCTCATTTCACGGAAAACCTTTTCCGGTGTAGCTCTACTTGTACGACAGGACAAGAATGCTGACGTGCAAGTTTTCCTCTATTCAAACAGAATAGAGTTCCACTACTGGCAAAGAGGATTCGGCCGTAGAGTTTTGGTCTTCAAGTGGGAAGATATCTGTCGAATGAAGACCTCATTCAACCAGGACAGATTTTATGTCCGACAAGAGGTCTTGGAATTTTACGGTACAAGTAGACCGTTCTACTACCATCTCGAAACGCCCAATCTGTATTACGCTGAGCTGGAACGAATTGGAATTGTGCGCCAAGATGGAAATGGCTTTCGAGTGCTGACCAGCAACGCAACTCGTCTTCTACTTCGAACTGATCCCTTGCAACCAGAATGGGATATTCTAAGGGTGAAAGAGATTCTGTACGAATATGGACTCTATCGCCCTAACATTTTGCGACGACTACAGAAACGCTACGAAATGGAAAGAGAAAAAGCCATTCGAGAAGGAATCGCAAACATGGATTTCAAGTTTGTGGCGACTCTAATTTTGATATTCGCCGTACAAGTTTTGTTTTTAATGTTTGTAGTTTTTGTATAAATAAATAAATTCTTTATTTACATTTTGTTCTGTTTTACTGCTAAACTTGAAATGTGATTAGTCCAATGTCCATCCAAATCAAAGCAACAATATGCAATATAATGCATATTTGGTTTGAGCGATAATTAATCAGTACAATTATATTATTGTTTGAATTACTGAAAGAAATTTGCGCTAAAAATGATTTATTTTTAGAAACAATGTTAACTGGATGGGGATTTATCAATTGAGGACATTTGGAAGATATTGTCAGTTTGTTTCGCACTTCGATTTTCCCCTTGCAAGTGAATTGAATCACGAACGGATCTAGAGCTATATCAAAATGACCCGTGGATGTTCTCAAGGACATACTTGAAGACTGGAATGGTTACAGTGTGCGTAACAAAAATGTACGAGCTTGAATTTATCGGTTGGTACTGAACGGCGTGAACACTGTTCACTGAACAGTCTGCATGCGGTCTGGAAAACCCGCAGAATGAACCTTCCTCCAGAACTTCCCGCATTCAGAAACTTCTCCAAGCGCCACCTTCAAGGAGTCAGAAGGTTATGGACTCGAAGGAAGGTCTAGAGTTATTTGTGAACGAAGATCTGAACGACAAAGTCAATCAAAAGTTTGTCAATCAAGACTTAAAAGAAATTGGCCGCGCTCTGCGTGAATTGCAATTTAGACACGCTTAAGCTTATTAATTAATAGTTAATAGCGCAAAACTAGCAATTGAAGACTATTCACCGTAAACGTTCAATGGTTGAACTGGAAATAGATGGAATTACGTATCATTATACTTACGAAAAGGAAAATGATTCATATGTGCACAAGTGCCGCCTTTATCGATCGTGTTTGCCTGTGTGTAAAGCGCGTGTCAAGATTGTAAAGGATCATGCAGCCCAGAAGAAGATTCTAAATGGTTTGGCCCACAAATGCATCATCGATCCTATTGAAATAGCTGCCAGAAAAATTAATCAAGCAGCACGAAAAAAAGTTGCAAGCGGATCACTTTTTCTATAGAATTTCTTGATCTACTTTCAAGAGCCCCGATTGTTTTCAGTGATGGTACTTGGAAATCCTGCCCCAGACTATTTGATCAAATTTATACTTTTCATGGATACAAGAAGTTGTTGGCAACCCCACTAGTTTTCTGTCTTGTAAAAGGCAAAAGTGCATCAACTTATGAATACATCATCGAGCAGCTCAAATTGCTAACAATGGAATACTTTTTCCGTCCATTTAGTCCCGGAATGTTCACCATAGATTTTGAACAATCTGCCATTGGCGCAATTCGAACATGCTTGCCAAATTGTAAACTACACGGCTGTTCATTTCATTATGGACACAAGAGAAAAATAAACAAATCAGGATTGAAAGGTCTGCTTGAATCGAATGTCGAATTTGCCGAAAAATTTTGTATATTCTTTGCTCTCCAATACATTGAATCGGGTAGAGTTCTAGAAACTGTGGAAGAATTTATCAACAAATACTTTTTAACTACGAAACTATTGAGGTTAATGACCAGAATAAGGACGATATTACTGCCGTAGTACGGAGTACAGAGATTGTTTGTTAATTGTTTACTAAAATTTATAAATAAATAAATAAATAGTATTAAATAAAACTAACAGATCCAAATTCGCAAATCAAAATAGTAGCAATTAAAAAAATCGAATTGCTTGAACTCATTGAATTTGGTTCGAGGAACTTTTTTAGTGTCCATAAAACCGATATGACCAGAATTTTGAAGCTTTAATGCAACGAGTCGGGTTTGAATTGTAGGATTCTTAGAACGAATACTTTTGAGTCTAATTTACTTAATTTTTTGAGCATTTTGTGGATTCAAATGAAAATTAATTTAGTAAACATTTAATTAGATTTCAGGCAAAATAATGTTAATCGCAAATTTTCTTCAAACAATATCAATTTCAAATCTGCAACAATCCAATGAATTCGACTTTAAGTGTCGTTCCCAACTTCTGGTTCCTGAATCTGTTTCACGTGTTGCATCATCAACAGTTGCTTATACTGCCCTAACAATTTGCTTTACACCCGAAACAGCCATGTCTCACTGTCTTATTTCACGCAAAATCTTTACTGGTACAACTCTACTTAATAATAACCACGAGCATGTTCAAGTACGCATTTTCCTATTCTCAGATAGAATCGAGATGCACTATCAAGTTCGAGGCTTAGGCGAACGAATCTTTTGCTTCAAGTTGACCCAAATTGAATACATGAGAACTGCAGCCGAGCCACACCCACGACTTGGCAGAAGAGAGGTAATCAAGTTCCTCAAAGCAAAAAGACCATCTTTCCACTACTTTATGGAAACGCCCACCCTGTACTATGCAGAGCTGGAACGAGTTGGAATCCTGTGCAAGGCTGACATTGGCTTTCGAGTACTGACTGAGTTACACTCGATTGTTACTGCGAGCGGATCCCTTGCAACCAGAATGGGATCTTTTTCGATTGAAAGCAATACTACACAGCCTTGGATATCGCACCCTACGCAGAGTAAAAGAACGCCTCGAGATTGAAAGAGAAGAAGAAACTATTCGAGAGGAAATGTCATTCAGTATCCATTTCAGGCATGTTGCGACTCTTGTGTGGATTTTTGCTACTAAAGTTTGCTTCTTGATGCTTTTAGTTTTTTGGTTTAAATGATTTTTTATAATTCTTTAATAAATTCTTTAATAAATTCTTTATTTACAATTTCTGCTTTTAAATCTCAAATTAAGTTTCGGGAGCGAAAATCGTGAAAATACAAATGTCTCTTCGTTGCTTCTAACCCAAACGATTGGCCAAAAGTTCATGAACTCATCTAAATGTCAGATCAGAGTTGACACTACCAAATACGGCAATTCTTTCTCACTTGACATTTTTTCACTGACAGCTGAGAAGAACTCAAGCAAAAATATTTACAACAAGAAAATTCAAATTAAATTAAATTTTTAAATGTATTTTATTTTTTATTGAAAATAAATGTAAACAAAGAATAGTATTAGGGGAAAACAGATTGACAAATTTAATATTATTTAGAATTGCTTGGAAAAATTAATTTTTTAAGTTTTGAATTCATTTTCTCTGAAGTATTGGTTTGCGAAATATGACAAAGTTTTGATGTCGTAGTCTGATCTATTGAATTTGATCTTCTGGCTTCATTCCTGCTCGTTTTTATATAAATATTTTTTAAAGATTTGTTTAAATTAACTGTATTATTACTAGTAAGAGTAGTATACTATTGATTACTCAAAATATTTAGTGCTCAACGATGGTCTTCCATAAGCGACTTTGAGATTGTCGAAAAATTGGCGAACAGGTTCATCCAACTCTGACTTGTAGTGTTCATCATCGTCATACAACGTTGTACTGATTCGAATCGATTGTAAACTTGGAAAGCACTGAACAATCGTCTCGACTTGAGTTTGATAGAAAGTTGGCAAAAAATCGCGGTTAGGATTGCCAAAATATAGATCGAGTGCTTTGACAGATGCGAGTGTCTGATTTTGAGTTGAATTTGGATCGTTGAATGGTTCGTTTGTCGTTAGGTTACGAATGCTCAAGTAAAGATGAACCAACTTGGTTAATGGGGACAGAATTGTGGTCAGTTTAGTCAGTGAATTGATGTTTTTGCTTTCAAGTGAGCATTTAAATGTGGTTAGTGAGACAAATTTGTTGACAATTTTAGTCAAATCTTGTTCATTGTCTCTGTATTGGTGTCTGTCAAAGGGAGAGAATGCATATCGATTGGCCAGGTGAATGGTGTCCATGTCGTCAAACAGTGACTCAAACAGAGCGGTGTCATGATGAGCCGAATAGAATCGAGTCAGTTGGTCCAACTTGCCACCTTTTTCAAATTTTTCCACCCACCAGTCCATTGACTTTGATGCCTTGATAAAGTCGAAATAGAATTCGCTGACTCGATACAGAAACAAGGGGTCACCAATTCGTGGCGTCATAGACCAATCATCAATGTGAAAGGTCAAATGTTGCAGTGCACGCAAACAACTGATTTCATCCATCAATTTGCCAAAGTGCTCACCGACGGAAAAGTTTCGTTCGCCAATTCGATTGTCACCATCAAAATACATTTTCAATGTGAAAAGTGTGCCATCATACTCACGGATTAGTGGTGCAAATGAGCGTAGAAATGAAGTCTTGGTTCGATCAATGGACACAATCAAGGTGCACAAGTTGGGAAAGGTTTTGGTGAAAAATTCGTGTTTTGGAAATCTCTTTGGTGAAATGTGAAGTTTGTGATGATTGATAAAGAACTTGTAATCCATTGGCTGCCCATCCTGATCAATGTTGTGCTTGATGAATGGTTCATTGTAGTCGTGTTCGACATATCTGGCCAGTGCGCATTCTCCTTGCAGAATAATCAACGCCTCACGAATTTCGCGACAGTTGCGTTGTTGATGGCGTTGCCAGGCACGGGAGACAAAACGAACGTGGAGTAGTAGATGTTGGGTGGGTATTCGGTCAAAGATGAGTTGAACACAGTCGTCGGTCAGATTGATGAAACGAGTAGTGGTACTCATGATGTGATGGGTTATCGTGGATTCGTGTGAGGTCACGAAAAGTATCAAACAGACAAAGTACACAATCACACAGCACAGCTAGCACAATTCGTGTGCTCCTTTGTTATTGTCTTGATTACAATACAAAACTCACCTGTAACTTCAACAGTTGTGCATAGGTTTAGGCAGTGGTATTGCTCGATGTATGTATTTGTTAAGGGCCAACGTGTGTGGTGGTTGATCAACTGAGAAGTTGTAGCAGCGGTTAACCGGTTCTGCACTTACTATGCACGAAGTCCTTAAAGTGCCCTAACTGCGCATATGCTGCTATAGTTGGCCATTTTGACTATTCGAATTCTTAAAATGGGATATTAGATAGTACATAGATGACAGCAATGGTGGAACAACTGTCATGGTGAAATAAACTTATTTGTCTACATTTTTCAAATTTGAAAACTGTTTAGGCCGAACCTTTAATGGAATGTTTTTTTTGGAACACCTGATCCGGCCTGTTGTTGATATCTTCAAAAACATAATCTATTTCAACGAGTAATTGATTTATGAATTACGTATATTTGAATGATGATGATACCAATTTAAATTAAATTGTCAAATGTGAAGAAATGATTATTTTTATTTGATTTTTAAAAAAAAGTTAATTTACAATGTAATCAGAATACAATAATAAAAATAAAATCTTGCAGAACAGTTAAATCAAATGTCGTTGAGCATTGAAATTTAAATTTGGCGCTATTTTATAATTGATACGTAATTTTTGAATGACCCTATTTTCAAGGCAAACACATATACCACTGTTTTAACATTGAGCATTCTTCCTGTTTGTATCATTTCCTGTTTTGTGTTGTGTTGTTATTTAGGGTTAGTAATAGTTTGTTTCTCACCTCAAATTTTTCAACCAATCAACAATGTCTCTCTCCACAATCCCCGATCTATGTTTGCTCATCATCTTGGACCGAATCCCACTTCGAGATCTACTCTCCACTGTGAATCTAGTCTGCAATCGATGGGCCAAACTGCAGCCAATTGCATCTCATCGAAGGCATTCACTGATTTTGTACAACTGTGCCAACTATTTGGATTTTTTAAAACAAAAATTTAAACTTGAATCTGAAAAGTTGAGAGAAGTGGTCGACGAGAATGGCAATTCCTATGATGAATGGATTTTTATGAAACATCAATTGGAACAGCATTCCTTAATGTTACCTAAATTGAATTGTTCACAAATATTCAAAAAGTTGGTGACAATGTTACCGAATTTAAGCTCATTTCAACTTGGTTACAATGTTAGCTGTTGGCCAGAGGCAATTGCACTGGTCAATCATTTATTAGAGGTAAGTAATGATGATCCAAAAACTATTCTCATCATTATCCAATTTACAGAAATGGTCCTTCAAATTGGATCACCTCAACCTGTGGCTCTACAACCACAATCAACTTGGACTAATAAGTGTAAACGGCTTTGATCCAACACAAATTGACTCATTGTTGCATCATCTCAACCAGTTGACCACCCTGAGACGACTCACCCTTCAATTGGACATTCCATGCACTAATTGCAGGCATGAGTTCACCAGTCATAAGTTGTCAAGCAGTTTGTCGCCCACGGTTCTATCGCGTCTTGTTCACTTTGAATATGCAGGGCCATGCAGTCAAATTGAAGATCACATTTTGAGGTACATTGAGGCCACATTGAAGCGATCCAATTCAAAACTCAAAGCCATCACCCTAAAGGCAGACATTCCATTAGTTCGTGTTATATCACGATTTTCACCACGTTTTACATCCAAATTGACCTCGTATGTACTGAGGCTTTGGCTGTTTGACCGGATGAGCGATATGTATCTGGTGATGGCACGGCTCAGTTCGGTTAGAACACTTTCCGTTGCTGGTCGACTCGCTGCGCCTTCCTTCAACATCTCATTTACGGAATTCATCTCTCGATTATCTCATTTGTCCCAGTTGATAAATCTAGAATTTGAGATTGTTCCAAAGTCTTTCTTAGAACCACCACCTTCACGCGAAACACAAGTTCAACAACCACAGATGCGATCAATCAAAGCCCTTCGTTTCATAGTCAAAGTGCCTCTAAGTCATCAAAGCATTGAACACCTCTCTATACCGACAATCTTTCCCAATGTTCAAGTGATCAAATTTGATCAAATGGTGTTCCACATTCCTCCTTTTCCCGCCTGCATTGACTGTGGCTATGAACTGAAGAAGATTGCAGTAAATTTCCTCGATCCTCATGTTAGAGATATGCTTGCAGAATGCGCACGGAAAACACTAAAATCACTCAACAAATGCAGCATTGAAACTCGTAAGATTTGTTTCACTAGATCTTGTCCTTCGCCTCAAAAAGGAGAGCCTATCCTGAAAGTTTTTTCTAGAGCATACACACCTGATCAAATTTGAATTGACATGGCACACCGTACGAGTACTCGTTTTGTGTGTCTATGTCTTGACAGAGAAATCGTAAACTTGGTGCAAGTATGTTTTTTGTAAGCAAGTCCACATGATTGTCCAATTTGTGAATTCATTCAATTTTGTCCACATATTTTCAAAACTTGAATTTGTGATGATTTATTGTCGATTCGATTCGAAAACGATGATGATCGAATCCATCGATTTCAACACAAAGGAAGAACCAACGTACAGATGCACAAGTCACACTACGAGAGTACTGGTCGAGCCACTAAAGAAATGTGAATATTAGCGAGAAATTTTGTACATGAATGACAATTTCAAAAATGCATGGACTCGGAAGGATAATGCAATGTAACTCCTTTCTCTGTTTGTATATGATTGATGATTTATTGGCTAGGCCGATTTCGGGAAGATTTCTCAGCGATTACTTCAGGAATTTCTTTTTTTCTTCTGAATACGCTGTGGTTAAGCTGAGATCTCTAGTATATAAATTATAAAATATATTTTTCATTCTATAGTTTAAATTCACTGATGTCACGTTTGTCATTGTTCTTATTTTTGTCATTTAGAGTCATTGATCATTGATTATTTGAATTACAAATTTGGCGCTATTCGAAGGACATTATTGTTTTTGAATGACCCTTTTTCAACGCACACGCACCGCTGTTTTAAAATTAAGCATTCTTCCTGTTTGTCATTTCCTATTTGTGCTGTGTTGTTATTGGTAGTTATTAGTGGTTAGTAGTGTGTTGAAAGGTTTTATTTTCAAAAAATAATCACTTCAAATTCTCTAATATCAACAATGTCCGTCTCCACAATCCCCGATCTATGTTTGCTCATCATCTTGGACAGAATCCCACTTCGAGATCTACTCACCACTGTCAACTTGGTTTGTCATCGATGGGCCCAACTGCAGCCAATTGCATCACATCGACGCAAATCATTGATCCTGTACAACAACGGTGACAATTATTTGGATCTTTTAAAACAAAAATTTAAAAGATCTGATTCTAATATGCTGAGTGAAGTGATCGACGATAGTGGAAATCCCTATGATGAATGGATTTGGATGAAATATCAATTGGAGAAACATGCTTTGATGTTGCCTAAATTGAATTGTTGGTATTGTTCACAAATATTCAAGCGATTGATGACAATGTTGCCGAATATAAGATATTTTCAACTTGGTTACAGTGTTAGCTGTTGGCCAGAGACGATTGCACTGGTCAATCTTTTGCTAGAGGTGAGTGAATGATGATCATCCGAAAAAGTTTTATCTATTCTCATATATCCCCCAATTTACAGAAATGGTCCACCAAATTGGTCCACCTCAATCTATGGCTCTACAACCACAATCAACGTGGACAATTAAGTTCAAACGACTATGACCCAACACAAATTGACTCACTATTGCATCAACTCAACCAATTGACCACCCTGAGACGACTCGCCCTTCAATTGGACATTCCATGCTGTGGTATGATGCACGAGTACACCAGTCATAAGTTGTCAAGCAGTCTGTCGCCCACAGTTCTATCAGGTCTTGTTCACTTTGAATATGCAGGCAAATGCGGTCAAATTGAAGATCATCTTCTGTGGGATATTGAGGCTTCATTGAATCAGCCATCTGATTGTTCACTCAAATCCATCACCCTAAAAGCGAACATTAAATTAGAACGTGTTATATCACGATTTTCAGCTCGTTTTACATCCAAATTGACCACTTATAATCTGGAGCTTGACAAATTTGACCAGATGAGCGATTTTTTCTTGGTGATGGAACGGCTCAGTTCAGTGCGAACACTTTATGTTGGTGGTTGGCTCAATCGGCCTTCCTTCAACATTTCATTTACGCAATTCATCTCTAGATTATCTCATTTGTCTCAGTTGATATCGCTAACATTCGGAATTGTTCCAAAAGCTTTCTTTGAACCACTTTCACACGATGCAAAAATTGAGCAACCAAAGATGCGATCAATCAAAGCACTGCGTTTCACAGTATTCAACATGCCTCTATCCCATCAAAGCATTGAGCGCCTCTGCATACCGACAATCTTTCCCAATGTTCAAGTGATCAAATTCGATCAAATGGTTTACTATGCAGTGCACATTCCTCCTTTTCCCGCCTGCATTGAATGTGGCTATGAGCTGAAGGATATTGCAGTGAATCGCCTCGATTGTCATGTTAAAACGATGCTTACAGAGTGCGCTCGACAGACACTAAAATCACTCAACAAATGTAGCAGCACTGTAACTCGTAAAATCTATTTTACTAGATCTTGTCCTTCGCCTCAAATACCCATTCGATTAATTCAAGTTTTTCTGGAGTTTTTACTCCTGATCAAATCTAAGGCATCGTTATAAATCTTAAAGATTCTTAAACATGATAAAATTTAGAATAAATTCAATTCAAATTCACTGATTTATCTTGATAGTCATTGTTTGGAACAAATAAATTACCAATGGAGTGCAACTCCAAAGTCAAATCAGTCAATGTACGAGTCAATGAGTCAAAAGTATCAACTCGTGCACTCATGAGGATAGAAGTGATTGGAAATTCTTTAAAATCACTTAATACATTTTTTATCATTTTTTATCAATGATCAATGAGGTTAAGAAACAGGTAATTCACTTTTTTTGGGCAGTCAAATTATTGAAACACTTCAACTGAATGATTACATGTATAGAGAAATGTGTTACTGTCTAAACTAACTAAAACTAAGAAAGTTCAAACTTGTGTTTCAAAGTTTGAACTCAAATGGCAGTCCACTAGTCTATTGATAAGTTGTTGATATATTTAACTTTATTTTTCTCAATGTCCAATGTATCGTTCTTTTTGAAAGGTTACATACATACGTTATAAAAGTATCAACTTGAACTTGAACTAGACTTAGTCTAGTTTTGTTGTGATCAAGAAGCGAAAAGCATCAGTTGTGTTCGGCTTTTGCTTTTATTTTCGTTTGTCTTGTTTGTGCCTCTGCGTTCCACTTTTGACTTCTCTTTGAATATTGTTCTACTCAACCTTCCCTCTGGCCACAATGGATTCGGATAGTCGTGAATCGTCTGGTGAGCCATCTCCACCTGTCAACCAGCAACAACCTTCAACAGCTGAGGCATCAACTTCAAATTCGGTTCGTGTCGATGATCTAGACGAGGCGGTGGCTAATCTGACTGAGGCAATGAAGAAATTGTCCCTCGCCGATGGTCCTACTGTCACAGTTGCTGTTACGAGTCAAGTTGTTCCTGACTATTTGGAAGTGGTTCAGAGAAATCTGAGGACACCTCCACCACCGATGCCGCAGAACTTATTTGTGCAACAGAATGCACCTACCCAGCCGAATCCGCCTGCCCATCCAATTCCACCTACCCAGCCGAATCAACCGAGTGCACCAAATTTTGGCGATCGTTCAAATTTCTTTGGCCCACGAATCTCTCAGGCGACGTATCTTCATTTGATGGCCCTTCCGGTGAACCGTCCATGAAGCAACTTAACATTCACCTGTCTTTTCATCAGCATGTAAATTATAGTGTCTTTATTAAATAAAGTGTACAGTTGGGGAGCTATTACTGGAATTTTGGACTTTGTTACGCATTGCAATAGTGCACTTCAAACCTGTTAAACTTTTCTGTACAACTAACCAAAGCCAGACAAACTCTGTTCAATAGATTTTTTTAAAAATCTTGAAATTAGTTAATCATGTTAGTATTATAGCCACATTAAAGCAACCATTTGGATCCGTAGAGTTGCAGGAGATCCAGGAGACTTTGAAATTAATTTTGGGGGGACGTGGGTGGTGTGCCGCACATTGTTGTTTAAGCTCGTGCCTGCATAACTATGTGTAATACACATTGTGTATGGTGTTTCACTAATCTCCATTCAACTTTGAGTGTGGACAGAGGCGATTATTATCAGTTAACTGTTAACATGTCACATGCTCACTCATGTTCATTCGCCCAAATGGCAACAACAACAAACAACAACAAAAAGTTTGTGTCACTTTGGCTTCTTTTTCTTGGTTTATTTGCAAGAAAAATGTATCCATCAAATTTTCTTGAAATTGACTCATTTTTAAAGCATTTTCTATTCGTGTGTATTCACTCATTCTCAAGTGTTTTTAGCCATATTTTGGATTCTCTCAATATAATTTAAATGAATTAAAATAATTATTTAAGGTTCCTCTGTTCCAAGTCATGATCAAGTACGCGTTTATATTTTTTCTGTATTGTCTCAGTACAATGTCTCACTTGTCTCTAGAGGGCCTTACTATAGCAAGCGGGTCCTTAACTTACCCATGCGGTTTGTATGCATTTTTGCCTGACATTCCCTGTATAAAGGACTGCTGAACAACTGCTGCTGCTGATCAAAACACCAATCAATGCGTATACTTTTAAACTTGCTAGTTTTTTTTGTGTCAAAATTTGTAATAATAGTTTTAAATAGTATTCTTTTTTTACTCGACACACGATGAAACGTATCCAGACCCTGCCCGACCTGTGTCTGTTGACCATCTTTGACCGTATATCCCTGCATGATATCACTCACAGCATTGCTCGTGTCTGTCCACGATGGCATTCACTCAAGAGGAGTGCCTTCAAACGTAGACATCATCTGGCTCTGTTTGTCGGTTATGAAAACCCAAAACCGTTCGAATCTAAAATTGAAATAATTTATTTGAACAGTTTCACCCATTCGATCAGCCAAAAGGTGATGCACCTATTTCCAAATGTGACATATTTTACTATTCAAAACGAATTTGACATTAGTTGTATTGATCTACTTGCACTGACTGCTTTGCTCACTCATCGATGGTCATCAAAGTTGACATCACTGCTGTTGCTTATTAGCCTAAAGGATGTTAATATTTTTACTCCAACCATGATTGGCGCTATCAACAGTTTGTCATCATTGAAGGGTTTATGGTTGTACTGTTCCACGTGTGATGATGGTACGGATTTTAAGCCTCAATTTCCTATTATTGCACAACTTGAGCAATTTCACATGAACACCTCGACTGACATTGATCCAATTGAGTGGCTGTTGAAGTATGCCGAAAACGCAACTTCTTTGCAACAAATTCAAATTGACACTCAAGGAGTAGTGGTTGCCAAAATAGAATCACTGCTCAAGTTGAGTCCTCAATTAGCGCAAAAGTTCATCAAGCTCTACTCGAGAATTGAATATTATCTTGACTTTGACAATTCACAGTTGAGCCAATTTTGTTCGCACTTTAGTTCACTACGAACCATTGATATTGTTCAATGTTCAATCGGTGGAAGCAGTTTATCCGAACATCTCACCTGCCTGTCTCCACTCAAACAGCTCAATCGTCTCAATTTGTATCTGCATACTCTGGACATAATAATCGAGAGTCCACTACTCAAAGTTGAGCCATTTGAATCTGTGCACAAGTTGACTCTTGCATTTAGGGAGCAAGCCCACAGAATGGTTCAATTTATGAATTCGTTCAATTTTGTGCACTTTTTCCCGAAACTTGAATTTGTGATGATTGTTTGTCGATTCAGAGGTAGTGATGATGAAAACGATGATGATGTTCATTACGATGACGTACAAATGCAAAATTCACACTACGAGAGAATGATCGAGCCACTGAAGAAAAAATGTGAACATTTGCGAGAAATTCTGTACATGGCTGATGATTTCAAAAATGTATGGACTTCAAAAGGATAATGCAATGTAACGTTGTTTTCGCTGTTTGTAAAATAAATATATTTTTTCATTCTTTCGTTTAAATTCTTAATGTCATTTTTGTCAATATTTCCTTTTATTTCCTTTTATTTTTATATAAATTTAAATGTAAATAAATTCTTTATATTTTGAAAATTCTTCAGCTTGTTGCAAATGTACTATTATAATTATTGTAATGTTTTTTGGAAATGTCATTAGATCCAGTAGATCGAACAAATCTTTATAAATTTGGGTATTTTCATGATCAATCCCCAATGAGGTTACATCAAGAAAGAGATAATTCACTTTTTGGATAGCCAAATTATTGAAACACTTCAACTGAATGAGTACATGTACAGGTATAGTGAAATGTGTTAAAGACTAACTAAAACTAAGAAAGTTCAAACTTGTGTTTCAAAGTTTGATCTCAAATGGCAGCACCAATCTTCTGATAAGTTTAACTATTTTTTTTTCTCAATGTCAAATGTTACATCCTTTTTGAAAGGTGACTTAAGTACGTTATAAAAGGGTCAACTTGAACTTGTCATAACGGTTTTGTCTAGTTTGCTTTTGAGCAAGTAACACAAAGCATCAGTGCACTGTGGTGATCGCTTGTCTGTTTGTCTCTTGCTTCTTATTGACAGTTACGTTACTCACTCACTCTCACTTTCTCGTGCTATGGATTCGACAATTCCAACCGCCTCATCAGATGACCAAGTATTGGAAGATCAACAACTTCAAGCGGCACTACCTGATGTACAATCACCACCAGGCAACCAGCAGAATCTTTCAATTCCATCAACTTCAACTGCGCGTCCTCTCGATGATCCCACAATATTGATTCCACCAATGAGAAGTCTATCTCTTACTGAACGTCCAACTTTGCCTTTAGTCGGGAATCGTCCCGAGAACATGTCTGTTGGACATGACCATTTGAATGTAATCCGTCAAGAGATGAAGACACCGCCTCCACCCGTTCCCGCCAATCCTCCTCTCCAATCTAATCTACCAAGTGCACCAATGGCAGTACAACAACCAACTCTGAGCTTCAACCAACGAGACGAGCCAGGCTTCTCTTGTCTAGTTCCTTCGTTTGCGGGCACTTCTGGTTTGAGCCGTAAACGTCCACATAAAGAGGAGCAGCCGAGCAATTCTGCAGTTACGCAGAAAGAAGATGATGATATTGGTCATTGTCCACCGAAGCGTGAAAAAGTTGAAGAGGAAGGAACAGACATATCGAATCGAGTGAACGAAGACATTGGTCGATCTGGAACATTGAAGCGCAAGAATAATGAAGCAGATGACTCGAAACTGTCCAAAAAAGACAAATTTGATGATGAAGAAGACAAAGTTTAGTATCCTTCTATTATTATTGCTTTTATATTCATAAACAAACATCGCATCACTTTTATTCTTGTCTTAACTGAAACTTGTCTTACAGCATCTTATCATCATCATCACTCTGTAAATTAAAGTAATTTTTAATAAAGTTCGCTATCAGCTGATAGCCCTAGGGAAGCTATTGTTGAGTTTGTACTTTGATCCGCATTGCAGTGTGCACTTCAATCCCGTTCAACTTTCACTGTACCATCGTTATCACAAAACCCTTGAAACTAGTTAATCTTGTTAATATTAAATTCACATTAAAGCAACAATTTGGATCCTCAGAGTTACACGAGATCTCGGTGACTTCTGAAGGAGAAAATGAATTTTGGGGGACATGGGTAGTGTGGCGCACATTGTTATTTGAGCTCGTGCTAGCATATCGACGATATTATCGTGTATCGTCTTTTACTAATCGCCCTTCAACTTTGTCAGTGCAATGTGTGGACAGTTGCGATAATTATCAGTTAACGATATATGTTCACATGTTCACTCATGTTCATTCAAAAAAATGACAACAACAACAAACTGGTTGTAAATGTTTGTGTCACTTCTTTTTCTTGGTCTATTTTCAAAATTAATATCCATCCAATTTTTTTTCTTGCAATTGTCTTCTATTTTAACTTCATTTTCATCTGAGTTTTATCTGTTCGTTTTCCAACTATCACTGTTATCATCATTTATCATCATATCATATCATCATTCAATTATAATCACTGTACACTTCTATTGTACATTTTCACGTTATGTATTGACAGATTATTGTAGAATCTAGATTCGGTGTGCATGTATTTTTGTACATGTTTGCACCCTTTGAAACTCAACATTTTCTAGTATTGCTTTACAGAATGTTATTTGTTCTTCTTTGTTTGTTCACAGTACGTAGTTTGTAGTTTCGCTTGGTTTGTGTAATTTCTTATTCAAATTGTGAATGTTTTATATTATGTCTCTAGAGGGCCTTACTATAGCATGCGTGTCCGTTGTATAAAGCGTGATCACTGCTGTACTGATCACAACATCAAGCGAATACTTTCTGTCCTACTGGTTTTTATGTGTATTTGTTCTCCAAAAATTTCTTTCTCCACACACACAATGAAACGTATCCAGACCCTGCCCGACCTGTGTCTGTTGACCATCTTTGACCGTTTACCGCTGCATGATCTCACTCACAGCATTGGTCGTGTCTGTCCTCGATGGTATTCACTCGATAAGATTGCCTTCAAACGACGACATCATCTGTCTCTGTTTGTCGGTTATGAAAACCCAAAACTGAACGAAGCTAACATAGAAACAGTTCATTTGAAGAGTTTCACCCATTCAACCTCCCAAAAGGTGATGCATCTATTTCCAAATGTGACATCGTTTACTATTCAAAACGAATTTGACATTAGTTGTATTGATCTAATTGCTTTAACTGCTTTGCTCACTCATCGATGGTCATCAAAATTGACATCAATGCTGTTGCTTATTTCCCTAAAAGATGTTAATATTTTTACTCCGACCATGATTGGCGCTATCAACAGTTTGGAATCATTGAAGGGTTTATGGTTGTACTGTTCCACTTGTGATGATGGTACGAATTTTAAGCCCCAATTTCCTATTATTGCACAACTTGAGCAATTTCACATGAACACCTCGACTGACATTGATCCAATTGGCTGGCTGTTGAAGTATGCCGAAGGCGCAACTTCTTTGCAACAAATTCAAATTGACACTCAAGGAATAGTAGTTGCCAAAATAGAATCACTACTCAAGTTGAGTCCTCAATTAGCGCAAAAGTTCATCAAGCTCTACTCGAGAATTGAATATTATCTTGACCTTGACAATTCACAGTTGAGTCAATTTTGTTCACACTTTAGTTCACTACAAACCATTGATATTGTTCAATGTCGAATCAGTGAAGGTACTTTCTCCGAATGTCTCACCTGCCTGTCTCCACTCAAACAGCTCAATCGACTCAATTTGTATCTGCATACTCTGGACATAATAATCGAGAGTCCACTACTCAAAGTTGAGCCATTTGAATCTGTGCACAAGTTGACTCTTGCATTTAGGGAGCAAGCCCACAGAATGGTTCAATTTATGAATTCGTTCAATTTTGTGCACTTTTTCCCGAAACTTGAATTTGTGATGATTGTTTGTCGATTCAGAGGTAGTGATGATGAAAACGATGATGATGTTCATTACGATGACGTACAAATGCAAAATTCACACTACGAGAGAATGATCGAGCCACTGAAGAAAAAATGTGAACATTTGCGAGAAATTCTGTACATGGCTGATGATTTCAAAAATGTATGGACTCGAAAAGTTTAATGAATAATATATTTATTCAAATTCATTTTGTTGTTCCAAATTGTTTAAAAAAAATTAACCGTATTTTTTAGATTTATTATTTAATTATCTAAGTCCCTAAGTATCTATTTTATAATTATTCAATTTCAATAATTAAAAAATTTAATTTGTAAAATAAAAACAACATTTATTATTGTATTCCAAATTCCAAAGTCGAAATTGTCCTTGTTCTTTTCCTTTGTAACAAAATTCTGACAATCACAAACAGACCACAACTTTGCACCAAACAGCCCAACGCTTGACCAATAAAAGTTGTATGACTATGAGATCCATTGGCTTGAAGTGAGACAAGTACACCAACAAATATTGCAACAGATTCTTTGATGAGTGCAAAGTATACGACAACTTTGTTTGTGAGTTTAAAATGATGATGAACGAAAGCGAGTACAGCAGGCCAACAAACATCGAATGAAAATGACCAAAGTGAAGTTGCAATTAAGATTACGAAAAAATTTGTTTGATAGAACAAGAGTGCAATTAACGATCCAAAAGTGAGCACAAAATGTAACATTAGAATCAAATCAGGTGTGAAACATAAAGTCAAAAATGCAGTAATCAACGGTCCAGTAAAAGTACGAGACCAGAAAATTGTGTTCTCTGTAGATATCTTCAAAAATTTAGAATTTGGAATTTCAATCGTATTAGAAGAATACAGATATTGAGCTGAGAGGAATGCGAAAACGCATAAACCAGTGATGAAAATTTTTAATTTACGATATTCAATTTTTGGTTGTAAATTTTGATTTGAATTCAGAATTAACGGAATTTCTTCTTCTGATCGTCTTGTTGATTTAAATTTTAAATTCAGGACGAATAGAATTATTGAAACTAATTAGAAAATTAAAAAAGTATTTTATAAATAAAATCAAAATATAATTTACGGTAAAATAACTTACCAATCGCTTGTACAATTCCAACTGTATAAAATGGACTTTTGATTGACTGATTTGCACTCGCAACAAAAATACTTTTCGAAACATAAAATCCAACACCAAAAGTAAAGAAGAAAAGTTGCAAAATTATAGCAAAACTTTGTCTCCACAATTCCACCAACCAAACACAGCTTGAATTCAGCCAAATTGCAGTACAAAGCTGAGCTAATCCACAGACGATCATAATCAAGCAAATATTTGAAAGTTCACAAAATGGTGCCAAAAATATTGCAAAACAATAGAAGAACATTGTGAGAATGAGTAAAAGTTGACGTGAGATTGGAACAAGTAAAGCCAAAATTCCAATAATGTAACCGAATGAGGTAATTGTGATATTCATATTTTTTGTATAGAGAATCCAGTACGTTTGTTGACTTAGTATCATGTGAGAGGTTATTCCCTGTTGAAATTAGAGAATTTAAAAAATTTAAAATTTAAATAATTAAATACTCAAATACTTAAACAAATACTTACAAAAACAAAATTATTGACAAAAATCAATATTGTGATGAGAAGTTTGGTTGACTTAGATGATTGACACATTTTCCCCCTGAGAATTTAAAAATGAATCTTATTCAAACACTAGAAAATTTAAGAGATTCACAAAACTCATATATAAATTTTGTTTGTAAGTTTAGTTTTGATTGAGCGTTGCGAATATATTGCCACTGGCATATTGCACAGTTGGACAAATTTTGGCTTTATCACAAACATAAAGATATACTCCAATCAAGTACCACTCAACATTGATAGCAACAGCAAAAAATATGGCCAAAGGTCTAAAACTTATTTCAATGGAATCAAACATAAAAAATATATCACATCAAGATAATGCAAGCATTTGTACGTCAATGCAAGTGCATTTAGGTAATACATTGATTGAAATGTGCTTAAATTGTGCTTAAATTTAAGCAAAATTTTTGTCACATCTTTTTCGGTAACTTGACTGACAAGAAAGTGACTGACTGATTGACGGGCGGTAAGAAATAAAAAGTGATTTTTTATTTTATATTTGAAATCCTGACAAACTTGTGATTATGAATCATGTTTCGAAATAGCTTCACTCGTAGTTTCACTTCGCAACTATTAACTTTCAATGTACATCAGTGTACTGTACAAAAGATGAACGTAAAGGAGTATACTCATTTTGGAAAAGTAGATGTAAGCAAAATTTGAATATGCTATCTTAAAGTACTCACCCAAAGATACAAAAAAGTCAATTGGACTCATGGTCCAAACTGCCGCCATCTTGGAGAAAATGGCGGACCAAAACTCAAATTTGACGTATAGCTACTCATGTGTTATTTTGAAAAATAGTTAAATGTAAATGATCTGAGAACAAATAGTTTTATAAAACTTCATGAAAAAACGTTAAAATAATTAAAAATAACTTTTCAATAAGAATTGTTTCCATTTCAACGAAAACCGGAAGTAGGGTCCAAAAACTTGAAACCAAAATTTCTAAACTTCCGGTTTGTCTTAAAATTTTTACGAAACATATTTTAGGCCATGTAAAACTATTTTATCAGTGTTTTATCGGTTATATTTAAAACTAACTCTAAAAATTTCACCAAAACACAAAATAACACATGAGTAGCTATACGTCAAATTTGAGTTTTGGTCAGCCATTTTCTCCAAGATGGCGGCGGTTTGGACCATGAGTCCAATTGACTTTTTTGTATCTTTGGGTGAGTACTTTAAGATAGCATATTCAAATTTTGCTTACATCTACTTTTCCAAAATGAGTATACTCCTTTACGTGTACTTTATACTGATGCATCATTATCACGTGTTGTTATTGAATTGCAAATTCAAGGTAGTCTGCGCAAAATTCGTCGGAAAAGCTTTCCCAAGGTGACGTCATTTCCCATACAAAACCGGATTTCTCATAAATAGTTAAGCCTTTCTTTTAGAGTGAACTGAATGTTAGCTTCAGGGCACAGTTGTGGTGCACTTTTGCACAGATTTGTTGTGCAGTTCGAACTTATGATCTAAGATCCAATGACTTGGTTGGTTGCAATATATATCGCATGACAACCTACGTACGTATTTATTTCCGATTGAAATTTGTGATAATTTTTTGTTCGCAAAAAAAATTGATTTAAAAAGAGAATTTATTTTTTATTTAATTAAGCCAATTTTAATCGATTCAACCAATATTCAATACATATGCTATTCAACATTCAAAAATTCTACTTTCCTTCGTACCATAATCTTGACAATCACAAACAGACCACAACATTGCAACAAACAACCAATTGCATGAGCAATCAAAATTGTAAGATTGGGATCGTTAGAACGAATCGATAGAATCGCTAAATATACATCAGAAAACAGTGGAGCAATGATCCAGTTGATGAATGCATAAACTGCGATAATTCTGTTTTCAAGTTTGCAATGACGATGAACAAAAGCAAGTACAGCAGGCCAACAAGCTTCGTATGTAAATGCCCAAAGTGAAGTTCCAATTAAGGTTACATAAAAATTTGTTTGAAACAACATGAGCCCAATCAAAGATCCAAAAGTGAGCACAAAATGGAACATTAGTATGGAATCAGGTACGAAAAATAAAGTTAAAAATGAAGTGATGAGAGTTCCAAGGGTGCTTGACCAGGTAATTATGTTTTTGGCAGTGATTTCCTTGAATTTGGTGAGAATTTCAATTGGATTTGAATAATACAAACATCGAGCTGACATGAAAGCAGAAACACATAAACCGAAAATTAGAATTTTTAAATTTCTGTACGGAATTTCTGGTTCATTTGTATTTGATTGTTCAAGCAATTGCGTTTCTTCTTCTAATTCTTCTCTAATCAATTGAAATTTGAAGTGCATGATGAAGAGAATTATTGAAACTATTCAAAAAAGACAAAATTATTTTGTTATTCAAATTTAAAACAACTTACCAGTCGCTTGTACCATCCCAATTGTGTAAAACTGACTTTTTAAAATTGAATCATCCGAAGAATTTTGAGGTTCAAAATCAAAAAATCTTTCTGCAACCATAAATCCAACGCCAAATGTAAGGAAAAATAACTGTAAAACAGTGGCATAACTCGTTTTCCATATTTCCACCAGCCAAACACAGATTGAATTTGTCCAAACTAAGTAACACATTTTAGTTATTTCAAGTGCAATTACAATCAGCCAAATTGACGTTCCACAAGAAGGCGTCAAGAATATTGTAGTACAATATACAAGCATGATGAGGGCGAGCAAAAATTGACGACAGATTGGAATGAACAGCAGAGCGAAAATACCAATAATGTAACATAAATAGATTGTGAGATTTTTGTAAAAATATTCCATATTTCCGGCATTCAATTGTATCGCATAAAAAGTTGTTCCCTGTGGGGGAAAATAGCAATTGTAAAACACGGAAAATAAAACATAACAATGACTTACAAAGACAATATTGTTCATAAATATCATTAGTGTCAAGAGAAGATTGTTAAATTGTGATGGTCGACACATTTTCGATAATATTTTTTTTTGCTAAAACAATTTTGAATGTACAGAAAATTTGACTATACAGAAAAAAATCTAAAGAATACACAAAACTAAATGCTACTATGAAATTGCCTTGGCTTTTAGCAACACACAAACACTGCTCGAGCATTAGAGCAAATACAAATCGATAAGGAAGGTTACAGCTTTTGACATTTGAACCTTAAGGTCAAGCAGTATACGTTCAAAATGCAATAAATCCTGTATCTTATATTGTTCTCTTTGACATTTCATTCTATATATGGACAGTCCCACTTGTTTTATTAAAAAAGTGTTTCTCACATTCTTTTCATTAACGCTCGAACTTTTTACTTCCAAAGTAAAGACTTTAATTCTAAATTCACCCAAAATGTTGCTGTAACATTTTTTTAACGCTCAGACAATTGTGAACATTTTCCAATTATTTAGTAAGATAATTATATGTACGTTCCATTTTTGTTCGATCTCAAATGACTATAACTTGTCATCATGTTCTAAGGAAACTAAACGTGATTTGTCGATTTTCTATTTCTGTTAAGAAATATTACAATTTTCTTGCGTTTGCCAAGTTCGGTCAAGTTTTTATTTGTGTGTCGTGCCACAATGGGGAACGATTTGTTCTGCTCCAAGAAGCCAGCCATGGACTCACAAGACATACTACAAGTGCCTCGCATCACTTTGGGTCCCCAAGTTGTTGGTCCCCAAGTGGAACAGCCACCTCGTGAGCCTTTGGTGGAGCTGCCTCGAGTGACCGATAACGATGTTCCTCCGACTGGCCCACGAACCCAAGCACTTGCACACGACGCTGCTGCACTCTCTTCAGGTATCTCAAATTCTGGTGGTTCGGACATTGGACCGTCATCTGTTCCGAATCAGAACGAACTTGCGCCAGTATCGTACAAGTCCAAGTCCACCAACCACAAACAAGGCACTTCAAAAAAGGCCAACCAAATACAGAAACCTGCGCCTGTGGACTCGTCTTTTTTCTCGAATCCATCGATGGGACCGTTCGATGGGTCGGCTATTTCGGAAGACCACGCCACTGCCACACTTCCATCAGAAGCCCTGTCTCAGAAAGGCAAAAGCAAGACGCCCGCTACGATCAAGTCACGGCCAAGTTCGGCCAAAGAGAACAAATTGAATGCGAGCGGATCTGCCGATGAGAAGAGCAAAGATGGGGATGTCCCTGTTAAAGTTTCGCCTTCCAATCCTAAGGACAAGTTGGATTCAGAGGGTACAGACGAAATGGACAAAAAATAGTCCCGTATACCAAGATAACAAGTGATAGAAGAGTAGGAACATGAATTAATTTCAAGCTCAAAAGTTAAAATCTAATAAAATTTATTTCTACTTTGTATATTTCTTCTATTGTCTTAACTTGTATCAACATTTGACATTGATTTATTGCATCTTTGATTTTGATTTTCAATGACCGGATGGGATAATGGACTTGGCGGGGAGAAAATGTCAAAGAAATGATAAAAAATATTTGTTTTTATCCAACTGTCGATTTGTGGGTTTAGATCGTTGTCGTTTGTGCATCCATTTGAGATAATATCTTCACATCTCTTCGATTTGTGGGTTTAGATCGTTGTCGTTTGTGCACCAATTTGAGATAATATCTTCACATCTCTTCGATTTGTGGGTTTAGATCGTTGTCGTTTGTGCATCCATTTGAGATAATATCTTCACATCTCTTCGATTTGTGGGTTTAGATCGTTGTCGTTTGTGCATCCATTTGAGATAATATCTTCACATCTCTTCGATTTGTGGGTTTAGATCGTTGTCGTTTGTGCATCCATTTGAGATAATATCTTCACATCTCTTCGATTTGTGGGTTTAGATCGTTGTCGTTTGTGCATCCATTTGAGATAATATCTTCACATCTCTTCGATTTGTGGGTTTAGATCGTTGTCATTTGCGCAAGAATTTGAGATAATATCTTCACATCTCTTCGATTTGTGGGTTTAGATCGTTGTCGTTTGTGCACCAATTTGAGATAATATCTTCACATCTCTTCGATTTGTGGGTTTAGATCGTTGTCATTTGCGCAAGAATTTGAGATAATATCTTCACATCTCTTCGATTTGTGGGTTTAGATCGTTGTCATTTGCGCAAGAATTTGAGATAATATCTTCACATCTCTTCGATTTGTGGGTTTAGATCGTTGTCGTTTGTGCACCAATTTGAGATAATATCTTCACATCTCTTCGATTTGTGGGTTTAGATCGTTGTCGTATGTTCATCAATTTGAGATAATATCTTCACAGCTCTTCGATTTGTGGTTTTAGATCGTTGTCGTATGTGCATCAATTTGAGATAATATCTTCACAGCTCTTCGATTTGTGGGTTTAGATCGTTGTCGTTTGTGCATCAATTTGAGATAATATCTTCACAGCTCTTCGATTTGTGGGTTTAGATCGTTGTCGTTTGTTCTTGAATTTGAGATAATATCTTCACATCTCTTCGATTTGTGGGTTTAGATCGTTGTCGTTTGTGCACCAATTTGAGATAATATCTTCACATCTCTTCGATTTGTGGGTTTAGATCGTTGTCGTTTGTGCATCAATTTGAGATAATATCTTCACATCTCTTCGATTTGTGGGTTTAGATCGTTGTCGTTTGTGCACCAATTTGAGATAATATCTTCACATCTCTTCGATTTGTGGGTTTAGATCGTTGTCGTTTGTGCATCCATTTGAGATAATATCTTCACATCTCTTCGATTTGTGGGTTTAGATCGTTGTCGTTTGTGCACCAATTTGAGATAATATCTTCACATCTCTTCGATTTGTGGGTTTAGATCGTTGTCGTTTGTGCATCCATTTGAGATAATATCTTCACATCTCTTCGATTTGTGGGTTTAGATCGTTGTCATTTGCGCAAGAATTTGAGATAATATCTTCACATCTCTTCGATTTGTGGTTTTAGATCGTTGTCGTATGTTCATCAATTTGAGATAATATCTTCACATCTCTTCGATTTGTGGGTTTAGATCGTTGTCGTTTGTGCATCAATTTGAGATAATATCTTCACATCTCTTCGATTTGTGGTTTTAGATCGTTGTCGTATGTTCATCAATTTGAGATAATATCTTCACATCTCTTCGATTTGTGGTTTTAGATCGTTGTCGTATGTTCATCAATTTGAGATAATATCTTCACATCTCTTCAATTTGTGGTTTTAGATCGTTGTCGTATGTTCATCAATTTGAGATAATATCTTCACATCTCTTCAATTTGTGGTTTTAGATCGTTGTCGTATGTGCATCAATTTGAGATAATATCTTCACATCTCTTCGATTTGTGGTTTTAGATCGTTGTCGTATGTTCATCAATTTGAGATAATATCTTCACATCTCTTCGATTTGTGGGTTTAGATCGTTGTCGTTTGCGCAAGAATTTGAGATAATATCTTCACATCTCTTCGATTTGTGGTTTTAGATCGTTGTCGTATGTTCATCAATTTGAGATAATATCTTCACATCTCTTCGATTTGTGGTTTTAGATCGTTGTCGTATGTGCATCAATTTGAGATAATATCTTCACAGCTCTTCGATTTGTGGTTTTAGATCGTTGTCGTTTGTGCATCAATTTGAGATAATATCTTCACATCTCTTCGATTTGTGGGTTTAGATCGTTGTCGTATGTGCATCAATTTGAGATAATATCTTCACATCTCTTCGATTTGTGGTTTTAGATCGTTGTCGTTTGTGCACCAATTTGAGATAATATCTTCACGTCTCTTCGATTTGTGGGTTTAGATCGTTGTCGTTTGTGCACCAATTTGAGATAATATCTTCACATCTCTTCGATTTGTGGGTTTAGATCGTTGTCGTATGTGCATCAATTTGAGATAATATCTTCACATCTCTTCGATTTGTGGTTTTAGATCGTTGTCGTTTGCGCAAGAATTTGAGATAATATCTTCACATCTCTTCGATTTGTGGTTTTAGATCGTTGTCGTTTGTGCATCAATTTGAGATAATATCTTCACATCTCTTCGATTTGTGGTTTTAGATCGTTGTCGTTTGTGCATCAATTTGAGATAATATCTTCACAGCTCTTCGATTTGTGGTTTTAGATCGTTGTCGTATGTGCATCAATTTGAGATAATATCTTCACAGCTCTTCGATTTGTGGTTTTAGATCGTTGTCGTATGTGCATCAATTTGAGATAATATCTTCACAGCTCTTCGATTTGTGGGTTTAGATCGTTGTCGTATGTGCATCAATTTGAGATAATATCTTCACAGCTCTTCGATTTGTGGTTTTAGATCGTTGTCGTATGTTCATCAATTTGAGATAATATCTTCACAGCTCTTCGATTTGTGGGTTTAGATCGTTGTCGTATGTGCATCAATTTGAGATAATATCTTCACAGCTCTTCGATTTGTGGTTTTAGATCGTTGTCGTATGTGCATCAATTTGAGATAATATCTTCACAGCTCTTCGATTTGTGGTTTTAGATCGTTGTCGTATGTGCATCAATTTGAGATAATATCTTCACATCTCTTCGATTTGTGGGTTTAGATCGTTGTCGTTTGTGCAAGAATTTGAGATAATATCTTCACATCTCTTCGATTTGTGGTTTTAGATCGTTGTCGTTTGTGCATCAATTTGAGATAATATCTTCACATCTCTTCGATTTGTGGTTTTAGATCGTTGTCGTTTGTGCATCAATTTGAGATAATATCTTCACATCTCTTCGATTTGTGGGTTTAGATCGTTGTCGTTTGTGCATCAATTTGAGATAATATCTTCACATCTCTTCGATTTGTGGGTTTAGATCGTTGTCGTTTGTGCATCAATTTGAGATAATATCTTCACAGCTCTTCGATTTGTGGTTTTAGATCGTTGTCGTATGTTCATCAATTTGAGATAATATCTTCACAGCTCTTCGATTTGTGGTTTTAGATCGTTGTCGTATGTTCATCAATTTGAGATAATATCTTCACATCTCTTCGATTTGTGGTTTTAGATCGTTGTCGTTTGTGCATCAATTTGAGATAATATCTTCACAGCTCTTCGATTTGTGGTTTTAGATCGTTGTCGTTTGTGCATCAATTTGAGATAATATCTTCACATCTCTTCGATTTGTGGTTTTAGATCGTTGTCGTATGTTCTTGAATTTGATATAATATCTTCACATCTCTTCGATTTGTGGTTTTAGATCGTTGTCGTTTGTGCATCAATTTGAGATAATATCTTCACATCTCTTCGATTTGTGGTTTTAGATCGTTGTCGTATGTTCTTGAATTTGATATAATATCTTCACATCTCTTCGATTTGTGGTTTTAGATCGTTGTCGTTTGTGCATCAATTTGAGATAATATCTTCACATCTCTTCGATTTGTGGTTTTAGATCGTTGTCGTTTGTGCATCAATTTGAGATAATATCTTCACAGCTCTTCGATTTGTGGTTTTAGATCGTTGTCGTATGTGCATCAATTTGAGATAATATCTTCACAGCTCTTTGATGAACATTTGTAATGTAGAGGAAGTGAAAGAATATTCAATTTGAATAACCTTTTACTGAACATTTGTAATGTAGAGGAAGTGAGAGAATATTCAATTTGAATAACCTTTTACTGAACATTTGTAATGTAGAGGAAGTGAGAGAATATTCAATTTGAATAACCTTTTACTGAACATTTGTAATGTAGAGGAAGTGAGAGAATATTCAATTTGAATAACCTTTTACTGAACATTTGTAATTTTAGATTGAAGTCGTAGGTGCAACAATTTGAGATAATATCTTCACATCTCTTCACATGCTATGGTACTAAAATTGGCTTGGCTTTTATTAACTCAAACACTGCTCGAGCATTAAAATACGTACAAATAGATAAAGTGGTCACAGCTTTTGACCTATGAACCGTAAGGTCAAGCAGCATACGTTCAATGTGCAATAACGTCATTTTCCGATATGAAGTGGAACTTTAAAATTCGTGACATTTAGTGGAAAAGTGAATTTATTTGACTAATTAACTCAATCGGCATTAATTGAATTGCTCGATTCCAAATTTGATGGCTCCTTTTTCCTTAGTAACAAAATTTTTGCAATCACAAACAAACCAGCACTTGTCATCAGACAGCCAATTACTTGGCAAACAAGAATTGCATGACTTCGAGGACGAATTGTTGGAAATAACGTGAAAAGTCCATCCGAAGAGTATTGAGCAAACCAGTAAATGAATGCAAAGTATGCGACAACTCTGTTGGTTAGTTTGAAATGGCGATGAACGAAAGCAAGTGCAGCAGGCCAACAGGCGTCGTATGCAATTGACCAAAGAATAGTTCCAATTAGAATTACATATAAATTTGATGGAAACAACCAGAACGCGAGTAATGATCCACAAGTGAGCATGAAATGAAATATTAGTATGGAATCAGGTGAGAAAAATACAGTAAAAAATGCGGTAATAAGTGGTCCAAAAGAGCGAGTCCACATAATAGTGTTATCAGTAATAATTTCTTTGAATTTTGGTGAAATTTCAAGTGAATTTGAGTTGTAAAGATGTCGAGCAGACAGGTAGGCGAAAACGCAAAAACCAAACATTATTAATGGGAAAGGAATATTCGTTTGATTCGAATTATTATTTGCCTCACTTGAAATATTTGACTCAATCAATTGAGTTTCTGTTTCAGATTGTTTTTTCGATTGAAATTTGAAATACAAAATGAATAGAATTATTGAAACTAATCATAAAAATAATGCAAAAATTGTTATTTTAAAAGCTGAAAATTTTGTATCTTACCAGATCCCTGTACCAACCCGACTTTATAAAACTGACTTTTCAATTCGCTTTTTGTTGCATCATCAAACCAACTGTTTCCGATAAATTCACCAACAACGACTGCAAAGTACAATAATTGAAGAACAGTATCAAAACTCTTATCCCACAATTCCACCAACCAAACACAGATTGAATTCAACCAAATTACGTAACACATTTGAGCAATCCAAAACACTATTAAAACCAACCAAATGCACTTTCCACAGGATGGTGCCATAAATATTGTGATGTAGTAGACGATCATGGTGAGGGCAAGTAATAAGGGACGATTGATCGGAATGAGCAGTACACCAACGCCAATGATGTAACCAGTTTGCATGCTAAATGAATTGGATTCCGAGCCAAGCATCATTGACGAAGTTATTTCCTAACAAAAAAATTTGATAAAATGTTCGAATCAAACATTGAACTTACAAAGACAAATTGATTGATCAAAATCGATATTGTCAAAAGAAGAAGGCTCTAGTTGAAAGATGGAAACATTTTTACAACATCAAAATTATTTTTTATTTCTAAAAATAAATCTAATTTACAAAAATTCAAAATTACCAAAATTGTATACTAAAATGGCCTTCAGACTTAAACTAGGGATGAATCATTGATGATGCTTTTACACATCAAGAAAATGCCCTTTGACCACCAACATGCCGTCAAGGGTCAAAATAGTATTTAATTGTATCGTTATCAGTATTTGAAATAATAATTCAGTACAATTTAATGGGAAAATTGAACAAAATTAAAGTAGGAAAGCTGATCAAAAGTCAAGATTTGCAAATGGCTTTAGAATCATAAAATATTTTAAATGTCGTGTTTTTCTTCCAAAAATTGTAAATAAATAATAAATTATTTATTAAACAAAATGTATTTATGCATGTGACATATGAATTGTGGCGCTCATTGCATGCGCGATTCAACACTCGTTGGATCACTTTTTCTTCTTAGAAAAATCTGAACAATTACAAACAAACCAGCACTTTGTACAAGAAAACCAATCGTCATGACAATAATAATTGTGTAATTGTGAGGCCTAATTGCTGGAATTGATTCGAACAATGTAAAGAAAAAGAACGGTACATTTGCCCTAATAAGTGCAAAGAATGCGACAACTTTGTTGGAAATTTTGAAATTTTGATGAACAAAAGCAAGAACAGTCGGCCAAAAGGCGTCGAATGCAAAAGCCCAAAGTAAATTTCCAATTAACACTACGTATAAATTTTATTCAAACACTAATGAAACCAAAGACAAAAACGTGAGCACAAAATGGAATTGTAAAATTGAATCGGGTTTGAAAAATAAAGTTAAAAATGCGGTAATCAATGGTCCAAAAGTGCGGGACAAAGGAGTTGTACTTGTTTCTGAATTTTGCATGCTTAAAGTTTGTGCCGACAAGAATGCACAAACACAAAAAACAAAAATTGCGATTTTTAAAGATCGATAAAGAATTGTTGGTTCATTCGAATTTGGATTCGTATTTGACTCAATCAATGGGGCTTCTGCTTGTTCGAATTGTTTAGCCAATTGAAATTTGACGTGAAAGATAAAAAGAAACATTGAAGCTAATCGAGAAAAATAAAACAAAAATTATTTTCAAACAGAAAATTTAAATTCATTTGTATAATACCAATTGCTTGTAAAATTCCGATTATGTAAAACTGACTTGAAACTGAATTTTCCATTTTATCAACAAACAAACTATCCGCAATCATATTTCCACCAACAACTGCAAAACAAAATAGTTGCAGCACAGTTGCGTAACTCGTTTGCCACAATTCCACCAGCCAAACACAGATTGAATTCAACCAAATTGCGTAGCACATTTTAGTGAGACCAATTGCAAGTAAAACTAACCAAACAAACGATGTACCACAAGATGGTGTCAAGAATATTGCAGTGCAATAGATGAACATGCTGATTGCAAGCAGTATTTGACGACTTATTGGAAGGAGTAGGGCAAAACATCCAATCACGTAACCAAATTGCATGATATTACTTTTATAATTACGCAAAACTTCATCATGACCATAATGATCGTAAAGCATGAAGCAAGATGTAATCTCCTGTAGGAAAAATTATTGTAATAATAAATTGTAAAAATTAAAACATATTCGTAAAAACTTACAAAGACAAATTGATTGGCGAAAATCAATATTGTCAATAGAAGTTTGCTTAAATTTGTTGGTGTCCACATTTTTGTAGTGTTTTTAAATCCTTCAATTTTTCAAACACAATGATTTTTTTAGCTCTCTTATACCAACCAAAAATTAACGCCCATCGACCATCAACTTACAAATTGATTAGAAAGTGAAAGGTCAACATTTTTCAATGTCATTTGAAGCACTTTAGTCAAATACATGTATCTCCAATATAAACATCTTTATTTGCTCTACGTCAATATGATTAAAAATATTATGAAATGACAAACATGAAACTTGCCAAATGGGCTTTCTGTCAGTGATGAATCAACTTACAATCTTATTTGTTAGTTCATTTATTTATGTATTTAAAAAATATAATAATTATTATATTTGTGCTTCAACACTCAGTTCAACAGGCAGAGATGGTTGCCTTTTCCTACGTAACAAAATTTTCAAAATTACAAACAAACCAGCACTTGACACCAAACAGCCAAACGTTTTCGCAATCAGCATTGTTTGATCATCATATGAAAAATGTGTGAGCAGCCAAACAAAATATGGAGCAATCGTGTAAGTGAACGCAAAGAATGCGACAACTCGGTTGGTTAGTTTGAAATGATGATGAACGAATGCAAGTGCAGCAGGCCAACAGGCGTCGTACGCAAATGACAAAAGTAAAGTTCCAATAAAAACTACATACGCATTTGGTCCAAACAAGACGAGTGCAATGAATGAACCAAAAGTGAGCACAAAATGGAACATAAGTATGGAGTCAGGTGCGAAAAATAAAGTCAAGCAAGCGGTCATTATTAATCCCAAAATTCGATACAATGCGATTGTTCCGTAATTTGATTCGGGATTCTCAATTTGGTTAGAATAAAAGTGTCGACCCGACATGTAAGACAAAACACAAAATCCGAAAATTGCAATTTTTAAAGTTCGGCAGAGAATTTGGTTCGGTTGCGAATTTTGTATTTGTGCAATTAGTGGAGTTTCTTCTTCTGACGGTTTTGCCAATTGAAATTTGAAATAACAAATCAAAAGAATTGTCGAAGCTAATAAAAAAATGTGATAAAATTATAATTTGTAACACTTCAAATGTTATATAACTTACCAGCGCCTTGCAACAGCCATTGTAATTCAAACTTTTCGACAATTCATGCCCAGAATTTTTTGACGTTTCACCAAACAAACTTTTCCCAACAAATGCACCAACAACAGCAGTAACGAACAACAGTTGTAGCATAGTCGCATATTTGCCTTTGAACATTTCCACCAACCAAACAGTGATTGAATAGAGCCATATTGCGTAGCACATTTTAGTGGTGATTCCAAGCACAATCAACAACCAATCGGACAATTCATTATCATAAGATGATGCCACAAATATAGTGATGTAATATAGGATCATGGTGAGGGCAAGCAATTTGGGACGATTGATTGGGAGGAGCAGAAGGCAAACGCCGATGATGTAACCGATTTGAGAAATATTTCCTTCATAATTAGATTCGAAGTGTTTACTAAGCATCAGACGAGAAGTTATTTCCTATACAAGGAAAATAATAATTTAATAACAAAATTTACAACCAAACAAACAAAAAAAACATTAAAACAACAACTTACAAATACAAATTGATTGACAAAAATCGATATTGTCAAGAGAAGAAGGTTCCAGTTGAAACGTGGATACATTTTTACTGTTTGCACACACAAAAACTTCTGGTTTTAACACTCCCAAAATAAATTTTCTATAATTGTAGTTGTAAAGAAAAAATGTTTGAGTGAAATTGTAACTTTATTTTACGCCAACATTTATATTTAAACATGCTCTACATGCTTGGATTTTAACAAAACACTCGAGCAAACTGTTTCATACATTCAAAATCAACAGATAACGCCGTGAGGCGGTTTATGGAACTACTAGATTAGTTATTACAAATTGCGTTCATCATTATGTATCCAAGAAGTATTTCCACTAGTATTGTCAATGACAATTTGTCATCATCAATATTTGTCACAATGTCAATACGATCAGATGCAACAAAAAGAACAAACAAACGAATGTACACTAAAATTAGAGATAATATTGATGACTCATATGCGTTCAATCAAATATATTGAATAAACAAATTCTTTATTGAAAAAAATTGTGTATTTTCAATTAACAAGCAAATCGTATATACAACCCTCATTGAATCTGCGATTCAACCCTCAATTGCTGAAGCGTTCTTTTCCTTCGTAACAAAACTTGTACAATTACAAAGAAACCCAAACTTTGAAACAACCAACCAATTGCTTTAGCAATTGAACTCACATGAAAACCATTCGAATTTTGGATGTTTAGCGAAATCAATTGAACAAACAACGGAAGTATGATTACATTAATTAGCGAAAATAGCGCAATCATTCTGTTGGTAAGTGCAAAATGATGATGAACGAATGCGAGAATAGCAGGCCAACTGGCGTCGAGTGTTGATGCACAAAGTGAACTTCCAATGAAAGTTAAATTATAAAAATGTGTTCCAGAAAAGGCGAGTACAATCAATGGCCAAAAGAGGAGGGCAAAATTAAATATCAAAATCAAATCAGGTTTCATAAATAAAGCCAACAACGCAGTAACGAGCAATCCAATAATTCGAGACAATGCAATTGTGCCTTTTGATACGATTCCTTTGATTTCCTTTGGAGCAGAGATGTAATGAGCAGGCATGAATGCGAAAACAAAAAAGATGAAAATTGCAATTTTAAATTTTCGATTTTTGAGTTGCGAATTTGGCTGATTCAAATTATTTGGCTCAACCAAGGGCGGGTTTGCTTCTGCTTCTGATTTTGATTCTTCTGCCGATTGATATTTGAAGTAACAGATTAAAGGAAACATTGAAACTAAACATTAAAAATAATGCAAAAGTTACTATTTCTAAATACAGATAATTTAAATGTATCATACCAGCTCCGTGCAACAGTCCAACTTTGTAAAATAAAGGTTCAAGTTTTACAAAAGTTGGTGCATCATCATCACTAAACATATCGTTCCCAGCAAGCGCTCCAAGAACAGTAGAAAAGTAAAACAGTTGTAGCACAGTCGCATATTTCGCCTTGAACATTTCCACCAACCAAAAAGTGATTGAATTCATCCATATTGCGTAACACATTCGAGTCATTCCAAGTACAAGGATAAATAACCAAATTGATGATTCACAGTACGATGCAGCAAATATTGTAATGTAATACACGATCATGGTGAGGACTAGCAACAAGGGACGACCAATTGGGAGGAGCAATACCAAAACCCCAATGATGTAACCCAATTGGAGAATAACATGTTCATATTCGAAATAGATGGGTTGGCTAACAATCATAAAACGAGAAGTTATCTCCTAAATGGAAAATAATAATTTGATTATAAAATGTACAAACATAAAACAAAAGCAACTTACAAGAACCAATTGATTGACAAAAATCGATATTGTCAAAAGAAGAAGGCCACAGTTGAAAGATCGATTCATATTTTAATTCTAAATTTTGAAAAAATTTTTGATTTTTAAAATATGAAATAAAGAATGAAATATTTTATTTACTGCGAAGAAAGCAGTCCTAAAGATGTTCGTATACGCCAAACTAACGCCCATCACCATCATAGGTCAAAGGTGAAGAAACTTTTAAGTGTCCAATATATATTATATTTGCTCGATGTCAATATGATTGAAGCTGCAACTCTACAAATGGACTCACAATTGGCGATAATATTGAGAATAAGCAAACATACATTGTCTTGTTTATCTTTGATAGGAAAACTTTATTGATAAGTATGAAAAATACTTTTGCAATAGATTAATAATCCAAAATTGTCTTTCCAAAATTAAACTTTACCAAAATATTTGGTAGGGAATGGTCTGGAGGGTCAAAGGGGTCAGCACTGCTCAGCAGGGTCGTCAAATAATTTTATTGTCTGAGCGGGGGCGAAGCGAAGCTTCGCCAAAGCGAAAGACTTCTACCATGACTTTTTGTGTTGCTTGCACGAGAGATTCTGGGAAAACTACTGGATCAAATTGCACCAAATTTTCAGGTTAAGCTTTTGGGATAGGTCTGAGTTGCATAAAAATAGTGGTTATCTCAGAAATGCAAAGATAAGACTTTTGAATTGTGGCGCCATCTGGTGGCTAAAATTGTGAACTACTGTTTTCATTGTATTAGAAAAGCTGTCAGCTGAGAGCTAGCTTATGCATGACTAGACAAAAGTTGTCAACAACAAGAGGCACTTTTTCCTTTGTACTGTGTAATGTGTTGTGTATTTCTATTTCTATTTCGATTCCTCATTTCTCTTTATGTGATGTGCACAATCTTTTGTCACCATACACCGTCGCCACCATCTTTTGTGTTAATTCTTTAGATTGTTTGCATGATGAGTGGAAGACCGAGAGGAAGGCCAAGGGGAAGAGGAGCTGGAAGAGGTCCTACTGGACGAAATCAAAGAGACCTGGATAGACAACGATTTCAACAACGTAGACAACAGCCAAACGAACCTATCGATGCTCCACCTGAACCTGTGTCTTATCCTGTGTATGAATCACGCACCAACTTCACACCAGAGATGATTGAAGCCGCTAAGGAGTTTGATGAGGCTATGAAGGCGATCCAAATGAACACTTGTGTGAGATGTAAACGTTCGTTTCCCGATCTGAAGCTAAACAATGAAAACATCTGTAATTTCTGCACTAATCAACGAACCGCTAATATGTTTACGAAGGAGAATCTCATGGATCCCGGCGAAGTCCCTCCAGTATTGCAAAATCTCACCGATATAGAGAAAATGCTCATCGCCCGTGTGCACCCGGTGGTTCGTATTTATCGACTAAAAGGCGCTCAGTATGCCTTTAGTGGTAACGTTATCAGCTTTAAGCAAAATATCGAGGACTATTGTGATCTGCTTCCTCGTATGCCTTCTGACGTTTCGACGATTATTTTTAGCAAAGGAGATGGTGCTGATGCTCCGTGTTTTAAGGCAGATCGAAATCGAATTGAACAAGCTTTGATTTATCTAAAGAATAATCATGAATACTACAAGAACATCACCATTTCGGAAGAGAACCTTCTCATGATACCTGAAAACGGGGATCTATCGCAATATCTTGAAACTTATGCTGACGACACAGAAGATTCGTCTGAGCCCGGCAGAAACCACAATGACGGTGAACCTCTTATTGAAGAAACTTTTGTTCCTCTAATGGACCAAGCTGAAAGAGAAGACGTCATCCGAAATGAACTACATCTGCCAGCAAAGCCAGTACAACTCAATTTCCCAGGGCAGGAGAAAACCCCAATTAATGAATTCGAATCCGATGGTTTCATCTCCAGTGCTTTTCCTCATCTTTTTCCCACCGGCAAAGGTATTTTTGTTTCATTTTTATTCTATTTTTTAATCTTTTTTGTTTGTTTTTTTTGTAGCCGATTTCAACAACAAACAACGAGATAAACAGCCCACGCTTGATGAGTATTTCAAGTACTTTCTTCAGTATCACGATCGACGTTTTGTTTTAGAACCGCGATTTGTTTTCTTTGCAATGAACATGCTTCAACGCCATCAATCACTCAGTTGCTCGAATATCTACATCAAGAAAAATCATATCTCTTCAATGACTGCCAACGATGTACTTAATGAGCTTAGGACCAATCCAAGCTATATCAAGAAAATCATGGTATATGCCGCCAAAATTCGATCCACCAAACCGTATTGGCACCAGCGATGTGGTGAGCTGCTCGACATGATCAGCCAGTTAGGAGCGCCTTCAATTTTCTTTACTTTATCTGCCGCCGATTATCACTGGCCAGACCTGTTCCGGATTCTTGCACCTGGTCGAGATCCTGAAGATTTAACTTCTTCTGAACGGCGCAAATTGATGCACGACAATTTCGACATTGCTGACTTTCTCTTCACACGTCGCTGCGAACTTTATTTCAAATTTGTTTTGAGGAAAATTTTTCTTATTGATGACGAATGGTATCGTTATGAATATCAGTGGAGAGGCTCTCCTCATCTTCACGGACTACTTTGGTTAAAGGATGCTCCTGACATAGATCCTTCTCCATCTGAAG
The DNA here is from genome assembly GCA_023373905.1 of Rhizoglyphus robini. Taxonomy (NCBI): domain Eukaryota; kingdom Metazoa; phylum Arthropoda; class Arachnida; order Sarcoptiformes; family Acaridae; genus Rhizoglyphus; species Rhizoglyphus robini. The sequence goes on along the minus strand of JAKIJQ010000032.1, from coordinate 30,784 downwards.
AAGAAATTCGAAACATCAAAGAGTATTTCGGCCGATTGTGCTCTGCATGGAACTTTGAATTTCATATTGTGGAAACGGAGAATCTTCCACGCGATCCCGAAAGCCGGCGTATTGATGCTCCACCCGAAAACGCAATTCACTGTTGCCGTAAACGCTTTTCGGAAATACCAGAAGCCGAATATGAAACAGATCTTGCTTATTGCCTCAACACCTTCCAGCGTCACAGCTGTGATACTCGATGCCTTCGAAAATTTGATCACCAAATGGAGTGTCGATTTCACTTTCCTTTTGAACTCAGCATTGACGACTGCAGAATCGAAGACGAAGGCAAATTGAAGTTTTATCCTCAACGAAATGACCGTTATTTAGCAAAACATAATCCATTTATGACAGTAACATTCCGTTCCAACACAGATTGTGCACCAGTGATAGACATGGAATCCGTTTCGAACTACATCGCCAAGTACGCCTCTAAAGATGAAAAATCGTCTATTTCTTTTCAAGAATTGTTAGAACTTGTTGCTGCAAAATTGAAAGATGATTCGCTTGGTGAAACTGCAATTCGAGCTGTCGGAATGTCTTTCATCGGTGCCCGTAATTATTCTGCTCAAGAAACTTCTCATGTGGCGCACGGGCTTCCATTTTACCACAGCTCCAGACAATTTGTGACACTGTGCATCGATGATGGTGAATGGCAACATGTCACTGTTAATGATAGCCAACAACTGAATTTTGGGAAAAAATTAGTAGATAAATACCGAAGTCGCCCTCAAGATCTCCCAAACATGAATTTGCTTCATTTCGCAAAGAACTATTACACCGAGAAACGACAAGGCGTAGAACATTACGTCCACCGACGACGTGAAGCCATTGTTCGACTGTTTCCTCGACATAAACTTTCGGCAGACGAAGAACACAACGAACAATTATATCGACTTCAAGTAGTTTTGAATGTACCATTTAGGCAAGAGAATTATTCTGAATTGCTTCGCGATCCTGTCACTGGTCAAGTATTTGAAACTTGGCGAGAAAGATGTGTCAGTTTGAATCTTGATGTCTTTGAAACTTTGGAATATCCAGAAGTAGAGGACGAAGGTGAAGCAGTTCAAAACATTAACGAGGAAGATCAACGAGACTCATTTATGGTACTTGCTGGAATGATGAACACTCAGATCCAATTGGATGGCCCGAGAGTAGAAAAGCGTCTTATGGATGATACATACGATTGGCTGGAAGCTTCAAATGAGTATCCGAGAATGGATCAAGTCAACCGATTTTTGAGAACTTACCAAAACGCCATTCCACAACGAGCTTCAACTGAAGCATCCGACGTTACACTTTCTCGAGAACAGCAAAGGGTACTCGATATCTGCAAACTACAAATCGATTACCACAAGACGAAATCAGGCAATCCACCGAAACACGTTGTAGTGATGGGACAAGCTGGCAGCGGTAAGAGCACTCTCATCAATGCCATTGTCGACTTGGTCAAGAAAAGCTTTCCTCACAACGCAAACTCACAACGCGGACGTCAGCCTGATCACATCAAAGTTGCTGCTCCAACTGGTGTCGCTGCCTTAAATGTTAGTGGCCAAACCATTCACTCACTTCTGCATATTATGAGGACGACAACATACGAGCCTTTGGATGGTAAACATTTACAAATATTTATGAAGGACATGGAACATGTGAAATTTTTTATCTTGGACGAGATGTCAATGATTAGTGCAAACATGCTTTATTTAATCGAAAGAAGATGCAGACAAGCCCGGCCAGGATGTGATGAACCCTTTGGTGGAATTATGGTGTATTTTTTCGGTGACTTCAGGCAACTACCACCGGTAGCAGCACCACCACTCTATCCTGTGAGATGGGCAAACATGGAAAATGTTGTCGCCGGAAGAATGATCTTTTGGCTGTTTCAGAAATTTTGTAATCTTCGACAGTGTCATCGTCAGCAAGGTTCCGATCAAGAAGTTTTTCGCTCATTGCTCAATCGTTTGTGGAAAGGTCAATGCACTATTGAAGATCATCAACTACTTATGACTAGACGACGATCTATGCTGAGTGCTGAAGAACTCAAGTCATTCGAGAATGCAATTTGTCTCTATACAACAAACAAGGGAGCTGATAAAGCAAACGACGATTATCTTGAAAGGATGGGTGTTCCGGTGGCTAGAATTGTTTCTCTAAATCATCCTGGGATTCCACTTGACGAATATGAATCTACAATGGGATTGAACCACGTTTTAAATTTGGCAGTCGGATGTCGAGTGATGCTTCGAACAAATCTATGGGTTCAAGGCGGCTTAGTAAATTCATCACTTGGAACAGTGAAAGCTATCGTTTACGACGAAGGGAATCGACCACCAGCACTGCCGATGTACGTTTTGGTTGATTTCGACGACTACAAAGGTGATTGCTTGGTCGATCATTTGTTTCCAATCAAGCCCATCACTCGAACGCTAACAACTGGTAGTCGAACTTTCATGCGAACTCAATTGCCTCTCAGCGTCGGTCATGCATTTACAATTCATAAGTCTCAAGGACTTACAATTCCTAAGGTGATCATTGGCGATCTCGGAACTTCAGAAAAAACCGACGGAATGACCTATGTTGCCCTCACTCGAGTTAAGAAATTAGAAGACCTAATGTTTGAGAAGCCATTCCCTCTCTCTCGATTAACTGGCATTGCAAATGCGTTTGGGCACAAAGAACGAACTGAATTCATCAACGAAATTATCGCCAAATCAGATGCTGATTTATAAATCTTTTATAACCTTTGTTAATTAATTAATAAACTAATAATTTAATAAACTGATAATAAAAACAAATAAATATTTTCCTGGGTAGTGGTGGGGGCGGAGGCGAGGAGGCGCACCCGCTCAGACTATGCTCCTTCGGAGCCAATGATGTTTTATTTAAATGGAAAAATCGGTATTAAACAAAATTTTTCTACGTTATCTAGATATTATAATTAAGCTTAATTAACCAACAAACAAATCGTTACGGATTAATTACATTCACGGTTACAAACTCTCTTTTCCTTCGTACCAAAACTTTCACAATCACAAACAAAATACAACTAAACACCAAACAAGCAGTCACCTGTTTTACCAGTAACGGACAATAGTGAGGACGAATTGTTTCAAACGAAGCTAAAAGTCCACCATCGGAAAAAGGAGCCAACCAGTAAATGAGCGCACAGTATGCTACAACTCTGTTGGTCAACTTGAAGTGCTGATGAACAAAAGCAAGTGCAGCAGGCCAACAGGCGCGGAATGCGAAAGACCAGAGAATGGTGCCAAGTAATATTGAATAGAAATTTGTTGGAAACATGAGAGCGAATAATGAGCCAAAAGTGAGCACAAAATGGAGAATTAGAATCGAGTCAGAAGCGAAAAATAAAGTCAAGAATGCAGTAAACATTAGACCAAAAATACTGCTCCAGGAAATTATGTTCTTGGTAGTTGGATTTTGCTTGAATTTGTCAGGAATTTCAAGTGGATCAGAATAGTACAAATATTGAGCTGACAGGAAAGCAAAAACACATAAACCAAAGATTGCGATTTTCAAAGTACGGAATGGAATTTGTTGATTTGATTGGGAATTTTGATTGGACTCAATCAATTGATCTTCTGCATCGTCTGATGCTTTTTCTTTAGATTGAAATTTTTTGAAATACAAAATGCAAGCAAATACTGAAGCTAATTGAATAAAGCAAAAATTATTTTTAAATTATAAAAATATTAAGAAATACATTACCATAAGTCTGTACAATTCCGAGTATATAAAATTGATTTTCAATTGAATTGATCGCAACAACATTTGTCGATTTATCATCTTTTTGAGTAAAGAAACTACTGTGCGTAATCACAAATTGTCCAACAGATTGTGTCAAAAACAAAAGCTGCAGCACAGTCGCATAACTCGTTTTCCACATTTGCACCAGCCAAACACAGATTGAATTCAACCAAATTACGTAACACATTCGAGTGATTCCAAGCGCAATTAAAGTGAACCAAATTGATGTTTCACAAGTTGGAGCCAAAAGTATTGTCGTACAATAGGCGAACATTGTGAGGGGAAGCAACAGTTGACTACCAATTGGAATTAGCAGTACAAAAATGCCAATCGCGCAACCAAATTGAGGTATAAATTGTCGATAGTAATAATGCGAATCATGATCTGATTTGATAATGCTTTGGCCGAGCATTAGACGTGAAGTTATTTCCTGAGTTGTAAAAAAAATTTAAACAATAAACATAAAACATAATAAATTGAATAATAACTTACCAAGACAAATTGATTTATGAAAATCAGAATTGTCAAAAGAATAACTAGGTATCCAGGTGACCACATTTTTTAAAGCTTTTTTTAAAACACAAAGTTAAATTTTGTATTTGGTGTACTGATAAATATGACAAACAAAAATTCTCGGAACTAAATACGCATGCTGTCTTACACTAAAGAAACACCCATCTTTGTAGTATAAAAATATTATGAGATATATATGTCAAAGGTTGAAGTTCGACGATCAGTATTTGCTCTATGCTTCAGTATACTTATAAGATGAGGTGCGCAACTCTACAATAGATAAAAGAAATTACTCATACATGGCACTTGACACACTTGACTCAACTTGACTAAGTTAGTCTTCTTATCGGCGTTTGTTTGCGTATAACTACGATTGGGGAACGAATGCAATTGCAACACTAAACTCGATCAAACCATGATAACCATGATAATATTGCCAATTGATCAGAACACTCCCTCAATAAATGCATACTCTTTGATGTATTTACAAACAACAAAGTCACATAGTCATCATAAAAACACTTGAGAGTGAGTAAACGCAAACATTTGATGAGTAAAATTGAAAACATTTTTTTGAATAACGATGACATTACCGAAGCAATTACTTTGTAAACTCAAAAACTTGATGAGTGATTATTACTTGAATGGAAATACCGAAAATGAACACGAATGGACAGCACTTGAACAGACCATTGGGCCGGAAGAATTTCGAAAGAATACTCTACTCTGCAGGTCTTTTTGAATGAGTTCAATGGCTATTTAGATAGAGCCAAATCAAAGTCGGACTTGTGGAAAACTGAAAACGAACAGAAAAGTCCAGATGAGCCAGCGCAACCAAAAGAGGTTCCAGAAAAGCAAAAAACATGATGAAAAAATGATGGTTGGCTAATGTATTGTGCAATGTTTTATTGAATGTGCATTATTTGTTTGTTTGTATTAACTTTACTGACAAATTAAGTTAATAAAATATTTATAAACATTAATGTTAGGGACAGATTTGTAAAATTGATTTGACATGACATTTGTTATTGCTTCTTTGAACATTTGGGACAACCGGTCAATATTGATTGAACACAATCGAGACATAGACAAATGCTGCAGCATACGAATTGAAGCACTCGGGTACGGCTTTGGTCGAAACATAGTCGACATTCTAAATGAACTAAAGTTTAATTTTTAAATTAACAATTCAAACAAACCTTTTGTACCTTTTGAAGAATTGATGCGGCTGCTTGTTGCTGGTTGTTTTGCACATTTGGTACAATGAGGCGTCAATTTGACACAATCAAGACACAGACACAACTCGAGACAACAGACGAAACGAACCAATTTGATGGCTGTTTGTTCGGAGCATAATCGACATTCAACAGAAGAGTTGGCTGATGATGATGCTTCAATATGATTCGAGAACTGGTTGATTGATTCAAAGTGATGATGAGATGATTTGACTTTTTTGTTTGGTAATGAATTGAAAAATGATGAAGTCGATGTAGAAGAAGCAATCAAATCTTGTTTGTACGAAATGTTTCCAATGCTGTTGTTCGAAGCAATTGTGATGAACGAATTGTTCAGTCGGGCATTGCTCAGATTGAGCGAATAATTTTGTTTTTGATTTGCACCGATCAGTGCTCGCATATTAAAGTCCCAATAGTCGACTCTTTTAGGAGCATATCGAAAAGGAGCCTGTCCAAAATTAAAGTAACACTGCTGATGGGTGGACAGACTGACCGATGCATGGTATGGCAGTGAGGAGAAGTACAGGTCTGGTGGAAGGGGCAGTGGTCGACCGTTGAGTGAAAATTGAAACTTTCGACTTTTGGAATCGATCAAACAGCCAATCACATCGCCCGCTTTCCAACGAGTTGGAAACAGTTGCTCGGGCAGATGATAAACTTGCGATTCATGTCGAATTAAACGATTGAATCCATCGAATGCCACCGAGAACTCATCATCACCCACTTCCGTTTTGTTCATCTCAGTCCTTCGAGTAGCCCAGCCCACCTTCATTGGCCCATTTGTGAGTAAAACTGTCTCGAAGTAATAAATATTTTCATTTGCAGACTCAACCGAGCGAACACTTTGCCATTTGCGATTATCATCACTGCGAGCAGATAGCAAATCCAAAGACAATTTGAGATGTTGACTTTTGCGATCGCCGCTCAAACCGATTGCTTCATTTGAGAGCAATAGACATTCCTCACTGTTCAACACATGATTCAGTAAATATTGACACGTAAAGTGAATTTGGTACTCGAGTGCACCAGTGGCACTGAGACAGTGCTCGTAAGTCGAATTTGGTGCAACAAAATTGTTCCATCTATTCAGTAGCTGAACAATTTGTGAATTACTTCTCAATACAACTTTCTCCTTGTCTCGAAGTTCACCTCCAAACGAATGCAAACTCTCAATTGCAATCAGTGCAAAAAGAATTGTCCAATCGTCAGCCGATTCGGTAAGTGTTCGAGCCAAGTAGACAAACACTTCTGATCGAATGTACTCAATGATTGGAAAGTGTGGATAGTGCTGGCCACATTTGATAACATTCATCACAACCATACAAATTGTTCGGTGTTTGTGAGCGTTTTTATGATCGATTCTACGTAAGTGCAAGTACGGATACACCAGTTCGCACAGTTTTGCCTCAATCACTCGACTATAACCGCGCATCTCATCGCCAATCCATTTAGCGACAATATCAAATTTTCCTCGCTCTAACTCGCGATCCCTAATCACTTCAATAAACGACTGAACCTTTCGTAGGCGTCTAAATCCAAAATGTTCATGTTCAAGTACTTCAACACTATCATCCAGTGCTTCAATATGACTTTTCACATGAATGTCAAACTCGAACTGTTTGACTGCTTCGTCATATTTGTGCTGAGTTGCATCACGATAGAGTGGCACAATTTGATCGTTTACCGGTGAACGCTTGAACCAGTGATATCCATAGTTTGTAACGTCACTGTCCGCCAGTTGATACTGTCGAGCATCGCCTCGTGTAGCACCGTGGAAATGGTTAAATTTGACATCTTTTGGTGGATACAGAAAGGGCGCTTGACCAAAGTTAAAGTGACACTGCTCGTTGTGGGTTAGAGTTGCGGATGCGTAATATGTAGCTTGACTCGAGAAGTTAATGTCCTCTTCTTTAATAAAGTTTTCTCTGATTCCGTTTTGGTAGAAAACAAATTTACCTGTGTCTGCATTAGAGACAACACAAACGACTAAACAGCACATTTTGAGACAGGCAAGCCATCACACAGGCATTGCAATTTGGTTGCAGGTCGGCAGTATACAGTGCCACCACAGCAGCTATATTTGATGATCAAAGATGAGTAAGATTGAGTGGCGCCCAGTGTCAGCGGTCGACACTCACGGGCGCCTTATCAGAACAAAAATTATCAAATTAGAGGGCGTCGCACCGTCAAACAAGAGAAATTGTTCGCGTAACACAAATTAGTAGAATCAATTAATAAAAAATTGATATAACTGAGACAATTGGATAGAGAGAGAAATACAAGGATTGAGATGATTCTGTTGATAGGGCGAACACGTGTACTCGTTTGTGAGTGCTCTGCTTAGTTTCCAGGTTATTCGTTGTTGTTTCGCATTTCGCTGTACAGTTTCTAATTTAAGAATTACCCTCGAATCCTAAAGACGTTTGCTGGTGACAGATGTGCAACGAAACAAAAGCCCATTTTCAAGAGACCCGAGTCTGTCTGTTGATTTCCGTCCGCCGTGATTTGAGTTGGTCGATGAGTCCAGTCTGTACTTTGTCGAAGCTTCTTCAAATTCACACGATCGTGTCTGTTGCTCTATTTTGTTTTGCGATCCTGTGGCACGGATCCACGGATTGATCGGCACTTCGACAACCCGATGCCTTCAAGTGACGAGTTCATTCTAGCATCTCTCCCATTCATCTAACTTATCGACTTCACCCGCCAACCAAATTTCCCAAATCACGCATTTCACCGCATCTCTCATCATTTTCCATTCAATTATTCCATTCCATCAATCCACCCATCTCATCCTAAGTTCAGTCCATTCAACCTATCATCTCATTCCATCCAGTCCAACCGAGTTTCCCCATCTGAGTCCATCATCTGCATCGCCATTAACCATTAAAGTCTTCTCATCCAACTAATCATTCCAGCCCTCTCCAGCCAGTCCCCCATCTGAGTATGTTTTCTCAATTCAACCTATCATCTACCCAACAGTCTGCATTCATCTCGTTCATGTAACTCTTTCCACTCATCTCATTTTTCTGACTCAATTACAAATCTCATTTAATTTTCATTAAATCATCGATGTTTTGTTAAGTCTTATTTTGTTACTAAATACTTTCAAAATAAATAAACATTTCTTATTTAACAACCAAACATGGAATCCAAACGAGAACCATCTTCTGCAATGAATCCAGAAAAGTCAAACAAAAAACTAAAAGTGAGCAAATCGGTTGAGCAACTTATGAATGACAATCCCGGATTAGTGTCACTTGCACTGGTGAACAATGTCACAAAAGCAAAGTGTGGTTTGTGTCAATATGACAACTTTATAGCTCCGTCCTTCTACTCTATCAAACGACACATCAAGCTACAACATAAATCAGCTCTAATCAAATTTGCAGGTGAAGAAATCAATGAGAACAGTTCAGAGGCGAGTCAACAAAGCCAAATGAGTGTTGACGATACAACCGATCAGACAACTTTCATCAATTTGGATGCAATTAGTGCGGCTATTGATGACAAGATTCTAGTATTTGAGTCAGGCAAAATGATTTGCACCTCGTGCAAAGTGACCACTGGAGATGATGTCAAACAAATTGATCAACATCTCAATTCCATCTCCCATGCACTCAATAAGACCATTAAACCAGCTAATGTGTTCACGCGATACAAAGACAAACTTGTGGTGTTTTCTAGTGTTGTGTTTTGTTTGATTTGTTATGTTTGGTGTTGCAAAGATGAATCCAACATTGAGCGACACATGCACACTGACTATCACACCAAATGCGAACGGTTGGTTCAAGGCAACACTGAAAGGATCGACCGAGACAATTATGCAATGGAACTGGTGTATGCATGGGTTGGTAACAACATTCCACTGCACAGATTTACTGAGTTTAGCTGGAATTTTTTGAATAAATTCACTAAACGCATTGGTGTCAGTGTCAGTCTGCTCCGCTCAAAGTACCTCGGACTGTGCTCTGAAAAGTATCTCGAACAAATTCGAAAGGAAATTGGCGATCAACCGATTTCAATTTCCATAGACGAATCTACAGACATTCTTCTACGTAAAGTGTTTGTGTCAATTGTGAGTGTTCTTGACCCAAATGGCCCAACAAAGAAGTACATGATTGCTATGGAAGCACTTCATGTCAGTTATACAAACAAACATGTGATCAGTTTCTTTGACAAAACAGTGAAAACATTGTGGCCCAATGGAAAGAATGACCACAATGTTGTGCTCTTCGTCACGGATGCAGGCTCTCAAATGGTGGCTGCAACACCAACCCTCAAGCTCAAGTACCCAAACCTCATTCACATCACATGCCTTGCTCATGGGCTGCACAATGTGGCCAATGAGGTTCGTTTGTTTTATCCAGAAGTGGATAAATTCCTGGCCTATGTCAAAGCTATTTTCCTCAAGAGCAACACACGGCAGGCCAAATACTTCGAAGTAACCGAAGGCAAGAAATTGCCACCCAAACATGTCCAGACTCGATGGGGGACTTGGTTGAGAACATTGAAATTCGTCGCCGAAAACTTTGACGACATACTCAAAGTACTCGATCAATTAGACGAGACAGACAAAATCGAGATTAAGTTGATTCGAGATTTGTTGCGGGATAACCCCGACCTAAAGAACCTGATAATAGAAGTGAGCTCGCGTTATTATTTTATAGCTGGACAAATCATATTACTTGAACAAAGAAATATATCTGTCAAAGAAGCCATCAAAATAGTGCGTGATACTCGTGACAAACTCCAAGCCAACTGTGATCAATGGTTCAATGATCCATCTGGCACAGCCATTCTGGACAAATTCAACTTTGTCATCAACAAGAACGTCGACTATGTCTCACTCGAATGGCATTTGCATGAAGATGGTCCATGTGCTCTGTGTAAAGTGAACAAGTGTCGTGTTGTGAACAATGTTGGTCTTTTTACTTACGCTCCGATTGTGTCGGTTGATGTTGAGCGATTTTTCAGTTTGTACAAACTTGTGCTCACTTACAATCGCACAAGAATGTCATTCAAGAATCTAGCTCAATATATGATAATTTATTAGAATTATCGTAACTTTAACTCTCTCAAATATTCTCGAAAGTCGAAAATATTTGTCCGACCTGACTCTGACTCGGATGAAGACGATGACTTTTATGCCTATGAGGTCGACTCGTGTGATGAGAATGAGATCTTCGAAGGTGAAGACTTTGATGATCTCGAGTTTGGTGATCTTGAAGCTAAGTATCACTTTGATCAAATGCATCTAGAAACTAACCGTTAGCTAACCGACTTGATGTGTATTGTTTTGTGCGTGTTATGTTTGGTTAGAGATGCATAGACTACTCATTCACAATCATGTGTTCACCGCAAACCAGTCGAATCGAAGTCAATTACACTCCACCACTGTTCATGTTCACTCGACCATCGATTAATTTGGCCTCTTGGTGAGTTCAACGCACAATTTAGAGAATATTAATTCTACTTCGATTATATCTTCACCAACATTGACAGCATCTGCGTGAATGTCATCAGTAATGTTATTTTATAAAGTGTCGTCTACTTCTGGCCTTTAAATCTACCTCACCTCGTTCATTGAATGTAGTTGTCTAACCAGAAGATAACCTGTGGTTTCATTCGTCATTGCATTCGTCATTGCATTCTTCATTACAATCACAATTCTACTCACCATTCTATTCGCCATTGCATTCTCCGTTACAATCGCCACTCCATTCATTATCATTAATAATCTTCAAATTTGATTCTCAACATTTATCTAGTCAATTCAATCAATCGGAGCAAGTCATCTTGAATTCAACTAGTCATATGGTTAAATAACATATCAATTATCCATTTGTTCCCGTCCATCCATTTAATCTCTGTAATCTGATCTCATTCTTTGTTTCTCAAGTCATTTTTTTGTACTAATCTATAAAATATATATCCTAACCATAGCAATTAAAGAAACCATTAAACTATTTACAATTACTCATAGTAATAAATTAGCGTGTTAAAATTTATATAGAATTCAAATTGACTTTTTTTGTTGTTTTTTGTTCCCTTTACATTGAACTCATTGTCATGTGAGTGTGTGTTTAACTCTGACTGTATTTGCGACTGATAAGGTGGTCAGTGACACATCGAATGTCACTACTGACACATGAGATGAGATTGATGGGCATTGCAATGTGTCGTACACTTTAAACCTGCAATGTACAACTTTTAGGTGCAACTAAATGTGCGATTTACATGCAATTTTTTGTGCTCGTTTAGTCGTTTGTGTTGTCTCTAGTCTGCATCGATCAAACAGCCCACTACTGTGCAATCGCCATTTTGCACTTTCCATTCCATATTACTATGATAAATAGGTTTGAATTTCTTCACACCAATTTCGTACTTCACTTCACTGCCCAGCGTATTAGCATCTGTTGGCTCTCTGCCTCTCAACATGAACTCAACCGTGCACCAGCCAAATTGTCCTTTCAATTGTGAAGTTGTTGTTGTAAGAACAATCGCTTCATAATAGTAAACTCCACTTGTGACACCAAATGTGGATCGTAGGGAATAGTTACCGTAGGTATCATTTCGTGCGCACAGTTTGTCTGGTGAAAGTTTCACTCTGAAATATTCATCATCAAATCGATTGTCCTCTTTTCCCAGCGCACAGAGCACATTATCGATGCACCATTTTGCGGTCAAACCAATTTTAAATTGAAGAAGCTGAGATTTGTGATGAAGCGCACGGGAAGTCAACAATTTTGAGGTTTGTTTGATAGATTTAGATAGTTTGAGCAATCTGGCAAAAAGTTGGCCCATTCGATCTTCATCCACGTGTTCTGCGTTGTTCAAGTACATCAACAGTCGTTCCATTGCCAATATTGACCAGAGTGTTGTCTCACGGTCGGAACAAGTCCCCAAAAGTATCATCAAATAGTCAAATACGCGTAAAACATTGGTACGGTTCAGTCCAAACACATTCTGCCTGAATCGGAGCACATTCTCAATGATCCAACACATGTTTCGCTGTTTAGTCCAGTCGGGTTCACTCAATTCGGCCATCGATGAATCGACCAACTTCATGAGAAAACATTCATCTTCATTTTGATGATTGCTTCCATGGAGTGCACTGGGCGGCAGCCAAATCAACTGTAACGCAAACACCGCTTTCTGTACTGTCTCTTGTCGCTTGCAAAGTTGAATCAGCTTGATAAAATATTGTGATATTCTCAAAAGTGTCTCTTCAGGCAGAGAATAACCATGAAATGGCGCATGTTGCAGTACATTTTGAATCACTTTACACATGTACCAGTGCATAAACCAATTTGGTCGTTCCAAATCCATTTCATCCATGAAAACACTGTCAATCAACTTGAGCACAATGTTTTGTACCATCTCTTGAATAGAAACATTACTTTCGAGTATATTTCTCACCATTTGAGCAATGTACATGTCTTCACTTTGGTAGATGACTCGAACTAAAAAATCATCAATTCGTTCAGTGATTGTTGATTGGGTGAACTCGACAGTTTTGAGCGCAAAATTCCAACATAAATGTTTGTGATCGTTGAGGTAGTATCTTTTGACTACTAATTGATTGCTTGATGATGATGATTCAATAATTTGTTGTATAAACAAATCGATCATTCGAAGAAACATGTTGAAACTGTGCACTCGACCATCATTTGGATCAGGCAGAATTTGGAACAAATTTGTATCAACTTCTTTACTCTTCTGTCATGGCTCGATCAGCATGTCCAAGTACTCACAGACACGACCAAGTGTACCCTCGTACAGAGAATTGTGTCTCTTCAATAGCAAATCCTCAATAACTGAACATATTTGTGGTAAATTGTATTGTTCTTGTCCTGAAGAACGGTAATCCCGAATCAGTGCATCCACAAGTGCACTCACAGTAACATCGCCTATTTTGAACTTGAGTTTGCTCACAAGTGCTGCACACATTGTCTGAAACTTGTAGTTCGAATGCTTCAATTGACAAGTTATCCGAATCGTATAGATCAACAGCAGCGCAAACGTTACATCGTCAAGGGCAGTGCAGTCAATTTGCCTGTGAATGAGTTTACACAGCTGTTTGTGTAAATGTAAGCCATCTTGCGACGCACAATCAATCACATCAAATAGCGATTGGTGCATTTGTCTCAACCATCCTGCAGTATCACTCGAAACGGAGAACAACTTCAAAATTAAAAATTTGATACAAACTTTTGATTTTGATGCACGAAACTGAACGAATAAATTGAACAAATTCTTAATTATCAAATAAATTATCATCAATATATCACCTTGGAATAGTCTTGAAGAAGAATAAGTAAAGCATTCTTTCGAAATGCTTCTGGTCCAATGGTTTGTTCAAGTGCTGTCCATTCGTGTTCATTTTTGGTATTGCCATTCAGGTAATAATCACTCATTAAGTTTTTGAGTTTGCAAAGTAATTTCTTCGGTAATGTCATGGTTTAAAAACAAGTTTTCAATTTCACTCAAATCAAATGTTACATTGACTCACTCTCAAGACTGTTTTGTGTAGATGACTTTGTACAACTTTGTTGTTGTTCACAAATGTATCAAAGAGCATGCATTTATGGTGTTATCAAGACTATCATTATCATGGTTATCATGTTTTGCGTTCGAGTTCAGAGTTGCGATTGCATTCATTCCCATGGTCGTAGTAGTTATAAGCAAACATACGTTGGTAAAAAGATGCCAAGTTTGTGTCATTTTTCTTTTATCAATTATAGAGTTGAGCCCCTCATGACGCATAGGGAAAATGGTGATTGAATATCAACCTTTGACATGTATCATCTTATCTTCTATACTACAAAACTGGGTGTTTCTTTTGTGTATGACAGAAAAAGAGTATTTAGTTTTGAGAATTTTGATTGGCCACATTTTATTGTCTATATTTCAAAATTTAAAATTTAACTTTGTGTTTAAAAAATTCTTTTAAAAATGTGGTCACCTGGATATACCTAGTTATTCTTTTAACAATATTGATTTTCAATCAATCAATTTGTCTTTGTAACTGTAATTCAATTAATTTGTTTTATATGTTTAAAATATTTTCCCCAATACAGGAAATAATTTCGCGTCTAATGCTTGGCCAAAGCATTATCAAATTATATCATGATTCGCATTATTATTACAAGTCAAGTCAAATAGCGAACTTGTGACTTGCTAGACAAACCTTTGTGGAACACTCCTTCCTAGTGAGCGGGTAGTATGCAAAACAATCAAACATTTTGATTACTCTAAAATTAATTTTCCAAATCTGTCCCTAACATTAATGTTTATAAATAAATTTTATTAACTTTTTCTTATCAGTAGAGTTAATACAAACAAACACAATGCACATTCAATAAAACATTGCACAATACATTAGCCAACCATCATTCCAGAAGAGCTACAATACATTCGACCCGTACAGCCCGATCCAGTTGATATGGGAACAGGTTTTGGTTGTGGTTGCTTCTCTTCTTGTTTGGTTTCCTGCTTTTCTGGTACCTCTTTTGGTTGCGCTGGCTCATCTGGACTTTTGTGTTCGTTTTCAGCCATCTCCGACGAGTCAGTTGGAGACTTGGCTCTATCTAAATAGTCATTGAAATCATTCAAAAAGACCTGCAGCGTTTGGATGAGTTGGGAAAGTTTCACTGATTTGGTTTCTGTCATTCCGAGTGCTGCACCATTTTCGTCGTTCGCATTTGTGTTTGCCAAAAATGCCGATTCAACTACAACAACAACAAAAATATAACAAAATTAATAATATTGATTACTACAAGGAGAGGGTTTTATACCGTTGAGAATTGTGCCAAATGTTACCAGAAAGCAGATGATGACTCCAATTGGCTTCATGATTGGATGAAATGTTTGATATTTGCAAACATAAATGTATATGGATTCAAACGAGACCTATTTATACGTATATTCTCAGCAGTCTTATCTCATCTTATTCATTGATACAATCTATCTAATCGTGAATCGTTAAAAGCACTTGACTTAATCAAAGCCGATTGTTTATTGAGGTGACCACTTCATGAATGCACATGCATGTACGTCATAACTTTTGTTTAATAGTATAATCTTTTGTGCATGAGACCACATGCATAATTCGATTATGGTACAATAGATTATTAGATTTACAATGAGTTTTGTTTTATTGTTGTTGTCTTACTTATTGCTTCTATTCTGGAATCGTATTTTATTTTATTTTGATACTCCTTGTTTTATTTTATTAGTGCAAATGCAACAGACTCAATCACAATTGACTCTCACATGACCACACACTTGAATCACAAATGGACCCAAAACATACTTTGTATCCGGGTTTGTATACTGATTAAGAATAAAAATACCAGCCCAATTAAGTACCCTCGTTTAGGTATACAGTACTACTATACACGAACTATATTTTGTGAATTTTACAAAATGGTCCAAAACCAAACCATTTTGATTGACTTTGGTAAAATTCCAACAAATTGCCAATTTGGCCAATTAGAAATAAATTTCCTTCACATAGGAAAACACTTTAGTTTTAGATGTGCCGATTTTAGTTGGTTAGTTGAGCGTCAGTTCTGAACAAGATTCAAGAGTGGGATAAATATGCAAAGTATGAGAATCAGAAAATAAAATATTTCAGCATACTCGTACAATTGAATCAACTGTACAAATCTCTAACATGTCTAATGATCCACAAAGAAGAGGGTGAGTTGATTGAGCTTGGGAAATCGTTCTTGGAACCAATGAATCATTTCGCTTTGGTCACCTTAGGATGACAATTTGTGACTCACGCAATGTCCTTTGTCCGAGATGGTGATCAGATGACAAACAGATACGAGTAGTACTTTATTAAGCTTCCAAAATCATATTCATAAATAAAATGTTTTAACAAGCTTTTAGTTTAGTTTTAATGATTGATTCTAATTCTGTTTTCTTTCGGTAATTGAATTCTCGTAGTGAAGATGCTTTAAAGCATTTTATTTCTGATTACATAGGTCAAATCCACTTGCAGACTGCTACTTGCAGTCGTCAAAATTATGTCACAGGAAAGACAATTGTTTGCCCATAATGGCGGAATGTAATAATTAGAGTGGTACTATTTTTAATCAGAATACAAAATCCGGATTCAAAGTCTGATCCAAATATCACAATTTCAAGTGTGGTCATGTGAAAGTCATTTGAGGCCTTATTTTTCTCTACCAAAACGACAACAAGGTGTGCAAAAATAGTAGATTCCAATTCAAGAATAGAAACAATTAATAACAGAAAAACAAAACAAATCAAATACAAAACACATGGTATATATCTAATCTATTGGATTGTTATAATCGAATTATGATTGTGTGGTCGTATGCACAAAAGATTATATATCACAAATCATATGACGTACTTCAAATTCCAATTGTAATCGAGTGATTAAGGCAAGTGGCTTTAGATTAGATAATTGTCAAATTTTATAAGATACAATTGCAATCTTAGTTTAGCTAAAACATATAAATAGGCTTTACTCCTCAACACTTGCTTCTCCCTGTCTCGAAGTTCACCTCCAAACGAATGTAAACTCTCAATTGCAATCAGTGCAAAAAGAATTATCTAATGGTCACACGATTCGGCAGGTGTTCGAGCCAAGTAGACAAAGTTGTCTATTCCTGATAAGATTGTTAGTTTCAACAGTAAAAATTCTACTCTTAAATTGGATTCACTCTACTGACAGATACATCTTAAGATACGAATATCGAAACGTGCTTTTTAAGAGATCCCAAAAAAGATAGATTAATTTAGTTTCATTCATTCATTCATAATCGAAGTTCGGAAATACCATAATTTATTTTTAAGCTTTAATTAAATTAATGCAGACACGAACAAACTAAATTCATTGTTGACATTCAAATTCATTGAAATTCATTCAAGACAGCCATTGGACGGCCTGGACAAGCATAACCTACACAATTGTTGGTAGTAATAGGTTGTGGCTTCACTACTTCTGTTTCCTCCTTTTCTGGTTGCGCTGGCTTATCATCATCAGGAAGCTTTTCACTTTTCTGACCATTTTCAGTCTCTTGTGTGTTCAAAGGAAGCTTGTCTTGTTCTTCTTTGATTTCAAGTTCCTTCTTTAGCTCAGCTGTCAAGTCTAGCTCAGCTTTGAACTTGATAGTCACGCAGAGACTTCATTAGCTGATCGAACAAGTCGACATTCGCCAATTTGGTTTGCACAATTTCATTCTCGTTTGCCAAAGACGCCGATTCAACTACAATGAAAACAAAAAAATATTTACAAATTAATTGATCAATACAATTTGAGAGTGTCATACCATTGAGAATTGCACAAAATGTTAGCAACAGGCAGATGGTTCCAAATAATTTCATGATTGTTCAAATATGTTCATTAATTGACAACATAAAAACATATAAATTTATTAAAGCCGAGTAAAGCCTATTTATATGTTTAAGCTAAACTAAGATTGCAATTGTATCTTATAAAGTTTGACAATTATCTAATCGTGACGTTAAAGCCACTTGACTTAATCACTCGATAACAATTCGAATTTGAAGTACGTCATATGATTTGTGATATATAATCTTTTTTGTGCATTCGATTATACAATGAGTTTTGTATTTTTGATTAGTTTTGCTGTTGTTAACCGTTTCTATTCTGGAATTGGAATTTACTATTATTGATCACCTTGTTTTTTGGTAGAGAAAAATAAGGCACAATCTCAAATGACTTTCACATGACCACACACTTGAAATTGTTGTGATATTTGGGCCAGACTTTGAATACGGATTTTGTACTGATTTAGTGCCAATCAAATTATATGCCGCCATTTTGGGCAGACAATTGTCTTTCCTATGACAAATCAAAATTTTGATGCAGTTGAATTTGACCTATCTAATTCGAAAATGTAATGCTATGAAGCATCTTCACTATGATTCGCCATGGGTGAATTTAATTACCAGAGAAAAAAGGAACCAGAATCAATAATAAAAATAAAAATCTAATCAAATTCAATTAATTTGTTTGTGAAAATATTGTGTTTGACACGCACACGCTAGACTCGACACATAGGATGGCAAAAAATAGTAAAAATCGTTCATGATTAATTCGAATTCGTGTCAAATGTAATAATTCTATAAATATAGTAAATTCATTATTTCATTAACATTCTTGTTTTAATGTCTTTCCCCGTTAGTAAAGTTACACAAAATATGCACATTCAAGCAATATCTACGTTTTTCTTTTGAGCTATGAGTTAATTAGGGACAAAAGTTAGACTCATTGTGTTAGAATACACTTGGGGAACACTAGGTATACAAACCCGGATACAAAGTATGTTTTGGGTCCATTTGTGATTCAAGTATGTGGTCATGTGAGAGTCAATTGAGATTGTCTGTTATTTTGCACTAATAAAAAGTAAAACAAGGAGTACCAAAATAAAATACGATTCCAGAATAGAAACAATAAAACAACAATAATACAAAACTCATTGTAAATCTTAGTACACACGCAACCCGAAATAACGCGAGACTACAGTACTTGTTAGATTATAAAATCATTATGGGTTTTAAAAATTCTTGCATTTGTTGGATTTTTACAAATTCATGACCTTTGGAGATTTCCAGTTCAATTCTATTGCAAAATAAATAGACAATTAAACAGTATATGCTAAATTGGGTTATTAATTAAACTCAGGATAATTCGTAATTCGAGGAAAAAATTTAGTTTTGAGACCCTTTGATCTCAAATTAACGTGAGTCTTCTGTATTATGATGTATTATTATTAAATTCACCCATGGCGAATCACATAGTGAAGATGCTTCATAGCATTTCATTTCGGATTACATATGTCAAATCAAACTGCATTTATGATTTGTCATAGGAAAGGCAATTGTCTGCCCAAAATGGCGACATATAATTAGAGTGGTAATACTAAGAGCAGTACAGAGATCCGGATTCAAAGTCTCATCCAAATATCACAACAATTTCAAGTGTGTGGTCATGTGAAAGTCATTTGAGATTGTGCCTTATTTTTCTCTACCTAAAAACAAGGTGTTCAATAATGGTAATTTCCAATTCCAGAATAGAAACGATTAATATCAAAACATATCAAAATACAAAACTCATTGTACGATCAAAATTGCATAATCAATTTATTACAGTGTGGTCGCATGCACCAAAAAGATTTTATATCACAAAAGTCATGACGTACTTCAAATTCCAATTGTTATCGGGTGATTAAGTCAAGTGGTTTTAACGTCACGATTAGATAATTGTCAAATTTTATAAGATACAATTGCAATCTTAGTTTGGAGAAACATATAAATAGGCTTTACTCGGCTTTAATAAATTTATATGTTTTTATGTTGTCAATCAATAAACATATTTGAACAATCATGAAGTTATTTGGAACCATCTGCCTGTTGCTAACATTTGGCGCAATTCTCAATGGTATGACACTCACTCCTGCTAATAATTATTCATTAATTAATTTGTAAACATTTTTTTCTTTGAACAGTTGAATCGGCGTCTTTGGCAAACGAGAATGAAATTGTGCAAACCAAATTGGCGAATGTTGACTTGTTCAATCAGCTAATGAAGTCTCTGCGTGACTATGTGGACAAGTTCAACGCTGAGCTAGGCTTGGACGCAGAGCTAAAGAAGGAACTTGAAATCAAAGAAGAACCTGGCAAGTTTCTTTTGAAGCCACAAGAAACTGAAAATGGCCAGAAAAGTAAAAAGCTTCCTGTTGACGAGAAGCCAGCACAACCAGAAAAGGCCAAAATCATATATCAAGTATCGCACGCAACTCAAGGGAATGGTTGTTCAGGTTATGCCTGCGGTCAAGGTCCAATGGCTGTCGGCAAATGAATTCAGTTTGTGTTGTGTGCATTAATTTAATGAACGCTTAAAAATAAATTAGTCAATCATTTTGGGATCCCTTAAAGAGCACGTTCCGATGTCCGTATCATAAGATGTGTCTGTTAGTAGAGCGAATCCAATTGGAGAATAGAATTTCTACTGTTGAAACTACCAATCTTATCAGGAATATACAAATTTGTCTACTTGTCTCGAACACTTTGCAAATCGTGTGACGTTTGGTCCATTCTTTTTGTACTGATTGCTTTTGAGAGTTTACATTCGTTTGAAGGTAAACTTCGAGACTGGGAGAAGAAGCAAGTGTTGAGGAGTAATTCACAAATTGTTCAAATACTGAGCAGATGGAACAATTTTGTTGTCCCAATTAATACTTATGAGTACTTTCTAAGTGCGACTGGTGCACTCGAGTATCAAAATGGTGCACAAAATGAGCTGAGTGCTGAGAAAATGGAGTAAAACGAATACGAAATGACCAAAAAACAGAAAATAAAACTGTCACAAAGTGAGCACTAAAGTGATCACCAATCACTGTTTAGACCACACAAAGACAAAGGCAGTGACTAACACAGCGCGACCACAGTGAGTGAATCCACTTGGCACAATGCTACGCAGTGGGCTGACAGTGAGTTGAGTGAGTTGCTCAGGAAGCAGAGAAATCAAAAAAGAAGTTTAGCACGTTCCGTCATCTATGAAGGGTCTATTAAATGACTGCTCAGAAATTCGGAGTCCGAACTCACAGTTTGATATTTTGGTATATATGAAAATAAATAAGGAAAATTAAACTAAAAAACTCAGTTGAACAGTTGTACCAATGTTTGAAATTGCGTTAATCTAGTGAAATCTGTCACCGGTGAATTGTGACTTGCTAGACCTACTTTGGGCGGTTGAGTATCAACTTTTGTGGAACTCTTCTGTTGTTTGTGAGTGGCTGTAAATAAAACAATCAAACATTTTTTATATTACTCAAATCAAATTTACAAATCTGTCACTGATATTATTGTTTAAATGTTTTTTCTTATCTAATGTAAAGTTACAGACAAAACAATGCACATTCTATCACATAATGTGATTCGCATTATACGCAATACATTAGCCAACAGCCATTCCCATAGTGCCGCAATACATTCGAACGTTCGAACAGCTCGATCCAGTTGATTTGTGAACAGGTTCTGGTTGCTTCTCTTCTTGTTTTGTTTCCTGTTTTTCTGGGTCCTCTTTTGGTTGCGCTGGCTCAACTGGGGTTTTCTGATCGTTTTCAGTCTCTTGTGGCTTCAAAAGAAACTTGCCATGATCATCTTTGATTTCAGGTTCCTCCTTTTGTTCGGCTTTCAAGCCAAGCTCAGCATTGAACTTATCCAAATATGCCTGCAGAGTTTGAATCAGTTCGGCCAATTTCACCGATTTGGTTTCCATAATCTCGAGTGCTGCATCATTCTCGTTTGTCAAAGAAGCCGATTCAACTAAAACAAAAATGAAATAATAAAATTAATATTGAATCACTACAACCAGGAGAGGGTTGTTATTACCATTGAGAATTGCGCCAAATGTTAAAAACAAAAGGCAGATGACTCCAATTAACTTCATGATTGGAAATGTTTGTTATTTGCAAACATATAAATGTATGTGTATTCAAACGAAACCTATTTATATATTTTAATTCAAAGCAGTTTTGCATTGTATCTTAAACATTGACAATTATCTAATCGTGACGTTAAAACTCTTGACTTAATCTTCCGATTACAGATGGGACACTTCATACGTCATGACTTTTGCATTGATAATATGTATAATCATTTGTGCTTGAGACCACATGCATAACTTGATTATGTACAATCGATTATCATAATCATTATGTAATTCAATAAATTAGATATATACAATGAGTTTTGTATTTGTTTTGGTTTGTACTGTTGTTAATTGTTCCCATTCTGAATCGTAATTTATTATTTTAGAACTCCTTGTTTTTTTGTTGCACAAAATAACAGACAGTCTCAATTGACTCTCACATGACTGCACACACTTGAATCACAAATGGACTCAAAACAGACTTTGAATCCGGGTTTGAATACTGATTAATGAAACAGTCAAATTAAGCACCCTCATTTTGGTATGCGGGTGCTACATTGAATGTTCTATGTATATCAATTGGATTTTAAGAAATGTTCGGAAAAACAGACCATTTTGATTGACTTTGGTAAAATTGAAACAACTTCCAATTTGGAAAATTGTTAATTTGTTAAATTTAATTCACATTTAAAAAAACACTAGTTTTAGTGGCCGATTTTAGTTGGTTTGTTGAACCTCAGTGCTGAACAAGATCAGAAGTTCAAGAGTGGGATAAAAATACAAACATACATTAACTCCAGAAAGTTGATCATTTCAGTATACTGTTACAATAGAATCAACTGTAAAATTCTTTAACTTGTCAAATGATCCACACAGTAGAGCAGTGATGCTCAAACTTTTAAGGCCAATAGCCAAGAGTATGGCTATCCAATACCAATGATAGCCAAATTAAGGATGGAGAATGGACATTTTTAGATTTTTGAAGTACTCTTATAGCCATTTCTGGCTATTTGCAATTTTGAAATAGCCAAAATGGCTAGATTGCCAGAGTTTGAGCATCACTGCAGTAGAGGGTGAGTTGGTTGATTTTGGTAGCCATTTAAACTTTTCGCTTTGGTTACCTTAAGATGACAATTGTGACTCACGCAAAGTACGAGTTGGTAATCTTGCAACAAACTTCTGGTAGTGCTTTTCTGAATGCTGAACTCTCAGAATATTTTTCAATGAAAATGATTTGTTCCATGAAATTCCAAATAGTTTCGATATTTTGTCGCTGCTGTCACACGCTGCTGAATGTGACATTCACAGATGACGTGATGCATTTTGAGAAAATATTATGAAATCTTTAAAATTTTGTACAAAATTATCTTTATGATTAACACTGTGAACAATATTGATTATGGAATATCTATCATGATATATGCTCTGTCAAATGTAGAGAATCTTATAAATCTAGCAAAAGTATACATTGTATATACTATACAATTCATCCATCACTTGATAATCAACATTTTGATGCACTCAATGATTCATTTGTAATGTATTGAATATTGCTTGAATGTGCATATTTTGTGTAACTTTACTATCAAGACTAACAAGATTATTAATGAAACAATCAATTTACTTTATTTACAGAATTATTACATTTGCCAAGAATTCAAATTAATTATAGATTGTTTTTACTATTTTTGCAATCCTTTGTGTCGAGTCTAGCGAGAGCGTATCGAACACAATTTTTTTAACAAACAAACAAACAAATTGATTGAATTTGATTTTTGTTTTGTATTTATTATTGATTCTGGTTCTTTTTTCTCTGGTAATTAAATTCACACATGGCCAATCACTTAGTGAAGATGCTTCATAGCATTTCATTTTGGATTACATAGGTCAAATCAAAACTGCATTTATGATTTGTCATAGGAAAGACAATTGTCTGCCCAAAATGGCGGCATATAATTAGAGTGTTACTACTAAGACCAGTACAGAGATCCGGATTCAAAGTCTGATCCAAATATCACAACAATTTCAAGTGTGTGGTCATGTGAAAGTCATTTGAGATTGTGCCTTATTTTTCTCTACCTAAAAACAAGGTGTTCAATAATAGTAAATTCCAATTCCAGAATAGAAACGATTAATATCAAAACAAATCAAAATACAAAACTCATTGTATAATCAAAATTGCATAATCGATTTATTATCGTGTGGTCGCATGCACCAAAAAGATTATATATCACAAAAGTCATGACGTACTTCAAATTCCAATTGTTATCGGGTGATTAAGTCAAGTGGTTTTAACGTCACGATTAGATAATTGTCAAATTTTATAAGATACAATTGCAATCTTAGTTTGGCTAAAACATATAAATAGGCTTTACTCGGCTTTAATAAATTTATAAGTTTTTTATGTTGACAATTAATGAACATATTTGAACAATCATGAAGTTATTTGGAACCATCTTCTGTCTGTTGCTAACATTTGGCGCAATTCTCAATGGTATGACACTCACTCCTGCTAATAATAATTCATTAATTAATCTGTAAATATTTTTTTTCTTGAACAGTTGAATCGGCGTCTTTGGTCAACGAGAATGAAATTGTGCAAACCAAATTGACGAAAGTCGACTTTTTCGATCAGCTAATGAAGTTTCTGAAGGACAACTTGGACCAGTTCAATGCTGAGCTAGACTTGAAAGCCAAGCTAAAGAAGGAACTTGAAATCAAAGCTGAACCTGGCAAGTTTCTTTTGAAGCCACAAGAGACTGAAAATGGCCAGAAAAGTGAAAAGCTTCCTGCTGATGAGAAGCCAGCCCAACCAGAAAAGGTGGAAACAAAAGTAGTGAAGCCACAACCTGTTAATACCCCGCATTGTGCCGGTTATATGTGTAGCCGTGAAATGGCTGTTGGCAAATGAATTCAGTTTGTGTTGTGTGCATTAATTTAATTAACGCTTACAAATAAATTAGTCTATCATTTTGGGATCCCTTAAAGAGCACGTTGTTCGATGTTCGTATCATAAGATGTGTCTGTTAGTAGAGCGAATCCAATTGATGAGTAGAATTTCTACTGTAGAAACTAACAATCTTATCAGGAATAGACAACTTTGTCTACTTGGCTCGTACACTTAGCGAATCGTGTAACGATTGGTCCATTCTTTTTGTATTGATTGCAATTGAGACATTCGTTTGGAGTTGTTTTGGAGTTATATTTTGTTCAATCAATGGCCGGCTATCCCAAATGTTCGAGTTTAAAATAAAGTTGATACAAGATTTTATTATTATATAGGATATATAGAACATTACACAAACATTATTAAAGACAAACAGATTTTGACAATATTACAATTCACCGAGCTGCACAACATTGATCAAATTGTGTGCAAGCAAATTAGCCATAATTCCGTCGAGTTTGATGGTGTGCAGGTTGACACATCGTTGAAATGGTTTCAGTGTTAGACCTAAGCACTGGATCACTGGATTATTCACAGCATTGTGATCATTCACGGGTAATGGCAGTACTTGATCTCGATCTACTTCGAGCACAACATTACATTCAGCACACATAACGCCAATCTGATTAATGTTAATGTCAATCACTTGAAGGTTGGGAAATAATTCAGCAAGATGTAGTCGTCCTGTGTCGAGATGTGATTCGGTTCGGAAAATCAATGAGATCAAACGAACAGACATGACTTGGACAAACTGTTCAGGTTGAAGTGGCATTATCTCCTCTGGTGGAATGAGATCACAGTTGAGCTTCAAATGGATGAGTTGAGTGAGTGGCGATAGATATCGGGCCAACATTGTCATCGGTAGTGCGGCAGCATGATTAAAGTACTGTGGAATGATCAAACTGAGATGAACCAAAGACGTAAATCGATTACCGAACTGACGCATTTCATTGTACCGAGCAGTGTACTCGACAGTGGCTGAAATAAACTTGACAGCCAACTGTGGTTCGAGTGCCATCAACTCGTTTAAATGCAACTGCCTGTCACAATCTATACGAACATCATCCCTTCCATCGGCGTACTGACCATATTCAGCCATCATTGATGCTACAGAAGATGAGTTTCTAGGCGTGAATGTGGTCAGGCGAGGCAGAATGGTCAAACTCGGTTCAGACAAATTGCTTGGCAAATTGAAATTGAATCTGAGGTGTCGGAGAGTGCCACCGAGCTGGTTGATAGAGTCGTACAGTTTGAAGACGCTGGTCCGGAAATGATTGCGGTTTTGACTGATGATATCTTTCCGACTCGAGTAATCGAGTTTTAAAGATACAAGATTGTTGCGGTAGTGATTCAGCAAACGGATAATTTGTTCGAGAGCCTCGAAAACGTTGAGTGGAGGAAGATCTAGTTGTACAATGGTGAGTTTAGTGATGTTTTCTAAAGTGTTCATCAGTGGTGTAGCGAATTTTTCGGTTAGAAAACTCCTGGGAACGGGAATGACATCAAAGTTGATCTGGTCAGCAGATCTAAATCGCGCCCACGGTACGTGACCATCTTCATCACGTCGAACGTGTTCAATCAACTCACTTTTGAATGGATTCTCATATTCACGAATCATTTGCACGTCCCTGTTAAAGTCTTGAACGAGTACCACCGAATTACGACGTACCAACTCAAGCGGAACCACTCGGTGCCAATTTGTGCAAACCACCCGGACCGAACGAAGGAGATAAAAAAGTGGAACTCGTGAGAAAATGTTCATGAGACAGCGGTCGGGCAGGTTCGATGGATTGGGAGTCATGGTGGACCGTTATGAATATTCTAAAGAATGAAAAGTAAAAAAGAACATATTGTCTGAGAGATACAAAGGTATACAACTCACTTAATGTTTGATGGAAAGACAACGAGATATATACCAAATGGTGTACAAAATGAGTAGAGAGATTAAAAAAGTGAGACAAACAAATACGAAATGACCAAAAAATCCGAAAATAGAACTGTCGCAAAGTGAAAACCACTCAGAAGTCACAGTTTAGCTCACACAAAGACAAAGGCAGTGTGACTCACTGCAGTGAGTAAATACACTTGACACAATGCTGCGTAGTGAGCTGAGTTGAGTAATTTGCTCAGGAAGCTTTCACTCGGATGTGGAGTTTAGCACGTTCCGTCATCTATGAAGGGACCTTTAAACGAATGATCCGAATAGTGTAATATTTTGGTATATATGAATAATGATATATATGAATAAAAGTAATGGAAAACTAAACTAAACAAACTCAATTGAACAATTGTACAATGTTCTCAGTGTTAAATTGCGTTATTGTAGTGAGACTATGTCAAATGTCGGCAATGAATTTTGATTTGCTACATCTACTTTAGGCTGTAGAGTACCAACTTTTGTGGAACACTGCTGTAGCGTGAGCGGCAGTAAATAAATCATTTTAATTTTTTTCAATTCAAATTTACAAATCTGTCCCTAAATACTCAAACTTGTATCTATCGTACATTGACAATTTATCTAATCGTGACGTTAAAACTCTTGACTTCTAATCTTCTGATTACAATTGGTTTACGTCATGACTTTTGTTAAACTTTTGTGCATGAGATCACATGCATAATTTGATTAATGTAAACAACCGATTGTATATGTTATCTAATAAATTACGATATACAATGAGTATTTTGTATTTGATGTTGTGGAAAATTGTTACTATTCTGGAATCGTGTTTTATTTTATTTTGGATAACCTTGTTTTACTTTTTAGTGCAAAATGCAACAGACTCAATCTCAATTGACATTCTCACATACTTGAATCACAAATGAACCCAAAACACACTTTGTATCCGGGTTTGTAAACTGATTAATATAATATATTTTCACTTGTGGTTACTTTAAGGTGATTCACGCGATGTCCGAGATGATCATAATATTGTAATAAGATTCGGCTAGAACTTTTCCTAGGCCCTGGTTTATCTGATGATGAGTTGGAAATTCTAAATTCACTAAATCAGAATTTTTTAATGTTTTGTTCCAAGCAGGGTTCTTTAAAACGAGCCGGGCAACAGCGACCACTTGCTTTCGAACTAAAATTAGCAGTAATTAAGCGTGTTAATTAAACTGTAAAGTTCAATCAAAAGTGAACGAAATGACAGTGCACGGTGAAAAGGTTGATAGGGCGATATCAACAACCAGTGATAAGGGAACTGAGGGCATGCAAAAATAAAATAAAATACAACAACTTTAAACCAGAAACTCGTCAGTACAAATGTATTTATTAGTGAAGCATTGACAATTGATATAATAAAGTTGATCACTTTTGATTTTTCTTCTTCTCTCTCCATCGCTTTTGAGCCTCAGATTTCTTCAGTCTGGCCACTTTCCGCTGGTCCTCGGTCATATTCTGCCATCTTCGTCGATGATTGTTTCGATTCTTTTCTCGTTCTTTCTCTCGGTACTCTTCACTCTCCAACCATTTCTTTCGTCTCAATTCATTGATTTTCCGAATTCGTTTGGTTTTCTCTTCCGAACTAAAACTGTGATATCGGTTGCGAGAGTATTCACGTCCTTGTTCGATGAATTTGTCCCTCTCTTCATCGGTCATTCCATCCAATCGTCGCTTTCGATAATCGCTCATTCGCTTCAATACTTTGGCGTACTCCACTGGGTTCGTCTTGAGATGTCGCCAATACTTTTGATATTTTTGTCGCTGCTGCTCTCGTTTCGATGGTTTGTGAGTTTGTTTCGAGGTGGATGCCTGTGACAATGACAATAATAGATCAGTTAGGGAAACAGTGGTTCAATGTTGACACAATACCTCGGGTTCGTTTCGTTTCGTTTGGTCATCTTCGTCCGATTCTGTCCCGTCGTCTTCTTCCTCTCCGTCCACGTCCACGTCAAAATGGTCCTGAGGAGCATCTCTGTTGGCAAACCGTCTCAATCCTTCGACCATACAGAGACTCATCTCGTCGAATTCATCCACCAAATACTCGACCACTTCTCGTCTTTCGTCCAAATTTCCATTCATGATTTGATCCAGAGAAAATTCAAATAGTTCCTCTTCGTTAAAACCAGGCACAATTTCTTTACGTTGGTCAGGAATCGTTGATTCGGTGACACCGCCACCACCTTCTTCACCCTTAGGTTGCTCCATCACAGTCACAATTTGTCTTCAACGAGAGGAAATTTGAACGATCCAAAGTGAACAAAAAAGCAAAACAACCAAATTAGAGGTAATCAAAATAGTGCAACAGAGAGCAAAAGTGCTTTTGTCAACCACAACACAAAAGCAGTGCTTTTAAAGTACACCGAGCGAGAGCACGTTCACAGATGACGTGTTGCATTTTGTGAAAATATCATGAAATCTGTACAAATGTTATACAGAATTATCTTTAATACAGTGAACAATATTGATTATGCAAAATCTATTATGTTCGTTCAAATGCATTTGCAGAGAATCTTATAAATCATACAAAAGTACACAATTACGTCAATCATCACTTGTAAATCAACAAATCAATACTCTCAATTCATTACTCCAAACAAAACAAATTCTTAAATGTCCGATAAACTTTGGGCACGGCTAAGAAATAATGAGTGATTCGGATTGGCTCGTATAATGAGATGTGTCTGTTAGTAGAGCGAATCCAATTGAAGAGTAGAAAATAAAAATCAAATGTTTTGTTCCGGGTTATTCAAAAATAAAATCAATTCTCAATCAATCTAAACATCAACTTTAGATCAGAATTGTCAGTACAAATGTATTTATTAGGGAAAAAATTGACAATTGATATAATAAAGTTGATCACTTTTGAATGTTCTTCTTCTTCTCTCTCGATCGCCTTTTGGCCTCAGCATTCTTCTGTCTGGCCACTTTCCGCTGGTCCTCAGTCATATTCTGCCTTGATCGTCGTTTGCTGTTTCGATTAATTTCTCGTACTTTCTCTCGGTACTCTTCACTCTCCAACATTTTCTTTCGTTTCAATTCATTGATTTCGCGATTTCGTTTGGTTTTCCCTTCCAAACTCAAACTGTGATAATGGTTGCGTTGGTATTCACGACTTTTTTCGTTGAATTTGTCCCTCTCTTCATCGGTCATTCCATCCAATCGTTGTTTGTGATAATCGCTCATTCGTTTCAACACTTTGGCGTACTCCACTGGGTTCGTCTTGAGTTTTCGCCAATACGTTCGAAAATAGTGTCGATATTGCGCTCGTTTCGAGTTACGATCGTCGTCTTCCTTGTCGTCGTCATGTTGGACAGATCGCTTCTTTGTAGACCGTTTCGAGGTGGATGACTGTGACAAAGACAATAATAGACCAGTTAGGGAAACAGTGGATCAGTGTTGACACAATACCTCGGGTTCGTTTCGATTGGTTTGATCCTCTTCGTCCGATTCAGTCTCGTCTTCTCTTTCAGCATTTTCGTTCTCGTCTTCACGGTCCTGGATCGCATCTCTGTTGGCAAACTGTCTGAATCCTTCGACCATTGCGAGACTCATCTCGTCGAATTCATCCACCAAATACTCGACCACTTCTCGTCTCTCGTCCAAATTTCCATTCATGATTTGATCCAGAGAAAATTCAAATAGTTCCTCTTCGTTAAAACCAGGCACAATTTCTTTACGTTGGTCACGATTTGATGGTTCGGTAACACTTGTTACAAGATAGCAAAACCGATTTATTGCATACTCAAAGGCGAGCACATGTACACACGACAGGAGGCACACGCTAACTGACATGCTGCTTTCGTATTTTCCTCTTCCTACCCAACACACACACACCACCGCGGGTCGCACACAGAAGACGTATCAAATCACCACACTCAACACACCCCTGATTTGATACT